>CM058231.1:30278893-30878893 GCA_030180135.1 Orychophragmus violaceus | reverse complement strand
TAATTCCGAGCCTAGGATCTAAGGTTCATGTAATTGAATCTATCAGATCTGGAGATTACCTGGTGATTAGCAGCGGAAGTTATTTGCAAGTAATCGAGATCTAGAGCGCCTCAAATGCTGCGCCTCTACTGGTATCCACACGCACACAAACTGAACAGGAGGGATGCTAGTGCCTATAGAGATCAGATCTCTCAAGAGGTTTCTCTCTAGTTTCTGGTGGCTGTGAATTAGGTCAGATTAGTGTTTTGGTCGACCATATATCTTTATATATGTTGACTTAAACCACCCCGGAATTAACCAACAATTAAACCGGTTTAATTTGGTAATCCGCGAGTCGTGTCGACCGACACACTCTATGTGTCGATCGACACGGCCGATCTGTGTCGACCGACATACATATTATGTCGACCGACATACATATTATGTCGATCGACACTGTTCCAGAAACTCGATATTGAATGCATATCTAATATGCATTCACCCGATCATTACATTAATGATCAACCTCATGTTCAACGTCCAGTTTTCTTAGGTGTGTGACCCTGTAGGATCATATAACACTAGCAATGAGTTCTCAACTCATTGATCATAAGTGGCTTCTAGCAAAGCATTATGAGTACCCAATGTCATATGATTGTCTCATCTCGACAGTACGACTTTCACTTAGAGCAAGTACAATAGATTTCAGGACATTCCCAACAATCTCCCACTTGTACTGGAATCATCTATTCCTATAATCCCTTCGTCACCATATCTCGATATGGCATAAGGCAAGATCCTTGTCATCCTTATTAACCCAAAATCATGTTCATCGAATTCCGATTTATACTGACAAGACAAACGACTGACAATCACCTCGTTTGAGTGTGGCCACACATTTCTCAGTATCAAATCTTCGATGGGCCCTGAGATATTTATCTCCTGTTATATAGGAGGGACAATTCCCATCTTGTTCCATCCCTGTTCCTTCACACGCTTCATGATACGCCCAATCAATGTCTTTATGATCACCAGTTACGGCTGACGTTTGACAAAGTCAAAGCGGACCAATTCACATGTAAGAAAACATGATGAACTCAGGTCTAAGGACTATACTCTATAGTCGTAATGAAAACTCTCATGACACTTATATAACTATCCCGTAGAGTTCTCATCAGTGGGTCATGTCCGATCATATGTTCTCTAACACATACCTATGTGATTGACTTTAATACTCTTATTAATGACTCCATGAAACTGAGTCATCAGTCACCTCACATACTAGTCTCACGCGGTTGTTCATGTCCCATTTTAAAAACCTCGACCAGTGACTACCATAATTTATGTCATTTATAATCTATAGGGTTTCATGATCAAGTCACATACTTGATGACCTATAAAATGTCATAAATTACTTTGGGACTATTATTTAATAACCATTATTAAATAATACAGATGTCAGATTTCAATAACATAATCATATTATGTTTATACGAATCATCATATCATAACTAAAATCAATAACAATGACTCCCACTAAAATTAAGATCACATCTTAAGACATCTAATGCCTTTAGCAGTAGTTTGACCCTTATTCGCTCTTGCTCAGCGTGTGTCGAAAGACACTGCGTCTTGCTAAGAGTAATACAAAGAGTCATTTGCACAAAGCCCTTCTTAGAATCCTGCATATTGGACATGTGCAAGGCCTTATCACTATAAGTATCTTGACACAATCCAATTAGCTTATCCAATCTATCTCTATAGATTCTTATTCCAAGAATGTACACGGTTTCTCCCATAATTTTATCGAAAAACAACTTTCGAGTCAAGTCTTAACAGACTGAAACAATGGAACTTCATTTCCGAGAAGTAGTATGTTATCAACATACAATACTAGAAATGCAACTGCACTCCCACTAGTCATCTTGTAAACATTCGGTTCCTCTTCATTTCTGATAAAATCAAACATTTTGATTGCTTTATCAAAACGAAGATTTCAACTCCGAGATGCTTGCTTCTATCCATAAATGGATCGATGAAGCTTGCATATCTTCCTAGCTTCATTGGGATCAATGAAAACTTCAGATTATGTCATGTACACATTCTTTTCTAGAATTCCATTAAGGAAAACTGTTTTCACATCCATCTGCCAGATCTCATAACCATTATGAGTGGCGGTTGCTAGGAGAATCCGAATGGACATAAGCATGGTGTCTGGGAATAGGTTTCTTCACAGTTAATACCATGAATTTACTTGAAACCTTTTCCACCAATCCAGCTTCGGACATCGCCATTCCGGATCCAGCGGCCTTCAGCCACTTTTGGAGTCAAGGCCCATCATTGCTTCTTCAAAATTTGCAGGCCCGTCACTTTCAATGATCAGTAGATCACGGCAATTGGTTACGAGAAATCCCCATTTCTCGGGTTCGCGACGGATCCTTTTGGATCTGCGAGCTTCAATCTTGTGTTAAAAGTCACGCACATATCTTATATGTAGACTTTTACCACGATCTAATTAACCAAGATTTAAACCGTTGTTAATTAAATCATAAACCAAAGTATTTTGGTTCGCGATCTGTGTCGATCGATACAACCTTTGTGTCGATCGACACTTCTACAGAAACTCGCCTTTTCAATGTATATCGAATATACATTCACCAAGTCCTTTATAAACTTTAGGCACCACAGGTGCAGGTTATACAACTCTTTGTAGATCCAACTGCTGCTCTTCCTCATCAGGTTGAGCAGTCTCCTGTGTTTTTCGAATTTCTTCGAGTTGTACTTTTACTCCCACTGTTCTTCTTGGAAAGAAAGTCTTTCTCAAGAAAACATAGTTCCGGGCAACAAACAATTTGTTCTCGAACTGGTTGTAAAAGTAACATGCCTTGGTTTTGTTAGGACAACTATTGAAGTAGCACTTATCAGATTTGGGTGTGAGCTTATCAGAGATTAAACGTTTTATATAAGCCTCACAACTCCAAATCTCCATGATGGATAAATCAGAAACATTTACATTCCACATCTCATGTGGTATCTTTGTAACTGATTTCAATGGAACACTATTTAATGTAAACTCAGACAATTTTAGAGTGTATTCTTAGAAGGATATTGGAAGATCTAAGTGACTCATCATTGATCGAACCATATCTAATAAAGTCCGATTCAGGAGGAGTGACTTGTGAAACACTTTCACAATCTCTCAGATGATCACTAAATTCTTGACCTAAGTATTCACCTCCATGATCTTATCGTAGAGGTTTAATACTTGTGCCAAATTGATTCTGTACTTCATTTTTGGAACTCTTTGAACTTTTCAAAGATTCTGACTTATGTCTTATAAATAAGACATAACCAAAACTACTGAAAATATCAGTAAAGGTAATGAAGTACTGAACTTTTCCTCTAGCACTAATGCTCACCGGCCTATATTCATCCGTATGTATAAAGCCCAATAAGCCTCTGGCCCTTTCATTTTATCCGTTCGTAACTTGTGTCGACCGACACACCGTTTGTGTCGATCGACACTACCATTTCGAAAGCGGCCTCTATCGTTTTACCCAATAAACCAGATTCACTTTACTCATTATGATTCATAATCAGATGAGCCCAAAAGTCCATCACTATGGAGCTTCTGAATCTGTTTCTTATTTATGTGGCCCAAAACGACAATGCTAGAGAGAAGTTTGATTCGTATCATTTGACTTGAATCTCTTGGTATTAATGTTATATTTATGCACATTCTGGTTTAGAACATAAAGTCCATTCTCTAATGGATTGCTACTATAAAATATCACTGTAATCAAATGAATAACACTTATTCTTAACTTGAAAACAGATATCTTTCCATATCCAAACAAGGAATAGAAATAATCTTTCTGCTCATAGCAGATACATAGTAGCAGTTCTTAAGTTCAAAAACATGCCATGAAAAGAAAAACAAATGAAATACTCCTACGGTTAATGCAGCAACTCTTGCTCCATTCCACACGCGTAGATCCACTTGTCCTTTCTCCATAGTCCTACTTTTGCTCAGGTCCTGCACATTTTCACAAAACATGAGTACCACAGCTGGTATCAAATACCCAATAAGTAGGATTATAAGAAGTAACATTTACTTCTATAACATAATACCTGAAGAAGAAGTCTCGTACGTCTTCTTCAGTTTCTCATAATCTTCCAAGAATTTATTGCAGTTTCTTTTCAAATGCCCATAACCATTACAATAACGGCACTTAACATCTTCAGAAGGACTGGTTTTAACCTTAGGAACATGGCCAGACTCGCTTAGATTCACAATCGAGCTCGTCTTGCCATCACCTTTGTTCTTACCAAGTTTCTTAAACTTCTTACCCTTTTGTACCATAAGGACATCTGGGGTGTCCTTTTTGATGTTGGGCTCAGCAGTCTTAAGCATCCCATGCAATTCAGTCAATGTCTTCGTCAAGTTGTTCATGTTATAGTTCATAACAAATTGATCATAGCTTGACGGCAGTGACTGTAGAATGATGTCAGTAGCCAACTCTTGGCTAATGGGACAATCCAGTTTCCCCAGGTTATCAATATAACCCATCATCTTAATGACATGAGGACTAACTGGTTCGCCCTTTGGTAGCTTGCACTCAATCAGAGACCTTACTGTCTGGTATCTCTGAGTTCGTGCCTGCTCCTGAAACATACTTTTCAGGCCAGTGATCATCTCTTTTGGCGACTCCACGTACTCATATTGCTTCTGCAATTTTGAGTTCATGGTAGCCAACATGAGACAACTCACATCCACCGCATCATTAGAATGCTTATCCCAAGCATCCTTTTCTGACTGCCAGGCATTGGCTCGGTACTTCTTGGGGAGAACTTTCTCAAGGACATAGTCCTTCTTCTCCTGTTTGAGAACAATTCTCAAGTTCCGATACCATTCAAAAAAGTTCGATCCATTTAACTTGTCCTTCTCAAGGACGGATCGCAGGGAGAAATTGTTATGATGGTTTGGGCTAGACATAGCTGAAAAACAAGGGAGGTTTTAGTTATGATGTTCAAGAAATGAGAAGTCTTAACTTTTAAGAAAACTCGCATTATATTCAAACAATGTTTCCTCAGATGAATATAATGATCCAAGACCCATACTTCACTAAACTTGAGTGAGCCACTGGCTATCACCCAAATTTAGCTATCTAGGTAAGCAACAACCTTGCTAGTTATATCCAATATAACTCTTGGTTGTGGATTGACATCTTATGTCCAATCCACCTGATGTCTCTGAGCCCAAAACGATTTTGATGGCCCAGTCAAGTAAACCAATCTCTCCAGTCATGTAATCGTTGACGCCTTGCACTGCAAGCCCATCAACACGATTACTTCCTGTCTTACTCATGAAATCGTTGACATCTTGCACTGCAAGTCTATCACACAACTAAATGAGTCTTGACAGTTGACAAGATTGGAAAGACATCAAGTATCACTTGATATTTGGTTGAGGAACGGAACCTTTAAAACGTTCAGTTTTATTATGTTTTAATTCTAATAATTAATTGATTTATCTTGCTTTGGTTCTGTGATTGCAGGTTCCATAACCCAATCATCGAATCTGATGTCGACCGACACTACTATAGTGTCGATCGATGTAGAATAACCAAAAGCAATCCGCGATAACCGATCAATCCAATTGATCCGGTTTTTGAATACCGGTCAGTGTCGATCGATGCTACACTAGCATCGGTCGACACCAACCTAATCAAACCAATCGCAATTCAAATCATTCACTGTGTTCAACCATTATTAACCAAGCTCGATAACCGGTCCAATCCAATTGAACCAATTCATCAATCTAGCGAGGTTTGTGTCGACCGACAAAACTCTTGTGTCGATCGACACTAGGTGAATAAGTTTTATTCGGGTTATCCTTATGTGTCGACCGATACCGGATTGGTGTCGATCGACACAGTGCGATAAGCCCTAATCGTTTTTCAATCAAAAAACCTAAAAACTAGATTTTCATGAAACTAATTTTAGCATGCTTGTATCAACTATACAGAGATTCAGATTCAACTAATCTAATCAACATGCTACAGATTCAAGGGAACCCTAAAGCTCTGATACCACTGAAGGAATTCCTAGCAGATCCTAATCCAATTAGGCAATCCTGGTCTTAATTCCGAGCCTAGGATCTAAGGTTCATGTAATTGAATCTATCAGATCTGGAGATTACCTGGTGATTAGGAGCGGAAGTTATTTGCAAGTAATCGAGATCTAGAGCGCCTCAAATGCTGCGCCTCTACTGGTATCCACACGCACACAAACTGAACAGGAGGGATGCTAGTGCCTATAGAGATCAGATCTCTCAAGAGGTTTCTCTCTAGTTTCTGGTGGCTGTGAATTAGGTCAGATTAGTGTTTTGGTCGACCATATATCTTTATATATGTTGACTTAAACCACCCCGGAATTAACCAACAATTAAACCGGTTTAATTTGGTAATCCGCGAGTCGTGTCGACCGACACACTCTATGTGTCGACCGACATACATATTATGTCGATCGACACAGTTCTAGAAACTCGATATTGAATGCATATCTAATATGCATTCACCCGATCATTACATTAATGATCAACCTCATGTTCAACGTCTAGTTTGCTTAGGTGTGTGACCCTGTAGGATCATATAACACTAGCAATGAGTTCTCAACTCATTGATCATAAGTGGCTTCTAGCAAAGCATTATGAGTACCCAATGTCATATGATTGTCTCATCTCGACAGTACGACTTTCACTTAGAGCAAGTACAATAGATTTCAGGACATTCCCAACAAGGAGATCGGGAGAAACCGGACTAACCCGAAAAAGAGAAATCCGATGAAAATCGAAAAAGAAACTACGGCGACGCCACGAAAGTACTCGTTATTCTCCGAAAACAAATACATAAAAGAACAAAGTCACCTAGATCATCTCTGAATTCCTTCTTCTGAAAAGTAGAGGTCGGTGAAGCAGATCGGAAGTGAAGATGATCTAGAGAGAAAATTCTCTCTCTAAGAAGAGAGAGAACAACCCTTCTGGTTCTACCTTTACTAAATAATACTTAAAATACGGAAAGAAAAATACCATATATTAAAATATAGAAAAAATTGCAATGTAAAGAAGATAAGAACGGGGACACTCTAAATATTATTATGGGGGGGCATGTTTGGGCCCAATTTCACTCCCAAGTAAAATTAGCTGGATAAGGCTTCATCCAACCTTGACGGCCAGGCCCACATACACTCATGTCCAAGCCCAACTCGAGAAAGGAAGCTCCGACTTCGTAGTACAGCTCGGCAGACGACAACCCGAACCGGTAGTAACCAGCCGGCTAAGAAAGAGGAGATGAGTCCAACACACGATCCCGGGAATCTCGCAAATCGTTAGAGCTGACTCCTTGGATTGAGGAGAGCAGTTGTGAATACCGAGGCTATAAAAGGAGGCTCCAACGACTTGAAAAGGGATCCGATCTTTCATTCATTTTTCGACCTAGCATTAAGACTTTGTAATCGCTTCATAGCTCGAGTTCTTAGTGTTCATATACTCAAATAAATACAAATCCACTTTTCCACTATTGTTAGCTCGTTTTATTACGTTTACTCAAGAATCTAGCCTACCCTTTTCATAAACCAGCTCATCTAAACACTCCAAAACTTGAGTGTGGGTTTTAGGATCCCCTTTTTGGCGCCGTCTGTGGGGAATATTCATAGATATTCTTTACACACGAGCCAGATCAACAGCCTACTAGCATGGAAATGGATCCAAACGCAACAGCTCCGATCGGATCACCAAGATCACAAGATCTCGACCAAACGAACGTAAACGTTCAAACTGGGAATACCGGAGCAGAGTCAGCTGTGACTCAAGTAGGATCCGGAACAGTGGATCGCATCCCTACTTCCCAGCCATTAGGGGTTGCACCTCCGGGCTCGACCTTGCAGACAACCGAGAGAACCAACTCTCAAACCTGGATACGATATGAGGATCGCCCCCAAGGCGACGTGCAAACTCCTCGGACCGGGTTCGACGGCGAAACCACCTATTCAATGGGAACTATAAAGCTCTCGTCTATCGCTGGGGGGCAACAGAAAATCCCTGAGTTTGTATTAGTAAACAAACCAGCCCCATACAACGCGATACTGGGCAGGCCATGGATCTACACCATGAAGGCAGTGCCTTCCACCTATCACCAATGCGTGAAGTTCCCGACCCCTACGGGGATAAAAACGATCTACGGAGACCAAAAGGCCTCAAGATCATGCTACCTGACTTTCTTCAAACAGTTGGAAACACTGCAGGTATAGCAATTACAGAAAGAGGACGAGCTCGCGGCTCGGACTACGAAGCGCAACAACGACCCGACGGTCCGGGGCCCCCGCAAAGATTTAGTTGTCCCAGCCTGCATCGACGACACTAACCCAGAAAGATGCGTAAACATCGGCTCGGAGCTCCTAAACTCTACACGGGACGAGCTCATCAGCTTTCTCAAAGAAAACATAGGCACATTCGCATGGTCCACCGAGGACATGAAAGGGATCAACATCGACATCACCTCACACGAATTAAATGTAGATCCACGTTCAAACCAATAAAACAGAAACGTCGTAAGCTCGGGCCAGACCGAGATACAGCCGTGAATGACGAAGTTGACAGACTGCTAAAAGTCGGGTCAATCAGGGATGTGAAATACCCCGACTAGTTAGCCAACCCGGTCGTCTTCAAAAAGAAAAACGGGAAGTGGAGAGTCTGCATAGACTTCACAGACCTAAATAAGGCATGCCCGAAAGATAGCTTTCCACTCCCGCATATAGACCGTCTGGTCGAAGCCACCGCCGGACACGAACTATTGTCCTTCATGGACGCGTTGCGTTCTCTGGGTATAACCAAATCCTCATGAACCCAGAGGACCAAGAAAAGACATCCTTCATAACCGATCGCGGAACCTACTGCTATAAGGTGATGCCTTTCGGGCTAAAAAACGCCGGAGCTACCTACCAGAGGTTTGTGAATAAAATGTTCGCCGATCAGCTCGGAAAGTCGATGGAAGTCTACATTGACGACATGCTAGTAAAGTCCTCCAAAGAGAACGACCATATAGCACAGCTCCGGGGGTGTTTCAAGATTCTAAATCAGTACGGGATGAAACTCAACCCGGCCAAATGCTCCTTCGGAGTACCATCGAGAGAGTTCCTCAGATATTTGGTAACTGAACGAGGGATTGAGGCAAATCCAAAACAGATTGCAACCTTCCTAGAGACTCCCTCCCAAAAGAACACGAGGGAAGTACAAAGGCTGACAGGACAGATAGCAGCTCTGAACCATTTCATCTCTCGGTCCACAGACAAATGCTTGCCATTTTACAATCTCCTCTAAGGAAATCGAAAGTTCCAATGGGACGAGGATTGCGAAAAGGCCCTAAACGAACTCAAGAAGTACCTCAGCGAGCCTCCGATACTAGCCAAACCTGTAGAGGGCGAGCCTTTGTACTTTTACACCGCGACTTCACCCGCCGCGGTAAGCGCAGTCCTGGTTCGCGAGGATCAAAACGAACAAAAGCCCATATACTACGTAAGCAAAACGCTCATAGACGCAGAGACGAGGTATCTAGCAATGGAAAAGCTCGCGCTTACAGTAGTAATGGCAGCTAGAAAATTGCGGCCATACTTCCAGTCACACGCCATTGTGGTGATGACATCGCAACCCATACGAACCATACTCCATAGTCCGAGCCAATCTGGCAGACTAGCCAAGTGGGCAATCGAACTAAGCGAATATGACATCAAGTATCGCACCAGAACAAGTGCCAAGGGATAAGTCCTTGCAGATTTCATAATCGAGCTCCCACCTGCAGTTCCGGAGGGGGAAAATCAGAACAAGTATTGGACCCTCTACGTGGACGGAGCCTCATCCAAACATGGTTCCGGAGTAGGAATAAAGCTCACAACTCCCACAGGAGAAGTAATGGAACAATCCTTCAGACTCGGCTTCAGTGCCTCCAACAATGAGGCCGAGTATGAAGCCCTTATCGCCGGACTCTGACTCGCGATTGGGATCGGAGCACGCGAAGTCCACGCCTACAGCGACTCACACCTAGTTACGAGCCAGTACCACGGCGAGTACGAGACCAAGGATGAGCGTATGGAAGCGTACGTCAAGGTCGCTCATAAGTTGGCAAGCAAGTTTAAAGACTTCACACTCGAGAGAATACCTCGGGGGGAGAACTCCTCCGCTGACGCCATGGCAGCATTAGCCTCGACGTCCGACCCCAAGGTCAAAAGAATCATACCCGTAGAAGGGATAGACAACCCGAGCATCGGCGTGGCACTGAAAGCACAAACGGCAGACCAGTCCACGATGCCTCCTTCGGTTCAAGAAGAAATCCCACCGGGAGCTCCGGACCCCAAAGCTCGGACGGAGACAGCAACGACGTGCTCTGAAGTTTACGATATCGGTCTCTGTAGTGGCTGACAAATTCCAGAACCTCCAATCGAGGAAGAATCCGAGCCGGAAACCGAAGAACCGGACGCGGAATTCTTAAACAGGCCGGATTGGAGGGAGCTGATATATCATGGTTTTTACTAGTTTTAGACCATGATATAAGTGTGTTTTAGTGTCTTTTGTGTTCTTTTAGAGTCTTTTACAGGTATAATCAGGTTTGGAGCATACTTGGTGATTATGGCACTTTTTGGAGATTTTTGGAGTGTTTGGCCGAGAGATAGAGTTCACTGTCCGAAACAGAGGAATGCGTCGATCGTTGCACTCTAGCATCGATCGTTGCACCAGCGAGATGGGCCGAAACTCGGCGGTTTAATGAAGTCAAGATATTGCACTCTGATCCAGAAGTTCCTGATATTTACAAAGAAGCCCCTGGCCGAGATTATACCTATATAATTAAGTTTTTGGTGTTTTAATTAGATACGCTTTCATAATTAAGAGCAGAGGATTTTTAGAGCTTTTGGGGATGATCTGAACCTTTACTTCATCTGTATTTGGAGAAGATTTCGAACCGCTTTTATTCTTTATCTTCTATGCAATTTATTCATCATATGATTATGTTTTCATTATCTATGTCTGAGTAGATTCCTTGTTAGGTTTAGGGTTTCTCACATAGGATTTCATGACTTGCTAGACTTGTTTAATTCAGTTAAGGATTCATAACTATATCTGTTCTTCAATCTAATTATGCTTAAAGCTAGTTCTAACCTGATCAATTAGAATCTAGATCTTAGGTTGCTAAATACGTCACATGAGTGGGGTTTAGGAATATGAACTGATTAGGTTGAGCAATTAAACTTCTCTCAAACGAAAGTTTTGTTTAGGATAATTGTGAACATATCAAACTTGGGATTAATGCTAGTTTAATCTGTTAGTTCTCGCAAACGAAAGTTTGGTTTGCTGCACTTAGACTTAGAGAATTATCGCAAAGGAATTTGGTTAATTCTATATTTGTGTTTTGAGTTCTAGAACTGTGCTTAATTAGATCCTTGTTGAATGAACTGTCTGCTTGTCTGATTTCCTGAGAACGCCCTAGATTTAGCGCTTTTAATAACTTGCTTTCACAACCAACAATCTCTACTTTTTGTTTACTTTCTTGCATTGCTTTCAATTCAATCACATTGCTTTCTTCCTAGTTTAATTTCCTGTTCTTGAGCTATTGAATACGGAGTCCCTATGGATTCGATACCTATATACTACGACTACTGAACTGTGCACTTGCAGTTAGATATAGGATAAAACCTGACACCTATCAAGTTTTTGGCGCCGTTGCCGGGGACTCTTTAAGTCTTCGATAGCTTAGAACTTAGGGTTTTACAAGGATTTTTCGTTATCTTTTCGTTTTTTTTTTTTTTTTTTTTTTAGTTGCTGATTTTCTCTGTTTTTCTCTCTGTCGCGGGTACTAATATCGCACTGCGTCGATCGTTGCACTCTAGCATCGATCGTCACTAGGCGATTAAGAGATTGAAACGATCGTTGCACTGATAGCATCGATCGTTGCCGGACGATTACAGACAGTTTATGCAGACGCAGAAAACTAGAAGTAATCCGAACTTGGACTTAGTTAATCTCGATCTTGAAGAACTTGGACGTTTAGAGAGAACCAACAGAAGAGAGAGAAGAGAAAGGATGGTGCTAGAACGTCTCATCTTGATACCAGATGCTGAAGGTACCCTGAGGGACCGAGATAACAACCCGTACAATGCTGCTGGGCATCGGGTTGATGCTGAAGGGAATGTCATCCCTGATCCTCCTGAGCAACAACAACAGGAGCAGAACCAGGGTCAAGGACAGGCCCAAGGTAGAGAGATGGTTGTACATGAGAGGACTTTAGCTGACTACAACAGACCGGATGAGTTTCATAGAAACCGGTCAGCTTTAGTGCTTCCTGCTTTTGAGAGGAATGATTTTGAGATCAAAACCATCTACTACTCGCTGATGAGACAGAATGCGTTTCATGGTTACCCAACGGAGCAGCCTATGGATCACATTGATTCATTTGAGGACGTAGTCACTTGCATGAAGTATGATGGAGTGTGCCCGGACTATCTGTTCCTTAAGCTCTTTCCGCACAGTCTTGCTGGAGACGCTAGTGCATGGCTGAAGCAGTTAGCGCCTGCTCAGTATACTACTTGGGCAGCTTTAAAGAGTGAGTTCCTGCGTCACTTCTATGATGATGCGCGCTCAGACCAGTCCAGACAGGACATACTCACCTTTTCACAAGGAGCTGTGGAGCCTTTAAAGACTGCCTGGATGAGATTTAAGCAGTATCAGCGTGACTGCCCACACCATGGATTCACTGAGGTTCAGTTGATTGGCATCTTCTTCAGAGGCATAGATCTTCCATATCAGACTGCGCTGGACAATTCCAGTAATGCTAACTTCAACACCAGGACTCCTACACAAGCTAAGCAGTTGATTAAGAATCTAATAGGCAGCAACAGCTGCAAGACTATGGATGAGAGGAGGAAGAAATCTGGTGGAAGTGTAGAGAATTCTGACATAGCTGATATTAGATCTAGGCTGGACACAGTTTGCAATCTCCTAGCAGGTAAGAAAGCTGTCCATTTTGCCCAAGATGTAGAGGTAATTCAAACTGAGGAGGACACTCAGCAGGAAGATGTGAATTACATAGGAGGTTCTAGATTCCAAGGTAATAGATTTGGTAATCAACAGGGAAACAGATTCTTCAATGGAGGACAGAAAAGTGCTTTCAACAGCAACTCATCTAATTCTGGACAGACTAGTGATTTTCAGAAGACCTTTGGACAAGGTACTCAGAGAACCTATTGGTCTTCATCTTATCAGACTCCTCCTGCACCTACAGCTCATGAGAGCAGAATGGAAGCTATGATGGAACAACTAATGGAGAGTCAGACCAAGATTTCTGTGGACTGCAACAAGAAGTTAGATGCTGTCTATGAAGACCTCAATGGGAAGTTTGAGTCCCTGAACACTCACATGAAGCAGTTGGATACTCAAGTAAACCAGATTTCCAGCTCAATAAAGGGAAAAGGGCTAGCAGACACTCATATTAAGGCCTGGTCTGTGTACGTTAATGATGGATCTCACCTAGGTGAAAAATTTGAGCTAAGTACAGCTGAATTGGTGAAGGAAGGAGAAATCCCGGATTTTGGTGAAAAACTCTCGGGTGGAAATTGCAGAGCTGCAACGATGGACACACACCTAGTGTCGATCGATGCACGTCGGGAACAGACAGATTCGCTGAGTGATGATGGTATTGATGCAGACTTGGAGCTTGATAGCTTATTCCCTGGAGTCTCTGAGATCTCTCAACAGGAGATTTATGCGAAGATTGTTAGACAACACTCCTCAGTGTCTGAAGTGATTAGGCAGGAAATTGAAGAGCTTAAGAAGCTAGAGGAGATTGGTGAAGAATTAGAAGAAATTCCAACTTCTGATGATCCACCTTATCATCCATGTGTGCAGAGGTATTTGAACAAGATGCTGCCTCTAGATGAAGAGCTGAGAGACTGGATGGTTATAGTTCCTCAGCATATTGGTGATGTTCTGTTAAACAAGATCCCGAAGAAACTTCCTGACCCTGGAGTCTTTGTGCTTGATTGTTCAATCTTTGAGGACAGTTTTAGACACTCTCTTTATGATCTAGGAGCTGCTGGAAGTATGATGCTTTATTCTGTGGCAGAGAAGTTGGGGATGCTGGATTTTTCTCCCACTAGGACCTCTCTTGTCCTAGCTGATCAGTCTATACGAGTTCCGGAAGGACTCTTAAAGGACATTCCAGTGAGAGTTGGAAACTACTTAGTTCCGACAGACTTTCTTGTGCTGAAGTATGTCTGCGATCCTGATGAAGCATTGCTGCTTGGAAGACCATTCTTGGCTACAGCAGGAGCTGTGATTGATGTTAGACAGAGTCTAATAGACCTCCACCTGGGAGATGAGCCAGTGCGATATGAGATGGAGAAGCTGCGAAAGCCACTGATAGATGGGCAGACATTCACAATCATGGATGCAGATGATGAGCAGCCGGGTGACACTGTGATTCTAGATCCTGGAGCACATTTTACTCCATCTTTTCTTGGACATGAGCATTCTGCAACAGCCTACTCGCCACCTTGGATGAAGAGACTTGGACAGAGACAGAAAAAGTCTCTGTTGGGATCTCCTGGTGCCTGAAAAATCTTGTCCGTCCGGTCAAGCTATTGACCTTAAACAAGCGCTGGGTGGGAGGCAACCCACCATTAGGTACTGGTGTTTTTCTAATTAATTTTTGGTGTTTTTGTTAGGATTTTACGTTTGTTTTTCTTTCTGGTGAGTTTCTGGTTGCAGGTCTCGGACAGATTCGCAGTGCGTCGATCGACGCACTTCTATGTCGATCGTCACAACACGATCGTAATCGCATTGCAGTGATCATTGCAGTTATGAGCAACGATAGACCATTCACGAAAATCGCCAAGTAACGGTCGATGCACTTAGTGCAACGATCGATGCTTAGCGACAGAGGTAAACCCGACAGAACTCAACAGAACTTTAACAATTTTTCTTTCTTTTTACCGATCCTTCGCTTGACACTACTGTGGACAGTGTGTCTTAAGTGTGGGGGAGGTGCTACCGACGTTTATATTTCTATTTTCTTAAGAGTCAGTCCTTTTTTCAAAAATTTTTGTTTTATTGAGTCAAAATTGTTTAAGTAAGAAACTATGATTTTCTGAGAAGATTTACAAGACTTGCAGGAACTTAAGTAACCATTGGGATGAAGTTGCAGGATCTATCTATGACTATTAGAAAACCCCATCACAGATCAACCTACTGGGAACACCCACATCACTTCAGGTATCAGAGGATCCTTTACTGACTTCACCCTAATACTGACTTAGATTTCTCACCTAAGGGCTTGGTATACTCTGTGTCGGATTCCCTGTTAGTTCTGACACAGCCTGTCAACCTATTCTATTTAGTTCCCTTCTCCCCTTCTATAAAGTAAAAAAAAAAAAAATTTATATATAATAAACTGAGGATGAGTTAGTAACTCCGAAGTGGTCATGGGAATAGTAGCAAACACTATTATCTCTTATGCTATCCATGGAATGTGTCCAAAGTACACCCCATAACGGGAAGAACACTGATAAAAAAAATAAAATGATACCCAATGTGGGAAAAATCAGTTGTTAAAGAAGAGAAAGAGAAGAAAGGGACTAGAGAAAGATAGTATGGTGGTCTAGAGCTGATAAGGTAAGAATCCATGTGCCCTTTGATCGATACTCCTTAGGTGAGACCACACTTAAATACTTGCAGAAGTCAGTAGGGAGAATTTGAATGCTTGAAAGTGATTGTGGAGTTTACTTAGGACAGTTGCTAAGTGTGAGGGAAGTACATTGTGGTCTTGATATCCTGTGATTGATTCTTTCAGTGGTTTACTAAGGGGAATCTGAGTATTGTAGCTTCTAGGATGAAATGAGTTTCTGAAGAGTTTTCAAACCTCTTCACCAAGCTTTAGTTCTCTGTTTTGCTTGAGGGCAAGCAAAGGCTAAGTGTGGGGGAGTTGATATATCATGGTTTTTACTAGTTTTAGACCATGATATAAGTGTGTTTTAGTGTCTTTTTGTGTTCTTTTAGAGTCTTTTACAGGTATAATCAGGTTTGGAGCATACTTGGTGATTATGGAACTTTTTGGAGATTTTTGGAGTGTTTGGCCGAGAGATAGAGTTCACTGTCCGAAACAGAGGAATGCGTCGATCGTTGCACTCTAGCATCGATCGTTGCACCAGCGAGATGGGCCGAAACTCGGCGGTTTAATGAAGTCAAGATATTGCACTCTGATCCAGAAGTTCCTGATATTTACAAAGAAGCCCCTGGCCGAGATTATACCTATATAATTAAGTTTTTGGTGTTTTAATTAGATACGCTTTCATAATTAAGAGCAGAGGATTTTTAGAGCTTTTGGGGCTGATCTGAACCTTTACTTCATCTGTATTTGGAGAAGATTTCGAACCCCTTTTATTCTTTATCTTCTATGCAATTTATTCATCATATGATTATGTTTTCATTATCTATGTCTGAGTAGATTCCTTGTTAGGTTTAGGGTTTCTCACATAGGATTTCATGACTTGCTAGACTTGTTTAATTCAGTTAAGGATTCATAACTATATCTGTTCTTCAATCTAATTGTGCTTAAAGCTAGTTCTAACCTGATCAATTAGAATCTAGATCTTAGGTTGCTAAATACGTCACAGAAGTGGGGTTTAGGAATCTGAACTGATTAGGTTGAGCAATTAAACTTCTCGCAAACGAAAGTTTGGTTTAGGATAATTGTGAACATATCAAACTTGGGATTAATGCTAGTTTAATCTGTTAGTTCTCGCAAACGAAAGTTTGGTTTGCTGAACTTAGACTTAGAGAATTATCGCAAAGGAATTTGGTTAATTCTATATCTGTGTTTTGAGTTCTAGAACTGTGCTTAATTAGATCCTTGCTGAATGAACTGTCTGCTTGTCTGATTTCCTGAGAACGCCCTAGATTTAGCGCTTTTAATAACTTGCTTTCACAACCAACAATCTCTGCTTTTTGTTTACTTTCTTGCATTGCTTTCAATTCAATCACATTGCTTTCTTCCTAGTTTAATTTCCTGTTCTTGAGCTATTGAATACAGAGTCCCTGTGGATTCGATACCTATATACTACGACTACTGAACTGTGCACTTGCAGTTAGATATAGGATAAAACCTGACACCTATCAGGAGCCAATCCTGAACTACATCTGGCTTGGCCAAGTCCCCGACGACAAATGGCAGGCCAGAAAGCTCAAAGCCTGAAGCGCCAGATACTGCGTGATCAGCGACTGCTTGTTCAAACGCAGCACCGCGGAACCTTACTTACGATGTTTGCATGCCGTGGAAGCTCTCGCCGTGATGGGTAACACCCACAAAGGCACTTGCGGTAACCACTCCGGAGGACAAGCCCTAGCCATCCGCATCAAAAGACAAGGATTTTTCTGGCCAACTTTGATCGCAGACTGCGAAAACTACACCAGGCAATGCGATAAATGCCAAAGGCACGCACCAATTATCCACCAGCCTGCAGAAAAACTGTCCTCGATCTCTACACCGTACCCTTTTATGAGATGGTCGATGGACATAGTAGGTCCTCTCGTCTCATCAGGACCGAAGCAACTAAAATACCTTCTGGTCCTAACCGACTATTTCACCAAGTGGATAGAGGCCAAAGCCTATCAGCAAACCACAGAAATCGAAGTACGACACTTCAACTGGGAACACATAGTCTGCCGACACGGACTTCCCTACAAAATAGTAACTAACAATGGTTCACAATTTATCTCCCGAGCTTTCAGAAACTTCTGCAAAACTTGGAAGATACGCTTGACCACCTTAACCCCGAGGTATACTCAAGGAAACGGTCAAGCGGAAGCTGCGAACAAAACACTGCTAAGTAGCCTCAAGAAGTGACTCGACTCTAAAAATTCTACATGGTCTGAGGAGCTACCGGGAGTCCTATGGGCCTCTCGCACAATACCTCACAGCGCCACCGGCGAGACTCTGTTCTTGTTAGCATACGGAATGGAGGCGGTGGTGCCTGCAGAGGTATCAGTTCCGACTATCAGAAGGGCCCTGAGCCCGAGACATGAGGAACTAAACGAGCAAATGCTCCGATATCGTCTAGACATGATCAAGGAACAACGCGACCGAGCGCTAATACGAATGCAAAACTATCAACAAGCAACTTCCCGATACTACAACTCCAGAGTCCGACCTCGGAAGTTTATCGTGGGAGACCTAGTATTGCGCAAAGTCTATGGAAACACTAGAGAGCCAGGCGTTGGGATACTCGGAACCAATTGGGAACGACCCTACAAAGTGACCGAGATAGTCCGCGACGGCGTATACAAGCTCACGAAATTAAAAACAAAGTACCCGTAAAGAGGCCATGGAACGCCATGAACCTCAAGCTATACATACCGTGAGTACTCACAACAATCGAACTACGTTAGGCTTGATCCCTTGGCGGGGTACGTAGGCAGCTCAGACTTCGAGTGCAGCCACTCCACTCAAAAAATTAAAATTCTCCATTTCTCTTTTTGTTTTTCGGGGGGGGGGGGGGGGGGGGGGGGGGGGGGAGTACAGGGTTATCACCCAACACATCGATGTAAACTCTGGAGTATACGTTAATGAAATTCTATTTTGTATACTGCTTCGAGTCCCTATCAAGCTTCCTTACAGCCAACACAGGCTATTACAAATATGCTAATTCCTAAAACCTTAGCAATTGTAAACTCCGGAGTATACATTAATGAAGTCCTACTTCGTATGACACTTCGAGTCTCCATCGAACTCCCCTACAAGCCAACACAGGTTATAAGCAAACATAAATTACAAATACGCTAAGTCATAAAACCTTAGCAATTGTAAAACACAACTCCAGAGGATACCTCCAGAGCGGTCCTCCAAAGCCTGTAACTCGCGAACATACTTGGAAATAAACCCTAAACAACTTTTGCACAAGTTAAACAGGTATCAAAAATCAGCGAAACAAAAAGCACTAAGTCGCAAAGTAAACTCCAAAACTAAAAGGACGTCTGGCCAGACTAAGCAACGAAAAACTAAGAGTTCTACTTATGCGACTCAGAGGTTCAACTTGCAAACAAGCGACACATAAACAAACCTCGATATTTTAACCTGAAATCCAAACTTCAGACAAAAACATAAAGCTAAAACCATGCATTAAAAAGGCTCACCTGAGCCAAAAGAGTTGTGGATAAAAGCCCTTCCGAGAAACACCAAAAAATCAAATAAAAGAGTTCAACTTTAGCCCAAAAGGGGGCTTTAGGGAATTCCAAAAAAAAAAAGATTAAATTTTTCGAAGGAGCAGTCTTTAGACCTGCTCCCCATCTCCAGTACCCTTGTCTTCAACACCTTGCCTCTCTGCTCCCTGGACTCCGACCTCCACCGCCTGGTTCGCTCCAGTGCCCGCAGCTCCTGCCATCATCTCGGCGTTCGACCCGAACTGATTAAATCCCATGGAGCGAGCCCTGCGCATCACCGAGTCTTCAAAGATCTGAGGAATAGCACGCAGCTCAGCACTCAGAGATAAGTCGGAAACCTGAGCAGCCTCAAACTCCTGCGCGAAAGTCACCCTCTGCTCCAGCAGCTTGGGAAGTTCCTCCTCGAGAGCAGGCACTCCACTTTGCAGAAGGTTTATCAGCTCGATGTTGAACTCGACCTCCTGGACTTTTATCTCGCAGTCCGTCTCCTTCTTCTTCCTCTCAAACTTGTCCTTATGAGCCTCGAACATATCGTAGTAGTGGCTGTCCTTTATCCTCATTCTGTCATGCTTGGCCGAGCGGATTGCATCCTCTGCCTTCACAAGAAGCTCTTTGTTCTGCTTCTCCAAGCTGACTGTCCTGTTTACCGCGACCAGGCACTCGGAAGCTTCACTTCCTCTTGGAAACCTTTGAAGCTCATGGTCAACTGATGAACCACGCTCTAGGCTTGCTCGAGCTCCTCCCGATGAGGGACGCTCCTCAGACTCTGCTCGTAAAAGGCCGAGAGCTGGTTATCCGCTTCCAGAGCATGAAACAAAGAACCAGCATTAAAAGCCTAAAAAGAGGGGGACAAAAGCGAAAGCTCGAAAAACTACCTTCCCCTTCGCAGTCATCGCCTTGACGTATAGCTCGCGACCTATTAAGTTCTTCACCGAAGGAAGAGAGCATCCACCTGCCTTGCAGTGATGGAGCAAGTGGGCAAGCCCGTCGGGGTCATCCGTGATCGGGTAATCCTTGGTGTGGTCCAATTTCCAATGAAACGGCTTGGACCCCGGACATGCGACGAACCCGACCCAACATTTGCCTCCTTTTCATATCGAGGCTTCTTGTTCAAGAGTTGTACCAAGGAATCACTCCCGGTGGTCCTGGAACCTAAGTGAATCACCTGGTCAGGGTTCGCTATCTCCGGTCCTTTCCCAGACTCCGTGTCCCGACGCGGAGGTGGAGGAGGAATACCTCCGGACCTCCCATCATTGATGGCACCGGCTAAGGCGTCGCTCAACTAACCAGCACGAATGGGCGTGTAACTACCAGACGCCGCCTTCTCAGAGGGTCTCTTGGATGACTCACGAACAAGAGGGCATCTCCTCATTTTGCTCTTCTTCTGAGTCGTACTCGACGAAGCCGCTACAGAGGTGGTCTGTTCTCGAGAGGCTACGAAATGGAAAAACAGATAAGTAACATGCATGTCAAAGCTACGGAATAAACGAAAAGACGCGAATACACTCACTGATAAAAACCAGAGCAGGACGAGTCTCAAACGGCTCTATTGCTTCCGGAAGCTCAAGTGCGCGCTTGATCATGCCTACGGTAAACGACCACAAGAGCACGTCTCTGGAGCCGAGAACGATCGCTAGCCTCCTAATCGCAGGGGTTATTTCGTATCTCTCTGGGATCTCTGAAATATCGGAAAACAAAAGTAATCAGGTATACCCACGAAATCAACATGCAACACAAGAAAACCTAGCTAAATACTATCCCTAACCGATAGACTCCGACCACGAGGTTTGGATTCTGGAAGGATCATAATCCCCGATTGAGTGACGGTTAAGCTTGAATAAGACAGGTCGCTCTCTCCAACGATCCTCCCGGTTCGGCACCACCACCAAAACCGCCAAGCTTCTCCGGGGGGAGAGGTAAAAAAGTCCCGATCCCGAGTTGTGTTTAATCGAACACAGATCGTGAAGAACGGACAAATTAAACGGAACCCCTTCTTCTCGAGCCCTAACCAGCAGGCCGATGGGGTAGCGGATGAAATTTGGGGTCAGTTGCGGAAGCGCTATCCCGAGCTCACCTAGCACATCCAGCAAAAGCCGAGGGATCGGAAAAACCAGGCCGCACTTCTCAAAATAAGCCTTGTAGGCGCAGCAATAGCCTGGTCTAACCGATTTCGGCGTCTCTCCGGGATCAAGGAGCTTCAGCTTCACCGTCCTTGGCACACCGTGTGAAGAATACAGGCTCTCGATGTCTTCCTTCTTCGTGGTCGGATCAGGATGCTCGAACTCCTCTTCTTCGACTGCCTGTTTCTCTTTCTTAACCCTAACTAGACTCGATTTCGACATCGCTTAAAGGTCTCAAGCAAACTGTTTCTTTTTCACAAACAAGAAGAAGAAAGAGAACCACAAAAGAGAGAGAAAAATAAAAGCGTAAAAATAAAAAAAGAGAAGGAAAATCGCTATAAAGAAGAGAAGTGGAGAAGTTACCTTATGAGCGGCGGTTGTGTATTGGAGAGCGGGTTCACGAGGAGATGGATTATAAAGACGTCATAATTACGCAACCTTGGGACTCCGCAAATCTTTTCAAATCTCGCAGATCACAACCGTTAGATCTCGAAGATATCTTCCTACGCGCTGCGAATGCGCGTGGCGGACACCGCACCTTCATCTCAGCCACTCGTTTTGGCGGGATCTCCATTTATGCGCCATCCGACGGTGCACGTAAGAAATTGAATCGTCCGAGTATCTCTAGCACAGTTTGAACTGCTAGATTCGGCCTTATCCAAAGAAGACTGTGGGCCTTTCCAAGAAGACTCCGCCTTTCAAGCTCGGAAACTCGCTTAAAGGGCTGGGGGGCAAATGTTTTGGCCCAATTTCACTCCCAAGTAAAATTAGCTTGATAAGGCTTCATCCGGCCTTGACGGCCAGGCCCACATACACTCATGTCCAAGCCCAACTCGACAAAGGAAGCTCTGACTTCGTAGTACAGCTCGGCAGACGACAACCCGAACCGTTAGTAACCAGCCGACTAAGAAAGAGGAGATGAGTCAAACACACGATCCCGAAAATCTCGCAAATCGTTAGAGCTGACTCCTTGGATTGAGGAGAGCAGTTGTGAAGACCGAGGCTATAAAAGGAGGCTCCAACGACTTGAGAAGGGATCCGATCTTTCATTCATTTTTAGACCTAGCATTAAGACTTTGTAATCGCTTCATAGCTCGAGTTCTTAGTGTTCATATACACAAATCAATACAAATCCACTTTTCCACTATTGTTAGCTCGTTTGATTACGTTTACTCAAGAATCTAGCCCACCCTTTTCATAAACCAACTCATCTAAACACTCCAAAACTTGAGTGTGCGTTTTAGGATCCACAAGGCATTAACTAAAATTAATTATAATTAGAAAATAATTTTAAAAATTAGTGGATTTCATCTACGCGTACACGCGGAGGTTCAGACATGCAATGTATGTTTTTGATTGAGTTATCGGACCATTCTGCAATACGTGTGGTTGCATAATTCTTATTTTGGATTTGCTTTGGTGTCTATATTTTAAAAATGCTTAATTCCCACGTAAATGTTTCTTCTGGTTAGCTGTCTCTGTTGTCTCATTGTCCCACACTATCTGCTGCTGCTGGATCAGGTTCTACTCGATCCTCCATGTATGACGATTGTTTCCCACAACCTTCTAAAATAAATTCTATCGGCATGTATCCCACTTCTGTTTTTTTGTGTCTTTAGAGTATCTCGTGTTGTTTAGCTTCCCTATAAAAATGCACATGAATTTTTTTTTTCTTTTCCTTTCTACTGCTTAAGGGTATTTCTCGTTGTTTAGCCCTCCCCTATAGATATGCACATGATCTTCGTTACGTGTTGACTTTTTCTGTTTTCCAATGTCTGTTTTATTTTGTTCGTTTAGTTTCTATGAAATTCATTTTAATTTTTTGGGTTTTTTTTTTATCTGGGCACATTTGTTTTTACGCATAACTACATATCTCCACTTTTCAATAGTTGGTATGTTGTAGCATTATTTACTGGTCACGTCATTGACGACATGTATGTAATATATTGAAGAGTTGTCTGCTATGTTCGTATTCCTTTGATAGCCACTCTACTGACTTTGTAACTGGTGAATACTATATCTGTCATTTTCACTATTCTCGTCATTCACTTGGCAAGTCTCTTCCACATAATGTATGTTAGTCATTGACCATGGGTTTCTGTTTTCCATCCTTATGTTCCTGTGATCTTTCTCGAATGCGCTATCATGTTTGAGTTATCGATATCTAATACCAATATTAGTTGTATTTCTCATCAGAACAAATACAAGCGGTATTCCGTTTTACCATTGAATCAGAAAATATCAATTTTGTAACACGTGTTTTCCGGCGAATCGGAAACGCGGCGTTAGGGCACCCGTCGAACCGGAAATGTCCGACCGGTCTGTCTTCTCAACTGGCCCCAGTAATCTTGCGCGCTTTCTTCGATTCAAATTCACCAATAACATCGATCGATCGTCAATCCTGCATCCGGACCTGCAGGGGAAAAGGCACGGGGAAGGAAAAGAGAGGCCTGAGTAATTGTTTCAAACACAATTATCCAGTGAGGACGGTTCAAGGAATCCGCGATCCCGGCTTACGCTACACAACTATGAAACAAGTTCTAAGCTAATATCACCTTGCACGCAATGCCCGAAGGCATATCACAATCAACCTACGAATAACTACTTGTCTATGGTTGCGGACCTAGAGCTCCCAGCCCTAACCGTACCCCAAGGACCGGCCATTACGCTCTTTCCACAGCAAACAAACGGCCCGGACCTTCGAACCATTACACTCGTCAGGACCCTCCTCCGGCGATCAAGGACGTCCCACGCCCTACACGCAAGCCCTAAAGCAGTTCTACCACACATAGCCATCATACACAAGCAACGTTTTCGGTTTAGTAATAACCTAGCCGTTCTACGTTCAACAATGAATCACATAGTGCACATTAACAATCCTAAACTACCTAGAAAAGACGACATTAACGAAGGACTTGCATCCGGAATTGAAATGGAATAGGCAAGGGATTACGTTCGGTCCTCACCTTGTCCAATAAAAGGGCAAAAGCGTAATTTAGGAATCCCTGACGCCCAAACGGACTTCAGATCTGTAAAGAGGACGGAAAGAAAAGTAGATTAGGCTTTCGTTTCGCTCAATTGGGGTTAGGAACGTTCTAGTTATGGTCAATTGAAGTTAACCAGTCCAAACCGGATTAAACCGAACCTGACCGATTAGCCCGACCCGATCCGGTCAACCCGACCCGACCCGGTACGGTCAACGGCGGCTCCGGCGGTCCGGCGGTTGTCCGGCGGTCCGGCGGTTGTCCGGCGGTCCGGCGGTTGTCCGGCGGTCCGGCGGTTGTCCGGCGGTGCAGCTCCGGCGGTCGGGCGGTGGTCCGGCGGTAGAGCTCCGGCGACTGTCGGCGGTCTCCGGTGGTGGCTGGTCGGCGGCGGTCGGTCTCCGGCTGGTCGTCGGTCGGTCTCCGGTCACGAGCAGGGCTTCTCTCTTTGGAAATTTGTGACAAATGAGGAGCTACCCCCCTCCTTTTATAAGGAAAGGAGTTAGGGCTTCCCCTTTTATCGAGTTGGATCTTAGGCTTTGGGCTTAAATCAAGAAAAAAAAACATATTAATGAAAGGATTTGAGCATGGACTTCACTTTTTTTCTTTAAAAAATTTAGGCTTGGTTTCGGGCCATTACAATTTTGATAGGGGTTAACTGTGTTGCCTGTTTCTCTTAATGTTTTTCCATCTTTGAAATAATTAGTTTCTTGTTTCTTTAATCTGCCTACCATGTGCTATATCATAATTTTCTTAAAATCATGGTAAATTTGATTTCTTACCAGTCTGGTTTTTCAGAGCATCCATTGTGCTATAAAGTGCTTATATCTCTGAGTTCTTGGCTGCGAGAGTCTCAACCATGGTTGACTCTACTTCCGTGACTTCACTTTTAGAAAATGACAAATCTTTTTGGAAATGTCTTATGCTAGCTTCATATGACTTGATAAGCTCTTCATATTTAACTCTGCAGTGAGAAGCTCTTCCAATTTTGCATTTTCTGCCTTATTTCTTGTAGACGGGATGAAAGTTCAGCACAAACCTAAATGCAAGTGAAGAAGAAAAAACCATGTATCTGAAAATGGTCACGTCCAATGGCATGGACAAATCCTATCCAACAAATAAAAAAGTGCTTAATCATTCATTTGATGGAGGAAAGCAGCAAAGGACAATTGAGCTTACCCTTGCTAACTTAATTCTTTTGACAGCCTTATGGAAACTGTAGCTTTTAACAACCCCTGAGCCTATAATTAGCAAAATAATATTCAACATATTTTCAGAAGACAACATACATGAAAATTCAAGTAGCAGACATTGCATGTGCTATTTTTCTTCATTTTCCTGAGGCTTACTAACCTCCTCAAGTTGATCTTGAGTCTTCATGGAAGTTGTATTAGCTCTACGATCCTGCTCTTTATCCAAATTGATTGAGGTGCCCAAATTCTCTTTTGCCTCATTTCATGTGCTTTAAATCACATTTCCTTCGCCTACAGGAGAAATGTGAACTACAGATTCAAGTCTCTTTTTGAAGAATCTTCTAACACTCCTTGTGTTCCCTTTTTGGGAACATCAATCAAGTTCTCACTGGCAACGATCTCAATCTAATTGCCAGGTAAAGATGGTGACAGTTGCACCAAAGATTCATTTGTAGATCTCCAAAATAGATCCTATATTTTTGTGTCTGCCACTGCTTGTGGAAGTGACATAACACTTTTGACATATGCATCAGTTGGTTGAATCTCTCTTCTCTGCAATACATGCCCTAATAAAAAGAGGTTACACAGTAATTATTGGTGTTAGATTTCGCACCATGAAATCCGGCCAATTTACGGAATATGAAGCCCACTAGAAGAAGAAGCCCAGGAGATAGGTGAACTCGACCAGGCTCAGCAAGTATGACAAAGTGACGAAGTCCAAACACGAGAAGAGACGATCTATCATTCGAGTTCGAGTTCGACAAAGAACGAGTAGTCAACCGTTATAACAACCTCTGAGAATCTTGGAACGTCGAGGATAATGCGAACGAGAAAATCACAACGGACGAAGATAGATCGAAGATATAAAGGAAGAAGAAGCCATTCAAATTCTTCATATGAAATATAATCCCAGCTTTACAGCTCTAAAACACTTCGACTAAAATAGTTCGATCTCATTTGTATACTTACGACATGTTCTTTGTATAAATTATATCTCAGCATTCAATCTTTTTTAACGTCCTTGATTCACAGAAAATCTATATCTCATTTCCTAAAGTCCCATAAACCACATTACAATACAAATCCTTGGTGTGAAATCTCTGAACTCACATTTGGCGCCGTCTGTGGGGACAACCGTAGATCTTTCTATCACAAGAATCGGATACAAGATTCGATAAATCGAGATGAATCCTACTCCGCCCGAAACTAATGTCACTCCTCCTCCGGTCGATCGTGATCAAGTGATCGACGCTGTTCCGCAGAACACAACCGGAGTGAACAATACCACGGGTCAGACTGACAACGCAGGGGCGGACCCAGTCCTAAATCATGCAACGTCAGCTCCAACCGGCTTTGTCTTTCAAACAACAACAAACAACAACGAGAACGATCCAGACAAATACCTTGTCAGGGGTCAACGAACCAATCATGAACTGGGTCTGTACCAGATCTAATAATGCTCTAGTACTTAGAAGCAGATCTGGAACTCAAAGATCCAACTCCCCTCAGACCTCCAATGTCACGAGGTAAAGCCCGGATGACTTGGCTTAAATCCGTTGATGCTCAAGTTTCTAGTGAACCGAACATGGAGTAACGAGGCTAACGTCCTAACTCAAGAGATCGCCAGTCGCACTTTGGATACTTAGCTCGTTGAGCAAGAGCGATGCGTAAATGCTCGTCTCGAGGAACTCGCCAATCTAAACCACCGGGATCGACCCTTACGGGAACGGAGGCCTCCTTTGAGACCTCCACCACAGACTCGCCTAGATTTCTCTCAGGTCGCATCACCACCGGAGATCTCTAGATACGCCGATGGAACATCGAATGTTGGGTTCTCTACCACAATGACTTCGACAACGACCCCTATCCCTTTCAGTTCGAGTTCACTAACTGCGGATTTGACCGGATCCATGGAACGGACGCCTCCTGGTCCGCCACCTCTACCACCAAATAGTGAGAACAGGCCCAGATGGCTTGGCGGTTCAGATTTTGCCTCACGCTCGAGGCCTCCAATCGAGCCAAGTTCGGTTCCATTCCCATTATCTCGAACTGAACTGCCCATATCGATGACGGCTGAAGGCTTGAACAATCAGATTCACCTAGGGCATCAATCGGCGGTCCAACCGCAAACACAGTTCACCCCTGGACCAACAGATAAATACGGCATGCTCAGACAATATATTGAACAAACTAATGCTCAGTTCATGAGTCTGAGTTCGCGCGTTCACATGGAAACCAGCGCGGCACCCGACATCGATCAAGTGATCGAAGAAACGCGGCAAACGCCATTTACCGATCGGGTTGCCTTCGCAAGAATACGGGAAATTAAGAAGACTAAATTCCAAAAATACTCTGGAAAGTCGGACCCTAAGGCTCACATAAGAGCGTTCAGACTAGCGATGGCTAGAGTCTATCTGACCGACGAGGAAAGTGATCCCGCTTTCTCCAGGCTCTTCGCCGAGAACTTATCTGGCCAAGCCTTAGAATGGTTTACCGGACTGGAAGAAAAGTCTATTGACAACTTCACTTAGTTCATGACGGCTTTCCTCAAGCAGTACTTTGTTTATATCGAATTCAAAACTATTGAGTTAGCCCTTTTCGGCGTATCTCAATGACTTGACGAGACACTTCGTTCGTACATCGATCGATTCAAGGAAATCAAATCCAAAATCGTGAATCCAAACGACAAAGTTGCCTGATATTCATGCATATTCATGCATTTGAGCTTTAATTAAGATCTTGTTTCACTCTCTTTGTTCATTCATTTGCATCATTATGTTGTCCTTTGTTGCATTTAGAGTATATTAGCATTTAGTACATGAATTAGCTTCTTTAGGCTGTTTTTGGAGTGTTCTTTATGTTTTTCAGGTCCTATGGAGTTTGGGTGTGGCTAAGGAGCAAGATTGGAGCTCAAAGGATGAAGAGGAGAAATCAGACAACTCGTATCGGCCTACGTATCGGGTGGCGAGGTCGATACGGACTCTCGGATTAAAAGCAGGAAGCCAGTATCGGCCAGCATATCGGTTGGCCAGACCGATATGCTCATTACCCAGAAAATCCGAAGAAGCGTATTGATAGGTGTCAGGTTTTATCCCTATACTAACTGCAAGTGCACAGTGATGTAATTGTAGTACTTAGGGTATCGAATCCACAGGGACTCCGGTCAACGATAGATAAGAACAGAAAAGATTAAACTAGGAGAAAGCAAAGGTGATTAAACTAAAAGCAGAGCAGAAAAGTAAATCAGTAGCAGGCGAGTTTGTGAGCAAGGAAGCGAAGCGTTAAGTCTAGGGAGTTCTCAGGAAATCAGGAACACAAGCAATCAATCAGTCGAAATTCAATCAGAAACTGTTCTAGAACTCAAACACGGATATAGAATTAACCAAATTCCTTTGCGATAATTCTCTAAGTCTAAGTGCAGCAAACCAAACTTTCGTTTGCGAGAACTAACATATTAAACCAGCTTTAATTCCAAGTTTGATATGTTCACAATCTAATTAAACCAAACTTTCGTTTGCGAGAAGTTAAATTGCTTATCTAGGTTCTTTCTAGCTAAATTAACCAACTTCCGCTGCATTAATCAGCCTAACATCATAATCTAAGTGGCCAGTTCAGATTAAGCATTAAGAACAACCTAAACAAAGAACTAGCAGATATGAATCCCTACTGATTAATTAAATTATAACTCCATGAAATCCCTAATGAGAATCCCTAAACTTAACAGGTAATCTACTCAGACATAATCATCGAAACAGAAAACATCTTGAATAGAAAACCAAATATCATAAAATAAAACAAAGAACTGGGGTTCAAAATCCTCTCGAGAGAGAGAGAGCAGGATCAGCCCCTAACTCTCTCTGAAATAAAATAAGACTTAATGAAAGCGTAGCCTAAACAAGTGGCTAAAAACCCTAATATATAGTCTAAAACACGTTTTGGGCTTCTGTGTAAATATCTGGGCTTTTCTGCAATATCAGCATTCTTCATTAAACCGCCGAGTTTGGCCCATTCGCGCTATGCATCGATCGATGCAGGTGTGCAACGATCGACGCAATCCTCAAATCTGGACAGTGAACTCTGTCTCTCGGCCAAACACTCCAAATAGCTCCAGAAAGTGCCATAATCACCCAATCTGCTCCAAATGTGCTTGTACCTAATAAACACCTGAAAAGACTCTAAAACATAGTAAAAGACTCGATAAAGAACACATATACCATGGTTAAAATCCCTAAAATCCATGGTATATCAACTCCCCCACACTTAGTTCTTGCTTGTCCTCAAGCAAGTAAAGAACCAAAGCATAAGAAAAGAAGTTTGAAAACACAGAAACTCATTTCGTCTTAGGAACTTTCGCATTCACATTCACTTAGTAATCTACTGAAAACTTTCCTACAGAACTCAAGACCATAATGTACTTCCCCCACACTTAGCAACTGTCCCAAGTAAACTCCAAAATTACATTCAAGCATTCAAATTCACCCTACTGACTTCTGCAAGTATTTAAGTGCGGTCTCACCTAAGGAGTATCGATCAAAGGCACATGGATTCTTACCTTATCAGCTCTAGACCACCATACTATCTTTCTCTAGTCCCTTTCTTCTCTTTTCCTTCCTTAACAACTGATTTTTCCCCACTGGGTATCATTCTATTTTTTTTATCAGTGTTCTTCCCGTTATGGGGTGTACTTTGGACACATTCCATGGATCGCACAGGAGATAATAGGGGTCTCTACCACTCATGTGACCACTTCGGAGTTACTAACTCATCCTCAGTTTATTATCTCTTTTTTTTTTTTACTTTATAGAAGGGAAGAAGGGAACTAAATAGGATAGGTTGACAGGTTGTGTCAGAACTAACAGGGAATCCGACACAGAGTATACCAAGCCCTAGGTGAGAAATCTAGGTCAGTATTAAATTGAAGTCAGTAAAAGGATCCTCTGATACCTGAAGTGATGTGGGTGTTCCCAGTAGGTTGATCCGTGTCTGAGTTTTCTAATAGTCATAGAGGCTCTGCAAGTCTGTCCAATGGTCACTTAGTTCCTGTTCAAGCGAAAATTTTCCTCGAAAAATCATAGTTTCATACAAATTTTGACTCAATAAAACAAATTTTTTTTTTGAAAAACTAAGAAAACAAAAGCGTGCGTCAGTAGCTCCTCCCCACACTTAAACTACACTGTCCCCAGTGTAATCAAAGCATGAGCTCGGTGAAAGAATAATCAAATTGAAGAACAAACCGAAAAGTTGCAGATTACTTACCTGTCGTCGCCCTGTGTCGATCGATGCCACAAGGGTGTCGATCGATGCAAGGTGAATATGCTCGCGGTTATTGAGATAACCGGTGTCTGAACCGCAATCGTATCGGTAAACCGTAAATTGTGACTGCATCGACCGATGCACTAGGTGTGTCGATCGATGCAATGCGATTTTGCATGTTTCTCTCGGCTTTGAACACACTTAAACAGAAAAAAAATTAAAAATACCAAAACCAAAACGAAAATTGAAAAACAAAAACGAACCTACTGGTGGGTTGCCTCCCACTTAGCGCTTGTTTTTAGTCATTAGCTTGACTATTGGAAGAGATTTGATTCAAGGCGGCTTCAACAGAGACTTTGAATGTCTCTGTGAGTATCTCTTCATCCAAGGAGGTATATAGGCATTATGATCATGAGGCTTCCCAAGGAAAGAGTAATCAGAATTAGGGCGGGAGCGAAGCTTGGGCGGTCTACTGCGTTTTCCTGCATTCAAAACAATGTGATCAGAAGGTTTAAGCTTAGGTGATTTGTACCTTACCTTTGATGCATATATGATGTTTGGGGCTTTCTGCTTATGAGCAGTTGCAGGTACTGAAGATGTTAGAGCAGGTTCAAGAGGAACTGCCATCTTCTTCTTTCCACTATCAGATATTGTAGTTCCACCAATCTGAACTTCTTCTTTCAGATGACCATCAGTGCAGATCATCTTCTTTGCATGAACTCGCGAAGTTTCAACTGGTGGTGTTTTATTCACCTTCTTATCCATCACTTTCATGCAGTTAGCCACTTCTAGCTCTTGTTTGGAAGGTTTAGGAACCTTAGGATATGGCACAGGGGGCTTGTAGACTCGTTCTGGTACTGTTGCAGGTTTCTGGTCATGTCTGCGTTCAGTGTCGATCGTTGCATGATGTGTGTCGATCGATGCAAGGCGATTCTGTTTCTCGAAAGAACTCGAAATTGCCGTCAGAACGGCGTGTCGACCGACACATAGGGGGTGTCGATCGATGCATGTATCAGGCAGACAATATTCATCAAGAAAATCCGAGATTATGCTCTCTTCTTCACCTAGCAACTCAATCTCATCCCCTAAGGTCACAGCTTTGATGTGCAGCTTCCGTTCAGCTCTCTTAGCTTCATTATGCCTTTGCATTGTTTCAGCTGTTTGAACTCGGACATCTAGCTTCTTCATATGTGTGCTCAAGTATTCAAACTTCTCATTCAGATCTTCATGCAATGCATCCATCCTTGAGTTGAAGGACACAGTGGTCTGTTGTTCTCTCTCAAGAAACTGTTCCATCATAGCTTCTAATATGCTCTTATGTGTAGGTGTAGGCGGTGTTTGGTAAGAAGAAACACCATAGTTCCTCGAGAAGGCATTGCCCTGTTGCTGGAAAGGTCCCTGAAAAGCAGATTCCTGACTGTAGGATTCATTCCCTCCAACGCAGTTGACAGCTTCTTGCGCATACTTTCCAAGTAGAAGACTATGCAGATAGTCAACTTTACTCTTCAACCCAGCTATCTGTGAATTATCAATCCCTGGACTAAAGAAATCATACATCTTTCTTACGATATGTGTCGATCGATGCAGGGGAAGTGTCGATCGATGCAAGCGCGATGATGTGACGATCGACACACAAGACCGTGTCGATCGATGCAGTGCGATTACAGGCGTACCTGAAACGCAAGAACAGAAGAAAAGAAAAGAAAAAAATTAGTAAACAAAAACGAAAACGAAAAACCTAGTCTAAACCCTAAGTTCAAATCTATTGAGGACTCAAAAGAGTCCCCGGCAACGGCGCCAAAAACTTGATAGGTGTCAGGTTTTATCCCTATACTAACTGCAAGTGCACAGTGATGTAATTGTAGTACTTAGGGTATCGAATCCACAGGGACTCCGGTCAACGATAGATAAGAACAGAAAAGATTAAACTAGGAGAAAGCAAAGGTGATTAAACTAAAAGCAGAGCAGAAAAGTAAATCAGTAGCAGGCGAGTTTGTGCGCAAGGAAGCGAAGCGTTAAGTCTAGGGAGTTCTCAGGAAATCAGGAACACAAGCAATCAATCAGTCGAAATTCAATCAGAAACTGTTCTAGAACTCAAACACGGATATATAATTAACCAAATTCCTTTGCGATAATTCTCTAAGTCTAAGTGCAGCAAACCAAACTTTTGTTTGCGAGAACTAAGAGATTAAACCAGCTTTAATTCCAAGTTTGATATGTTCACAATCTAATTAAATTAAACTTTCGTTCTAGGTTCTTTCTAGCTAAATTAACCAACTTCCGCTGCATTAATCAGCCTAACATCATAATCTAAGTGGCCAGTTCAGATTAAGCATTAAGAACAACCTAAACAAAGAACTAGCAGATATGAATCCCTACTGATTAATTAAACTATAACTCCATGAAATCCCTAATGAGAATCCCTAAACTTAACAGGTAATCTACTCAGACATAATCATCGAAACAGAAAACATCTTGAATAGAAAACCAAATATCATAAAATAAAACAAAGAATTGGGGTTCAAAATCCTCTCTCTCGAGAGAGAGCAGGACAGCCCCTAACTCTCTCTGAAATAAAATAAGACTTAATGAAAGTGTAGCCTAAACAAGTGGCTAAAAACCCTAATATATAGTCTAAAACACGTTTTGGACTTCTGTGTAAATATCTGGGCTTTTCTGCAATATCAGCATTCTTCATTAAACCGCCGAGTTTGGCCCATTCGCGCTATGCATCGATCGATGCAGGTGTGCAACGATCGACGCAATCCTCAAATCTGGACAGTGAACTCTGTCTCTCGGCCAAACACTCCAAATAGCTCCAGAAAGTGCCATAATCACCCAATATGCCCTAAATGTGCTTGTACCTAATAAACACCTGAAAAGACTCTAAAACATAGTAAAAGACTCGATAAAGAACACATATACCATGGTTAAAATCCCTAAAATCCATGGTATATCACGTATCGGCCAGCGTATCGGCCTAACAGGCCGATACAGTATTCTTATCGGGCAGCGTATCGGCCTGACAGGCCGATACAGTTTCCTGTGAAGACCATTTCCAGATAGCTTTATTTACGAAAATGCCACTGCGTGGCTCCCAACTATAAATACTCATTTTGGGGGATTAAAAACCCTAAGCTACCTAAGCCTTAGATTTCTTTTGTCTTATGCTTTTGTTTATGATTTTAGAACTTGTAAACCTTTGATTTTAAAGTTTAAATTAAGTGTTTCTCTTGTTTCTCTTAATCTCTCTTTCTATTTATGATTTCTCACATCTCTTTTATGATTAGGGAGTAGAGTTTTTGGGTTCTGTGGATGAGGTTGATTTAGGTGGTTTATGTGATGATTAATGATGCTTAGGACTTATTTATAAATGATCCTTCTCTAATTAGTTGATATCTATGCTAGGTTGCAAGGAATTGTTGAATCTAGATTCTAGGCTTTTCATGCCCGAAAGGTGTTCGATGAAATGCTTGAATGAACTTTTTAGAGAATTTTCACTCTTAGCCTAAGAGATTAGTTGTCTAAGGTGATCATTCGTAATGAGAACTTGTTGCATTGCTTGTTTATCTCTTAATCAAAAATGAGAATTTGATCTTGATTAGGGATTAGACAAAGGGATTAGTGCCAAGAGATTGGATTAGTCTAATTATTAGTGTTCTTAGCCTATGGATTAGCTTTGCTAAAAGCTATTTGATGGATATTAATACATGCTTGTCTTGTAATTTGCAAATGAGAATTAAATGATTGCATGATTAGCATAGAAGTTATGAACATGAGAATGTGATTAGCTTAATTATGATCAATAACCTTGTTTTGCATTGTTTGATTGATTGAAGCATCATTGATTGTCTCCAAATCACCTAGTCTCCATAGCCTCATCCTAGGACCCTTCTTTTAGCTTGTTTAGTTCTTTATTTGCTTTATTGCTTTCTTGTTTGTTTAGGATTATTACATAAGCCTTCTTTTATCCATTTTGCTTAGATTAAGAAGTTGAATGTATTCTTAGTGTCATATTCTCTACCCATTTGGATTGATAACCTCAAGTATTACAATGACATGTTTAGTAATTTTGAGGGATTGATAGAGTCAAGAACCGAAAAATCTACTTATCAATTTGGCGCCGTTGCCAATTGGGTTTAGCAATAGTCACTAGGATTTTTCTTCTTCTTTAGACTAAGCTTTTATTTTGTTTTTGTTTGTGTGGTTACTAACTCTCTTTCATGTGTTTGTTCTTTTTGCAAGGTGCAAATCACAAGGAAGAGAGCATGGCTTCGGAGATAGCTTCTATGTTGAGGGCTATGTTGGAAGCTCAAGAAAGAGAGATGGCTTGGAACCCTACAAGTCATCATGTATTTGAAAGCACATCCACTTATCAAGGTGATCTTCCAAATGAGTACTCTTCTCATGAGTACCAATATGGATATGGTGATGGATACCAATCTTGGAACATGGAGCATGAGCATGAAGCTACTCATTCTTCTCAAATCTCTCATGATGAAGAACTTCTCAACATGGCAAGGTTGGCATTGGAAGGACAAGAGAGGCACAATGAGAGCTTACGGATGATCAACAATGATTTTGCTAATTTGCCTCAAGATGCAAGTATTGTTGAGCCAACACATGAGGAGAATGCTCAAGTCCAAGATGAATTCTTGAAAGAAGCTTACTCTTTCCATTCATGTGATCAAGAGCTTCTCAACTTGGAAAAGATGGCATTAGAAGGACAAGAGAGGTATAATGAGAGCTTAAGTATGATTAACACTGATTTTGTCCATTTGCCTCAAGTTGCAAGTATTGTTGAGCTAACACATGAGGAGAATGGTCAAGTCCAATATGAGTTCTTGAAAGAAGCTGAAGAGACTATCAAGGAATTTGAAATGCTTTTTGGTTGCACTGTTGGTGAAAACCTTGTGATAAGGTATGAAGATGAGGATGATGAAGAGACAATCATAGGTGGTTCAACCAATGGAAACAATGAAGGAGTAGAAGAAGTTGTGAGAGTTGAGGAAGAGACTTATGAAGATGGGTTGGTTGTTGAGTGAAAGGAGATCAAGGAAGAGAACACACAAGATGAGCTCTCAATCATGGAAGAAGTGCCAAAGCAACCAAATCCCATGCAAAAGCCAACTGGAGGAATTCCTTTGGAGAAACAAGATGACCTCAAGGAAGAAGCCTTCAAGGAGGATGAAGAATATGGATCTCCAATGGCACAACCCTTTCACAAGCTTCTTGGTATAGTCTCTACCACACCATTGAGCTTTCATGATCCAAGGAAGATCACTTTTGAGGAGATAAGGATGAAAGAGTTTAGGGGGTGGTTCTATGATGAGTATGATCCTAGTGATACAAACTCATGCCACATCCCTAACCATAAAGAGTGAAGGGATAGTCAAGCTAAGTGACTAAAAACAAGCTCACTTGGGAGGAATTCCCATGTATATCCTTTTGGGGAGCTTTGGGGTAAATGCAAAGAAGAAGAGAATGAGTTTTGGGATTGAGCAAGGGACTTCAATGCTAAATCTAAGGATGAGAAGCCTATGCAATGGTCTAAGTTTGGGGGAAGTCTCATGCCAAATCAAAGATGCCTCCACCTCCCATTCCTCCTCTCCATTCTACTCTCCAAGTAACACTCTAACTTTTGTCTTTTTGATTTTGCATTTTTGATTTAGTCTTTTGTCTCTTTCCCTTGCTTCTTTCACACAAGGGACTGTGTGATTTAAGTTTGGGGGAGGAGACTAGTCGCTAATAATGTGTTTTGTGTTCTTATCTTCTTTTATTGTATCTTGAGTCTCATTCATGCATCTAAGGCATAGAAACCATAAAATTTTGAATTTTTTTGAAAATTTTCACAAAAAGAAGCATGCTTTAACATCTTTAGGATTGAGTCTAGTATATTTTAGCATTGTATTTTATTTTGCATAAAGCTTTTTGATGAAACTTCCATTTGAGTGTCAACTCATGAGCTTGAATTAATGCCCTCTTTAGGAGTTGTAAATGCATTTGAGTAAATTTGAAGTTAAGGATGCACCATGTTTGGATCTCACTAGCTTGAAAGTTAGACTTCATTGTTGATACATGTCACCCTTTGTAGCACAACTCTAATGAACTTGGACATAATTTGTGTTGGGATTATGTCCTGAAATCACATTGTACGAACTCTAGAGATAGTTGTATTGTCGAGATCGGACAATTCATGTGATACTGGGTAATCATAATGTTTTGCTAGAAACCGCTTATGACAAATGAGTTGTAACTCATTTCCAGTATCGTGTGAACCTACAGGGTCACACACCTAAGAAAGTTGGAAATACTTCGTATGGGATTGATCATTGGCGTATGGTCTGGTCGATGTATATTAGATACACATTGAATATAAATTTCAAAGAGGTGTATCGATCGACACCATTGGGTGCGTCGGTCGATACAGCAGGTGTGTCGATCGACACCACTAAGTGTGTCGGTCGACACAAGGGCGAAACCGAAACTGAAGTTTCGGTTCACCTCGAGGTCAATATATAAACGTGTTTTATTGACTCGAGTGATGCATGGTTCTTGAGAGCCGCCCACAGTGTTTTCTCTGAGAGAAAACACAGAAACCTCTAAAGAACTCAGTTCCCAGGGAGATCCGAGCACCGGTACTAGCATCCCGGCGGATTTCAGCTTGTGTGCGTATGGACTACGATAGAGGCGCAACGATTGGGGCGCTCCATATCTCGTGTTACCGTAATCTTCCGCTGCCAAATCTCCAGGTAAACAGAGATCAGATCCTTGATTTGATTAACTAGACCCTAGATCCTAGGCTATCTGGAACTCGCGAGAATTCTGAATACGGTAGAATTGGCTCCAAGTTCCTTCAGTGGTATCAGAGCCTTAGGGTTTTATCATTGAATCAAACCTGTTTAAATCGAATTTGATGATTTAGATTCGCAAACTAGGTTGTTTGGTTAGAACAGGTTAGATCGTGTTCGATCAGAAACGAGTCTGTGTTTTCGCATGGTGTCGATCGACACACTGGGTGTGTCGGTCGACACAGAACAGCGAAAACGACAGATTCGGCGGCTAGGGTTTTTCGCGTAGAAAAACTGAAAGCCTTCTGTGTCGATCGACACAGGTTGAGTGTCGGTCGACACAGAGCAGATTCGGTCACGTATCGATCGACACAGACCAAGCGAATGGTTAATCGGTTCAATTGGATTGGACCAGTTATCATGCTTGGTTAAGTCCGAATTGATCGGTTTAAATTGGATGAATTGGTTCAATTGGATTGAACTGATTATCTCAATTAGCATGAACAGGTGGGTTAAATCAGTTTGATTGGATAATACGGTTCAATAGAATTGGACTGGTTATCGCAATCAGTTGAAACTGATTAAAACGGTTTAAATTGGATAAATTGGTTCAATTGGATTGAACTGATTATCCCAATCAGAATAAACCGATTGGTTAAGATCAGTTTGATCAGATAAGTCGGTTCAATTGGATTGGACCGGTTATCAAAACTGTTTTCGGTTTAGGTTTATGTCGACCATCACACATGGGTTGTGTCGATCGACATGACCGGTTCAATGAACCGGGTTAATTGGATTAACCGGTTATTGCAGTCCGGTTCTGTTTGGTAGTGTCGATCGACAGACATAGTCTGCGTCGATCGACACAGTATTCGAAATTCTAGTTATTGAACCTTGAATTTGCAGAAACCAAACTAGACTTAAACATTGATCAAAGATTAGCTTCAATATGGTCAACTGTCAAGACTCATTTCGTTGTGTGATGTCTAGCCAAGAGCTTGGTGTCCACAATTACGTGAGTAAGGCAGGTAGTAATGTTGATGGACTTGCAGTGCTAAACATCAACAATTACATGACCTAAGAGATTGATTTGCTAAACTTTTGGGTTTAGTTTCCTCAACTAAATATCAAGTAGTCTTGATGTCTTGCCCAAATCTAGTCTACTGTCAAAACTTGTGTCGTTTGTTGGATATTCTTGGAGTCCTTGGTATTTATGCATCATGAGTGAGGCAGGTGGTCATTGACAGACTTGCAGTGCAACTGTCAGTGATCACAAGACGGAAAAGATTGGTTTTACTTGACTGGGCTATCGGAAGTTCTGGGCCCAGAGACATCAGAGTGGATTAGACATAGTTTGTCTCATCCACAACCAAGAGTTGTACTGGGTAGAATTAGCAATGATTTGCTTACCTAGATGACTAAGGTTTGGGTAATGGCGAGTCGCCGACTCAGATTTTATTGATGTATGGATCTTGGATCATTATATTCATAGAGGAAACATTGTTTGAATATAATGCGAGTTTTTCTTATTAGATAAGATTTCTCATCATATACATAACTAAATCTTTGTTTTCCCTTGGATTTCAGCTTATGTCTATGACTACTTTCTCGTTGCGATCCGTCCTTGAGAAGGACAAGTTAAATGGATCCAACTTCCTGGATTGGTATCGGAATCTGAGATTCATTCTCAAGCAGGAGGGTAAGGACTATGTCCATGAAAAGGCTCTTCCAGAAAGGCTTGGGACCAATCGCTCGCATGCAGCATATAATGCTTGGAATAAGCATTATATTGATGTGGTAGACGTGCGTGGTCTGATGTTGGCTACCATGAACTCGGACTTGAAGAGTCAATACGAGAACATGGAGTCGCCAATAGAGATGATCATCAGCCTGAAACTAAAGTTTCAGGATCTGGCACGAGTTGAGAGATTCCAGATGGTGAAGTCTCTCACTGGGTGCAAACTACCAGAGGATCCTCCAGTAAGTCTTCATGTCATTAAACTGATGGGTTACATTGATAACCTGGGGAGACTGGAATGTCCTGTCAGCTTAGAGTTGGCTACTGACATCATTCTGCAGTCACTGCCGTCAAGTTATGATAAGTTCATCAAGAACTATATCAAGAAAGGCTTGACGAAGACGTTGACTGAGCTGCATGGCATGCTCAAGGCAGCAGAGCAAATCATCAAAAGGGGCAAAAGATTTAAAAAAAATCTTGTTTAGACAAGGGTGTTGGCAAGGTCGTCCAGATTTGGAATCAGGATAAGCCTGTGTCATCTAATAAACCCAAGTCGAGCCCATCTGGTGTTAGAAAGTGCTTCTACTGCGATGAGTCAGGGCATTGGAAGAGAGATTGCATTAAATTCTTGGAAGATTCACAAGAGATGAAGGAGATGTATGGTACTTCTTCTTCAGGTATTGTGTTATTAATTCAAGTTCTACGTATGTATTGGATACTAGTTGTGGTACTGATATTTTTGAAATATGCAGGACCTAAGCGACAGTAGAACGTTGAAGAAAGGACAAGTGGAACTGCGTGTCTGGTTGAGGCAATGGTTGCTGCATGAGCCGTAGAGATTCTCCACTTGTAGGAGCCTTTCATACTTGGTTTTAGAAATTAAGTAATTGCTACTATGTATCTGCCTTGTGCAGAGATGTCTTTCATTTTCTTGTAAGAATTTGAATGTTTTTCATTTTGATAAAAGACAAGCTTTGTTCTTTAGATCTTAATGAAATATTCTATGGTAGCACCCCATTTGAAATGAGTTTTATATCTTAAACCAACAGAGTTAGAATATAACACAAATACTATAGGTTTGAGTCTGATGACTCGAAATCGACTTTTCTTTGGTATAGTCGCTTAACCACAAAAGTGAAGCGGATTCAGAATTTCCATAGTTTTGGACTCATTCGATTGTTAATCATTTGAGATATGAATTCTGTTCACTGGACCAAATGACTAATGCCCTTTTAACAGAGCTAAAGGAAATGAGCCAGAGGCTTATTGGGCCTTACACATACTGATGTATGCGGCCCAACGAGCATTAATGCCAGAGGAAATCTTCTGTACTTCATTACCTTGTTGATGGCATCAATAAAGTATGGTTGTGTTCATTTGATGAGACACGAGCAGGAATCCCTTGAGGAGTTCCAAGATGAAGTGTAGAACCGATTTGACAGAAGTATTGAGATCCTCGATTGAATCGCGGAGGAAAATACTTAAGTCATGAATTGGGTGATCATCTGACAGAATAAATCGGATCTTATTGGATATGCTCCGATTAATGATGAGTCACAGGAATCTTCCATAAACGATTTAAGAATATGTCCTAAAACATCTGTCTTTGCGCAGAAAAGGTTTCTATCAGAATCAGTGAAAAACACCACATTGGATGTGGACTGGGTGATTTCCAAATTTGTTTTTCTGATTAATTGGGATTGCAAGGTTTGTGTAAGACAGTAGTCAACAAACAAACTTGAACCCACATATGATAAGTTCCACATCGCTGGTTGTCCTAAGGGAAACCAAGGCTTAGTACTTTTATTGTCCAGAACTGTGTCTTTTAAGAAAGATCATACTTTCAAAAGGAACAGTGGGAGTAAAAGTACACATCGAAGAAATTCGATAAACACAGGAAGCTGCTCAACCTGTTGAGGGAGAACAGCGGTGGGATCTACAAAGTGCTGTAGGATCTATGCCTGTGGAGCCTGAAGTTCGCAGATCCGAAAGGATCCGTCACTAACTCGAGAGTGATTTCTCGTAACCAAATGTCATGATCCACTGATTATTGAAAAGTGACGAACATGCGAAATTCAAAGAAGCGATGGTGAGCCCCAACTCCGAAAATTGGCTGGGTGTGAATGTTAGCTTCATCGATCCAATTCTGGATTGAAGCAAGCATCTTGGAGTTGGAATCAATATTCTGATAAAGTGGTCAAAGGTTTTGACTTGATCAGAAAGAAAAGAAACCATGCGCTTACAAGAAGACTAGTGGGAGCGTAATGGCAATTCTCACACAGTATGTAGATAACATACATGAATCTCACAAACGACGTTCCGACGCTAAAGTCTTGTCAAGATTTGGGTCGGAAGTCAAACTTAAACGATAGACATGGGAGTAGCCGAATGAATTCTTGGAATAAGAATCTATTGACATAGATTAAGTAGGCTAATTGGATCGTGTCAAAATCCTTATGTTCATAAGGTATTGGACAGTTCAAATGTGCTTGATTCCAAGAATGGCTTCATACCAAAGGTCTTATGGCAATTATCCAAGCAAGATGCAGTGTCTTGGACACTGGCTGAGCTAGTAACAATATTAGCAAGAAGAAGTGTTTCTGAACACTGTCTGAACTAATATTAATGAGTGTGAGTTCTAATGCTGCTGCAATAGAATCCATCATGAATGCCATATTTTGCGCTCGTCTAGATGCAGCTTACGCACAAAGCATGACGAGAAAATAACAAAATATTCCGGTAAGATTCACTAATCAGTTGCCAGAAATATCCCAAGTGTTTAAAGAACTCTAAGGATAGTTTCGTAGTGAACTGAGGAAGTGACGTACCAGTTGAAAGTAGTTAGACGGACAGAGACGACTCCCGGTTCCCACCTGGTTATGTCTCTTTGTCTGAATTGCGGTGCTATCTGTTGGAAAGACTCCAAGCAGTGGACCGTAGAGTAATGCTCTTATCTGAATGGCGGTGTGGTTTGTTGAAATTGTTTCAAGCAATGACACCGCAGGCTCTCCCACAGCCTAAGCACGAAATTTATTCTGTTGCTATAGGTATAAGATATCTGAAGAGATGATCTTGATTCTAGTGGGAGTAATTTTAGTTATGTTATAATCTTTACATAGACATGCTATGGTAGTGTTCATGTAAGTTAAAACTGACATCAGTGTTATTTAATTATTGGATAATTAAGTAATAGTCCCAAAGTATTTTATGATCATCATATAGGTCATCAAGTTGAAGACTTGATCATGAAACCCTATAAGTAAAAGATGACATAAATTATGATTGTCCCTAGTCGAGGTTGTTGAAGTGGGGCACCAATAACCGCGCGAGACTAGTATGTGAGGTGACTGTTGGACTAAGTTTCATGGAGTCAATGATATGATTATCACAGTCAGTCACATAGATATATGTTGGTAAACATATGAACGGACATGACCCGCTAATGAGAACTCCACAGGATAGTTGTATCAGTGTCATGGGAGGTTCTCATTACGACTATAGAGTATAGTCCTTAGACCTGAGTTCATCATGCTTTCTAGCATATGAATTGGTGCGTGTTGACCTTGTCAAACGTCGTTCCGTAACTGGCGGCTATAACGGCATTGCTTGTGCGTATCATGTAGTATGTGTAGAAACAGGGATGGAACAAGATGGGATTTGTCCCTCCTGGATAACGGGAGATAAATATCTCAGGGCCCATCGAAGATTTGATACTGAGAAAATGCATGGCCGTGCTCAAACGAGGTGATTGTCAGTCGTTTGTTTTATCAGTATAGATCAGGAATTCGATGAACATGATGTTGGCTATAATAAGGATGACACAGTCTCTTGCCTTATGCCATATCGAGATATAGTGACGAAGGGATTATAGGAATAGGTGATTCCAGTACAAGTGGGAGATTGTTGGGATTATGTCCTGAAATCACATTGTACGAACTCTAGAGATAGTTGTATTGTCGAGATCGGACAATTCATGTGATACTGGGTAATCATAATGTTTTGCTAGAAACCGCTTATGACAAATGAGTTGTAACTCATTTCCAGTATCGTGTGAACCTACAGGGTCACACACCTAAGCAAGTTGGACATACTTCGTATGGGATTGATCATTGGCGTATGGTCTGGTCGATGTGTATTAGATACACATCGAATATAAGTTTCAAAGAGGTGTATCCTTCGACACCATTGGGTGCGTCGGTCGATACAGCAGGTGTGTCGATCGACACCACTAAGTGTGTCGGTCGACACAAGGGCGAAACCGAAACTGAAGTTTCGGTTCACCTCGAGGTCAATATATAAACGTGTTTTATTGACTCGAGTGATGCATGGTTCTTGAGAGCCGCCCACAGTGTTTTCTCTGAGAGAAAACACAGAAACCTCTAAAGAACTCAGTTCCCAGGGAGATCCGAGCACCGGTACTAGCATCCCGGCGGATTTCAGCTTGTGTGCGTGTGGACTACGATAGAGGCGCAACGATTGGGGCGCTCCAGATCTCGTGTTACCGTAATCTTCCGCTGCCAAATCTCCAGGTAAACAGAGATCAGATCCTTGATTCGATTAACTAGACCCTAGATCCTAGGCTATCTGGAACTCACGAGAATTCTGAATACGGTAGAACTGGCTCCAAGTTCCTTCAATTTGAACTTTCAATTACTCTCTCTTGGAACTTAGATTGCTCACCAATTGTAACTCTAAAAACAATCATGCTTGCTTATCCCTTTTGACATTCTTACAAGCATTGATTGGCCATTTGCATCACATAATGGTATCCTCACCTTGAACCTTAGCCCATCGTTCTTTTCTCCTTGTTGATTCTTGAGTGAGGCCTCTTGTTGATAATGCAAACTTGTGCAAATTTTTGAAATGATAGGAGAACGACAAGAACTCACTTCCATGTACCAATTGAATTGATTGGCTAGATCTAGGGTAGGACTTGGGATGGGTTTTGTTTTTCATTTGATGGGGTTTGAGTGTGAGAGATCATTTCTTTTGTGAGTTGAAAAGAAAAGAGTGATTTGGGAGAAAATAAAAGTAAAGGGAAAAGCCATGAGGTGAAAGTGTTCAAAGAAAAGGTTTAAGAAGTGGGAAATGAAGTAATAGCTCTAAGTTCATATGTAGTTGAGTTCTCTAAGAAAATATAAGCAAAGAGAAAAGAAAATGAAAAGAAAAGAGAGCTAATTGTTGAAAGAAAAGAGATTTCTCAAGTTGTAAAAAGAGTGAAAAGAGTGGGGTGTGAGTTTGAAGATAAAAAAAAAAAGTGGGTTTGAAATTGGGTTTATGCTTTGGGTTTTGGGATTTAAGCTAAAGAAAGGGTAGAACATGGAAGTGGATGCTTGTATGCATGAATTGTTCTCTTTCTTCCTACTTTTGCATAAAGTCTTGTATTCCTTTTTATTGAGAAAAGCCACTAAACACTTGTAACCCTCACCAAAATCCATGTTAAGCCTCTTTGACACCTTGCCCTTTGGTTTGTGGTTCATGTTTCCAAGTAGAGAGTCCACCAAACACCTAATTGAATGTTAAAGAGTTGTGTTGCTTTGGTTGCTTGTTATTGCTTTGATGGTTTGATCATTAGTGCGAAATGTTTGATGAGCATGGCTAACTCTTTTGGAGTAGATATTGTTTGTGCATTTGCAACTACTTTGAAGGGCATTGAATTGAATTCCTTTGTTGACATTCTCGGATTTCATCTCCCATTTTCAAACCCTTCTCCCTAACTTGCTTTTGAGTTGTTGATGTTTGCTTGTGGACAAGCAAGGTTTAAGTTTGGGAGAATTGATATTCATGCATATTCATGCATTTGAGCTTTAATTAAGATCTTGTTTCACTCTCTTTGTTCATTCATTTGCATCATTATGTTGTCCTTTGTTGCATTTAGAGTATATTAGCATTTAGTATAGGAATTAGCTTCTTTAGGTTGTTTTTGGAGTGTTCTTTATGTTTTTCAGGTGCTACGGAGTTTGGGTGTGGCTAAGGAGCAAGATTGGAGCTCAAAGGATGAAGAGGAGAAATCAGACAGCTCGTATCGGCCTACATATCGGGTGTCCAGGTCGATACGGACTCTCGGATTAAAAGCAGGAAGCCAGTATCGGCCAGCATATCGGTTGGCCAGACCGATATGCTCATTACCCAGAAAATCCGAAGAAGCGTATCGGCCTAACAGGCCGATACAGTATTCTTATCGGGCAGCGTATCGGCCTGACAGGCCGATACAGTTTCCTGTGAAGACCATTTCCAGATAGCTTTATTTACGAAAATGCCACTGCGTGGCTCCCAACTATAAATACTCATTTTGGGGGATTAAAAACCCTAAGCTACCTAAGCCTTAGATTTCTTTTGTCTTATGCTTTTGTTTATGATTTTAGAACTTGTAAACCTTTGATTTTAAAGTTTAAATTAAGTGTTTCTCTTGTTTCTCTTAATCTCTCTTTCTATTTATGATTTCTCACATCTCTTTTTTGATTAGGGAGTAGAGTTTTTGGGTTCTGTGGATGAGGTTGATTTAGGTGGTTTATGTGATGATTAATGATGCTTAGGACTTATTTATAAATGATCATTCTCTAATTAGTTGATATCTATGCTAGGTTGCAAGGAATTGTTGAATCTAGATGCTAGGCTTTTCATGCCCGAAAGGTGTTCGATGAAATGCTTGAATGAACTTTTTAGAGAATTTTCACTCTTAGCCTAAGAGATTACTTGTCTAAGGTGATCATTGGTAATGAGAACTTGTTGCATTGCTTGTTTATCTCTTAACCACAAATGAGAATTTGATCTTGATTAGGGATTAGACAAAGGGATTAGTGCCAAGAGATTGGATTAGTCTAATTATTAGTGTTCTTAGCCTATGGATTAGCTTTGCTAAAAGCTATTTGATGGATATTAATACATGCTTGTCTTGTAATTTGCAAATGAGAATTAAATGATTGCATGATTAGCATAGAAGTTATGAACATGAGAATGTGATTAGCTTAATTATGATCAATAACCTTGTTTTGCATTGTTTGATTGATTGAAGCATCATTGATTGTCTCCAGATCACCTAGTCTCCATAGCCTCATCCTAGGACCCTTCTTTTAGCTTGTTTAGTTCTTTATTTGCTTTATTGCTTTCTTGTTTGTTTAGGATTGTTACATAAGCCTTCTTTTATCCATTTTTCTTAGATTAAGAAGTTGAATGTATTCTTAGTGTCATATTCTCTACCCATTTGGATTGATAACCTCAAGTATTACAATGACATGTTTAGTAATTTTGAGGGATTGATAGAGTCAAGAACCGAAAAATCTACTTATCATTGCCATAGAGGCACTAAGGCGCGGACTGTGGTATTCAACCAAGTTCCGCGAGGAAATAATGGTCCGCGAACCACTAACTCTTGACGATGCTCAACATCGCGGTTCGGCTTTCTCTCGCCTCGAAAAGGAAACTACATCCCTCAGGTAAAAGCATCAAAAAGAGAAGAATCAATCGAGTTCGTAGAACTCGAATAGAAAAAAGGATTCCCGTAAATCCAGAACCGTCAATGCGGTTGAAAGCCCAAAGGGCTCACGCAAGTTCGAGTATGACAAAGACAAGTATTGTGAACATCACAAGAAAAGAGGTCATTCGACAGATGAGTGTTACACTCAAGCTAAACTCGAAGCAAAGAAGCGAGAGTCCGAGCAAACGCAGGAATCCGAAGTCGGGGAGGTAGAACCTCCCAAAAATAAGGAACCCAAGTCGACCAAAGCGCTGAGTTCAAAAAAACCATCTCAAAATAAGATAGAACGATCCAAAGAGGAGGGAACCCCCGAGGCTACACCTCAAGGTTCCCGGAAAAGAGTCGAGGTAATTCTCGGCGAACTAAGCCTATGCGGCGTCCCAAAAGGTTCTGTTTATACGCCACCTCCCACTCCGAGGAAAATCCTCACCTTACGCTTCGGTCTTCCCTGTTGTTGCGAGGGGGGGGGGAGGGGTTATACGGGTTATACCCCCAACACGAATCGACTTCATATTCAGAGGCTCCAAACTGTCCTGAGACTCGGTCAACTCGGCCAAAGCTCTTCAAATAAAAGTTGAGACAGATACTTGAGAAAAAAACTCGGTTATAAGGCCCCGATCATGAGATCGTATTTCGCGAAAACGAGACACTCGAACTCGATAAACCGCATGACGATGCTTTTCTTGTATGCCTAGTCGTTGGATATGTCGAGCTGCCCAGGATAATGATCGATACGGGAAGTTCCGTCGATGTCCTATTTTATGACGCATTCAAAAAGATGGAGTTTGACGATTCCGAGATAGTCGAAGCGCGAACTCTGCTAGTAGGGTTCGCCGGAGAAATGACATACGCATTAGGCTCAGTCTTTACACCAATTATGGCGGGTAGGGTCTGAGAAATGACGGAGTTCGTCGTTGTAGATCATTAGGGCGAACATGGATTTACGACATGAAAGCCGTACTTTCAACGTACCATCAATGTGTCAAATTATCGACTCCTAACGGAGTGAAAACCGTATACGGTAGTCAAAACCTATCTAGAAGCTGTTACATGACCGTGTACAAATATATCAAAAGATCCCCCACGTAGCAATTACAGACACAGAAGGAGATCGCTGAAATGCGAGCCAAAAGGTGGAATGACCCCAGTCAACGATGTCCCCCAAAAGACCTCACGACGCAAAGTTTAATTGATGACTCTCATCCTGAAAATGTGTCGGCATTGGAGCCGACCTCCCTAACTCTATAAGAGACGAACTGGTATCATTCCTCAAGCAGAACGTGGAATCATTCGCAAGGTCCTCAGCTGACATGAAAGGAATCGATATCGATGTGATGAGCCATGAGCTAAATGTCGATCCGACCTATAAACCGGTAAGACAAAAACGTTGCAAGCTTGGCCCCGAGCGAGCTCAAGCCGTTAACGACAAAGTCGATCCGTTACTGAAAATAGGATCGATCAGGGAAGTAAAATACCCCGACTGGTTTGCCAACCCAGTTGTAGTAAAGAAAAATAACAGGACGTGGAGAGTATGTGTAGACTTCACTGACCTCAACAAAGCTTGTCCGAAGGACAGCTTCCCACTTCCGCACATCGACCGATTGGTGGAGGCTACAGCAGGGCACCAGCTCCTGTCCTTTATGGATGCGTTCTCAGGATACAGTCAAATACTGATGAACCTAGAGGATCAGGAAAAGACCTCGTTCATAACAGATCGAGGCACCTATTGCTACAAAGTGATGCCCTTTGGCCTTAAAAATGCAAGAGCTACTTGCCAACGCCTCGTCAATAAAATGTTCGATGAACTATTGGGTAAAACCATGGAGGTTTATGATAGGCTCAAAGTTTATCCCTATACTAAACTGCAAGTGAACAGCAATGTCAAAGTAGTATATAGGGTTATCGAATCCACAGGGACACTTGGTCTCAATAGATCAGAACAGTAGAGACTAATACTAGAAATAAGCAATGTGATTGAATTAAAAGCGGTGCGAGAAAGTAAATCAGTAGCAGAGATTAACGGTTGTGGAAGCAAGTAATTAAAAGCGTCAAGCCTAGGGTATTCTCAGGAAATCAGACAAGCAGACAGTTTATTCAGCAAGGATCTAATTAAGCACAGTTCTAGAACTCAAAACACATATATAGAATTAACCAAATTCCTTTGCGATAATTCTCTAAGTCTAAGTGCAGCTAACCAAACTTTCGTTTGCGAGAACTAACAGATTAAACTAGCATTAATCCCAAGTTTGATATGTTCACAATTATCCTAAACCAAACTTCCGTTTGCGCAAAGTTTAATTGCCCAATTTAATTAGTTCAGATTCCTAAACCCCACTTCCGTGACGTATTTAGCAACCTAAGATCTAGATTCTAATTGATCAGGTTAGAACTAGCTTTAAGCACAATTAAATTGAAGAACAGATATAGTTTGAATCCTTAACTGAATTTGAACAAGTCTAGCAAGTCATGAAATCCTATGTGAGAAACCCTAAACCTAACTAGGAATCTACTCAGACATAGATAATGAAAACATAATCATAGAATGAATAAATTGCATAAAAGAATAATAGTAAAAGGGGTTCGAAATCTTCTCCAAATACAGATGAAGTAATAGGTTCAGATCAGCCCCAAAAGCTCTAAAAATCCTCTGCTCTTAATTATGAAAGCGTCAGTAAAATAAACACCAAAATCCTCTATATATAGGCCTAATCTCGGCTGGGGCTTCTGTGTAAATACTGGAACTATCTTGGGCTTCTTTGCAAATCTTAAAACCGACGTGTACGGCCCATCTCGCTAGTGTGTCGACCGATGCACAAGGTGTGTCGGTCGATGCATGATCAATAAATCGGACAGTGACTTAAGCTCTCGGCCAAAACGTCCCAAAAGTCCCAAAATGCTCCAAATATCTCCAATTAGCTCTAAACCTGATTAAACCTGTAAAAGACTCTAAACAAAGACAAAAGACACTAAAAACACATCTATATCATGGTCTAAAATGGGTAAAAACCATGATATATCAACTCCCCCACACTTAGCCTTTGCTTGCCCTCAAGCAAAACATAGAACTAAAGCATGGTGAAGAGGTTTGAAAACTCTTCAGAAACTCATTTCATCCTAGAAGCTACAATACTCAGATTCCCCTTAGTAAACCACTGCAAGAATCAATCACAGGATATCAAGACCACAATGTACTTCCCCCACACTTAGCAACTGTCCTAGGTAAACTCCACAATCACATTCAAGCATTCAAATTCTCCCTACTGACTTCTGCAAGTATTTAAGTGCGGTCTCACCTAAGGATTATCGATCAAAGGGCACATGGATTCTTACCTTATCAGCTCGGAGTTACTAACTCATCCTCAGTTTATTATCTTTTTTTTTTTTACTTTATAGAAGGGGAGAAGGGAACTAAATAGGATAGGTTGACAGGCTGTGTCAGAACTAACAAGGGAATCCGACACAAAGTATACCAAGCCCTTAGGTGAGAAATCTAAGTCAGTATTAAATTGAAGTCAGTAAAAGGATCCTCTGATACCTGAAGTGATGTGGGTGTTCCCAGTAGGTTGATCTGTGATGGGGTTTTCTAATAGTCAGAGATAGATCCTGCAACTTCATCCCAATGGTTACTTAAGTTCCTGCAAGTCTTGTAAATCTTCTCAGAAAATCATAGTTTCTTACTTAAACAATTTTGACTCAATAAAACAAATTTTTTTTTGAAAAACGGACTGACTCTTAAGAAAACAGAAAACAAAAGTCAGTAGCACCTCCCCCACACTTAAGACACACTGTCCCCAGTAGTGTCAAGCGAAGGATTGGTAAAAAGAAAATAAAAAAAAATTGAAAAGGTGAAATTATGTATGTCGGGTTACCTCTGTCGCTCAGGCATCGACCGATGCACTAAGTGCATCGACCGTTACTTGGCGATTTTCGTGTATAGTCGATCGTTGCTCAGGACCGCAACAATCGCTGCAATGCGATTCCTTTCGTGTTGTGACGATCGACACAGAAGTGCGTCGATCGTTGCACTGCGATTTAACCGAGACCTGCAAACATAAACTCACCAGAAACAAAAACAAACGTAAAATCCTAACAAAAACACCAAAAATTAAGTAGAAAAACACCAGTACCTAATGGTGGGTTGCCTCCCACCCAGCGCTTGTTTAAGGTCAATAGCTTGACCGGACGGATGGGAATTTTCAAGTACCAGGAGGTCCTGACAGAGACTTTTTCTGTCTCTGTTCAAGTCTCCTCATCCAAGGTGGTGAGTAGGCTGTTGCGGAATGCTCATGTCCAAGAAAAGATGGAGTGAAATGTGCTCCAGGATCTATAACCATGGTATGATCAGGCTGCTCAAAATCTGAGTCCCTTTGGTGAATGTCTTCCCATCTATCAGTGGCTTTCGCAGCTTATCCATCTCATAGTGCAGTGGTTCATCTCCCAGATGGAGGTCTATCAAGCTGTTCCTAACATCAATAAACGCTCCTGCTGTAGCCAAAAAGGGTCTCCCAAGCAATAATGCTTCATCTGGATCACAGTCATATCTCAGCACAAGGAAGTCCGTTGGAACTAAGTAGTTTCCAACTCTCACTGGAATGTCTATAAGGAGTCCTTCAGGAACTCGTATGGACTGATCAGCTAGGACAAGAGAAGTCCTAGTAGGAGTAAAATCCAGCATACCCAGCTTCTCTGCCACAGAGTAAGGCATCAAACTTCCAGCAGCTCCTAAATCACACAGAGAACGCCTAAAGCTATCCTCAAAGATAGAACAGTCCAGCACAAAGACTCCAGGATCAGATAGATTCTTCGGGACCTTAGTTAGCAGAACATCACTAATATGCTGAGGAACTATTATCACCCAGTCTTGCAGATCATCATCCAGGGGCAACATCTTGTTCAGGTACCTTTGCACACATGGATGATAAGGTGGATCATCAGAAGTTGGAATTTCTTCCAATTCTTCACCAATCCCTTCTAATTTCTTCAGCTCTTCAATCTCTTGACTAATCACTTCAGACACTGAGGAGTGTTGTCTAAAGATCTGCTCGTAGATCTCCTGTTGAGTAATCTTAGAGGCTCCATTGAATAGGCGATCAAGCTCCAAGTCAGCATCTATGCTATTATCATCCGACGGTTCTGTCTGTTCACGCCCTGCAACGACCGACACTAAGGGTGTGTCGATCGTTGCCATCCCGACGGGTGTATCGATCGGCACAGATGTTGCATCGATCGACGCACTGCAGCAGATTTCACCCGAGAGTTTTTCACAAATATCCGAAAATTCCTGTTCTGTCACCAACTCAGCTGTACTTAGCTTAAATCTTTCACCTAGGTGAGATCCATCATTAATGTACACAGACCAGGCCTTAACATGAGTGTCTGCCACTCCTTTTCCCTTCAGTGAGCTGGACATCTGGTTCACCTGAGTGTCCAACTGCTTCATGTGAGTGCTCAGAGACTCAAATTTCCCATTGAGGTCTTCATAGACAGCGTCCAACTTCTTGTTGCAGTCCACAGAAATCTTGGTCTGACTCTCAATCAGTTGTTCCATCATAGCCTCCATTTTGCTCTCATGGGCTGTAGGCGCAGGAGGAGTCTGATAGGATGTAGATCCATAGGTTCTCTGAGTACCTTGTCCATAGGTCTTCTGAAAACCACCAGTCTGTCCACCATTGGAGAATTTGTTCCCCTGTTGATTACCAAATCTATTACCTTGGAAACCAGAACCTCCTATGAAATTCACATCTTCTTCCTGAGTTTCCTCCTCAGTCTGAATCACCTCTACATCTTGGGCAAAGTGGACAGCTTTCTTACTAGTCAGGAGATTGTAGACTGTGTCCAATCTGGATCTTATATTAGCTATATCAGAATTCTCTACAGTTCCACCAGATTTCTTCCTCCTTTCATCCATTGTCTTGCAACTGTTGCTGCCAATCAGGTTCTCAATCAACTGCTTAGCTTGTGTAGGAGTCCTGGTGTTGAAATTAGCATTACTGGAATTATCCAGCGCAGTCTGATAAGGGAGGTCTATGCCTCTGAAGAAAATACCAATCAGCTGTACTTCTGTGAATCCATGGTGTGGACAGTCACGCTGATACTGCTTAAATCTCATCCAGGCAGTCTTCAAGGGCTCCACAGCTCCTTGGGAAAAGGTGAGTATGTCCTGTCTGGACTGATCCGAGCGCGCATCATCATAAAAGTGACGCAGGAACTCACTCTTTAAGGCTGCCCAAGTAGTATACTGACCAGGTGACAGTTGTCTCAGCCATGCACTAGCGTCTCCAGCAAGACTGTGCGGAAATAGCTTAAGGAACAGATAGTCCGGGCATACTCCTTCATACTTCATGCAAGTGACTATGTCCTCAAACTTGTCAATGTGATCCATAGGCTGCTCTGCTTGAAGACCATGAAAAGCAATCTGTCTCATCAGCTGGTAGTAGATGGTCTTTACCTCAAAATCATTCCTCTCAAAAGCAGGAAGCACTAGAGCTGCTCGGTTTGCATGAAACTCATCAGGTCTGTTGTAATCAGCTAGTGTCCTCTCATGAACCACCATCTCTCTACCTTGGGCCTGTCCTTGACCCTGGTTTCGGTTCAGCTCCTGTTGCTGTTGCTCAGGAGGATCAGGGATGACATTCCCTTCAGCATCAACCCGATGCCCAGCAGCATTGTATGGGTTGTTATCTTGGTCCCTCAGGGTACCTTCAGCATCTGGTATCAAGATCAGACGTTCTCGAACTATTCTCTCTCTCTTTTCTCTTCTGATAGTCCTCTCTAGACGTCCATGTTCCTCTAGTCCGAGATTAAGCAAGCTCGAGTTCGGATTACTTCGAGTTTTCTGCGTTGGCATAAACTGTCTGTAATCGTCCAGCAACGATCGATGCTATCAGTGCAACGATCGATTCAATCTCAAAATCGCCTAGTGACGATCGACGCAAGGTATGCAACGATCGACGCAAGGCAAAATTCGTACCTGCGACAGAAAGAATCAGAGAAAAAGTTAGTAAAATAAAAACAAAACGAAAATAAACAAAAACAAAAAGAAAATTTTCTAGTAAAAACCCTAAGTTCGGTCCTATCGAAGACTCTAAGAGTCCCCGGCAACGGCGCCAAAAACTTGATAGGCTCAAAGTTTATCCCTATACTAAACTGCAAGTGAACAGCAATGTCAAAGTAGTATATAGGGTTATCGAATCCACAGGGACACTTGGTCTCAATAGATCAGAACAGTAGAGACTAATACTAGAAATAAGCAATGTGATTGAATTAAAAGCGGTGCGAGAAAGTAAATCAGTAGCAGAGATTAACGGTTGTGGAAGCAAGTAATTAAAAGCGTCAAGCCTAGGGTATTCTCAGGAAATCAGACAAGCAGACAGTTCATTCAGCAAGGATCTAATTAAGCACAGTTCTAGAACTCAAAACACAGATATAGAATTAACCAAATTCCTTTGCGATAATTCTCTAAGTCTAAGTGCAGCTAACCAAACTTTCGTTTGCGAGAACTAACAGATTAAACTAGCAATAATCCCAAGTTTGATATGTTCACAATTATCCTAAACCAAACTTCCGTTTGCGCAAAGTTTAATTGCCCAATTTAATTAGTTCAGATTCCTAAACCCCACTTCCGTGACGTATTTAGCAACCTAAGATCTAGATTCTAATTGATCAGGTTAGAACTAGCTTTAAGCACAATTAAATTGAAGAACAGATATAGTTTGAATCCTTAACTGAATTTGAACAAGTCTAGCAAGTCATGAAATCCTATGTGAGAAACCCTAAACCTAACTAGGAATCTACTCAGACATAGATAATGAAAACATAATCATAGAATGAATAAATTGCATAAAAGAATAATAGTAAAAGGGGTTCGAAATCTTCTCCAAATACAGATGAAGTAATAGGTTCAGATCAGCCCCAAAAGCTCTAAAAATCCTCTGCTCTTAATTATGAAAGCGTCAGTAAAATAAACACCAAAATCCTCTATATATAGGCCTAATCTCGGCTGGGGCTTCTGTGTAAATACTGGAACTATCTTGGGCTTCTTTGCAAATCTTAAAACCGACGTGTACGGCCCATCTCGCTAGTGTGTCGACCGATGCACAAGGTGTGTCGGTCGATGCATGATCAATAAATCGGACAGTGACTTAAGCTCTCGGCCAAAACGTCCCAAAAGTCCCAAAATGCTCCAAATATCTCCAATTAGCTCCAAACCTGATTAAACCTGTAAAAGACTCTAAACAAAGACAAAAGACACTAAAAACACATTTATATCATGGTCTAAAATGGGTAAAAACCATGATATATCAGTTTACATCAATGACATGTTGGTTAATCCTCAAAATGCGAGGATCATATATCCCTACTAAAACAATGCTTCCTCATTCTCAATAAGTATGGAATGAAGCTCAACCCTGCGAAGTGCACCTTAGGTGTCCCATCAGGAGAATTCCTGGGATACTTAGTACCCGAAAGGGAAATCGAAGCAAATCCCAAGAAGATTGCCACATTTTTGGAAATGTCGTCCCCGAATACAACACGGGAAGTCCAAAGACTAACCGGAAAAATTGCAGCGCTGAATAGCTTCATTTCAAGGTCAATTGATAAGTGCCTTCTACCAACTACTCAAATCAAATATAAAGTTTGTTTGGGATGAGAAGTGCGAAGAAGCGTTCATCCAGATCAAAACCTATCTAAGTGAACCCCTGATACTGGAAAAGCCAGTGGAAGGAGAACCCATATACCTTTACTTAGCCGTCTCTTCAGTGGCAGTAAGCAGAGTTCTAGTTCAAGAAGATCAAAACGAGCAGAAACCAGTCTACTATGTTAGCAAAAGTCTGATCGATGCTGAAACGAGGTATCCCGCAATGGAAAACTCGCACTGGAACTGGTAACCTCAGCTCGAAAGCTGCGACCATATTTCCAGTCTCATTCGGTCTTAGTGATGACCTCACAACCGTTGAGGACAATCTTGTACAGTCCCAGTCAGTCGGGTCGATTGGTGAAGTGGGCTATCGAATAAAGTGAGTATGATATAGAGTTCAGAACTCGAACCTGCTTAAAAGCAAAGGTACTCGATGACTTCATAATCGAACTCCCTCCAACCGTCGATATCGAGTCGTCCTCGTCTAAAAAATGGACTCTCCACGTCGACGGCGCATCCTCGAAACAAGGATATGGGGTAGGAGTCAAGCTAGTCTCTCCCACAGGAAAAGTGCTGGAACAGTCCTTCAGACTTGGCTTCGCTGAGTCAAAAAATAAAGCGGAGTACGAAGCATTAATAGCCGGACTCAGACTTGCGATAGCAATTTGAGCACGCGAAGTGGATGCCTTCAGCGACTCCCAGCTGATCACGAGCCAATTTCACGGCGACTATGAAGCCAAAGACGAATGAATGGAGGCCTACCTTCGCGTCATTCAAAGTCTCGCTGATCAAATCGATTTCTTCGATCTAACTCGTATCCCTCGAGGAGAGAACACGGCAGATTACTCCTTGGAAGCATTAGCTTCGACCTTCGATCCTAACCTAAAAAGGATCATACAATTCGAAGAGATCGAAAAACCCAGCATAGATGCCGCGCTAAAAGATCTATCTCTCAAAGAGAAAAGTTCTAAACAACCGATCGATATCGAGCTGACACCCAAAAGGGAAACCAAACTCGACATCATCGATGTTGACGATGACATCGATCCTAGGAAGGCCATAGGCGTAGCTAATGTCCCGGACGGACCCATAAAAGCGACTCCCACAGACCAGACCTCGCAGGTCGATACCGAAAATGATTGGAGAGATCCTCTTATCCAGTACATTGTCAACAGTACGACCCCTACCGACTTATGGACTGCTAGAAAGCTCAAAGCGCAAAGCAAGGTACTGCGTGACAAAAGGAAAGCTCTTTAGACGAAGTCTTTCTGGACCATACCTCAAATGCCTTAGCGGAAAAGAAACCCAGATAGTAATGAGTCAAGCTCATGAAGGGTCTTGCGGAAGTCATTCCGGAGGTCAAGCTTTAGCCATACGGATTAAACACCAAGGTTTCTTCTGGCTGACTATGTCCGCTGAGTGCAAAAATATTTCGGCGAAGTGCAATAAATTCCAGAGGCATGCCTCGATAATCCATCAGCCTTCGGAATAACTCTCTTCGATCTCCTTGCTGTATCCTTTTATGCATTGGGGGATAGATATAGTAGGACCCCTGGTCGCATCGGGAAAGAAAAAGGCCATTCACTTACTGGTCATGACCGATTATTTTACCAAGTGGATCGAATCTGAGGCCTATCAAGAGATCAAAGACGTCCATGTAAAGGAGTTCGTCTGGAGAAACATAATATGTCGTCATGGACTCCCCCGTGAGATCGTCACCGACAACAGATCTCAGTTCAAATCAAACACATTCCAAACGTTCTGCAGGACTTGGAATATAAAGCTGGCAAACTCTACACCTCATTACTCCCAAGGAAACGGACTCGCCGAGGCAGCTAACAAGTCAATCATGGACAACTTAAAGAAACGGCTCGAATGCAAAACCAACTGGAGCGACGAACTCCCGGCTGTACTTGGGCCTACAGAACCACGCCTTAAAAATCTACGGGCAAAACGCCCTTCTCCCTAGCCTATGACATCAAGGCCGTAGTTCCCGCAGAAATCCTCGTTTCAAGCATCCGCCAAGCAGAATGTCCACAAAATGAGGAACTGAATAACCAAATGATAACGGATGAGCTCCATCTCATCGATGAGAGAAGGAATCTCGCATTGGCCAGAATCCAGAATTACCAAAAGGCCGTAGCTCACTACTACGACTCTCTGATTAAAACCTGAAGGTTTCAAGTAGGCGAGCTCGTCTTACGAAAAGTGTTTGACCATAAAAAGAAAGAACATGCTGGAAAATTAGGAGCGAAATGGGAAGGTCCTTATGAGGTCACCGACATCGTTCGGGAAGGGGTCTATCGACTCAAGTCAGTAGATACCCAGAAACCCGAATTACGACCTTGGAAAATTATCAACCTCAAAAAGTACTTCCACTAAGAGTACTAAAAAAATCGGACTACGTTAAGGCTTGATCCCTCAAAAGGGTACGTAGGCATCTTTACACCAAGTGCAGCCACCCCAAACATCTAACCTACGCAGGACGCGCAGAGTGAAGCACAAAGAGAAGACATCGCTCAAAGCCTAGCGCGCTCAACTCACAATCGAGTTTACAAATCTGTTAAGTTTATCAAATACCATTTCGTGTTAAACTCTTCCTTATTCAATTCATTTTCGATCTCACCTCCCTTTTATTACGACCTCCAAACGGTCCATTTTATCATGACTTCCAACCGGTCCATTTTATTACGACCTCTAAATGGTCCATTTATTACTACCCCCAAACGGTCCATTTTATTACGACCTCTAAACTGTCCATTTTATTGCGATCTCACAACGATCCTTATTTCTACGACCTCATAACGGTCCATTTTATAGCGATCTCAAAACGATCCACTTATTATAGAAACCTCCAAACGGTCCACTCATTGCGACCTCAAAATGGTCCAGCTTTTGCGATCTCAAAATGATCCAGTGACCCAAAAACGGTCCACATTATGCGATCTCAAAATGGTCCATCCACAACGATCTCAAAGGTCCGTCAAAATACCTTTCACTCTAGAAGTCACCCTGCGTTAATAAATTCTATCTTAATTCTTCTAAGACCAACAAAATTGAAGAACTGGGGACAATGAGCCCTCCCCTGACCATCGAACTTTTAACTTGGTCAAATTCTTGGCTAAATCAGGGATCGGTCCCCTTTTGAATCTTGAAAGTTATTCGGTCAAACACGATCGAGTTTTCATTAAACGAACTCAAGAAAAAGACCTTGCCTTAAAGAAACTGTATCGAACTCGGGTCGTCACATCGAGCAGGTCAGATCGAGATTTTGCACTCGCTGATAACGCGCTTCGGTCTTTTGACGAACTAGGAGTTGCGCTTCGGTCTTTTGACGAACTAGGAGTTAACAAAATTAAGTCCAACCAAATGAGTCCTTCTAACACGAGCTCAAGAGACTTTGATAAAAGTTGGTCGCAGCTCTGATCGACCCAAAACGTGGTCATCTTATTGGTTCATTCCTACTTAGTTGTTCTTTTGATTAAACTAAAAACAACAAGTATAAAAAGGAAAACCAATCTGATTATTTTAAAGCCCTTTCAGGCAAACACCAAATTCCAAAAAAAAAAAAAAAAAGCACTTTGTGGGCAAAATTGTTCATGATTAAAAGCCCTTACAAGCAACTTAGAACTTAACAAAAAAAAAAAAAGATTAATTTAAACGGGGATTTAAGAAGGAGAGGAGTGACGAGTCAGCCTCACTCGGCCATCTTCTCGCCACCATCCAGGTCGTTCACCCCATGGGTTGATTCTTTCACCAGTCTGCTAGCAGCCTCCTGAGAGTGGTTTGATCCATGCGGGTCTAGTTTAATGGGAAGCTGAGTCTCAGGATCGATCAGCATCACCGAATCTTCCGAGACCGTGGGGAGAACAAGCTTACCAATGGAGAAGTCGGAAACAGTCGCAGCGACCAGCTCGACCTCCTTCTCTTCCTTCTTTACGACCATCTTGTAAATCTCACCCGCCGTGTCGAACCCCCCACCAGAAATCGCATCAAGGATATCGAGGTTCGCGATGGCCTCCTGAAGGGCAATCTCGATATCGACCTCGGTCTTCCTCTTGTCCAACTTCTCCTTGATCTGCTGGAGGACTGACATATATGCTCTGGCAAGCTCCCGCTTAGACGCTTTCACCGCCCTTTCAGTCCGTCGGATCGCAGCATCACGACTGTCAATAGCTTTGCGCTTTTCCTCCTCGTCTTGGTTCTCCTGTTCAAAAGAGAGCTACCTCTCCTTCTGAGCCGCGAACATCTTGTCAGTTGCGATCCCGAGCTTGATCTTGAGGTCCTCCTCCAAGTTCTCCAGACGCATGATCAGAGCCTCCTGGTCCTTGTACTTGATCAGCTGCCAGTTCAACTCCATCTCCCGAGCCTTAGCAGCTTGGAGGCCGACATTGAGGTCTTCAATGACCTTCTCCGCCTCCTTCAACTCTCCAGTTCGGGGGGCTTCTCTGCTCGGAGAAGGTGGCATACTTGTTGACTACTTCAAGGGTCTAAAAATAAAAAACATCGAGGTAATACCCTGATTCCAAAAATGAGGTCAACGGGCAAAGAAAAAGTCAACATGGGTAAAATTGTAATTTTGCCAAAGTTAGAGGGCATTTTGGTAATTTTGCCAAAATGCGAGACGGAAGCCGAGATGGGTCAAATGTTCTTCTTTTTAAATAAAAAGAACATTTAGAAGACTAGAAGTGGAAGAAACAGAGTTTAAACAGGTTTTTCGGACTATCGGGAATGGAAACCGAGAGAACCTAGAAATCTTGTAAAATCCGTAACTGGAGCTACGGAAGTCCAAATGAAGTGATTCAAGTTTCTAAATTCATCTAAAATAATTTAGAATCAGTTTTGGGATTTAAAAGATTTATGGAAATATCTAAGGAGATTTTAAAATATTAAACTCAAGAACGGCTAAACGGAAGCAAAGGAACGTAATGGAATTACGGGATTATTGGAGCGGTTTGGTGCAATCCTATTGATCAGAAAACATCCCCAGAGGACAGATGTCATCCCATCAGTGTCGCCACCTCTCTATTTCTTGATACAATGCATGGTTTTTGGTTCATGGAACCATTTTTGCATGGCATATTACATCCCATCAAGTTCATTCACTCAATCCTTGGTTCTTTTAACTCAGACCTCTCTGTCGAGCCCTCCTCTCTCCAAACTCATCAAAAACCCAGAAATCTGTTGAAGATTCATGAAGATATGCTTAGGGTTCTTCATGCTCTTCATAACTTGTTGAGCAAGTAAAACCCATAACTCCTAAACTAGAACCTTGATCCACAAACTACTTGCACCATTAGATTCACCATCATCTCCTCATCATTGGCCACCCTCCACTTTTCGCTGTCGCCGGAGTCGCCGGTGAAACGCCGGAGAAGCTACCACCGGCGAGGCTCTGATAGGTCAAGATTATTCCCTATTCTACTGCAAGTGCACAGTTATGCTATTGTAGTATTGAGGGTATCGTATCCACAAGGACTCAAGATTCACGCAATAGACTATATGTCTTCAAACTTAGCTAAATCAATCAGATGAGAAAGTAGAAAGCAATGCAAGAAAGTAAAGGTGTTTCTCGATTAGAGAAAGACGCTAGACTCAGGGTATTCTCAGGAAATCATACAATGTCAGACACTTAGCTATCAGGTTAAGCACAAGTTCAAGAACTAGAATCACAATGTAAAACAATTCAACTCTCGCTGCAACTGTTATCTATGTCTAGCAACCAAATGATTCAAATCTCTTTGCAATCTTAAAGTTCTAGACAAGCATTTTTAGCAAGTTCATAAGTTCACAATTATCCTAGACCAAATCTCTTTGCATCTAATCAAATTGTTCACACTAAGAATATTCAGATTATAATTCACACTCTCGTGCCAAATTAACAATCTAAGATCTAAACCCTAGGTGATCAGTCCAGAATTTAGTATTAATCTCAACTTAGGTGATGAACGGATAGAATTAGAATCCTAATCATTCGGTGATCTAACAAAGCATGAAACCCCTACGAGAATCCCTAAATCTAACTAAGGTTACTACTCAGACATGATATCAAATGAATAACACATGAATGAATAGAAAGTAAGACTGAATAGATAAAAATAGGGGTTCGAAATCCTTCTCTCAAAGGTTACAAGTAGCAAGAATCAGCCCCAACTCAAATCTCTCAGTCTCCACAGAAGCAAGAACAAAGAACGAGATATTGAGTTTCTGCTCAAAAACCTAATTAAAAACCATTAAACACGTTTTGGGACTAAATTAGAATTAGGGAAACTTCTGGGGAAACTTTGCAATTCTTCAAAAGATGTCTTTATTTCTCTGTCGCCATAAGTGTCGACTGACACTAAGGTGAGTGTCGGTCGACATCACACCGTGGTTGAAACACCAACTTTAGCTCGTTTCATAAATCACCAGAAACGTCCCAAAACTCCGCTCTTCGCTCCAAACGCAATCTTACCTGTAAAAGACTTGATTGACTCGAAAAAACCAGGTTAAAGACTCAATATATACAATTATATCATGGTTGAAAACCTAGAAAAACCATGATATATCAGGCTCCTCTGTTTCTGTCTCTTCTTTGGTGGATTTGAAGTGCTATTTTACCTCTCAGAAGCTTCTCAGCAGTCCTAGGAGTGTTCTCAGCCGCCAGAGCTCGCCACCGGTCGCTGGAAAAGATATCTTCTCGCCGGTCAACGCCGGACCACCGCGGTCAACGCCGGAGGTTGGCCGCCGGAGAGCCCTTTTTGCCGCCGTCTTCTAGCCGGTTCAGTAGGAGTGAGCTAACATTGGTACATGATGGGTTTAAGTTGGTTTAAGCAGTTGGGATTGTTTAACTAAACCGGTCAAACCAAATGGTCAAACCGGTTCAGCCGGTCAACGTTTTGACTTGAACCGATTTAGCTAAACCGTTCAATTGATTTTGGTCCAAGGCAGTTCAACTGGTTCAGTTGGTTCAGCCGGTTTAGTTGGGTTGGTCAACGGTTCAAGATTCGGTCAACGGTCAAGCGCGGTCAAAGTCAACGGTCACCGGTCAACGGTCAACAGCCGGTCAACGCCGTGGTCAATGCCGGTCAACGCGTTGTCAACATCCAGTCCTAGCTCAGGGAATCTTGGTACGTTCGTGATCCGGTTTGGGTATTCGGAAAGGTTCAGAGTTCAGTCTGTCGGTCTCGGGATCTGTATACGCATCTGTCTGTTGGTCCGCACTAAACCACTGTGAGTCGGCTCAACTTGTATTGTAGTTAGAAAGCATATAGACAGGGAACCCAAGCCGTAGTCTAGGATTGCATACCTGTTAGTTGAATTGTATTGATTGATGATTGACGTTTATCAGTTAATTGTGAACTGGATAGGTGATTGAAATGCATGCTAGGAACCTAAGATTAATCCGTTGATTGTCGCTAGGTTGTACGTAATAATTGATTGATGCATTCATATAGACGTTGCATGATAGGACCTTATATACATATATAAGTATTAAGGAATGGTATTAACTGAATCTATATACAGGAAATTGAGACGACTTTAAAATACGGACTAAAACACTTAACAAACGTATAGAATATATAACGGGCGGGTTAGGTTAAATAGTCGGGTTAAGGGTTAATGAACTGATAGTAAATAATGAGATGTCGGGAGTTAGTAAGTTTACTAACTCTAAACTGACAGATCGAGGAGTTATTAAAAGATACATATGAAGGTTTAATTAAAAGGATATGGGGTTGGGGAGCCATCTACGGGTTAGCAATCTGCTAATCCAAAGTAGTGGACTAATCATAATTAAGAGACATTAAGAATCTTAAAAGGCTTGCTTGTATGCTTAAGTGCGTTTGTTGCTTTGATGTTATTGTGCTGTGTGCATGCTTGTTGTTTGACTGCCCCGGTGTTGGGCCGGGCGGTCCGCTTTGGCACTTATTCTGGTCACATGGCCGAATAAGTTCGTAGTTGCTGGTTCGGTATAGCACCGAATCAGACCAGTGGTGTTGGCATGAATTAGGGCTTGCGGGATAGTTGGTTTTGTTTATCTATTGTTAACCTTGTTGATCGTGTGACTGATGTTAGAGTCCCAGTGAGCCTGCGTGTTTACTTTATTGCACTAGGACTCCATGGCGCGTTAGATCCCGCAATTCTAGGTTGAAAGCGTTCTGGTACTTCCAACCCGATTGGATCCTCAGGTAGTTGCCTAATTGGATCGTGTGCCTTCCGGTGGTGATTCCGGTTATGGCGTTAACCTACTGAGTGACGCCGGTAGGTGTGCGGTTCGGAGAATACGGGGTCATGTCCTAGGGTCGGACTGAATGGAAACTTAGGTTACCGTGGGGTAGCCCGAGTCACTGTGTATCGACGAATGGAGAACAGTGTCCTAGGTCGTCGGACTTCGTGTTAACGTCTAGGAGTCGTGGGTAGTTGTACTTACCTCGTCGGTGGCTATGTAAACCCGTGGAAGTTACCGAGTTCGCATAAAGTGGGCCCAGTGGAGTATGTTGGTTTGCGCGATAGATAGATCGTGTTGGGATTATGTCCTGAAATCACATTGTACGAACTCTAGAGATAGTTGTATTGTCGAGATCGGACAATTCATGTGATACTGGGTAATCATAATGTTTTGCTAGAAACCAATTATGACAAATGAGTTGTAACTCATTTCCAATATCGTGTGAACCTACAGGGTCACACACCTAAGCAAGTTAGATATACTCTGCATGGGATTGATCATTGGCGTATGATCTGATCGATGTGTATTGGATACACATCGAACATAAGTTTCAAAGAGGTGTATCGATCGACACCATGGGTGCGTCGGTCGATACAGTACGTGTGTCGATCGACACCACTAAGTGTGTCGGTCGACACAAAGGCGAAACCGAGATTGAGTTTTCGGTTCACTTTAAGGTCGATATATAAACGTGTTTTGCACAGTCGACCTGAGTGTGTAGTGGTTTTGTGAGCGCCGCCCAGATTGTTTTCTCAGAGAGAAAACACAGAAACCTCAGAGAAACTAAAGTCCCAGGGAGATCCGAGCACCGGTCCTAGCATCCCGGCGGATTCCAGCTTGTGTGCGTGTGGACTGAACAGTAGAGGCGCAACGATTGGGGCGTTGCAGATCTCGTGTTGCCATAATCTTCCGCTGCTAAATCTCCAGGTAAACACAGATCTGATTCATGATTCAATTAACTAGACCCTAGATCCTAGGCTATCGGGAACTCGCGAGCATTCTGAATCTGTAGAATTGGCTTGGAATCCCAACAGTGGTATCAGAGCCTTAGGGTTTAACCATTGAATCTTAAGCATGTAATTCGAAAAAACTGATGTGTTTGAATAGATCTATTCTTAGTGTTTCATGTTTTGATTAAGAGAAACTCGGTTTTGTCTGTAAATTGAAACAATGAACTGCTGTTTTCGCATGGTGTCGATCGACACACTGGGTGTGTCGGTCGACACAGAACCGCGAAATCGACAGATTCGGCGGCTAGGGTTTTTCGCGAAGAAGAACCGAAAGCCTTCTGTGTCGATCGACACAGGTTGTGTATCGGTCGACACAGAACAAATTCGGCCACGTATCGATCGACACAGGTTGGTGTCGGTCGACACAGACCGAGTGAATGGTTAATCGGTTCAATTGGATTGGACCGGTTATCATACTTGGTTAAGTCCGAATTGATCGGTTTAAATTGGATGAATTAGTTCAATTGGATTGAACTGATTACCTCAATTAGCATGAACCGATGGGATAAATCAGTTTGATTGGATAAGTCGGTTCAATTGAATTGGACTGGTTATCGCAATCAGTTGAAACTGGTTTAAACGGTTTAAATTGGATGAATTGGTTCAATTGGATTGAACTGGTTATCTCAATTGGTATAAACCGATTGGTTAAGATTAGTTTGATCAGATAAGTCGGTTCAATTGGATTGGACCGGTTACCAAAACTGTCTTCGGTTAAGGTCTATGTCGATCGTCACACACAGGTTGTGTCGATCGACATGACCGGATTGATGAACCGGGTTAATTGGATTAACTGGTTATTGAAGTCCGGTTTTGTTTGGTGATGTCGATCGACAGACATAGTCTGCGTCGATCGATACAGTGATCGGAATTCTGGTTATTGAACCTTGAATTTGCAGAAACCAAACTAGACTTAAACGTTGATCAAAGATTAGCTTCAATGTGGTCAACTGTCAAGACTCGTTTCGTTGTGTGATGGTCTAGCCAAGAGCTTGGTGTCCACAATTACGTGAGTAAGGCAGGTAGTAATGTTGATGGACTTGCAGTGCTAAACATCAACAATTACATGACCTAAGAAATTGATTTGCTAAACTTTTGGGTTTAGTTTCCTCAACTAAATATCAAGTGACCTTGATGTCTTGCCCAATCTTGTCTACTGTCAAGACTCGTTTCGTTTGTTGGATAGTCTTGGAGTCCTTGGTATCCACTACTACATGAGTAAGGCAGGTGATCATTGATAGACTTGCAGTGCGACTGTCAATGATCACAAGACACAAGAGATTGGTTTACTTGACTGGGCTATCAGAAGGTCTGGGCCCAGAGATGTCAGAGTAGATGAGACATGGATTGTCCTATCTACGACCGAGAATTGTACTGAGTACAATTAGCAATGGTTTGCTTACCTAGATTGCTAGACTTTGGGTGATGGCGAGTCGTCCACTCAGATTTTAGTAATGTATGGATCTTGGATTATTATATTCATAGAGGAAACATTATTTGAATATAATGCAAATTTTCTTATTTTGATAAGATTTCTCTTCATATACATAACCAAATCTTCGTTTTTCTTGGATTTCAGCTTATGTCTATGACTACTTTCTCGTTGCGATCCGTCCTTGAGAAGGACAAGTTAAATGGATCCAACTTCCTTGATTGGTATCGGAATCTGAGGTTCATTCTCAAGCAGGAGAGCAAGGACTATGTCCTTGAGAAAGCTCTTCCAGAAAGGCTTGGGACCAATCACTCGCATGCAGCATATAATGCTTGGAATAAGCATTATATTGATGTGGTAGATGTGTGTGGTCTGATATTGGCTACCATGAACTCGGACTTGAAAAGTCAATACGAGAACATGGAATCGCCAATAGAGATGATCACCAGCCTTAAACTGAAGTTTCAAGATCTGGCGCGAGCTGAGAGATTCCAAATGGTGAAGTCTCTCACTGGGTGCAAGCTACCATAGGATGCTCCAGTAAGTCCTCATGTCATTAAACTAATGGGTTACATTGATAACCTGGGGAGACTGGAATGTCCTGTCATCTTAGAGTTGGCTACTGACATCATTCTGCAGTCACTGCCGTCAAGCTATGACAAGTTCGTTAAGAACTATATCAAGAAAGGCTTGACGAAGACGTTGATTGAGCTGCATGGTATGCTCAAAACAGCAGAGTATGACATCATAAAGGGTAAAAGATTTGAGGAATCTTGTGTTGGCAAGGGTAGAGGCTGGGCCGTCCAGATTTGGAATCAGGATAAGCCTGTGTCATCTTATAAGCCCAGGTCAGGCCCTTCTGGTGTCAGAAAGTGCTTCTACTGTAATGAGTTGGGGCATTGGAAGAGAGATTGCATAAAATTCTTGGAAGATTCACAAGAGATGGAGAAGATGTATGGTACTTCTTCTTCAGGTATTGTGTTATTAATTCAAGTTCTACATAAGTATTGGATACTTGTTGCGGTACTGATATTTTGAAATATGCAGGACCTAAGCGACAGTAGAACGTTGAAGAAAGGACAAGTGGAACTGCATGTCTGGTTGAAGCAATGGTTGCTCCATGAGCCGTAGAGATTCTCCACTTGTAGGAGCCTTTCCTACTTGGTTTTTGAAATTAATTGCCACCATGTACTCGCTATATGCAAAATGTCTTTCATTTTCTTTTGAGAATTTGGATGTTTTTCATTCTGATAAAAAGACAAGTTTTGTCCTTTTGATCTTAATGAAATATTTAATGGTAGCACCCCGTTTGGAATGGGTTTTATATCTCAAACCAACAAGAGTTAGAATATAACATAAATACCAAACGGTTTAAGTCTGATGACTCGAACTCGATCTATCCTTGGTATAGTCGTTTAACTACAAGTGTGAAGCGGATTCAGTAATTCCATAGTTTTGGACTCATTCGATTGTTAATCATTTGAGATATGAATTCTGTTCACTGGACCAAAATGACTAAGGCCCATTTAGCAGAGCTAAAAGGAAACGGGCCAGAGGCTTATTGGGCCTTACACATACTGATGTATGCGGCCCAACAAACATAATAGCCAAAGGAAATATTCTGTACTTCATTACCTTATTGATGGAAATCGATAAGTATGGCTGTGTTCATTTGATGAGACACGAGCTGGAATCCCTTGAGGGAGTTCAAAGATGAAGTATAGAACCAATTTGACAGAAGTATTAAGATCCTCGATTGAATCGCGGAGGAAAATACTAGAGTCAAGAATTGGGTGATCATCTGAAAGAATGAATCAGATCTTATGAGATATGATTCGATTAATGGTGAATCACAGGAATCTTCCATAACCATTTAAGAATACGTTCTGAAATGTCTATGTTTACGCTAAAAGGTTTCAATCAGAATCAGTGAAAAACACCACATTGGATGTGGACTGGGTGAATTCCAAATTTGTTTTTCTGATTAATGTTGGGAATGTCCTGAAATCTACCGTACTATCTCTAGAAAGTATGATAAGTGTCGAGATCAGACATAAGTCATAAATACTGGGTGATCATGATGACTTGCTAGAGCCCGCTCATGATCTATAAGTTTAGGACTTATTGCCAGTATTGTATGATCCCAAAGGGTCACACACCATAGCTAACGGGAGTTAAAAATGGAATTAATACGGTAAGATGCAAGGCATTTACTGTATTTGTACAGAGAATTGGGCCAGACAAAAGACAGTCTTTTGTCTGATTTGGGTCTTGGGCCCAATAGCCTAATAGGCCATTAGTTTAATCACTTGGGCCCATATAAGGAAGAGGAGAGGCGCCATTAGCCCTAAGGCTTCTGGTCTGCGATTTTCACCTGAGCCGTATTCCTCTCTCTCTGTTGATTCCAACTTGGTCTAGCAGCCTGATCCAGTAGCTTGTAAGAGTGTGGATACCTAGGAGGAGCCGGTTTCTATCAGCTCTTGCAGATCTCTTCATTCCTTTGATCAATCCGCTGCAATCACAAGGTAATGAATCTGATCTGTTCATGATTCATCTGCAAATCACCTAGATCCTAGTTGATTATGTGCTAGGATGTAACCTGATAATTACACCATGAACACACATAATCCATCAGTGGTATCAGAGCCTAGGTCATTAGGTTTTTGCTGTTTGGATCATATTTAGGTTGTTTTAATGTTAAGAATCGAATTTGGCTTAAGAAATTTGATTAGAACTTGTAAAACCCTAATATGAAATCGTTTGTTAACATAAGGTTTGTTAACAATCACAAGTCGATTATCGAATTGAAATTATCAATCGATTGTTATATTAATTATGTGAACGTGAATCATGTTTGACTTCGTTTGGTCTTTAGTTATTGATAATGCTTGAATCGTTTTGTTGTTAAGCGAATAGCATGAATAGAAACGATTTGTTGACTTTGTTAATGTTTAATGAATCGCTTGATAATTAATTGGTCAAGGTTTGTTTAAGAGAACGTGATCGATTCAATAGGTTGGTTAAAATTGAGATTCGCTTTTGTCTTATGTGAAAGTCTCAATCGCTGTTGTTGTATGAATCGCACATGTTGATTTGATTGGTTTGCAATTATAGAATCGTTATGAATTGTTGAAGCATGAATCGTGATGTTCGCTTGTTGACTTTGTTCAATTAATAAAGAATCGATTTGATAAAGTTTGTTAAGGTTGATAATAGCTTTTGTCTTTTAGTGATTATCTTGTTCGTAATGTGAATAGCATGAAACGATAATGGAAAAGTCAAAGCAATTATTGAATTATGTATCAATCGATTTGCATAAGGCCAATTGATTAGCGATCAAATAATTATGGTTTAAGCGGTTAACCCAAATCGCGGTTTGCTGGAAATTATTTAATACATGGTATTATTTAATTTCTGGTTAGACCGGATTTAAATTCAAAATTGAATTTTAACCTAAACCGAAGGCTGGTCTAAGTTTGATTTGGTTGGACCAAATAATTTAGAGCTGGTCTGGTTTAGTAAATAACCAGTTGGATTTAGTAGTTAATTTGGTCTTGGACCAGAATTAATGAACCGACTCGGTTATGTCAAATTATTGGGCCAATTGGAATTCTGTGGTCTTGGGCCAAGAATTGGGCCTATAATTTGTGACCCAACCGAAAAACTTTAATAAAATATTAAATTAGAAATTTCTATTTTTAGTATGTTTCTAAATTTAGAAAGTTTCTAAAATAAGTAAGTTTCCCAAAATAGTAATCTTCTATTTTTGGAAATAAAACCTAAAATCCTCAAAACCAATATCAAGCTTGGATGTCTTGCCCAATCTTGTCAGCTACTTAACGCTTATTCAATTACAGATATGGCTTACAGTGTGAGGTGTCTGTTTTTGCGTAAGTAAAGTAGTATATAGTCACTAATTTCATTGGGAGTCCCAGACTTTAGTGATTATTTGGCTGTAAGAGATTGGTTTCCTTGACTAGGCCATCGGGAGTCCCGGGCCTTGAGACATCTGGTGAATTGGGCCTTGGGCCCAATCCACAACCGAGAGTTATATGGATATAACTAGCTGTGTGTATGCTTACCAAGTAAAGCTAATTCCGGGTGACGGCCAGTGGCCCACTTTGGTTTTGGTTGAACATGGGTCTCGGAATCATTGCATTCTTATGAGGTTAAACAAAGAAATTTTGAATGCAATGCGAGTTTTCTTATAAGTTATTAAGATTACTCTTTTATGAACTGAATAACTAAAACTCTATTTATCTCTAAATTTCAGTTATGACTAGCACAAACAATCAAAACACTTTCTCGATCCGGTCTGTCCTTGAGATGGACAAACTGAACGGATCAAATTTCTTGACTTGGTCGCGGAACCTGAGGCTAGTCCTCAGGCAGGAGAGAAAGGACTATGTCCTTGAAAGAGCTCTCCCCGAGAGGATCGGGTCCAATGCCTCTCATGCAGTATATGATGCTTGGAATAAGCATTATAATGATGCGGTAGATGTGCGTGGTCTGATATTGGCTACCATGGACTCAGATTTGCTGAAGCAATATGAGAACATGGAGCCGCCAATAGAGATGATCAGCAGCCTGAAATTGAAATTTCAGGAGCAGGTAAGAGTGGAGAGATACCAGTTGGTTAAGTCTCTCACTAGCTGCAAGCTACCAAATGATCATCCAGTGAGTCCTCATGTCAGTAAAATGATGGGTTACATTAATAACCTGAGGAAACTGGATTATCCAGTTAGCCAATAATTGGCAACTGAGATCATTCTGCAGTCACTGCCGTCAAGCTATGATAAGTTCAGAAGGAACTATATCAAGAAAGGCATAACGAAGACGCTGACTGAACTGCATGATATGCTCAAGACAGTTGAGCCAAACGTGAAGAGTACCCTGCATAATCTCATAATGGAGAAGGGTAGGTTTACTAAACCTAATGCTGACAAGGGTGAAGACAAAGTTGTCCAGATTTTGAATCATGGTAAGCGTGTGTCTTCTGAGCCTGAGTCAGATACATCTTACGTTGGTAAGTGCTGCTACTGTAAAGAGACTGGGCATTGGAAGAGAGATTGCATTAAATTCATGGAAGATTATGAGGAGTTGAAGTTGATGTATGAGACTACTTCCTCAGGTATTCATGTTATTACTTCAAGTTCTACCTTATAGGTATTGGATACTGGTTGTGGCACTGATATTTGTTATAATATGCAGAGCCTGAGCAACAGTAGAACGTTGAAGGAAGGACAAGTGGAACTGCATGTCTGGAAGGAGCTATGGATGCTGCCTCAGCCATAGGGTTTTCACTTGTAGATGCCTTTGAGGCTTGGTTTATTGAGTAATTGCTACAATGTACCTGCTTTAAGCAGAGTTGTCTTTCATTTTCTTGTAAGAATTTGAATGTTTTTCATTTTGATAAAAGACTAGTTTTGTTCTTTTGATCTCAATGAAATATTAATTGTAGCACCCTATTCAAGGAATGGGTTTTGTATCTTAAACCAAAGAGTGCCTAAATGTAACATAAATACCGAATTGGTTTAAATCTGATGAATTAAACCTGATTTTTCTTGGCGTAAAAGTCTTGGTCACATAGAGTGAGTCGGATTCAGAAATCCCATAGTTATGGACTTTTGGGCTCATTTGATCGAATATCTTATGAGACTTGAATTCTACTTACTGGACCAAAAGACAAAGGGCCCATCTTAGCCGAGCTAGAGAAAGGCCCAAAGGCTTATTGGACCTTGAACATACTCATGTATGTGGCCCGATGAGCAGTAATGCCAGAGAAAATTTCCTGTACTTCATTATCTTTACTGATTATTCCAGTGAGTATGGCTGTGTTCATTTGATGAGACACGAGTCGGAATTCTTTGAAATGGTCGAAAGAGTTCCAGAATGAGGTATAGAATCTGAGTGACAGAAGTATTGAGACTCTGGATTACATCACGAGTGAGAATACTTAAGTCATTGATGGTGTGATCATCTGAATGAGTGTGAAGTCGTTTCACAGCTCATTTCTCCTGAAAACCTTGAGGTGTTTCTGTGAGAAAGAATCAGATCTTATTAGAAATGATTAAAGATGAGTCACACGAATCTTCCATGATATTCTTTAAGAATAAAGCTCTAGAAATATCTAAGTTTACGCTGAAATAGTTCTACCAATATCAGTTGAAAGACACCACATAAATGTGGACTGGAAATGATCCAAATTCGTCTTTACTGAGTATTTGTAGTTGTGCTACTTCGCTGGTTGTCCTAGGGAAACCAAGGCTTGTTACTTTTTACGTCCATTCCGAAAACGAAGTTAGGTTGTTCGGAATTCTGTTTTCTAAAAGGAAAGTTGCTTTCCAAGAAGAACAGTGGGAGTAAAAGTATAACTCGAAGAAATTCGAGAAATACAGGAGGCTGCTCAACCTGTTGAGGGAGAGCAGCGGATGGATTTACAGATTTCTGTAGAATCTACACCTGTAGAGCCTGAAGTTCGCAGATCTGAATGAATCCGTCACTAATCCAAGAGTGATTTCTCGTGATTAGTTGCCATGATCTGATGATCATTGAAAGTGACGAACCTGCGAAATTCACAGAAGCGAATGTGAGCCCGGACTCCGAAAAATTATACTGTATGTAAGTTAGCTTCATCGATCCATTCATGGATGGAAGCAAACATATCGGAGTTGGAATCTTCGTTCTGTTGAAGTAGTCAAAGTTTTGACTTGAACAGGAACGAAGTGGAACTGTGCGTTTACTAATAGATAAGTGGGAGCGATGTTGCATTTCTCATAGTGTATGTCGATGACATACTGATTCTCGGAAATAACGTTCCAATGCCGCAGTCGGTAAAGGACTGGCTTGGGAGTTGGTTTTATGATTGACATGGGTAAAGCCACGTATGTTCTTGGATTTTGGATCTAAAGATAGAGATCCAAAAGAGCTGGTAGGACAAAGTCAGGATTCTTAAATTGACAAAGTCCTACACGTTTTCAGCATTCCAAGAAGGGTTTTATGCCAATGTCACATGGCATTACGTTAAGCAAGAAACAGTGTCCTACGATAACTGCTGAGCTTGAATGCATGGATGAGATTCCATATGCGTCGGCAATTGGATCTATCATGTATGCCATGACACGTACTTGTTTTGATGTTGCTTTAATGTTAAGCAAGACAAGTAAAGACCAGTCAAATCCAGCAAAGAATCACTGGATAGACGTAATGAATATCCTCAAGTATTTGGAAAATACTTAGGATAAGTTCTTGAGTTACAGAGAAAGTGAGGTGCTACAAGTCGATAGAGTCTGAAAGGCAAGTTTCCAACAGACAAAGATGATTTCCGGTCACAGTCCGGTTATATCTTGTGTCTGTCTGGCGGTGCAAGGCACTGTTGCTGACTCCATGACTTAAGCTGAACATTTCGCAGCTTGGGAAGCGGCGAAAGAGGTTGTTTGGAAAGAAGAGTTCATCACTGAACTTGATGTGATTCCCAGCATAGATGAGACTAGCTGCACATCAGAGGTCCAAACACCTTGAGGGTAGGTATAACCTATACCGAGAGATAAATGATAGAGGTGTTAAGTAGATCAGCAAGTTTCAACGAATGAGAACGTTGCTAATCTATTAACGAAGCCACTCCTTGAGCCTAAGCATGAGTCGCGGACTGTAGCTGTAGGATAAGTGAAATTAAGATGTAGTCTTAATTTCAGTGGGAGTTTGTAAAGGGCTTTATTTAGTCATTTTGAAAGGTTCAAGTAAACATAATATTTTATGTTTATGAAATCTATGATTTCTGGATTATTTTAACTGTGATATAAATAATCGTTCCAAAATGATTCATGTCATTATATATGGGCCATCGAAGTACATGAGTAGACTTGATCCTGAAACCCCATATTTAACGAAATGACATAAATCATAGTGTCCATAGTCGAAGGTTGTTGAAATTGGAACACCAACAACCACTTGAGACTAGATTGTGTTGAGACTTATGACCAAGTTTCGAGGGGTCATAGATGCGCGGCATTAAAGTCGACACATAGGTATATGTAGGGGAGCATATGACCGGACATGGCCCGCTGATGAGAACTCTACAAAATATTAATATATGTGTCATGAGAGGTTCTCATATACGACTATAGAGTATAGTCCTTAGACCTGAGTTCGCATGCATGTGGCTGCACATGGAGTGATGCGCTTTGATCATTGTCTAACGCTGTTTCGTAACTGGGAGCTATAAGGACCTTGGTTGGGTGTATTATAAAGTGTGTAGTTCATAGTGATGGAACAAGATGGGATTTGTCCCTGCCGTTTAACGGAGGTAATATCTCTAGGCCAATCGGAGACTTGATAGCTGGTAAGAGAGTGGCCACTCCCAAACGGACTTGCCCAAGTCGTTTGCATTGTCAGTATCAAATCTGGTCCGATGAACATGGTCTGGCTATATAAGGATGACACGCATCTTGCCTTATGCCAGATCGAGATATTGAGACAAAAGGATTAGGGAATGTAGGATTCCAGTACAAGTGGGAGATTGTTGGGAATGTCCTGAAATCTACCGTACTATCTCTAGAAAGTATGATAAGTGTCGAGATCAGACATAAGTTATAAATACTGGGTGATCATGATGACTTGCTAGAGCCCGCTCATGATCTATAAGTTTAGGACTTATTGCCAGTATTGTATGATCCCAAAGGGTCACACACCATAGCTAACGGGAAAGTTAAAAATGGAACTAATACGGTAAGATGCAAGGCATTTACTGTATTTGTACAGAGAATTGGGCCAGACAAAAGACAGTCTTTTGTCTGATTTGGGTCTTGGGCCCAATAGCCTAATAGGCCATTAGGTTAATCACTTGGGCCCATATAAGGAAGAGGAGAGGCGCCATTAGCCCTAAGGCTTCTGGTCTGCGATTTTCACCTGAGCCGTATTCCTCTCTCTCTGTTGATTCCAACTTGGTCTAGCAGCCTGATCCAGTAGCTTGTAAGAGTGTGGATACCTAGGAGGAGCCGGTTTCTATCAGCTCTTGCAGATCTCTTCATTCCTTTGATCAATCCGCTGCAATCACAAGGTAATGAATCTGATCTGTTCATGATTCATCTGCAAATCACCTAGATCCTAGTTGATTATGTGCTAGGATGTAACCTGATAATTACACCATGAACACACATAATCCATCAATTAATTGGGATTGCAAGGTTTGTGTAAGACAGTAGTCAACAAACAAACTTGAATCCATATCTGATAAGTTCTACCTCGCTGGTTATCCTGAGGAAACCAAGGCTTAGTGCTTTTGTTGCCCAGAACTGTGTCTTTTAAGAAAGGTGATACTTTCAAAAGGAACAGTGGGAGTGAAAGTACACATCGAAGAAATTCGATAAACACAGTAAGCTGTTCAACCTGGTGAGGGAGAGCATAGGTGAGATCTACAAAGTGCTGTAGGATCTGCAACTGTGGAGCCTGAAATTCGCAGATCCGAAAGGATCCGTCACTAACTCGAGAGTGATTTCTCGTAACCAAATGTCATGATCTGCTGATCATTGAAAAGTGACATGCGAAATTCAAAGAAGCGATGGTGAGCCCCAACTCCGAAATATGCTGGGTATGAATGTTAGCTTCACCGATCCATTTCTGGGTTGAAGCAAACATCTTGGAGTTGGAATCAACATTCTGACAGATTGGTCAAAGGTTTTGACTTGATCAGAAAGAAAAAGAAACCATGCGTTTACAAGGAGACTAGTGGGAGCGTAATGGAAATTCTCACACAGTATGTAGATAACATACATGAATCTCACAAACGACGTTCCGACGCTAAAGTCTTGTCAAGATTTGGGTCGGAAGTCAAACTTAAACGATAGACATGGGAGTAGCCGAATGAATTCTTGGAATAAGAATCTATTGACATAGATTAAGTAGGCTAATTGGATCGTGTCAAAATCCTTATGTTCATAAGGTATTGGACAGTTCAAATGTGCTTGATTCCAAGAATGGCTTCATACCAAAGGTCTTATGGCAATTATCCAAGCAAGATGCAGTGTCTTGGACACTGGCTGAGCTAGTAACGATATTAGCAAGAAGAAGTGTTTTGAACACTGTCTGAACTAGTATTAATGAGTGTGATTACTTATGCTGATGCAATAGAATCCATCATGAATGCCATATTTTGCGCTCGTCTAGATGCAGCTTAAGCATAAAGCATGACGAGAAAATACCAATGTACTCCGGTAATAGTCACTGAATAGTTACCAGAAATATCCCAAGTGTTGAGAAACACTAAGGATAGGTTCGTGGTGAACTGATAAAGTGACGAACCAGTTGAAAGTAGTTAGTCGGACAAAGACGATTCCTGGTTCCCACCTGGTTATGTCTCTTTGTCTGGATAACGGTGCTGACTGTTGGAAAGGCTCCAAGCAGCGGACCGTAGAATAATGCTGTTATCTGAATGGCGATGTGGTCTATTGAAATTGTTTCAAGCAGAACACCGCATGGTGTCGATCGACACACTGGGTGTGTCGGTCGACACAGAACAGCGAAAACGACAGATTCGGCGGCTAGGGTTTTTCGCGTAGAAAAACTGAAAGCCTTCTGTGTCGATCGACACAGGTTGAGTGTCGGTCGACACAGAGCAGATTCGGTCACGTATCGATCGACACAGACCAAGCGAATGGTTAATCGGTTCAATTGGATTGGACCAGTTATCATGCTTGGTTAAGTCCGAATTGATCGGTTTAAATTGGATGAATTGGTTCAATTGGATTGAACTGATTATCTCAATTAGCATGAACAGGTGGGTTAAATCAGTTTGATTGGATAATACGGTTCAATAGAATTGGACTGGTTATCGCAATCAGTTGAAACTGATTAAAACGGTTTAAATTGGATAAATTGGTTCAATTGGATTGAACTGATTATCCCAATCAGAATAAACCGATTGGTTAAGATCAGTTTGATCAGATAAGTCGGTTCAATTGGATTGGACCGGTTATCAAAACTGTTTTCGGTTTAGGTTTATGTCGACCATCACACATGGGTTGTGTCGATCGACATGACCGGTTCAATGAACCGGGTTAATTGGATTAACCGGTTATTGCAGTCCGGTTCTGTTTGGTAGTGTCGATCGACAGACATAGTCTGCGTCGATCGACACAGTATTCGAAATTCTAGTTATTGAACCTTGAATTTGCAGAAACCAAACTAGACTTAAACATTGATCAAAGATTAGCTTCAATATGGTCAACTGTCAAGACTCATTTCGTTGTGTGATGTCTAGCCAAGAGCTTGGTGTCCACAATTACGTGAGTAAGGCAGGTAGTAATGTTGATGGACTTGCAGTGCTAAACATCAACAATTACTCGACCTAAGAGATTGATTTGCTAAACTTTTGGGTTTAGTTTCCTCAACTAAATATCAAGTAGTCTTGATGTCTTGCCCAAATCTAGTCTACTGTCAAAACTTGTGTCGTTTGTTGGATATTCTTGGAGTCCTTGGTATTTATGCATCATGAGTGAGGCAGGTGGTCATTGACAGACTTGCAGTGCAACTGTCAGTGATCACAAGACGGAAAAGATTGGTTTTACTTGACTGGGCTATCAGAAGTTCTGGGCCCAGAGACATCAGAGTGGATTAGACATAGTTTGTCTCATCCACAACCAAGAGTTGTACTGGGTACAATTAGCAATGATTTGCTTACCTAGATGACTAAGGTTTGGGTAATGGCGAGTCGCCGACTCAGATTTTAGTGATGTATGGATCTTGGATCATTATATTCATAGAGGAAACATTGTTTGAATATAATGCGAGTTTTTCTTATTAGATAAGATTTCTCATCATATACATAACTAAATCTTTGTTTTCCCTTGGATTTCAGCTTATGTCTATGACTACTTTCTCGTTGCGATCCGTCCTTGAGAAGGACAAGTTAAATGGATCCAACTTCCTGGATTGGTATCGGAATCTGAGATTCATTCTCAAGCAGGAGGGTAAGGACTATGTCCATGAAAAGGCTCTTCCAGAAAGGCTTGGGACCAATCGCTCGCATGCAGCATATAATGCTTGGAATAAGCATTATATTGATGTGGTAGACGTGCGTGGTCTGATGTTGGCTACCATGAACTCGGACTTGAAGAGTCAATACGAGAACATGGAGTCGCCAATAGAGATGATCACCAGCCTGAAACTAAAGTTTCAGGATCTGGCACGAGTTGAGAGATTCCAGATGGTGAAGTCTCTCACTGGGTGCAAACTACCAGAGGATGCTCCAGTAAGTCCTCATGTCATTAAACTGATGGGTTACATTGATAACCTGGGGAGACTGGAATGTCCTGTCAGCTTAGAGTTGGCTACTGACATCATTCTGCAGTCACTGCCGTCAAGTTATGATAAGTTCATCAAGAACTATATCAAGAAAGGCTTGACGAAGACGTTGACTGAGCTGCATGGCATGCTCAAGGCAGCAGAGCAAATCATCAAAAGGGGCAAAAGATTTAAAAAAAATCTTGTTTAGACAAGGGTGTTGGCAAGGTCGTCCAGATTTGGAATCAGGATAAGCCTGTGTCATCTAATAAACCCAAGTCGAGCCCATCTGGTGTTAGAAAGTGCTTCTACTGCGATGAGTCAGGGCATTGGAAGAGAGATTGCATTAAATTCTTGGAAGATTCACAAGAGATGAAGGAGATGTATGGTACTTCTTCTTCAGGTATTGTGTTATTAATTCAAGTTCTACGTATGTATTGGATACTAGTTGTGGTACTGATATTTTTGAAATATGCAGGACCTAAGCGACAGTAGAACGTTGAAGAAAGGACAAGTGGAACTGCGTGTCTGGTTGAGGCAATGGTTGCTGCATGAGCCGTAGAGATTCTCCACTTGTAGGAGCCTTTCATACTTGGTTTTAGAAATTAAGTAATTGCTACTATGTATCTGCCTTGTGCAGAGATGTCTTTCATTTTCTTGTAAGAATTTGAATGTTTTTCATTTTGATAAAAGACAAGCTTTGTTCTTTAGATCTTAATGAAATATTCTATGGTAGCACCCCATTTGAAATGGGTTTTATATCTTAAACCAACAGAGTTAGAATATAACACAAATACTATAGGTTTGAGTCTGATGACTCGAACTCGACTTTTCTTTGGTATAGTCGCTTAACCACAAAAGTGAAGCGGATTCAGAATTTACATAGTTTTGGACTCATTCGATTGTTAATCATTTGAGATATGAATTCTGTTCACTGGACCAAATGACTAATGCCCTTTTAACAGAGCTAAAGGAAATGAGCCAGAGGCTTATTGGGCCTTACACATACTGATGTATGCGGCCCAACGAGCATTAATGCCAGAGGAAATCTTCTGTACTTCATTACCTTGTTGATGGCATCAATAAAGTATGGTTGTGTTCATTTGATGAGACACGAGCAGGAATCCCTTGAGGAGTTCCAAGATGAAGTGTAGAACCGATTTGACAGAAGTATTGAGATCCTCGATTGAATCGCGGAGGAAAATACTTAAGTCATGAATTGGGTGATCATCTGACAGAATAAATCGGATCTTATTGGATATGCTCCGATTAATGATGAGTCACAGGAATATTCCATAAACGATTTAAGAATACGTCCTAAAACATCTGTCTTTGCGCAGAAAAGGTTTCTATCAGAATCAGTGAAAAACACCACATTGGATGTGGACTGGGTGATTTCCAAATTTGTTTTTCTGATTAATTGGGATTGCAAGGTTTGTGTAAGACAGTAGTCAACAAACAAACTTGAACCCACATATGATAAGTTCCACATCGCTGGTTGTCCTAAGGGAAACCAAGGCTTAGTACTTTTATTGTCCAGAACTGTGTCTTTTAAGAAAGATCATACTTTCAAAAGGAACAGTGGGAGTAAAAGTACACATCGAAGAAATTCGATAAACACAGGAAGCTGCTCAACCTGTTGAGGGAGAACAGCGGTGGGATCTACAAAGTGCTGTAGGATCTATGCCTGTGGAGCCTGAAGTTCGCAGATCCGAAAGGATCCGTCACTAACTCGAGAGTGATTTCTCGTAACCAAATGTCATGATCCACTGATTATTGAAAAGTGACGAACATGCGAAATTCAAAGAAGCGATGGTGAGCCCCAACTCCGAAAATTGGCTGGGTGTGAATGTTAGCTTCATCGATCCAATTCTGGATTGAAGCAAGCATCTTGGAGTTGGAATCAATATTCTGATAAAGTGGTCAAAGGTTTTGACTTGATCAGAAAGAAAAGAAACCATGCGCTTACAAGAAGACTAGTGGGAGCGTAATGGCAATTCTCACACAGTATGTAGATAACATACATGAATCTCACAAACGACGTTCCGACGCTAAAGTCTTGTCAAGATTTGGGTCGGAAGTCAAACTTAAACGATAGACATGGGAGTAGCCGAATGAATTCTTGGAATAAGAATCTATTGACATAGATTAAGTAGGCTAATTGGATCGTGTCAAAATCCTTATATTCATAAGGTATTGGACAGTTCAAATGTGCTTGATTCCAAGAATGGCTTCATACCAAAGGTCTTATGGCAATTATCCAAGCAAGATGCAGTGTCTTGGACACTGGCTGAGCTAGTAACAATATTAGCAAGAAGAAGTGTTTCTGAACACTGTCTGAACTAATATTAATGAGTGTGAGTTCTAATGCTGCTGCAATAGAATCCATCATGAATGCCATATTTTGCGCTCGTCTAGATGCAGCTTACGCACAAAGCATGACGAGAAAATAACAAAATATTCCGGTAAGAGTCACTAATCATTTGCCAGAAATATCCCAAGTGTTTAAAGAACTCTAAGGATAGTTTCGTAGTGAACTGAGGAAGTGACGTACCAGTTGAAAGTAGTTAGACGGACAGAGACGACTCCCGGTTCCCACCTGGTTATGTCTCTTTGTCTGAATTGCGGTGCTATCTGTTGGAAAGACTCCAAGCAGTGGACCGTAGAGTAATGCTCTTATCTGAATGGCGGTGTGGTTTGTTGAAATTGTTTCAAGCAATGACACCGCAGGCTCTCCCACAGCCTAAGCACGAAATTTATTCTGTTGCTATAGGTATAAGATATCTGAAGAGATGATCTTGATTCTAGTGGGAGTTATTTTAGTTATGTTGTAGTTTTTACATAGACATGCTGTGGTAGTGACTATGTAAGTCTAACTGACATCAGTATTATTTAATTATTGAATAATTAAATAATGGTCCCAAAATATTTTATGGTCATCTTATAGGTCATCAAGTTGAAGACTTGATCATGAAACCCTATAAGTAAAAGATTACATAAATTATGATTGTCCCTAGTCAAGGTTGTTAAGATGGGACACTAACAACCGCGCAGACTAGTATGTGAGGTGACTGTTGGACTAAGTTTCATGAAGTCAATGATATGATTATCACAGTCAGTCACATAGATGTATGTTAGTGAACATATGATTGGACATGACCCGCTTAATGAGAACTCCACAGGATAGTTATATCAGTGTCATGGGAGATTCTCATTACGACTATAGAGTATAGTCCTTAGACCTGAGTTCATCATGCTTTCTAGCATATGAATTGGTGCGTGTTGACCTTGTCAAACGTCGTTCCGTAACTGGCGGCTTTAACGGCATTGCTTGTACGTATCATGAAGTATGTGTAGGAACAGGGATGGAACAAGATGGGATTTGTCCCTCCTGTAATAACGGGAGATAAATATCTCAGGGCCCATCGAAGATTTGATACTGAGAAAATGCATGGCCGTGCTCAAACGAGGTGATTGTCAGTCGTTTGTTTTATCAGTATGAATCAGAAGTTCGATGAACATGATGTTGGCTATAATAAGGATGACACAGTCTCTTGCCTTATGCCATATCGAGATATAGAGACGAAGGGATTATAGGAATAGGTGATTCCAGTACAAGTGGGAGATTGTTGGGATTATGTCCTGAAATCACATTGTACGAACTCTAGAGATAGTTGTATTGTCGAGATCGGACAATTCATGTGATACTGGGTAATCATAATGTTTTGCTAGAAACCAATTATGACAAATGAGTTGTAACTCATTTCCAGTATCGTGTGAACCTACATGGTCACACACCTAAGCAAGTCAGATATACTCTGCATGGGATTGATCATTGGCGTATGATCTGATCGATGTGTATTGGATACACATCGAACATAAGTTTCAAAGAGGTGTATCGATCGACACCATGGGTGCGTCGGTCGATACAGGACGTGTGTCGATCGACACCACTAAGTGTGTCGGTCGACACAAAGGCGAAACCGAGATTGAATTTTCGGTTCACTTTAAGGTCGATATATAAACGTGTTTTGCACAGTCGACCTGAGTGTGTAGTGGTTTTGTGAGCGCCGCCCAGAGTGTTTTCTCAGAGAGAAAACACAGAAACCTCAGAGAAACTAAAGTCCCAGGGAGATCCGAGCACTGCTCCTAGCATCCCGGCGGATTCCAGCTTATGTGCGTGTGGACTGAACAGTAGAGGCGCAACGATTGGGGCGCTGCAGATCTCGTGTTGCCATAATCTTCCGCTGCTAAATCTCCAGGTAAACACAGATCTGATTCATGATTCAATTAACTAGACCCTAGTTCCTAGGCTATCGGGAACTCGCGAGCATTCTGAATCTGTAGAATTGGCTTGGAATCCCAACAGATCGAGTCTAATCGAGGGCATGTGCCGCAGTGCCATCGATTTCCTCAATCTTTCTTTTCTTTTGACAAGTTCTTGTGTGTTGTGGGTTTATCACGTCGTGATAGTACGCGATAGACCATTTCTTCCTTTGATTGTTAATTTGGGTTTTGGGGCGGGAAGTTGTAGTTAGATAGACTAGACGCCGTTAGTGGGGATCCGACTCGATGGGTGTTCTTAAATCCCTCATTAGACTCTTTTTGTGTTTTCGGGTTTAGCAGCAATGGACGCGGGAGGTCCTCGGTGTAGATTCGGGATCGCTTGCGGGCTGGAGTTTTGATTCGATATTTTGATGTTTGTTTTTTCAGTTTGGCTTTGGCGCCTTTTAAATGCTGGTTTTATTGTGGTTTGAATGTTTTGGCAATGTATTTGTATAAACGTTATGTAAACGTTTATTTACTTAGTAATGAATTCGCTTACTTGATATATTGGTTTAGTCCGAACCGAACGCGGAAGCAATACAGGTTGCAAAGCTTTGTATTGTGGAAGCGAGGTAAACGGGGTCAAGGACGGTTTAGTATGAGCCTTTGTCTCAAACCGAAATGTCTTTGGCTTTGTATTGTGACGAACCTTTCATGTTTGACTTGCTCGGGTTTGACTTGGTCATGTTCTTGTTTGATTGTTGACCGGTCAGCTCGTCGGTCAGTGGATAATGGGAAAGGGGCATTACAATCGATCAGAGATCGTTCAAAAATAAACGAAGTAAACATATAACTTTCCTTGGGACGTCATCATCTCGACAAAGGCTTGCTCTTGCACCATTTCCCGAACCGCAGGAAGCTGGAGCCCCTCCCACCTGAAGTGCCTGAGGAGGAATGCCACTCTCGCACGATCGTCGGCGATCGGACACTTCTTCTTGTGCTTGAACCGCCACATAAAGCCCTTGCTTACTGAAGACCCAATGAGGTCTGCTTCGACTCTGCAACACCACCCGCAGGAACCTCCACCTCGCTTCAAGGTCAGAGGACGGGACCCGTTCGAACCCCTATATCCATTCGAGTTCGCCGGGTCAGATAGAACCTCCACGGCCTCTCTGGACGGCTGGCTGGGCAGGGGCAGAAGCCCGCTCACAGTATAACCCCCCTTATTCACTTCCTCCTTGCAGACAGCTCGGTACGCCGGAGTGGTCGAGCTAAGGGCCCTGGTGAGCATGGCCGCTAGCTGGCCCGATTTAGCTTGGGCCGCCAAGTCGGCAGGAGCCTTTCCGGTACGACGAGAGTTGTTTCTTCGAGACATCTTTTCTAGCGGCGGAGTACTTGTTGTTGAAGCGGAATCAGAGAAGGTATGACCAAACATAGCGGGAAAATTAACTCGGAAGGACGAAAAATCTTATAACCGATACAAAAAAAGGACGAAAGATTATCGATCTGATTAGTTACCTGCTGCTGGAGTTGGCCGATCGATGCGAGGTTTCACTTCGCGAGGACTTCGAGGAATTGGAGACGGACGCTTCTTCGAACTATACGGAGCTGATGTGATCTGCTGTGAAGGAATCCCAATATCCTTCTGCTCTTCAGGCAAGCGATCAGGACCGCGGTATCTGTGTCAAGCGGTAGTGCGTCTGGAGTATCTGTAAACACAGAAATAAAACGGTCAAAATAGATCGCAAATAATATATTGAGCTAAGCCCAATCCACATATGATGGTCTTTTTCTGACCAACGCTAACTGCCCAGCGTGTAGGGATGGCAGAGAAGTCGAATTCGCCGACGGAGAACTTATTAATCTTAAAGAAAAAGATTTGTTCCTACCACACGTCCCTCGGAGGGTCTCTTCTATGATCCTCCCATGACGCGGCGAGAGGTTGTAAGTCACCGGGCACTTCTTGTGATACTTCACAAAGCATAAGAGTAGGATGAGATCGACTGTCAACGGAAGTCTCTGCTCGGCGGCCAGCACTGCAATTCCGATGACCTGCCGAACAAAATTCGGCGTCATCTAAGGAAACGGGAATTGGAGGGCCGCCTAGACATCGAGAATTATGTGCGGGATTGGAAAGATCATTCTGCATCTCTCAAAAAGGTCAAATAAGCGCAGCAGAAGCCGGGGCGGACGATCTCTGGAGGTACGTTACAGCTTTCTCGGAGCTTTTGGATATGGCGCATCGTGAGCTTAGATTTCTGGTGAGACCGTAAGGTTATCGAGCAGAATTGCTTCCTATGGTTCTAGTTGTTAGAGCCATCGGGAAAGATTAAGCAAAAGAAGAAGAAATTCCGGCGAGGAACGATCTTTCTTCTCTGTTTCTCAGAAGAAAAAAAAAGTAAAAACGAAAAAAAAGTACGGGAGAAGAAGGAGTTACATGGGATAAATACGGCAAAGCTTGTAGTGGGAAACGTGGGATTAACCTCCCCTTTTAAAGTCATAATTAAGGTCGACCTCGAGATCGCCGGATTTATGTCACGTCGGCAAATCGTAACCGTTAGATACAAAGGGCAGATAAGATCGATCGTTTCGAATCCTACTGATAAGATTCGATGTGACGACCCCTCATATCCTCTCATCTCAGCTGTTAGATCAAAGCAAAATGATTACGATCTAAGGAAAATCCGAAGGGAATTACGAGAATCGAGGTCGCTCCTTTCACGCGCCATCTCAACCATTCGACTTCACCAATTTAATAACCTATGCGCGTGTGAGGAGAACGTACGTAGATCGAGGATGGAGCGCATATTCCCGACGTTGCCGCCCAATAATTCAAACTTCATTAATGGTCCGGGGGGCAATTGGTGGTGTAGGATTTCGCACCATGAAATCCGGCCCATTTACGGAATATGAATCCCACTAGAAGAATAAGCCAAGGAGATAGGCGAACACGACCAGGCTCAGAATGTACGACAAAGTGACGAAGTCCAAACTGTTGGGAATGTCCTGAAATCTACTGTACTATCTCTAGAAAGTATGATAAATGTCGAGATCAGACATAAGTCATAAATACTGGGTGATCATGATGGCTTGCTAGAGTCCGCTCTTGATCTATAAGTTTAGGACTTATTACCGGTATTGTATGATCCCAAAGGGTCACACACCATAGCTAACGGGAAAGTTAAGATGAAATTAATACGGTAAGATGCTAAGGCATTTACTGTATTTGTACAGAGAGTTGGGCAGACAACAAATGGGCTTTTGTCTGATTTGTTGTCTTGGGCCCAAAAGACTAATGAGCCATTAGTTTAATTAATTAATTAAACTTGGGCCCATTAGTAAATAAGATAGATTGCAACATTAGGGTTTAGTAACCTTTTGGCGATTTTGAGTTTGTGGCTGTGGCCTCCTCTCTCTCACAATCGAGCTCTCTCTCTCTCTGTGATTCCACTCGGTCTAGCAGCCTATCCGTGCTTGTAAGCGTGTGGATACCAAGGAGGAACAGGTAACCATCTGTTCTAATCTGATCTTGTCATTACCACCAATCATTCCGCTGCAAAGGTAAAGATCAGATTTGTTTTATGATTCGATTACAAGAACCTAGATCTGTTTAAGATTATGTGCTAGGTTGCAATCTGAGAATTGAACAATGAAAAACGCATAATCCGACAGTGGTATCAGAGCCCAGGTTTCATTAGATTCTTGTAATTTGGATCATATGGTGTTTAATATGTTAAAGGAATCAATTTAATGAAGTAAAATTGATTTGAAAATTATTAAACCCTAAATCGGCTTAATTAAATGGTCTCGGCTTGATGTTATATGATTGGATCGATCGTTTTGTCGCTTCCGATCATGGGTATAACATGAGCATGGATCGTGTAATAATTGAACCGATTTGATCTGTGCCTTGGATCACTTAACGCCGAGTGATGATCGGCTAGTGATCGTGATGGCCAATCGGATATGGTCTCGGCTTGACAATCACGTGTGATCATGAATGCATGATCAAGCGATTGTGAGTGGGCCGAGGTTTTTGGATCGTGTGATCGACCGCTTGTGATCGCTTATGATCGAAACCCTAATTGCATTAGCATGGTTTGATTATGTGAATCGGCCGTGTAATGCGATCATGATCTCGGATCGTGTGGGTGTATCGATCGCTTGACGCAAAGCATCGGATGCTTGTTTGTGTCATCGATCGATAATCGATCATGGATCCTTGGCGTGATCGATGGCCGTGTGACGTCCGTGAGGCTGTGGGTCGGATCGCGATCGATGCTCGATAGCGTGATCCGCAAGGTCTCGGATGGATCATGGGCCAACGATTGTGTGATGGGCCGAGTTGGATCATGGATCCGATCGTTTGGCCCATTAAATCATTACGTCCCGCGAATAGTCAATCGGTTAAATCGAGCTTCGCGGTTCGTTGCCCAAACCACACCGATTTAACCGGTCCAATTTTAATTGGCGGTTAATCGTGTGTTTAAAGCCTTAAAACCGCAAGTTAGGTCAAATTGGCTAAAACACTAGATGTTTCTTCCCGGTTTTGGACTTAACTGAACCGATCCAATTTAATTGGTGGTTCAAGCGGTTAACCCAAATCGCGGTTTGCTGGAAATTATTTAATACAATTGGTATTATTTAATTTCTGGTTAAACCGGATTAAAATTCAAAATTGAATTTTAACCTAAACCGAAGGCTGGTCTAAGTTTGATTTGGTTGGACCAAATAATTTAGAGCTGGTCTGGTTTAGTAAATAACCGATGGTTTTGATAGTTAATTTGGTCTTGGACCAGAATTAATAAACCGACTCGGTTATGTCAAATTATTGGGCCAATTGGAATTCTATGGTCTTGGGCCAAGAATTGGGCCTATAATTTGTGACCCAACCCAAAATATTAATAAAATATTAAATTAGAAATTTCTATTTTTAGTATATTTCTAAATTTAGAAAGTTTCTAAAATAAGAAAGTTTCCCAAAATAGTAATCTTCTATTTTTGGAAATAAAACCTAAAATCCTCAAAAACAATATCAAGCTTGGATGTCTTTCCAATCTTGTCAGCTACTTAACGCTTATTCGATTACAGATATGGCTTACAGTGTGAGGTGTCTGTTTTCGCGTAAGTAAAGTAGTATATAGTCACTAATTTCATTGGGAGTCCCAGACTTTAGTGATTATTTGGCTGTAAGAGATTGGTTTCCTTGACTGGGCCATCGGGAGTCCCGGGCCTTGAGACATCTGGTGTATTGGGCCTTGGGCCCAATTCACAACCGAGAGTTATTGGTTATAACTAGCTGTGTGTATGCTTACCAAGTAAAGCTATTTCTGGGTGACGGCCAGTGGCCCACTTTGGTTTTAGCTGAACATGGGTCTCGGAATCATTGCATTCTTATGAGGTCAAACAAAAAAAGAGATTGCATTAAATTCATGGAAGATTATGAGGAGTTGAAGTTGATGTATGAAACTACTTCCTCAGGTATTCATGTTATTACTTCAAGTTATACCTTATAGGTATTGGATACTGGTTGTGGCACTGATATTTGTTATAATATGCAGAGCCTGAGCAACAGTAGAACGTTGAAGAAAGGGCAAGTGGAACTGCGTGTCTGGAAGGAGCTATGGATGCTGCCTCAGCCGTAGGGTTTTCACTTGTAGATGCCTTTGAGGCTTGGTTTTGTATTAAGTAATTGCTACAATGTACCTGCTTTACGCAGAGTTGTCTTTCATTTTCTTGTAAAGAATTTGAATGTTTTCATTTTGATAAAGACAAGTTTTGTTCTTTTGATCTTAATGAAATATTAATTGTAGCACCCTATTCAAGGAATGGGTTTTATATCTTAAACCAAAGAGTGCCTAAATGTAACATAAATACCGAATTGGTTTAAATCTGATGAATTAAACCGAATGTTTCTTGGCATAAATGTTTTGGTCACAAAGAGTAAGTCAGATTCAGAAACCCCATAGTTATGGACTTTTGGGCTCATTTGAATGGATATCTTATGAGACTTGAATTCTGCTTACTGGACCAAAACACCAAGGGCCCATCTTAGCCGAGCTAGAGAAAAGCCCAAAGGCTTATTAGACATTGGACATACTCATGTATGTGGTCCGATGAGCAGTAATGCCAGAGAAAATTTCCTGTACTTCATTGTCTCTACTGATTACTTCAGTGAGTATGACTGTGTTCATTTGATGAGACACAAGTCGGAATTCTTTGACATGGTCGAAAGAGTTCCAGAATGAGGTATAGAATCAAAGTGACAGAAGTATTGAGACTCTGGATTAGATCAAGAGTGAGAATACTTAAGTCATTGATGTTGTGATCATCTGAATGAGTGTGAAGTCGTTTCACAGCTCATTTCTCCTGAAAACCTTGAGGTGTTTCTGTGAGAAAGAATCAGATCTTATTAGAAATGATTAAAGATGAGTCACACGAATCTTCCATGATATTCTTTAAGAATAACGCTCTAGAAATATCTAAGTTTACGCTGAAATAGTTCCACCAATATCAGTTGAAAGACACCACGTAAATGTGGATTGGAATCGATCCAAATTCGTCTTTACTGAGTATTTGTAGTTGTGCTACTTCACTGGTTGTCCTAGGGAAACCAAGGCTTGTTACTTTTACGTCCATTCTGTTTTCTAAGAAGGGAAGTTACTTTCCAAGAAGAACAGTGGGAGTAAAAGTATAACTCGAAGAAATTCGAGAAATACAGGAGGCTGCTCAACCTGTTGAGGGAGAGCAACGGATGGATTTACAGATTTCTGTAGAATCTACACCTGTAGAGCCTGAAGTTCGCAGATATGAATGAATCAGTCACTAATCCGAGAGTGATTTCTCGTCATTAGTTGAACCTGATGATCATTGAAAGTTCGCATGATCTGATGATCATTGAAAGCGACGAATCTGCGAAATTCAAAGAAGCGAAAGTGAGCCCGGACTCCGAAAAATTACATTTTGTGTAAGTTAGCTTCATCGATCCATTCATGGATGGAAGCAAACATATCGGAGTTGGAATCTTCGTTCTGTTAAAGTAGTCAAGGTTTTGACTTGAACAGGAACGAAGTGGAACTGTGCGTTTACTAATAGATTAGTGGGAGCGATATTGCATTTCTCATAATGTATGTCGATGACATACTGATTCTCGGAAATAACGTCCCAATACTGCAGTCGGTAAAGGACTGGCTTGGGAGTTGGTTTTGTGATTGACATGGGTAAAGCCACGTAGTTCTTGGATTCTGGATCTAAAATTGGAGATCCAGAAGAGCTGGTAGGACAAAGTCAGGATTCTTACATTGACAAAGTCCTACACGTTTTGAGCAATCCAAGAAGGGTTTTATGCCAATGTCACATGGCATTAAGTTAAGCAAGATACAGTATCCTACGATAACTGCTGAGCTTGAATGCATGGATGAGATTCCATATGCGTAGGCAATTGGATCTATCATGTATGCCATGACACGCACTTGTTTTGATGTTGCTTTAATGTTAAGCAAGACAAGTATAGACCAGTCAGATCCAGCAAAGAATCACTGGATTGCCGTAAAGAATATCCTAAAGTATTTGAGAAATATTAAGGATAAATTCTTGGTTTACGGAGAAAGTGAGGTGCTACAAGTCGATAGAGTCTGAAAGGCAATTTTCCAATTGACAAAGATAATTCCTGGTCACAGTCCGGCTATATCTTGTGTCTGTCTGGCGGTGCGAGGCACTGTTGCTGACTCCATGACTTAAGCTGAACATTTCGCAGCTTGAGAAGCGGCGAAAGAGGTTGTTTGGAAAGAAGAGTTCATCACTGAACTTGATGTGATTCCCAGCATAGATGAGACTAGCTGCACATCAGAGGTCCAAACACCTTGAGGGTAGGTATAACCTATTCCGTGAGATAAATGACAGAGGTGTTAAGTAGATCAGCAAGTTTCAACGAATGAGAACGTTGCTAATCTATTAACGAAGCCACTCCTTAGGCCTAAGCACGAGTCGCGGACTGTAGCTGTAGGATAAGTGAAATTAAGATGTAGTCTTAATTTCAGTGGGAGTTTGTAAAGGGCTTTATTTAGTTGTTTTGAAAGGTTCATGTAAACATAATATTTTATGTTTATGAAATTTATGATTTCTGGATTATTTAAACTGTGATATAAATAATCGTTCCAAAATGATTCATGTCATTATATATGGGCCATCGAAGTACATGAGTAAGACTTGATCCTGAAACCCCATATTTAACGAAATGACATAAATCATAGTGTCCATAATCGAAGGTTGTTGAAATTGGAACACCAACAACCACTTGAGACTAGATTGTGTTGAGACTTATGACCAAGTTTCGAGGGGTCATAGATGCGCGGCATCAAAGTCGACACATAGGTATATGTAGGGGAGCATATGACCGGACATGGCCCGCTGATGAGAACTCTACAAGATATTAATATCTGTGTCATAAGAGGTTCTCATATACGACTATAGAGTATAGTCCTTAGACCTGAGTTCGCATGCATGTGGCTGCACATGGATTGATGCACTTTGATCATTGTCTAACGCTGTTTCGTAACTGGGAGCTATAAGGACCTTGGTTGGGTGTATTATGAAGTGTGTAGTTCATAGTGATGGAACAAGATGGGATTTGTCCCTGCCGTTTAACGGAGGTAATATCTCTAGGCCAATCTGAGACTTGATAGCTGGTAAGAGAGTGGCCACTCCCAAACGGACTTGCCCAAGTCGTTTGCATTGTCAGTATCAAATCTGGTCCGATGAACATGGTCTGGCTATATAAGGATGACACGCATCTTGCCTTATGCCAGATCGAGATATTGAGACAAAAGGACTAGGGAATGTAGGATTCCAGTACAAGTGGGAGATTGTTGGGAATGTCCTGAAATCTACTGTACTATCTCTAGAAAGTATGATAAATGTCGAGATCAGACATAAGTCATAAATACTGGGTGATCATGATGGCTTGCTAGAGTCCGCTCTTGATCTATAAGTTTAGGACTTATTACCGGTATTGTATGATCCCAAAGGGTCACACACCATAGCTAACGGGAAAGTTAAGATGGAATTAATACGGTAAGATGCTAAGGCATTTACTGTATTTGTACAGAGAGTTGGGCAGACAACAAATGGGCTTTTGTCTGATTTGTTGTCTTGGGCCCAAAAGACTAATGAGCCATTAGTTTAATTAATTAATTAAACTTGGGCCCATTAGTAAATAAGATAGATTGCAACATTAGGGTTTAGTAACCTTTTGGCGATTTTGAGTTTGTGGCTGTGGCCTCCTCTCTCTCACAATCGAGCTCTCTCTCTCTCTGTGATTCCACTCGGTCTAGCAGCCTATCCGTGCTTGTAAGCGTGTGGATACCAAGGAGGAACAGGTAACCATCTGTTCTAATCTGATCTTGTCATTACCACCAATCATTCCGCTGCAAAGGTAAAGATCAGATTTGTTTTATGATTCGATTACAAGAACCTAGATCTGTTTAAGATTATGTGCTAGGTTGCAATCTGAGAATTGAACAATGAAAAACGCATAATCCGACACAAACATGATATATCATGGTTTTTACCTGTTTTAGGCCATGATATAAGTGTGTTTTAGAGTCTTTTCGTGTCTTTAGAGTCAGTTCAGGTGTTTATTAGGTACATGCACAATTGGAGGATTATTGGAGATAATGGAGCATTTTGGGTAAGTTTTGGAGCTTAAACCGAGAGATCTGATTTCACCAAAATCTGGACGACCCATGCATCGATCGATGCATCATTGGCACCGATCGACACACCTCTGCGCCATCACATTAATGAAGACTTTGGAGAATAGCAGTTTTGCCCCAAGAAGTTCCAGAATTTTCAAAAAGACCCCAAGCGTGATTTAGACTTTTTAATTAGGTTTTTGGAGTTTTATATGAGACGCATTCATACTATTAGGTTTTTAGAGAGAGAGACCGAGAGGCTGATCGTTCTTGTACTCCAGAGAGAAGATTTCGAACCTCTTTTACTCCTTACTCTTTGATTTTATGATATCTATTTATTCAATGATTTGTGTTTCATTGATCATGTCTGAGTAGATTCATAGTTTGGTTTAGGGATTCTCGTTAGGGTTTTCATGACTTGCTAGATTAATTTATCAGTTTAGGATTCATATCTTATTTGTTCTTCAACCTGAATTGTGCTTAATACTAGTTTCTAACCTGATCACACCTTAGGTTTATAAATTGACACGAAAGTGTGGTTTAGAATCTGAACTATTTAGGTTGAGCAATTTAATTATCTGCAAAGAAATTTGGTTTAATTGAATTGTGAACAAATCAAACTTGCACTTAAGGCTAGTTTAATCTGTTAGGAATTGCAATGAAATTTGGGTCTCTGCTAATTAGACTTAGAGAATTCTCGCAACGAAAGTTGGTTCATTCTATATCTATGTTTGAGTTCTAAAACTGAACTTAATTTCATCTTGATTGATAATTGATGTGCTAGTCTGATTTCCTGAGAACTCTCTATACTTGACGCTTTTAGTACTTGCTTACAAAACCACTCTTGCTACTGATTTACTTTCTGCTTAGCTATTTATTTTCTGATTAGTCTCACCTAGCTTAACTTGACATTCTATAATCTACCATAAGAATCTAGAGTCTTTGTGGATTCGATACCCTATATACTACTAGCTCACGTCTGTGCACTTGCAGTGTAGATCTAGGGATTAAAACCTGATCGTATCAAGTTTTTGGCGCCGTTGCCGGGGACTCTTTTGAGTCTTCGATAGATTTGAACTTAGGGTTTAGACTAGGTTTTTCGTTTTTATTTTTTTTGGTTATTGATTTTTCTTTTGTTTTTGCGTTTTAGGTACGACCAGAATCGCCTTGCGTCGATCGACACCACCTGGGCATCGATCGACACTTGCTCGCGATTAGCATCGATCGACACTACTTTGCGTCGGTCGACACAGCGCGTAAGATGATAGGAATGCTGGAACGGATCCTGGAAAGTCAGCAGAATAACTCATTCTGCAGAGACTATGGTTCTTATTCATTCACCAGAGATTATGAATCTTCATCATATCAGCTTGTTCCTCCTCAAAATACACAGTCTGATAAGCTGATAAGTATGATGGAGCAGTTTCTGGAAAGACAGGAGAAGAGTACAGTGGACTTCAATGATAAGCTTGATGCTCTATACTTGGACATAAATGGGAAGTTTGAGTCTCTGAGTACACATGTCAAGAAGCTTGATGTTCAAGTTCAACATACGGCAGGAGCTGTGCAGAGGCAGAATGGAGCTGGGAGAGCTGAACAGAACAAATTCGTCAATGCTGTGACCATAAGAGATGAGATTGATTTGCTAGGAGAAGAAGAGATCATCATCTCGGATTTTCTGGATGAATATTGTCTGTCCGAGACGAGCATCGATCGACACACCCTCGATGTCGATCGATGCATCCCCGATACGTCTGATGAATTTGACCATAATCGCCTTGTATCGATTGACACATCTCTTGCATCGATCAACACAGATCGCAGACGGGACCGGAAACCTGCAACAGTCCCAGAACGTGTCTACAAGCCTTCTGATTCATATTCTAAGGATCCTAAACTGTCTAAACAGGAGCTAGACGTGGCTAACTGCATGAAAGTGATGGAAAAGAAGCTGATTCAGATTACAGAGAAGATACCAGACCCAGGTGTTGGAATTGTGTCCAGTAATCTCGGTACTGTCTCTAGAAAGTAAGAGTATGTCAATGATCAGACATAAGTCATATAATACTGGGGGTCATGATGGCTTGCTAGAGTCCGCTCATGATCTATAAGTCTTGGACTTATTGCCTTTATTATATGATCCCATATGGGTCACACGCCTAAGCTAACAGGAAAATGTGTAGGAACGGTTTAGCAGAAGTACGGTAAAAGTGCTAGGCATTTACTGTACTTAGAGAGAATAAAACGGTTTAGCCACTGTGTGTCGATCGATACACAAGGGGTGTCGATCGACACAGTGCGCGAATGCCGTCGAGTTAATTGGTGTTTGGGCCAAATGGCCCAAACGGAACCGGAAAAGTTTTATAAATAAAACTCGGGTTCAGAACCAAAAAACCTAGCCGAAAACTCTCTCTCCCTCTGCGCCGAGTTCCCTTAGTGGTCTAGCAGCCGTTTTCTGTGATCGCGTGTGTGAGCCTTTGGAGGATTCATCTCTCGGTGTTTCTCTGATCTCTGACCTGTTCTATCTCCTTCCGCTGCAATTAACAGGTAAAAGGTGAGATCATCAATTGTTTCTATTCGAGAAGAACCTAGATCAGCATGTTTAGGATGATATGAATCAGAGAATTGAATCAGGATCAACTAAACATTCCTTCAGTGGTATCAGAGCTATTGGTTCTGGTTTTTCTTGTTTAGATTCAAGTTTAGGATTGTTTTTCTTGTTTAAAAGTGTTTTGAATCAACTACTGATAAGAGAAATCACTTAAGCAACAAGAAATTGAAACCTAAACACACTTAAAATCGCAGAAACCAAGCTATATTGATTTGGTAGAATGCGATTTTCAAAAGGTCAGTATCGACTGCGATCGCATGGATCGATCCATAAGATCGCATGGATCGGTCGATACAGTCTATCGGCTAACCCTGTTAACGCGTGAAAGCATCGATCGATGCAGGATCGATGCAGGTTCGATGTTGGTGCATCGACCGATGCGGTTGGTGCATCGATCGACACGGTTAGGGTTTTGGCTCGGTTCCGTGCATGCGTGAGAGCATCGATCGATACAGGATCGATGCACGATCGATGCAGGATCGATGCTGAGAGCATCGACCGATGCGGTTGATGGATCGATCGACACGGTTGGTTCATCGATCGACATGGTTGGTTTAAGGCTCGGTTTAATATTTTGATTAAAATTAATTCGTCCTGGTTTAATAAACAGATTTAATAATTTTATTAAGTCTGGTTAAACCGGGACAAGAAATCCAATGTCGAAAGAATTATTGGATTTAGTGCCTAAACCAGGATTTTCTAATTTGATTTGGTTGGACCAAATAAATTGAGAAAATCCGGTTTAGTAAATAACCGGTTGACAATTGTGGTCGTCGTAGTAATTAATTTTGGTTAGACCAATTTTAATGAACCAGACCGGTTATGTCATCTAATTGGACGATCGGGTTATGTCTCGGACATAGACCAATTCTTCGGCCTCGGGCCAAGAAGTTAAAACGATTGGGCCAATTATTTGAGTCTTTCTTCAGATTTAATTTAAAATTTATTTTATAAAGAACATAAATCGATTTTAAATTAAAGTTTCCGATATTTTGAAATTAGAAAGTTTCTTAATTTATAGAAGTTTCTAGATTTGCATGATTCGGATTTTAAGAAATTTCTAAAGTTAGAAAGTTTCCGTTTTTAGAAAGTTTCCAATTTAGAAAGTTTCCAAAAATAGTAGGTTTCCAAAAATGGAAAGTTTCCCGAAATAGTAATCTTCTATTTTGGGAATGAATTTTTAAATAAACCTACGAACCTCAAATAATATCAAGCGTTGGATGTCTTGTCCATTCTATGTCAGCTGTCGAAGCCCATTCAATTGTATTCATGGCCTTACAGTGTGAGGGTGTCTGCTTTTGCGTGGATAAGACGGTTTGTGATTCATAAATGTCATTGGGAGTCCCAGACATTAATGATTACATGACTGTATAGTCTGGTTTTCTTGACTAGGCCATCGGGAGTCCCGGGCCTTGAGACATCAGAGTGGATTGGGCCTCGGGCCCAGATTCACAACCAAGAGTTATATCACGGATATAATTAGCCGACATAGGGCTTACCGACATAAGCTAAGGTTGGGTGATGGCCAGTGGCCCACTTTGATCTTAGTTATATGTGGATCTTGGAATCATTATATTCTATTGAGGGTAACTTATGTTATTGAATATAATGCGTGATTAATCATATTAAATTTAATACGAGATTAATCATATTGAACATTTTAACTAATAACCTTTTTATCTATATATTTCAGCTATGACTACTACAAGCACACAAAACACATTCTCGATCCGGTCTGTTCTCGAAAAGGAGAAGCTGACTGGAACGAACTTCCTGACGTGGTCAAGGAACTTGAGGCTAGTCCTCAAGCAGGAGAAGAAGGATTATGTCCTTCGTGATCCTCTCCCCAAGAGGCCTCCTGCCAATGCCGCCAGGACTCTGCATAATGCTTGGGAAAAGCATTCGTCAGATGAAAATGATGCCTATTGCCTGATGTTGGTGACAATGACTCCTGAGCTGCAAAAACAGTTCGAGAGTGTATTGTCACCCATCGAGATAATGGCAAGCCTGAAATCGCTTTTTCAGGAGCAGGCTAGGACTGAGAGGTTTCAAACAGTTAAGAACCTCTTGGACTGCAAGTTGGCTGCGAATGCGGCAGTGAGTCCTCATGTCTTGAAGATGATGGGTTATCTCGATCATCTTCAGAAACTCGACTGCCCAATCAGCCAGGAACTTGCCTGCGACATCATTCTGCAGTCATTACCTGCAAGCTATGATCAGTTCATTCTGAACTTTAACATGCATGGCTTGAGTAAGACATTGCCTGAGCTTCACGGAATGCTCAAGACTGCGGAGCCCAATTTGAGGAAAACCGCCAAGGACCCCAATGTGCTTATGGTGCAGAAGGGCAAGGGGTTTAAGAAATCATCTGCTAAGGATAAGGGAAAGGCCAAGGCTGTCCAAGTCGCGGACAAGGACACGCCAAAGCCCAAGCCCAAGTCCAAGGCTGGGCCAACTGACATATGCAGGTTCTGTAAAGAACCAGGGCATTGGAGGAGAGAATGTAAGAAATTCCAGGAAGGTCTAAAGGAATTGAAGAAGAAGACTTTTGAGACTTCTTCAACAGGTATTTTTGTTATAGAAGTTAATACAATTACTTCTGATAATACCTCATGGGTTATGGATACTGGTTGTGGGGCTCATATTTGTACTAATATGCAGGCACTCAGCAACAGTAGAAGGCTGAAGCAAGGACAAGTGGAGCTACGAGTTGGGAATGGAGCGAAAGTTCCAGCACTAGCTGTAGGCACTTACTTGTTGTATTTACCTTCGGGATTGATTTTAGAACTCAATAATTGTTATTTTGTACCTGCTATAAGCAGAAATATTATTTCAATTTCTTTGTTGGATTTGGAAGGTTATGATTTTTCAGTTAAGAATAAATTATGTTCCTTCAATCGCAACAATTTGTTCTATGGTTCTGCCCCTCTTATGAATGGGCTTTACATACTCGATCAATCCGCGCCAATTTATAACATTAATACCAAACGGTTCAAACCTAATGAGGAGAACCGAACGTTTCTATGGCATTGTCGTTTAGGGCACATCAGCGAGAAACGCATCAAGAGGCTCCATTCGAATGGACTTCTTGGCTCATTTGACTTTGAGTCATGTGAGAAATGCGAATCCTGCATGATGGGCAAAATGACACGGGCCCCCTTTAATAAACCTAACGAGAGGGCCAGTGACGTATTGGGCCTGATACACACTGATGTGTGTGGCCCAATGTCCACAAATGCAAGAGGAAACTATCAGTACTTCATTACCTTTACTGATGATTTCAGTAGGTATGGATATGTTTATTTAATGAAACATAAGTCTGAATCTTTTGAGAAGTTCAGAGAATTCCAAAATGAAGTACAGAACCAACTTGGCAAAAGCATTAAGGCTCTTCGGTCCGACCGAGGAGGAGAATACTTAAGCCAAGAATTCAGTGATCATCTGAGAGAGTGTGGGATCGTATCCCAACTCACTCCTCCTGGAACACCTCAATGGAATGGTGTGTCTGAAAGGAGAAATCGGACCTTATTGGATATGGTTCGATTTATGATGAGTCACACAGACCTTCCAATATCCCTTTGGGGATATGCTCTGCTAACAGCAGTGTTCACTCTAAATAGAGCGCCATCGAAAGCAGTAGCAAAGACACCATATGAATTATGGACTGGAGAAGCTCCAGTGCTGTCTTATCTCAGAATTTGGGGTTGTGAAGCCTATGTCAAGAGATTGATCTCAGACAAGCTTACACCAAAATCTGACAAATGCTACTTCATTGGTTATCCACGGGAAACCAAGGCTTATTACTTCTATCTACGTTCCGAGAACAAGATCTTTGTTGCCCGGGATTGTAACTTTCTTGAGAGGGAGTTTCTCTCTAAGAAAGACAGTGGGAGTAAGGTACTGCTTGAAGAAATTCAAGATGAACAGGATACTGTTCAACCTAATGATGAAGAGCAGCAGGAGGACCTACAAGAAATTGTAGAGCCTGAACCTGTAGTACCTGAAGTTCGAAGATCCGGGAGGATCCGTCACGAACCCGAGAGATATCAAGGATTCCTCGTGACTGACTGTCATGATCTTCTGATCATTGATGGTGATGAACCATCGAACTTCAATCAAGCCATGATGGGCCCAGATTCCTCTAAGTGGCGCAAGGCCACTGATTCTGAAATGGACTCCATGTCGGTCAACCAAGTGTTTTCGTTGGTTGACTTACCCGCTGGTGTAAAAGCCATCGAGTGCAAATGGATCTTCAAGAAGAAGATTGACGTGGATGGAAATGTCCAGATTTATAAAGCCAGGTTGGTGGCAAAAGGTTTCAGACAAGTTCACGGTGTGGATTACGATGAAACCTATTCACCAGTGGCTATGATGAAATCTATTCGGATTCTACTAGCAACTGCAGCTTTTCATGATTATGAAATTTGGCAGATGGACGTGAAAACCGCCTTCCTGAATGGTATTCTGGAATAGGATGTGTATATGACACAACCTGACGGTTACATAGATCCAAAGAATGCTGGAAAAGTATGCAAGCTTCATAAATCCATTTATGGATTGAAGCAAGCATCGAGGAGCTGGAATCTTCGTTTTGATGAAGCGATCAAGCAATTTGACTTCATCAGAAACGAAGAAGAACAATGCGTGTATAAGAAATCTAGTGGGAGCAAGATTGTATTTCTTATTCTGTATGTCGATGACATACTGCTTCTCGGAAACGACGTTCCAATGCTGAAGTCCGTAAAGGACTGGCTTGGAAGTTGTTTTTCCATGAAAGACATGGGTGAAGCCGCATACGTTCTTGGAATCAGGATCTACCGGGATAGATCTAGAAGGCTGATAGGCTTGTGTCAAGATTCATACATTGACAAAGTCCTACAAAGATTCAGCATGAAGGATTCCAAGAAGGGCTTCACGCCAATGGTACATGGCACAACGCTAAGCAAGAAGCAGAGCCCTACGACGGCTGCTGAGCTTGAGCGCATGAAGAATATTCCTTATGCATCTGCAATAGGATCTGTCATGTATGCCATGATCTGTATTCGTCCTGATGTTGCTTATGCATTGAGCATGACGAGTAGATACCAGTCAAATCCAGGTGAAAACCATTGGATTGCCGTAAAGAATATCTTGAAGTATCTAAGACATACTAAGGATAAGTTCTTAGTGTACGGTGGAAGTGATGTGCTTAAAGTCAGTGGATTCACGGACGCAAGTTTCCAGACAGACCAAGATGATTTCCGGTCACAGTCCGGTTATATCTTTTGTCTGAATGGCGGTGCAATCAGTTGGAGAAGCTCCAAGCAAGACACCGTTGCAGATTCCACTACAGAAGCTGAATATATCGCCGCCTCAGAAGCTGCGAAGGAAGCTGTTTGGATACGAAAGTTCATTATTGAACTAGGTGTGATACCAGATGCGGCTGAGCCTCTGGCACTGTTTTGTGATAACAATGGTGCTATAGCTCAGGCAAAGGAACCAAGATCACACCAGAAATCCAAGCATGTTCTAAGAAGATTTCACTTGATACGTGACATCATTAATAGAAAGGAAGTCAAGATCAGCCGAGTTCAGACTGATGATAACGTCGCTGATCCGTTGACAAAGCCACTCCCAAGGCCTAAGCTCGAGTTTCTGACTGAAGCTGTAGGCATTAGAGACATTGAAATGTAATCTAAATTTGAGTGGGAGTTTGAGGGCTTTTATTTAGTTATTTGATATGTTCTTGTAAAACATTCTTATGTTTAATGAAATTATTATTTCAAGATTATTTTAACTGTGATGAAATAATCGTTCCAAAATGATATGAACCATTTTATAGGTCATCGAAGTAAATGATTTGATCTTGAGTCATCGAAGTCATTTAGCTTGATCATGAGACCCTATATTTGATAGATGTTTTATATCATCCCGTCCCTAGTCGAAGGTTGTTGAAATTGGAACACCAACAACCGTGTGAGACTGGATTGGTACGTGACTTATGACAAAGTCTCAGTGTGTCATAGATGCGCGGCATCAAAGTCAGTACATAGGTGTATGTTTGGGAACATACGACCGGACAAGACCCGCTTATAAGAACTCTTCAGGATATTTATATCTGTGTCATAAGAGATTCTTACTACGACTATAGAGTATAGTCCTTAGACCTGAGTTCGCATGCATGTGACTGCACGTGGACTGATGCACTTTGATCATTGTCTAACGCTATCGTTCTGCGATAGTTATAAGGACCTTGTTTGGGTACATTATGAAATGAGTAGTTTACAGTGATGAAACAAGACGGAATTTGTCCCTCCAATATAAATGGAGTGAATATCTCTAGGCCAATCGGAGATTTGAATACTGGAAAAATGCATGGCCATGCTCAAACGGACTGTCCCGAGTCGTTTGGATTGTCAGTATCGAATCAGAGTCCGATGAACAAGATTAGGCTTTATAAGGATGACACCAATCTTGCCTTATGACTAATCGAGATATTGTGACAAAAGGATTATGAATACAGAGATTCCAGTACAAGTGGGAGATTGTTGGAATTGTTTCCAGTAATCTCGGTACTGTCTCTAGAAAGTAAGAGTATGTCAATGCTCAGACATAAGTCATATAATACTGGGGGTCATGATGGCTTGCTAGAGTCCGCTCATGATCTATAAGTCTTGGACTTATTGCCTTTATTATATGATCCCATATGGGTCACACGCCTAAGCTAACAGGAAAATGTGTAGGAACGGTTTAGCAGAAGTACGGTAAAAGTGCTAGGCATTTACTGTACTTAGAGAGAATAAAACGGTTTAGCCACTGTGTGTCGATCGATACACAAGGGGTGTCGATCGACACAGTGCGCGAATGCCGTCGAGTTAATTGGTGTTTGGGCCAAATGGCCCAAACGGAACCGGACAAGTTTTATAAATAAAACTCGGGTTCAGAACCAAAAAACCTAGCCGAAAACTCTCTCTCCCTCTGCGCCGAGTTCCCTTAGTGGTCTAGCAGCCGTTTTCTGTGATCGCGTGTGTGAGCCTTTGGAGGATTCATCTCTCGGTGTTTCTCTGATCTCTGACCTGTTCTATCTCCTTCCGCTGCAATTAACAGGTAAAAGGTGAGATCATCAATTGTTTCTATTCGAGAAGAACCTAGATCAGCATGTTTAGGATGATATGAATCAGAGAATTGAATCAGGATCAACTAAACATTCCTTCACCAGGAGTCTTTGTGCTAGACTGTTCCATCTCTAAGGACAGATTCAAGGAATCTCTGTGTGACTTAGGATCTGGTGTGAATCTCATGCCATACTCTGTGGCTGAGAGATTGGGAATGATGGATTTCCAGTCTACTAGGATCTCTCTTATCCTAGCTGATCGTTCAAAGAAGTATCCAGAAGGAATTCTTGAGGACATTCATGTCAGAGTTGGAAACTACTTGATTCCAACGGACTTTGTAGTGTTGAAGTATAACATTAAGCCAGATGATCCTTTGCAACTTGATAGACCTTTCTTAGATACTGTTGGAGCTGTGATTGATGTGAGACACGGAATGATTGATCTCCATCTGGGAGACAAGCCTTTGAGGTTCAATATGGATAAGCTACAGAAATCCACCATTGACGGACAGAGTTTCAGTGTGGAAGTGGAACCAGAGATTCCTGTTGGAGAAGAGAAGATGGCAGTTCATTCTGAACTTGCTCTAACATCTTCAGAGCCTGCAACTGCTCTTAAGCAGAAAGCTCCAGATCTCTCACATCCACCAAAGCACAGGTATGACTCTTCTAAACTCAGACCTCCTAATCACAAAGCTATGAATACAGGAAAACGCAGTATCCCACCCTCGCTTCGCTCCCTCCCTGGTTCTCTTCGCTATTATCTTGGGAGATCTCATGATCCGAAAGCTTATACGCCCCCTTGGATGAAGAGACATTCACAGAGACACTCAAAGTCTCTGTTGAATCCACCATAAGTCTAATCTCCTTTCCATAGTCAAGCTATTGACTTTAAACAAGCGCTGAGTGGGAGGCAACTCACTATTAGGTTCATTTTTGTTTTCATTTTTCGTTTTGATTTAGTGTTTTTGATTTTCTATTTTTGTGTGTTCAAAGGCGTGAGAAACAGGCAGAATCGCACTGCATCGATCGACACACGTAGTGCATCGGTCGACACAGTTGCGATTTACGGTTTGCCTATTCAATTGCGGTTCAGAAAACGGTTATCTACGTAACCGCGGGCATAATCGCCTTGCATCGATCGACACCCCAGTGGCATCGATCGACAAAGGCCGACGACAGGTAAGTGTTCTGACCCTTTTTCGGTTTGTTTTAATTCCGATTTTTCTCGCCGACCCTAAGCTTGAGACAACTGAGGACAGTGTGTTTCAAGTGTGGGGGAGGTATCTACTGACGCACGCTTTTTGTTTTCTTAGAGTCAGTTGTGTTTTTCGGTTTTATCGAGTCAAAACAGTTTAAGTAGGAAACAATGAATTTTTTAGAAGCACTTGCAGGAACTTAAGTAACCATTAGGATGAGCTTGCAGGATCAATCTATGACTATTAGAAAATCCAATGCAGATCAGCCTACTGAGGACACCCATATCAATTCAGGTATTCAGAGGATCCTTTACTGACTTCGCCTCTAATGATATATCATGGTTTTTACAAGTTTTAGACCATGATATAAGTGTGTTTTAGAGTCTATTTGTGTCTCTTTAGAGTCTTTTATAGGTTTTATTAGGTACACGCATGTTTGGAGCTAATGTGGTGATTATGGAGATTATTGGAGCATTTTGGAGATTTGACCCGAGAGCTTGTGCTCACTGTCCAGATTTGAAGACTGCGTCGATCGTTGCACACTGCATCGGTCGATGCACTGCGCGAATGGGCCAGACTCAGCGATTTAATGAAGTATGTTGATATTGCAGAAAAGCCCAGAAGTTCCAGATATTTACACAGAAGCCCCAAGTCGTGTTTTAGCTATTTAATTAGGTTTTTAACTATACGCTTACATACGCTATCATAACTTAGAGCAGAGAGTTTTTAGAGCTTTTGGGGCTGATCTGATCCTGTACTACATTCGTTTTGGAGAAGTTTTCGAACCCCTTTGTTATTCTAATCTCTTTTATGATTGCTATTTATTCATTGATTATGTTTACATCATCCATGTCTGAGTAGTTCCATAGTTAGGTTTAGGGTTTCTCATAAGGATTTCATGATTTGCTAGATATAATTAATTCAGTTAAGGATTCACATCAATAGATGTTCTTCAAAATAAATTGTGTTTAATGCTAGTTCTAACCTGATCAATTAGAATCTAGATCTTAGGTTGCTAAATACGACACGACAGTGTGGTTTAGAATCTGAACTATTTAGGTTGAGCAATTTAATTACTCGCAAAGGAATTTGGTTTAATTAGATTGTGAACATATCAAACTTGGAATTAAAGCTGGTTTAATCTGTTAGTAATTGCAAAGGAATTTGGATTACTGCACTTAGGCTTAGAGAATTCTCGCAAAGGAATTTGGTTAATTCTATATTTGTGTTTTGAGTTCTAGAACTGAGTTTAATTAGATCCTGACTGATCGATTTATCTGCTTGTCTGATTTCCTGAGAACGCCCTAGACTTAGCGCTATTGATTTCAAACAACAACCTGCTACTGATTTACTTTCCTGCTCGCTTTTAGATAATAGAATACAATTTGCTTCTTGTTTTCTCCTAGTTTTAATCTCTTTAAGTTCTTAGTTCTATCGTGCCTAGAGTCCTCGTGGATTCGATCCCTAAGTACTACAATTGATTTATTGTGCACTTGCAGTTAGTATAGGGTAAAACTAGACACCTATCAAGTTTTTGGCGCCGTTGCCGGGGACTCTTAGAGTCTTCGATAGCTTCGAACTTAGGGTTTTTACTAGGATTTTTATTTTTATTTGTGTTTACTGACTTTTTCTCTGTTCTCTGTCGCATGTACCAATTTCGCATAGCGTCGATCGTTGCACCTTTTGTGTCGATCGTCACTAGACGATTCTGAGATTGAATCGATCGTTGCACTGATAGCATCGATCGTTGCTTGACGATTACAGACAGTTTATGCAGACGCGTGAAACTAGAAGTAATCAGAACTTGAACCTCGTTAATCTCGGACTTGAAGAACTTGGACGACTAGAGAGGACTAACAGAAGAGAAAGAAGAGCAAGGATGGTACGTGAACGACTGACTCTGATAGCCGATGCTCAAGGTATCCTGAGGGATCCGCAAAACAATCCTTACAATGCTGCTGGGCAGAGGATTGATGTTGAGGGACGTGTGATCCCTGATGTTGAGGAACCTGAACCACAGCCGCAGGCGCAAGGCCAAGGACAGAACCAAGGTAGACAGATGGTTGTTCATGAGAGGACATTAGCTGACTACAACAGACCGGATGAGTTTCATGCAAACCGGTCAGCTCTAGTACCTCCTGGTTTTGAGAGGAACGATTTTGAAATCAAAACCATCTACTACTCGCTGATGAGACAGAATGCTTTCCATGGCCACCTATCGGAGCAGCCTATGGATCACATTGATCAGTTTGAGGACATAATCACTGGCATGAAGTATGATGGAGTTTGCCAGGATTATCTGTTTCTCAAGCTCTTTCCACACAGTCTCGCTGGAGACGCTGCTGCATGGTTAAAGCAACTGCCACCTGGGCAGTTACTACTTGGGATGCTCTTAAGAGCGAGTTTTTGAGGCATTTCTACGATGATGCGCGCTCAGATCAGTCCAGACAGGACATTCTGACATTCTCCCAAGGCCCTGTGGAGCCTTTGAAAGCTGCCTGGATGAGATTCAAGAAGTACCAGCGTGACTGCCCACACCATGGATTCACTGAGGTCACCTTGCTAGGTATCTTCTTCAGAGGCATAGATCTTTCATATCAGACTGCGCTGGATAACTCCAGCAATGCAAACTTTAACACCAGGACTCCTGCACAAGCTAAGCAGTTGATTGAGAACTTAGTGAGCAGCAACAGTTGCAAGACTACTGATGAGAGGAGAAAGAAATCTGGTGGAAATGTAGAGAATTTGGAGATTGCTGATATTAGATCTAAGCTGGAAACAGTTTGTAATCTCCTAGCTGGTAAGAAATCTTTCCACTTTGCCCAAGATGTTGAGGTAATTCAGACTGAGGAGGACACTCAGGAAGAAGATGTGAATTACATAGGAAGATCTGGATTCCAAGGTAATAGATTTGGCAATCAGCAGGGAAACAGGTTATTCAATCGAGGACAGAGGAGTGCCTTCATAGGCAATCAGAACTCCTCTGGCTTTGGACAGACTAGTGGTTTTCAGAAGCCTTTTGGAAAAGGTACTCAGAGAACTATGGATCATCTTCTTACCAAGTGCCTCCTGTAGTCACTTCTCATGAGAGTAAGATGGAGGCAATGATGGAACAGCTGCTGAAAGGTCAGACTAAGAATGCTGCAGACCTCGATAAGAAGATAGGTACTGTCTATGAGGATCTGAACGGGAAGTTTGAATACCTGAGCGCACATATGAAGGAGCTTGACGCTAAAGTTGCAAGAACTGCTGGTTATGCTCAGAGGGAAGATGGATATCTCCCAGGGCGAACTAATGCTAATCCCAAGTATCGATGCAATGCAGTGACATTGAGAAGTGGTAAGGAGCTGTTTCCTGGCCAGAAAAAGCAGTTGAGTATCGAAGAACTCGTGGAAATTGAAGAATTGGAAGATGGGATCCGTGATATTCGCAATGCATCGATCGACGCCACTCAGCAACGGTCGATACAAAGCGAAAACGAAGAACCTGTCGTAACAAAGTCGCCCAGCAACGATCGATACAACGCCAGTGACGATCGACGCAAGGCGACTGCAGAGAGTTCAAGACCAGAAAAACCAAAACAGTCGACCGAGAGGGTTTACAAACCTAAGGTACCTTATCCCAAGAATCCCAGAAAAGCTAAGAATGATAAGCAGTACGCAAAGTGCCAGGAGTTCATTAGAAAGGTGAAAGTCGAAGTGCCTTTGATTGACTCTATGGAGACTTCTCCTGTAATGAGGAGATGTCTTAAGGATTTAATTGCTGGAAAGTGGTCTAATGAGGAGAGTGTAATGATGATCAACGAGGTGTGTAGTGCAGTGATTCTGGGCAGAATTCCTGAGAAGTTGAAAGACCCAGGAAGCTTTGTGTTGGATTGTGCTATCTACAGGGAAAGATTCGAAAGGTCCCTATGTGATCTTGGTTCCAGTGTGAATCTTATGCCTTTCTCAGTTGCTAAGAGGCTCGGAATGACTGATTTTATACCCACTAGGATATCACTGGTTTTGGCAGATAGAACAATCAGAATTCCCAAAGGATTATTGGAGGATGTACCTGTAATGATTGGCCAATGTGTGATACCTACTGATTTTGTGGTTCTGCAGTATGGAGAGGAACCAAAGGATCCACTGATTTTGGGCAGGCCTTTCTTAGCTACTGTTGGTGCGATGATTTACTGCCAATGAGGTAGAATAATTCTGAATGTGGGTGATCTGAAGATGAGTTTTGATATGGACAAACTGGTGAAGAGACCAACCATCGACGGACAGACCTTCTATGTGGACACACTAGGTGATTTGGATGCAGAATACTTTCACAAGTCACATGCTGAAGATCCATTAGAAAGAGCTTTACTGAGCTCTATAATGGAGCTGGAATACCTGCAGGACGAACCCGCAATGTGCTATGCAAGGCTGATGGATTATGTTGAAGCAGTGATGCAGGTGGAAATATTAGACGCGATGATGCAACGATCGACACCAACTAGGCATCGGTCGTTGCAAGTCGACAGAGACTGGGCCGAGGAAAAAGCTCCAAAAATCGAGATGAAACAACTTCCATCCGGGCTAAGGTACGCATTTCTTGGACCTAATTCGACATATCCAGTAATTGTCAATGCTAGTTTGAACAACGCAGAGCTCACTTTACTGCTAAGGAATCTGCGCAAGCATCGCAAAGCTCTTGGCTATTCTCTTGATGACATTTCAGGTATCTCTCCGGAGTTGTGCATGCATCGGATACATCTTGAGGACGAGTCTAAGATATCTGTAGAGCATCAGAGAAGGCTTAATCCTAATCTACAGGAAGTGGTTAAGAAGGAGATTATGAAACTCCTGAATGCTGGGATCATCTATCCTATTTCTGACAGTGATTGGGTGAGTCCAGTCCATGTATTGCCTAAGAAAGGCGGAGTTACAGTAGTGAAGAATGAGAAGAATGAGCTGATCCCTACTAGGATTGTGACGGGGAACAGGATGTGCATAGATTACAGGAAACTCAATGCTGCAACAAGGAAGGATCATTTCCCTTTACCCTTCATTGATCAGATGCTGGAGAGGTTAGCAAATCACCCTTACTATTGCTTCCTCGATGGATACTCATGTTTCTTTCAGATTCCTATCCACCCAGAGGATCAGGGAAAGACCACCTTCACTTGTCCATATGGCACATTTGCTTACCGTAGGATGCCCTTTGGACTCTGTAATGCGCCAGCCACCTTCCAGAGATGCATGATGTCCATCTTCACTGACATGATTGAGGACTTTATGGAGGTATTTATGGATGATTTTTTGGTTTATGGATCCTCCTATAATGAGTGCTTAGATAATTTATGCAAAGTGCTAACTAGATGTGAGGAAAAGCATTTGGTCCTTAACTGGGAAAAGTGTCATTTCATGGTCAGAGATGGTATTGTACTTGGACATAAAGTGTCTGAAGCAGGGATCGAGGTAGACCGCGCTAAGATTGAGGTTATGACCAGCCTTCAGGCACCTGATTCTGTAAAATCTGTGAGGAGTTTTCTTGGACATGCTGGATTCTATAGACGGTTCATCAAGGACTTCAGTAAGATTGCTAGACCACTAACTGCCTTGCTATGTAAGGATACCAAATTTGAATTCAATGCAGATTGTCAAACTGCATTTGAACATATCAAGCAGGCATTAGTGAGTGCTCTGATAGTTCAGCCACCGGATTGGGATCTACCTTTTGAGGTTATGTGTGATGCAAGTGACTATGCTGTAGGGGTTGTTCTGGGGCAGAAAAAGGATAGAAAACTTCATGCTATCTATTATGCTAGTAGGACACTAGATGATGTGCAGAGAAACTATGCCACCACAGAGAAGGAGATGTTGGTTGTTGTCTTTGCATTTGAGAAATTCCGCCCCTATCTTGTTGGCTCCAAGGTGATTGTGCATACTAATCATTCAGCCCTGAAGTATCTGATGCAGAAGAAGGATGCTAAGCCAAGATTGTTGAGATGGATTCTGCTGCTTCAGGAGTTTGACATTGAAGTGAGGGACAAGAAGGGGGTTGAGAATGGAGTTGCTGATCACCTTTCAAGGATGCTGGTTGAGGAAGACGTGCCCATCAATGATTATTTGCCTGAGGAAAACGTCAATATGGTCGGTACAGTGTTTCGGACAGATTTGGGCAGAGAGTTGCAGAACCGCCGGGATAATCGCTCAGTGTCGATCGATGCCACATTGGCAACGGTCGATGCAAGTATCGGGGAAGCAACGATCGACACATGCACATGCAACGGTCGATGCAGACCTGATACGTGTTGGAATATTAGTGTGTTCATGGTTTAATTCACAGATTACAACCTAGCACACATAACTCAGATCTAGGTGATTGCAGTTGAATCATACAGATCAGGATCATTACCTCTTTTAGAGTGCAGCGGATTGATTGGTAATGTCGAGATCACTTAGAGCAGATGATTACCGGCTCCTCCTTGGTATCCACACGCTTACAAGCTATGGATCAGGCTGCTAGACCAAGCTGGAATGAATCAGAGAGAGAGGAGACGGCTGCCTGGAAATCGCAGATGGGTGTGTGTCTTAGCCCTAGGCGCCATTCCTCATCCTTATATGGGCCCAAGTTATTAAACTAATGGCCTATTAGGATTTTGGGCCCAAGACACAAATCAGACAAAAGCCTGTATTTTGTCTGGCCCAATTCTCTGTACAAATACAGTAAATGCCTTTGCATCTTACCGTATTAATTCCATTTAACTTTCCCGTTAGCTATGGTGTGTGACCCTTAGGGATCATACAATACTGGTAATAAGTCCTAAACTTATAGATCATGAGCGGGCTCTAGCAAGTCATCATGATCACCCAGTATTTATGACTTATGTCTGATCTCGACACTTATCATACTTTCTAGAGATAGTACGGTAGATTTCAGGACATTCCCAACAATCTCCCACTTGTACTGGAATCCTACATTCCCTAGTCCTTTTGTCTCAATATCTCGATCTGGCATAAGGCAAGATGCGTGTCATCCTTATATAGCCAGACCATTTTAATCGGACCAGATTTGATACTGACAATTCAAACGACTTGGGCAAGTCCGTTTGGGAGTGGCCACTCTCTTACCAGCTATCAAGTCTCCGATTGGCCTAGAGATATTACCTCCTATATACGGCAGGGACAAATCCCATCTTGTTCCATCACTATGAACTACACACTTCATAATACACCCAACCAAGGTCCTTATAGCTCCCAGTTACGAAACAGCGTTAGACAATGATCAAAGCGCATCACTCCATGTGCAGCCACATGCATGCGAACTCAGGTCTAAGGACTATACTCTATAGTCGTATATGAGAACCTCTTATGACACAGATATTAATATCTTGTAGAGTTCTCATTAGCGGGCCATGTCCGGTCATATGCTCCCCTACTTATACCTATGTGTCGACTTTGATGCCGCGCATCTATGACCCCTCGAAACTTGGTCATAAGTCTCAACACATTCTAGTCTCAAGTGGTTGTTGGTGTTCCAATTTCAACAACCTTCGACTATGGACACTATGATTTATGTCATTTCGTTAAATATGGGGTTTCAGGATCAAGTCTACTCATGTACTTCGATGGCCCATATATAATGACATGAATCATTTTGGAACGATTATTTTATATCACAGTTAAAAATAATCTAGAAATAAAATTTCATTAACATAAAAATGTTTACATGAACCAATCAAAATAACTAAAATAAAGCCCTCACAACTCCCACTCAAAAAGAGATTACATTTGAATATCTCTAATTCCTACATCAGCAGTATGCAACTCGTGCTTAGGTCTCGGGAGTGGCTTTGTTAACGGGTCAGCCACGTTCTCATCTGTGGGAACTCTGCTGACCATCACTTCACCTCTATTCACTATATCATGAATCAGGTGATACCTTCTCATAATATGTTTGGATTTCTGATGATGTCTCGGTTCCTTGGCTTGAGCAATTGCACCATTGTTGTCACAATACAGTGCTAGAGGCTCAGTGGCATTTGGGAATACACCGAGTTCAATCAAGAAGTTCCTTATCCAAACTCCTTCCTTCGCAGCTTCTGAAGCAGCGATGTATTCAGCTTCAGTTGTGGAATCTGCCACGGTGCTCTGCTTGGAGCTCTTCCAACTTACTGCACCGCCATTCAGACAGAAGATGTAACCAGACTGTGACCGGAAATCATCTTTATCTGTCTGAAAACTTGCATCCGTGAATCCACTCATTTCAAGCACTTCACTTCCTCCGTAAACCAAGAACTTATCCTTAGTATTTCTTAAATACTTCAGGATATTCTTTACGGCAATCCAGTGATTCTCACCTGGATTAGACTGGTACCTACTCGTCATGCTTAGTGCATAAGCAACATCAGGACGAGTACAGATCATGGCATACATGATAGATCCTATAGCTGAAGCATAAGGAATCCTACTCATGCGCTTAAGCTCATCAGGTGTTTTTGGACACTGATCCTTGCTTAGTGTAGCACCATGTATCATTGGCGTGAATCCTTTCTTGGATTTATCCATTCCGAATCGATGCAGGATTTTGTCAATATAAGCATCTTGACAAAGTCCAATCAGCCTTTTAGATCTATCTCTAAAGATTCGGATTCCAAGAACATACGCGGCTTCACCCATGTCCTTCATGGAAAAATAACTTCCCAGCCAGTCTTTAACAGACTTCAGCATTGGAATATCATTTCCAAGAAGCAATATGTCATCGACATATAGGATAAGAAACGCCACTTTGCTCCCACTAGTTTTCTTATACACACATTGTTCTTCCTTGTTTCTGATGAAGTCAAAATTCTTTATTGCCTCATCAAAACGAAGATTCCAACTCCTGGATGCTTGCTTCAATCCATAAATGGATTTGTGAAGCTTGCATACTTTCCCAGCATTCTTAGGATCAATGTAACCGTCAGGCTGTGTCATGTACACATCCTCCTCCAAGATTCCATTCAGGAAGGCGGTTTTCACATCCATCTGCCAAATCTCATAATCATAATAAGCGGCAGTTGCTAGGAGAATCCGAATTGATTTCATCATGGCCACTGGTGAATAGGTTTCATCATAGTCTATACCATGAATTTGCTTGAAACCTTTTGCCACCAACCTGGCCTTGTAAATCTGGACATTTCCATCCATGTCAATCTTCTTCTTGAAGATCCATTTACACTCGATGGCTTTTGCACCAGCGGGTAAATCAACCAGTGAAAACACTCGGTTGACAGACATGGAGTCCATCTCGGATTCAGTGGCTTCACGCCACTTTAAGGAGTCAGGGCCCATCATGGCTTCTTCAAAGTTCGAGGGTTCATCACCGTCAATGATCAAAAGATCATGGCAATTAGTCACGAGGAATCCCTGATATCTATCAGGTTCGTGACGGATCCTTCCGGATCTTCGAACTTCAGGTACTGCAGGTTCAGGTTCTATTACAACTTCATGTAATTCATCCTGCTGTTCTTCCTCATTAGGTTGAACAGGTTCCTGTCCTTCTTGAATTTCATCAAGTTGTACCTTACTCCCACTATCTTTCTTAGAGAGAAATTCCCTCTCAAGAAAAGTGCAATCCCGAGCAACAAAGATCTTGTTCTCGGATCGCAGATAGAAGTAATAAGCCTTGGTATCCCTAGGATAACCAATGAAGTAGCATTTGTCAGATTTTGGTGTAAGCTTGTCTGAGATTAATCTTTTGACATAGGCTTCACAACCCCAAATTCTGAGAAAAGACATTGCTGGAGCTTTTCCAGTCCATAACTCATATGGTGTCTTTGCTACTGCTTTTGATGGCACTCTGTTCAGTGTGAACGTTGCGGTCAGCAAAGCATATCCCCAAAGGGATATAGGAAGGTCTGTGTGACTCATCATGGATCGGAACATATCTAACAATGTCCTATTCCTTCTCTCAGACACACCATTCCACTGAGGTGTTCCAGGAGGTGTGAGTTGGGAGATGATCCCACACTCACTCAGATGATCACGTAATTCCTGGCTCAAGTATTCTCCTCCTCGGTCCGACCGAAGAGCCTTAATACTTTTACCAAGCTGGTTCTGTACTTCATTCTGGAATTCTTTGAACTTTTCAAAGGTTTCCGACTTATGTTTCATCAAGTAGACATATCCATTTCTACTGAAATCATCAGTGAATGTAATGAAGTACTGATAGTTTCCTCTAGCATTTGTGGACATTGGGCCACACACGTCAGTATGTATCAGGCCCAATAGTTCACTGGCCCTTTCTGTGGGTTTATTGAAAGGAGCCCGTGTCATTTTGCCCATTAGGCAAGATTCGCATTGCTCACAAGACTCAAAGTCAAATGAGCCCAAGAGTCCATTTGAAGGAGCCTCTTGACGCGTTTCTCACTAATGTGCCCTAAACGACAATGCCAGAGAAACGTTTCATTTTCTTCGTTAGATTTGAACCGTTTTGTATTAATGTTATATACTGGAGCAGATTGATCCAGCATGTACAGCCCATTAATAAGAGGGGCACAGCCATAGAACATATTATTGAGATTAAAGGAACACAATTTATTCTTAATAGAAAAATCAAATCCTTGCAAATCCAATAATGAAACTGAAATGATATTTCTGCTTATAGCAGGTACAAAATAACAATTCTCAAGTTCTAAAATCAATCCAGAAGGTAAAGACAACAAGTAAGTGCCAACGGCCAGTGCTGGAACCTTCGCTCCATTACCAACCCGCAACTCTACTTGCCCTTGCTTCAACCTTCTACTGTTGCTGAGCGCCTGCATATTAGTACAAATATGAGCCCCACATCCAGTATCTAATACCCAAGTGGTATTATCAGAAGTAGTAGTATTTACTTCAATAACAAAAATACCTGAAGCAGTAGTCTCCAAGGACTTCTTCTTCTTCTTCAGACTTTCCTGGTATTTCTTACAGTCCCTGCGATAATGCCCTGCCTCTTTGCAAAAGTGGCAGATATCAGAAGGCCCAGCTTTAGACACGGGCTTGGGCTTGGCCTTTTCGACTGCCTTGCCCTTTCCCTTGTCTGCAGCGGATTTCTTGAAACCCTTGCCCTTCTGCACCATGAGTACAGACGGCTCCTTGGCCTTCTTCAGATTAGGTTCTGCAGTCTTGAGCATACCATGTAGCTCAGGCAAAGTCTTTATCAACCCATGCATATTATAGTTCAAGATGAACTGGTCATATGCAGGAGTAAGAGACTGCAGAACGATATCACAAGCAAGCTCTTGGCTTATAGGACAGTCGAGCCTAGTCAAATGATCGAGATAACCCATCATTTTCAAGACATGTGGACTCACTGCTGCATCCTTAGCCATTTTACAGTCCAAGAGATTCTTTACAGTTTGGAATCTCTCTGTACGAGCCTGCTCCTGAAACAACGCTTTCAGGTTTGCCATCAGTTCCATGGGACAATTCAGGCCTTCCCACTGCATCTGCAGTTCGGGAGCCATTGTCGCCAACATTAGGCAAACCACGTCATTAGCATCTGAAGAATGCGTATCCCAAGCATTCTTCACAGCTTGTGCGGCATTATTCGCAGGTCTAGGGGGGAGAACTCTTTCAAGGACATAAGCCTTCTTCTCCTGCCTGAGCACAAGTCTCAGGTTCCTGGACCAGTTCAGGAAGTTTGATCCGTTCAGTTTGTCCTTCTCAAGGGCAGACCGGATCGAGAAAGTGTTTTGTGTTGTTGTGCTTGACATAGCTGAAATTATGAGACAATAGAGATTTAGTTATTTAGTTCATCATAAAAGAGTTATCTTAATAACTTATAAGAAAACTCGCATTGCATTCAAAATTTCTTTGTTTAACCTCATAAGAATGCAATGATTCCGAGACCCATGTTCAACCAAAACCAAAGTGGGCCACTGGCCGTCACCCGGAATTAGCTTTACTTGGTAAGCATACACACAGCTAGTTATATCCATATAACTCTCGGTTGTGGATTGGGCCCAAGGCCCAATTCACCAGATGTCTCAAGGCCCGGGACTCCCGATGGCCCAGTCAAGGAAACCAATCTCTTACAGCCAAATAATCACTAAAGTCTGGGACTCCCAATGAAATTAGTGACTATATACTACTTTACTTACGCAAAAACAGACACCTCACACTGTAAGCCATATCTGTAATTGAATAAGCTTTAAGTAGCTGACAAGATTGGGCAAGACATCCAAGCTTGATATTGGTTTTGAGGATTTTAGGTTTTATTTCCAAAAATAGAAGATTACTATTTTGGGAAACTTACTAATTTTAGAAACTTTCTAAATTAAGAAATATACTAAAAATAGAAATTTCTAATTTAATATCTTATTAAAGTTTTTTCGGATGGGTCACAAATTATAGGCCCAATTCTTGGCCCAAGACCACAGAATTCCAATTGGCCCAATAATTTGACATAACCGAGTCGGTTCATTAATTCTGGTCCAAGACCAAATTAACTACTAAATCCAACTGGTTATTCACTAAACCAGACCAGCTCTAAATTATTTGGTCCAACCAAATCAAACTTAGACCAGCCTTCGGTTTAGGTTAAAATTCAATTTTGAATTTAAATCCGGTTTAACCAGAAATTAAATAATACCAATTGTATTAAATAATTTCCAGCAAACCGCGATTTGGGTTAACCTCTTAAACCATATATTAATTGAATAATTAATTTTGACTTTACCAAATCGACAATAGCTATTGACTTATCAATTCGATTTGTTACATTCAAATAAGACAAATCATGATCTTAACAAACCTTAGCAAATCGTGCGATACATTAATTAAAGAATCATAATCAAACAAATCGATTTTGTCCTTTCTCATTCAAACAATCGTAACATGATTCTCTTTGAACAAAACAAAGTCAACAAGCGAATGATACAAAGCCATCATCACGATTAAATAAGGTCAACATGCGATTACTTAATTATACAAACAAGGTCATGATTCGATTGTGACATTCACTAAAATACACACGATTTTGACCATTGACAATCAAACAATCGATTCATAATTATAAAACAAGTCAACATCACGATTCAAATTAATTCAATAATTGACAAACACGATTATGACTTTCAAATTACAATCGATTAAATTATGATTGAACAAAGTCAAAATTTGATTCATACCAAGCGATTCATATTAGGGTTTTACAAGTTCCAATCAAATTTCTTAAGCCAAATTCGATTCTTAACATTAAAACAACCTAAATATGATCCAAACAGCAAAAACCTAACGACCTTGCTCTGATACCACTGTTGGAATATTAGTGTGTTCATGGTTTAATTCACAGATTACAACCTAGCACACATAACTCAGATCTAGGTGATTGCAGTTGAATCATACAGATCAGGATCATTACCTCTTTTAGAGTGCAGCGGATTGATTGGTAATGTCGAGATCACTTAGAGCAGATGATTACCGGCTCCTCCTTGGTATCCACACGCTTACAAGCTATGGATCAGGCTGCTATACCAAGCTGGAATGAATCAGAGAGAGAGGAGACGGCTGCCTGGAAATCGCAGATGGGTGTGTGTCTTAGCCCTAGGCGCCATTCCTCATCCTTATATGGGCCCAAGTTATTAAACTAATGGCCTATTAGGATTTTGGGCCCAAGACACAAATCAGACAAAAGCCTGTATTTTGTCTGGCCCAATTCTCTGTACAAATACAGTAAATGCCTTTGCATCTTACCGTATTAATTCCATTTAACTTTCCCGTTAGCTATGGTGTGTGACCCTTAGGGATCATACAATACTGGTAATAAGTCCTAAACTTATAGATCATGAGCGGGCTCTAGCAAGTCATCATGATCACCCAGTATTTATGACTTATGTTTGATCTCGACACTTATCATACTTTCTAGAGATAGTACGGTAGATTTCATGACATTCCCAACAATATGAACCCAGAATCTTTAAGGATCCGAATTGGGAACTATGATTTCGAAATTGCTGCTGTAGCAACCACTGATCGACCCTGGTATGCAGATATAGCTAATTACCTTGCTGCTGAGACTGAACCAGATGATTTAAAGGGTTATGCAAAGAAGAAGTTCTTCAGGGAGCTTAGACGATACTACTGGGATGAGCCTTATCTCTATAAGCACTGTTCAGATGGTCTTTACAGGAGATGCGTTGCTTAATCAGAGGTTCCAGACATCCTATTCCACTGTCATGGATCAGACTATGCTGGACATTTTGCTACATTCAAGACTGTGTCTAAAGTTCTGCAAGCAGGTTTCTGGTGGCATACAATGTTTAGAGACACTCATTCTTTCATCTCTCAATGTGATGCCTGTCAGAGGAGAGGGAAGATCAGCAAGAAGCATGAGATGCCTCAGAACTTCATTCTGGAAGTTGAGGTTTTCGATTGCTGGGGCATAGATTTCATGGGTCCTTTTCCCTCATCCTATGGGAATAAGTTCATCTTGGTTGCTGTGGACTATGTGTCTAAATGGGTGGAAGCAATAGCTAGTCCAACCAATGATCCTTCGGTGGTCATTAAGCTGTTTAAGACCATCATATTCCCTAGATTTGGAGTACCTCGGATAGTAATTAGTGATGGAGGATCTCACTTTATTAATAAGGTCTTCGAGAAGCTACTAAGGAAGCATGGAGTTCATCACCGGGTTGCTACTCCTTATCACCCTCAGACTAGTGGACAAGTTGAAGTCTCTAACAGGCAAATCAAAGAGATCCTAGAGAAGACTGTGGGGAAAACGAGAAAAGGATTGGGCAGCTAAGTTGGACGACGCACTATGGGCTTACCGGACTGCATTCAAGATACCACTTGGAACTACTCCGTTTCATCTGTTGTATGGAAAAGCATGTCATCTGCAGGTGGAACTTGAGCACAAAGCAGCATGGGCTGTAAAGCAGATGAACTTTGATCTTAAATCTGCTGCAGAAAGGAGATTGGTGTAGCTTAATGAGTTGGATGAGATTAGACATTTTGCCTATGAGAACTCAAAGCTGTACAAAGAGAGGACTAAGGCTTATCATGACAAGAAGATTGTTTCTAGACAGTTTGAGCCTAATGATCAGATGTGCGTCCATATGGAGCTGTCGTTCTAACCAGCAAGGAAGGTAATGAATTCACTGTAAATGGACAGAGGGTGAAACATTACTGGGCTAAGGCCGAGATTCCAGGAGGTCAGATTCTGCCTCTGGATGATGCACCCTCTACCTAGATCAGCTGAAGCGTCAAGCTATTGACGTTAAACAAGCGCTGAGTGGGAGGCAACCCACTGTTTTCGTTTTTGCATTTTAATTTTAGTGTTTTTTGTAGGGTTTTACGTTTTGTTTCTGGTTTTGGTGAGTTTTTGTCTGCAGGTCTCGGAGTAGTCGCAGTGCGTCGATCGACACACATTGTGTCGATCGTCACAACACGATCGAAATCGCATTGCAGCGATCGTTGCGGTCCTGATCAACGCTCGACCATACACGAAAATCGCCTAGCAACGGTCGATGCACCTAGTGCAACGGTCGATGCCTGAGCGACAGAGGTAAAAATCAGACAGAACTCAACACGTCCATTAACATTTAACTTTTTCTTTCTTTTTACCAACCCTTTGCTTGACACTACTGGGGACAGTGTGTCTTAAGTGTGGGGGAGGTGCTACTGACATCTATCTTTCTGTTTTCTTAGAGTCAGTATATTTTTAAAAATTTTGTTTTATTGAGTCAAAACAGTTTAAGTAGGAAATAATGATTTTTTGAGAAGATTAATAGCACTTGCAGGAACTTAAGTAACCATCGGGATGAAGTTGCAGGATCTATCTATTGTTGGGATTATGTCCTGAAATCATATTGTGCTAACTCTAATGATAGTTGTATTGTCGAGATCGGACAATTCATGTGATACTAGGTAGTCATAATGTTTTGCTAGAAACCGCTTATGACAGATGAGTTGTAACTCGTTTCTGGTATCGTGTGAACCTACAGGGTCACACACCTAAGCAAGTTGGACATAGTCCATATGGGATTGATCATTGGCGAATGGTCTGATCGATGTGTATTGGATACACATCGAATATAAGTTTCAAAGAGGTGTATCGATCGACACCATTAGGTGCGTCGGTCGATACAAGACTTGTGTCGATCGACACCAGTGGATGTGTCGGTCGACACAGTGGCGAAACCGAAACTGATGTTTCGGTTTATGACAGAGTCGACATATATAAGTGATGTTATGTAATTTCGACCTAATAGACTTGTGCGCCGACAAGAGAGTTTTTTCTCAGAGAGAAAACACAGAACCTCAAGAAACTAAAGTCCCAGGGAGATCCGAGCACCGGTCCTAGCATCCCGGCGGATTCCAGCTTGTGTGCGTGTGGACTGAACAGTAGAGGCGCAACGATTGGGGCGCTGCAGATCTCGTGTTGCCATAATCTTCCGATGCCAAATCTCCAGGTAAACACAGATCTGATTCATGATTCAATTAACTAGACCCTAGATCCTAGGCTATCGGGAACTCGCGAGCATTCTGAATCTGTAGAATTGGCTCGGATTCCCAACAGTGGTATCAGAGCCTTAGGGTTTAACCATTGAATCTTAAGCATGTAATTCGAAAAACTGATGTGTTTGAATAGATCTATGCTTAGTGCTTCATGTTTTGATTAAGAGAAACTCGGTTTTGTCTGTAAATTGAAACGATGAACTGATGTTTTCGCATGGTGTCGATAGACACACTGGGTGTGTCGGTCGACACAGAACCGCGAAATCGACAGATTCGGCGGCTAGGGTTTTTCGCGAAGAAGAACCGAAAGCCTTCTGTGTCGATCGACACAGGTTGTGTATCGGTCGACACAGAACAAATTCGGCCACGTATCGATCGACACAGGTTGGTGTCGGTCGACACAGACCGAGTGAATGGTTAATCGGTTCAATTGGATTGGACCGGTTATCATACTTGGTTAAGTCCGAATTGATCGGTTTAAATTGGATGAATTAGTTCAATTGGATTGAACTGATTACCTCAATTAGCATGAACCGATGGGATAAATCAGTTTGATTGGATAAGTCGGTTCAATTGAATTGGACTGGTTATCGCAATCAGTTGAAACTGGTTTAAACGGTTTAAATTGGATGAATTGGTTCAATTGGATTGAACTGGTTATCTCAATTGGTATAAACCGATTGGTTAAGATCAGTTTGATCAGATAAGTCGGTTCAATTGGATTGGACCGGTTACCAAAACTGTCTTCGGTTAAGGTCTATGTCGATCGTCACACACAGGTTGTGTCGATCGACATGACCGGATTGATGAACCGGGTTAATTGGATTAACTGGTTATTGAAGTCCGGTTTTGTTTGGTGATGTCGATCGACAGACATTGTCTGCGTCGATCGATACAGTGATCGGAATTCTGGTTATTGAACCTTGAATTTGCAGAAACCAAACTAGACTTAAACGTTGATCAAAGATTAGCTTCAATGTGGTCAACTGTCAAGACTCGTTTCGTTGTGTGATGGTCTAGCCAAGAGCTTGGTGTCCACAATTACGTGAGTAAGGCAGGTAGTAATGTTGATGGACTTGCAGTGCTAAACATCAACAATTACATGACCTAAGAAATTGATTTGCTAAACTTTTGGGTTTAGTTTCCTCAACTAAATATCAAGTGACCTTGATGTCTTGCCCAATCTTGTCACTGTCAAGACTTGTTTCGTATGTTGGATAGTCTTGGAGTCCTTGGTATCCACTGCTACATGAGTAAGGCAGGTGATCATTGATAGACTTGCAGTGCGACTGTCAATGATCACAAGGCAGAAGAGATTGGTTTACTTGACTGGGCTATCAGAAGTTCTGGGCCCAGAGACATCAGAGTAAATGAGACATGGATTGTCTTATCTACAACCAAGAGTTGTACTGAGTACAATTAGCAATGGTTTGCTTACCTAGATTGCTAAACTCTGGGTGATGGCGAGTCGTCCACTCAGGTTTTAATAATGTATGGGTCTTGGATCATTATATTCATAGAGGAAACATTGTTTGAATATAATGCGAGTTTTTCTTATTTTGATAAGAATTCTCATCATATACATAACTAAATCTCTGTTTTCTTGGATTTCAGCTTATGTCTATGACTACTTTCTCGTTGCGATCCGTCCTTGAGAAGGACAAGTTAAATGGATCCAACTTCCTGGATTGGTATCGGAATCTGAGATTCATTCTCAAGCAGGAGAGCAAGGACTATGTCCTTGAAAAGGCTCTTCCAGAAAGGCTTGGGACCAATCGCTCGCATGCAGTGTATAATGCTTGGGATAAGCATTATACTGATGTGGTAGATGTGCGTGGTCTGATGTTGGCTACCATGAACTCAGACTTGAAGAGTCAGTATGAGAACATGGAGTCGCCAATAGAGATGATCACCAGCCTGAAACTGAAGTTTCAGGATCTGGCACGAGTGGAGAGATTCCAGATGGTGAAGTCTCTCACTGAGTGCAAACTACCAGAGGATACTCCAGTAAGTCCTCATGTCATTAAACTGATGGGTTACGTTGATAACCTGGGGAAATTGGAATGTCCTGTCAGCTTAGAGTTGGCCACTAACATCATTCTGCAGTCACTGCCGTCAAGCTATGACAAGTTCGTTAAGAACTATATCAAGAAAGGCTTGACGAAGACGTTGACTGAGATGCATGGTATGCTCAAAACAGCAGAGTATGACATCATAAAGGATAAAAGATTTGAGGAATCTTGTGTTGGCAAGGGTAGAGGCTGGGCCGTCCAAATTTGGAATCAGGATAAGCCTGTGTCATCTTATAAGCCCAAGTCAGGCCCATCTGGTGTCAGAAAGTGCTTCTACTGTAATGAGTCGGGGCATTGGAAGAGAGAATGCAATAAATTCTTGGAAGATTCACAAGAAATGGAGAAGATGTATGGTACTTCTTCTTCAGGTATTGTGTTATAAATTCAAGTTCTACATAAGTATTGGATACTTGTTATGGTACTGATATTTTTTGAAATATGCAGGACCTAAGCGATAGTAGAACGTTGAAGAAAGGACAAGTGGAACTGCGTGTCTGGTATGAAGCAATGGTTGCTACATGAGCCGTAGAGATTCTCCACTTGTAGGAGCCTTTCCTACTTGGTTTTTTGAAATTAAGTAATTGCCACCATGTACTTGCTATACGCAAAATGTCTTTCATTTTCTTTTGAGAATTTGGATGTTTTTCATTTTGATAAAGGACAAGTTTTGTCCTTTTGATCTTAATGAAATATTTAATGGTAGCACCCCGTTTGGAATGGGTTTTATATCTCAAACCAATAAGAGTTAGAATATAACATAAATACCAAACGGTTTAAGTCTAATGACTTGAACTCGACTTTTCCTTGGCATAGTCGTTTAACCACATAGAGTGAAGCGAATTCAAAGGTTCCATAGCTTTGGACTCATTCGATTGTTAATCATTTGAGATATGAATTCTGTTCACTAGACCAAAATGACTAAGGCCCTTTTAGCAGAGCTAAAGGAAATGGGCCAGAAGCTTATTGGGCCTTACACATACTGATGTATGCGGTCCAAACGAGCATTAGTGCCAGAGGAAATCTTCTGTACTTCATTACCTTATTGATGGCATCAATAAGTATTGATGTGTTCATTTGATGAGACACGAGCAGGAATCCCTTGAGGAGTTCCAAGATGAAGTGTAGAACCGATTTGACAGAAGTATTGAGATCCTCGATTGGATCGTGGAGGAAAATACTTAGAGTCAACAATTGGGTGATCATCTAACAGAATGAATCGGATCTTATTGGATATGCTCCGATTAATGATGAGTCACAGGAATCTTCCATGAACGATTTAAGAATACGTTCCAAAATGTCTGTATTTGCGCAGAAAAGTGTTTCTATCAGAATCAGTGAAAAACACCACATTGGATGTGGACTGGGTGATTTCCAAGTTTGTTTTTCTGATTAATTGGGATTGCAAGGTTTGTGTGAGACAGTAGTCAACAAACAAACTTGAACCCACATATGATGAGTTCCACATCGCTGGTTGTCCTAAGGAAACCAAGGCTTAGTACTTTTATTGCCCAGAACTGTGTCTTTTAAGAAAGATCATACTTTCAAAAGGAACAGTGGGAGTAAAAGTACACATCGAAGAAGTTCGATAAACACAGTAAGCTGTTCAACCTGTTAAGGGAGAGCAGCGGTGAGATCTACAAAGTACTGTAGGATCTGCAACTGTGGAGCCTGAAATTCGCAGATCCGAAAGGATCCGTCACTAACTCGAGAGTGATTTCTCGTAACCAATTGTCGTGATCTGTTGATCATTTAAAAGTAACGAACATGCGAAATTCGAAGAAGCGATGGTGAGCCCCAACTCCGAAAATTGGTTGGGTATGCATGTTAGTTTCACCGATCCATTTCTGGATTGAAACAAACATCTTGGAGTTGAAATCAATTTTCTGACAGATTGGTCAAAGGTTTTGACTTGATCAGAAAGAAAAGAAACCATGCGTTTGCAAGAAGACTAGTGGGAGCGTAATGGCAATTCTCAAACAGTGTGTTGTGAACATACTTAAATCTCATGAGCGACGTTCCGACGCTAAAGTCTTGTTAAGATTTGGGTCGAAAGTCAAATTTAAACAAAAGGACATAGGAGTAGCCGAATGAATTCTTGGAATAAGAATCTATTGACATAGATTAAGTAGGCTAATTGGATCGTGTCAAAATCCTTATGTTCATAAGGTATTGGACAGTTCAAATGTGCTTGATTCCAAGAATGGCTTCATACCAAAGGTCTTATGGCAATTATCCAAGCGAGATGCAGTGTCTTGGACACTGGCTGAGCTAGTAACAATATTAGCAAGAAGAAGTGTTTTGAACACTGTCTGAACTAGTATTAATGAGTGTGATTACTTATGCTGATGCAATAGAATCCATCATGAATGCCATATTTTGCGCTCGTCTAGATGCAGCTTAAGCATAAAGCATGACGAGAAAATACCAATGTACTCCGGTAATAGTCACTGAATAGTTACCAGAAATATCCCAAGTGTTGAGAAACACTAAGGATAGGTTCGTGGTGAACTGATAAAGTGACGAACCAGTTGAAAGTAGTTAGTCGGACAAAGACGATTCCCGGTTCCCACCTGGTTATGTCTCTTTGTCTGGATAACGGTGCTGACTGTTGGAAAGGCTCCAAGCAGCGGACCGTAGAATAATGCTGTTATCTGAATGGCGATGTGGTCTATTGAAATTGTTTCAAGCAGAACACCGCATACTCTCCCACAACCTAAGCACTGAATTTATTCTGTTGCTGTAGGCATAAGATATCTGAAGAGATGATCTTGATTCTAGTGGGAGTTATTTTAGTTATGTTGTAGTTTTTACATAGACATGCTGTGGTAGTGTCTATGTAAGTCTAACTGACATCAGTATTATTTAATTATTGAATAATTAAATAATGGTCCCAAAGTATTTTATGGTCATCTTATAGGTCATCAAGTTGAAGACTTGATCATGAAACCCTATAAGTAAAAGATGACATAAATTATGATTGTCCCTAGTCAAGGTTGTTAAGATGGGACACTAACAACCGCGCAGACTAGTATGTGAGGTGACTGTTGGACTAAGTTTCATGAAGTCAATGATATGATTATCACAGTCAGTCACATAGATGTATGTTAGTGAACATATGATTGGACATGACCCGCTTAATGAGAACTCCACAGGATAGTTATATCAGTGTCATGGGAGATTCTCATTACGACTATAGAGTATAGTCCTTAGACCTGATTTCATCATGCTTTCTAGCATATGAATTGGTGCGTGTTGACCTTGTCAAACGTCGTTCCGTAACTGGCGGCTATAACGGCATTGCTTGTGCGTATCATGAAGTATGTGTAGGAACAGGGATGGAACAAGATGGGATTTGTCCCTCCTGTAATAACGGGAGATAAATATCTCAGGGCCCATCGAAGATTTGATACTGAGAAAATGCATGGCCGTGCTCAAACGAGGTGATTGTCAGTCGTTTGTTTTATCAGTATGAATCAGAAGTTCGATGAACATGATGTTGGCTATAATAAGGATGACACAGTCTCTTGCCTTATGCCATATCGAGATATAGAGACAAAGGGATTATAGGAATAGGTGATTCCAGTACAAGTGGGAGATTGTTGGGATTATGTCCTGAAATCATATTGTGCTAACTCTAATGATAGTTGTATTGTCGAGATCGGACAATTCATGTGATACTAGGTAGTCATAATGTTTTGCTAGAAACCGCTTATGACAGATGAGTTGTAACTCGTTTCTGGTATCGTGTGAACCTACAGGGTCACACACCTAAGCAAGTTGGACATAGTCCATATGGGATTGATCATTGGCGAATGGTCTGATCGATGTGTATTGGATACACATCGAATATAAGTTTCAAAGAGGTGTATCGATCGACACCATTAGGTGCGTCGGTCGATACAAGACTTGTGTCGATCGACACCAGTGGATGTGTCGGTCGACACAGTGGCGAAACCGAAACTGATGTTTCGGTTTATGACAGAGTCGACATATATAAGTGATGTTATGTAATTTTGACCTAATAGACTTGTGCGCCGACAAGAGAGTTTTTTCTCAGAGAGAAAACACAGAACCTCAAGAAACTAAAGTCCCAGGGAGATCCGAGCACCGGTCCTAGCATCCCGGCGGATTCCAGCTTGTGTGTGTGTGGACTGAACAGTAGAGGCGCAACGATTGGGGCGCTGCAGATCTCGTGTTGCCATAATCTTCCGCTGCCAAATCTCCAGGTAAACACAGATCTGATTCATGATTCAATTAACTAGACCCTAGATCCTAGGCTATCGGGAACTCGCGAGCATTCTGAATCTGTAGAATTGGCTCGGATTCCCAACATCTATGACTATTAGAAAACCCCATCACAGATCAACCTACTGAGGACACCCACATCACTTCAGGTATCAGAGGATCCTTTTACTGACTTCAAACTTAATACTGACTTAATTTTCTCACCTAAGGGCTTGGTATACTTTGTATCGGATTCCCTTGTTAGTTCTGACACAGCCTGTAAACCTGTCCTATTTGGTTCCCTTCTCCCCTTTCGATAAAAAAAAAAAAGATAATAAACTGAGGATGAGTTAGTAACTCCGAAGTGGTCTCTGAGAGTGGTAGCTACAACTATCATATCTTGTGCATCCATGGAATGTGTTCAAATTACACCCCTTAACGGGAAGAGCACTGATAAAAAAAAAATGATACCCAATGGGGAAAAATCAGAATGCTAAGGAAGGGAAAAGAGAAGAAAGGGACCAAAGAAAGATAGTATGGTGGTCTAGAGATGACAAGGTAAGAGTCCATGTGCCTTTGATCGATACTCCTTAGGTAAGACCGCACTTAAATACTTGCAGAAGTCAGTAGGGTTAATTTGAATGCGTGAATGTGATTGTGGAGTTTACTTAGGACAGTTGCTAAGTGTGGGGGAAGTATATGTTGGTCTTGATATCTTGTGATTGATTCTTTCAGTGGTTTACTAAGGGGAATCTGAGTGTTGTTGCTTCTAGGACAAAAAGAGTTTCTGAAAGTTTTCAAACCTCTTCACCATGTTTTAGTTCTCTGTTTTGCTTGAGGGCAAGCAAAGTCTAAGTGTGGGGGAGTTAATATATCATGGTTTTTTCTAGTCTTTGACCATGATATAAGTGTGTTTTAGAGTCTATTTGTGTCTCTTTAGAGTCTTTTACAGGTTTTATTAGGTACACGCACGTTTGGAGCTAATGTGGTGATTATGGAGCTTATTGGAGCATTTTGGAGATTTGACCCGAGAGCTTGTGCTCACTGTCCAGATTTGAAGACTGCGTCGATCGTTGCACACCTGCATCGGTCGATGCACTGCGCGAATGGGCCAGACTCGGCGATTTAATGAAGTATGCTGATATTGCAGAAAAGCCCAGAAGTTTCAGATATTTACACAGAAGCCCCAAGTCGTGTTTTAGCTATTTAATTAGGTTTTTAATTATACGCTTACATACGCTATCATAATTTAGAGCAGAAAGTTTTTAGAGCTTTTGGGGCTGATCTGATTCTGTACTACATTCGTTTTGGAGAAGTTTTCGAACCCCTTTGTTATTCTAATCTCTTTTATGATTGCTATTTATTCATTGATTATGTTTACATCATCTATGTCTGAGTAGTTCCATAGTTAGGTTTAAGGTTTCTCATAAGGATTTCATGACTTGCTAGATATAATTAATTCAGTTAAGGATTCACATCAATAGATGTTCTTCAAACTAAATTGTGTTTAATGCTAGTTCTAACCTGATCAATTAGAATCTAGATCTTAGGTTGCTAAATACGACACGACAGTGTGGTTTAGAATCTGAACTATTTAGGTTGAGCAATTTAATTACTCGCAAAGGAATTTGGTTTAATTAGATTGTGAACATATCAAACTTGGAATTAAAGTTGGTTTAATCTGTTAGTAATTGCAAAGGAATTTGGATTACTGCACTTAGGCTTAGAGAATTCTCGCAAAGGAATTAGGTTAATTCTATATCTGTGTTTTGAGTTCTAAAACTGAGTTTAATTAGATCCTGACTGATCGATTTATCTGCCTGTCTGATTTCCTGAGAACGCCCTAGACTTAGCGCTTTTAGTTTATTGATTTCAAACAACAACCTGCTACTGATTTACTTTCCTGCTCGCTTTTAGATAATAGAATACAATTTGCTTCTTGTTTTCTCCTAGTTTTAATCTCTTTAAATTCTTAGTTCTATCGTGCCTAGAGTCCTCGTGGATTCGATCCCTAAGTACTACAATTGATTTACTGTGCACTTGCAGTTAGTATAGGGTAAAACTAGACACCTATCACCTAACTTTGACTTAATTTTCTCACCTAAGGGCTTGGTATACCTCGAGTCGGATTCCTCTGTTAGTTCTGACACAGCTTGTAAACATGTCCAAGTAAAGTTCCCTTCTCCCTTTCCTTAAAGTAAAAAAAAAAGAGAGTAATAAGCTCTGAAGTGGTCGCAGGAGTGGTAGAGACCCCTATTACCTCATGTGCATCCATGGAATGTGTCCAAAGTACACCCCATAACGGGAAGAGCACTGATAAAAAAACAATGATACCCAATGGGAAAAATCAGTTGCTAAGGAAGGGAAAAGAGAAGAAAGGAACCAGAAAAATATAGTATGGTGGTCTAGAGCTAACAGAGTAAGAATCCATGTGCCCTTTGATCGATACTCCTTAGGTGAGACCGCACTTAATAGTTTATAGAAGTCAGTAGGGTGAATTTGAATGCTTTGGATTGATTGTGGAGTTTACTCAGGACAGTTGCTAAGTGTGGGGGAAGTATATGTTGGTCTTGATGTCTTGCAGGTAAATCTTTCATGTGGCTTACTAAGGAGAATTTGAGTGTTGTTTTGGTTGTTAATCCTGATTCAATTCACAGATTCAACAGTTCCTAAACATGCGGATCTAGGTTCTCTTGAATAGAAACATTATGATCTCACCTTATACCTGTTTATGCAGCGGAAAGAGAAGGTATATCAGAGATCAGAGAGCCACCAAGTGATAACTCCTCCAGAGGTTCACACACGCACACCAAGCAGGAAGAGAGGCTGCTAGACCACGAGGAGAGAGGCGCAGGAAGAGAGAGAGAGGCGCGGCTGGGAGGCTAGGGTTCTAAGGATTCAGACTTAAGTTTTAATTATAAAACTTGTCTAATCCCTTTTGGGCTTTTGGGCCCAAATACCAATCTGATTAAATCCCTTGGATTTAATCAGACCCATTTATCTCTCTCTAAGTACGACAAATGCCTGGCACTTTTACCGTACTTCTGCTAAGCCGTTCCTACACATTTTCCTGTTAGCTTAGGCGTGTGACCCATATGGGATCATATAATAAAGGCAATAAGTCCAAGACTTATAGATCATGAGCGGACTCTAGCAAGCCATCATGACACCCAGTATTATATGACTTATGTCTGATCATTGACATACTCTTACTTTCTAGAGACAGTACCGAGATTACTGGACATAATTCCAACAATCTCCCACTTGTACTGGAATCTCTGTATTCATAATCCTTTTGTCTCAATATCTCGATTAGTCATAAGGCAAGATTAGTGTCATCCTTATAAAGCCTAATCTTGTTCATCAGACTCTGATCTGATACTGACAATCCAAACGACTCGGGACAGTCCGTTTGAGCATGGCCATGCATTTTCCAGTATTCAAATCTCCGATTGGCCTAGAGATATTCACTCCATTTATATTGGAGGGACAAATCCCGTCTTGTTCCATCACTGTAAACTACTCATTTCGTAATACACCCAAACAAGGTCCTTATAACTATCGCATAACGACAGCGTTAGACAATGATCAAAGCGCATCAGTTCATGTGCAGTCACATGCATGCGAACTCAGGTCTATGGACTATACTCTATAGTCGTAGTAAGAATCTCTTATGACACAGATATAAATATCCTGAAGAGTTCTTATAAGCGGGTCTTGTCCGGTCGTATGTACCCCACATACACCTATGTACTGACTTTGATGCCGCGCATCTATGACACACTGAGACTTTGTCATAAGTCACATAGCAATCTAGTCTCACACGGTTGTTGGTGTTCCAATTTCAACAACCTTCGACTAGGGACATGATGATATAAGCCATCTATCAAATATAGGGTCTCATGATCAAGCTAAATGACTTTGATAACTCAAGATCAAGTCACTTACTTCGATGACCTATAAAATGGTTCATATCACCTTGGAACGATTATTTCATCACAGTTAAAATAATCTTGAAATAATAATTTCAATAAACATCATAAAATGTTTTACAAGAACATATCAATAACTAAATAAAGCCCTTTACTAACTCCCACTGAAATTAAGACTACATCTTAATTTCACTTATCCTACAGCAACAGTCCGCGACTCGTGCTTAGGCCTAAGGAGTGGCTTCGTTAATAGATTAGCAACGTTCTCATTCGTTGAAACTTGCTAATCTACTTAACATCTCTGTCATTTATCTCACGGAATAGGTTATACCTATCCTCAAGGTGTTTGGACCTCTGATGTGCAGCTAGTCTCATCTATGCTGGGAATCACATCAAGTTCAGTGACGAACTCTTCTTTCCTAACAACCTCTTTCGCCGCTTTCCAAGCTGCGAAATGTTCAGCTTAAGTCATGGAGTCAGCAACAGTGCCTTGCACTGCCAGACAGACACAAGATATAACCGGACTGTGACCGGAAATCATCTTTGTCTGTTGGAAACTTGCCTTTCAGACTCTACTGACTTGTAGCACCTCACTTTCTCCGTAAATCAAGAACTTATCCTTAGTATTCCTCAAATACTTTAGGACATTCTTTACGGCAATCCAGTGATTCTTTGCTGGATTTGACTGGTCTTTACTTGTCTTGCTTAACATTAAAGCAACATCAAACAAGTACGTTTCATGGCATACATGATAGATCCAATTGCCGACGCATATGGAATCTTATCCATGCATTTAAGCTCAGCAGTCATCGTAGGACACTGTGTCTTGCTTAACGTAATGCCATGTGACACTGGCATAAAACCCTTCTTGGAATGCTGAAAACGTGTAGGACTTTGTCGGGATAAGAATCCTGACTTTGTCTTACCAGCTCTTTCGGATCTCTATCTTTAGATCCAAAATCCAAGAACATACGTGGCTTTACCCATGTCAATCATTAGAACCAACTCCCAAGCCAGTCCTTTACTGACTGCAGCATTGGGACGTCATTTTTGAGAATCAGTATGTCTTCGACATACAATATGAGAAATGCAATATCGCTCCCACTAATCTATTAGTAAACACACAGTTCCGCTTCGTTCCTGTTCAAGTCAAAACCTTGACTACTTCAACAGAACGAAGATTCCAACTCCGATATGTTTGCTTCCATCCATGAATGGATCAATAAAGCTAACTTACACATAGTGTAATTTTTCGGAGTCCGGGCTCTTTTTCGCTTCTTTGAATTTCGCAGATTCGTCGCTTTCAATGATCATCAGATCATGCGAACTTTCAATGATTATCAGGTGCAACTAATGACGAGAAATCACTCTCGGATTAGTAACTGATTCATTCATATCTGCGAACTTCAGGCTCCACGGGTGCAGATTCTACAGAAATCTGTAAATCCTTCCGCTGCTCTCCCTCAACAGGTTAAGCAGCCTCCTGTATCTCTCGAATTTCTTCAAGTTATACTTTTACTCCCACTGTTCTTCTTGGAAAGTAACTTCCTTTCTTAGAAAACAGAATGGACGTAAAAGTAACAAGCCTTGGTTTCCCTAGGACAACCAGCGAAGTAGCACAACTACAAATACTCAGTAAAGACGAATTTGGATCGATTCCAGTCCACATTTACGTGGTGTCTTTCAACTGATATTGGTGGAACTATTTCAGCGTAAACTTAGATATTTATAGAGCGTTATTCATAAATAATATCATGGAAGATTCGTGTGACTTATCTTTAATCATTTCTTATAAGATCTGATTCTTTCTCACAGAAACACCTTCAGGCTTTCAGGAGAAATGAGCTGTGAAACGATTTCACACTCATTCAGATGATCACACAATCAATGACTTAAGTATTCTCACTCGTGATCTTATCCAGAGTCTTAATACTTCTGTCATTCAGATCCTATACTTCATTCTGGAACTCTTTCGACCATGTCAAAGAATTCCGACTTGTGTCTCATCAAATGAACACAGTCACACTCACTGAAGTAATCAGTAGAGACAATGAAGTACAGGAAATTTTCTCTGGCATTACTGCTCATTGGGCCACATACATGAGTATGTTCCAGGTCCAATAAGCCTTTGGGCCTTTCTCTAGCTCGGCTAAGATAGGCCCTTTTCCTTTTGGTCCAGTAAACAGAATTCAAGTCTCATAAGATATCTTATCAAATGAGCCCAACAGTCCATAAATATGGGATTTCTGAATCCGACTTACTCTATGTGACCAAGACTTTTATGCCAAGAAAAATCAGGTTTAATTCATCAGATTTAAACCAATTCGGTATTTATGTTACATTTAGGCACTCTTTGGTTTAAGATATAAAACCCATTCCATGAATAGGGTGCTACAATTAATATTTCATTAAGATCAAAAGAACAAAACTTGTCTTTTATCAAAATGAAAAACATTCAAATTCTTACAAGAAAATGAAAGACAACTCTGCTTAAAGCAGGTACATTGTAGCAATTACTTAATACAAAACCAAGCCTCAAAGGGATCTATAAGTGAAAACCCTACGGCTGAGGCAGCATCCCAAGCTCCTTCCAGACATGTAGTTTCACTTGCCCTTCCTTCAAAGTTCTACTGTTGCCCAGGCTCTGCATATTATAACAAATATCAGTGCCACAACCAGTATCCAATACCTATAAGGTAGAACTTGAAGTAATAACATGAATACCTGAGGAAGTAGTCTCATACATCAACTTCAACTCCTCATCATCTTCCATGAATTTAATGCAATTTCTCTTCCAATGCCCAGTCTCTTTACAGTAGCAGCACTTACCAACGTAAGAGGTATCTGACTCGGGCTCAGAAGACACACGCTTGCCATGATTCAAAATCTGGACAACTTTGTCTTCACCCTTGTCAGCATTAGGTTTAGTAAACCTACCCTTCTCATTCATGAGATTGTACAGGGTACTCTTCACGTTTGGCTCAACTGTCTTGAGCATATCATGCAGTTCAGTCAGCGTCTTCGTTAAGCCTTTCTTGATATAGTTCCTTCTGAACTTATCATAGCTTGACGGCAGTGACTGCAGAATGATCTCAGTTGCCAATTCTTGGCTAACTGGATAATCCAGTTTCCTCAGGTTATCAATGTAACCTATCATTTTACTGACATGAGGACTCACTGGATTATCATTTGGTAGCTTGCAGCTAGTGAGAGACTTAACCAACCGGTATCTCTCCACTCTTATCTGCTCCTGAAATTTCAATTTCAGGCTGCTGATCATCTCTATTGGCGACTCCATGTTCTCATATTGCTTCCGCAAGTCTGAGTCCATGGTAGCCAATATCAGACCACGCACATCTACTGCATCATTATAATGCTTATTCCAAGCATCATATACTGCATGAGAAGCATTGGACCCGATCCTCACGGGGAGAGCTCTCTCAAGGACATAGTCCTTTCTCTCCTGTCTGAGAACTAGCCTCAGGTTCCGCGACCAAGTCAAGAAATTTGATCCGTTCAGCTTGTCCATCTTAAGGACAGACCGGATCGAGAAAGTGTTTTGATTGTTTGTGCTAGTCATAACTGAAAATTAAGATAAAAGGATTTTAGTTAATATGTTCAATATGATTAATCTTGTATTATAATTTAATATGATTAATCACGCATTATATTTAATAACATAAGTTACCCTCAATAGAATATAATGATTCCAAGATCCACATATAACTAAGATTAAAGTGGGCCACTGGCCGTCACCCAACCTTAGCTTATATCGGTAAGCCCTATATCGGCTAATTATATCCGTGATATAACTCTTGGTTGTGAATCTGGGCCCGAGGCCCAATCCACTCTGATGTCTCAAGGCCCGGGACTCCCGATGGCCCAGTCAAGAAAACCAGACTATACAGTCATGTAATCATTAATGTCTGGGACTCCCAATGACATTTATGAATCACAAACCGTCTTATCCACGCAAAAGTAGACACCCTCACACTGTAAGGCCATGAATACAATTGAATGGGCTTCGACAGCTGACATAGCCTGGACAAGACATCCAACGCTTGATATTATTTGAGGTTCGTAGGTTTATTAAAATTTCATTCCCAAAATAGAAGATTACTATTTCGGGAAACTTTCTATTTTTGGAAACCTACTATTTTTGGAAACTTTCTAAAATTGGAAACTTTCTAAAACCGGAAACTTTCTAACTTTAGAAATTTCTTAAAATCCAAAACCCGCAAATCCAGAAACTTCTATTTGAAGAAACTTTCTAATTTCAAAATTTCGGAAACTTTAATTTAAAATCGACTTTATAATTTTATAAAATAAATTTTAAATTAATCTGAAGAAGAGACTCATATAATTGGCCCAATTGTTTTAACTTCTTGGCCCGAGGCCCAAGAATTGGTCCATGTCCAAGACATGACCCAATTGTCCAATTAAATGACATAACCGGTCTGGTTCATTAAAATTGGTCTAACCAAATTTTAATTACTACGATGACCACAATTGTCAACTGGTTATTTACTAAACCGGATTTTCTCAATTTATTTGGTCCAACCAAATCAAATTAGAAAATCCTGGTTTAGGCACAAAATCCAATATTTCGACTTTGGATTTCTTATCCCGGTTTAACCAGAATTTAATAAAATTATTAAATCTGTTTATTAAACCGAGACGATCAATTTTTAAACCGAACCTTAAACCGAACCGAAAAGACACTACGTGATCCGATCATGACCTAGCCGTGATCATCACGCAAGCCACGATCGGGACAGCCTCAGCCGCAAGCAGCTTGCTTCCACGATCGGGACTTCAGTCGGGACGGGACGGGACGGGGATGATGCCGAGACGATCGTCGGGTCGGGTGCAGCATCCACGCGACGGGACGAGCCGCGATCGGGACGCGATCCATCCGACGATCGGGACGAGCCGCGATCAGGATGCGATCCATCCGACGATCGGGACGAGACCACGCAACACGATCGTTCGTCGATCGGTTCGTGCGTCCTTTCCGATCGTCGCGATCCGACCCAACCGGCCATCTCTCGGCCGATCACAAAAACCGAGTCATATAGCTCTGTTTTGCGATTTCAAAAAATGTTTGTTCAGGATTCAATTCATGTTTCTTAAGTGTTTTGCTCTTATCAGTAGGCTGATTCAAAAACACACTTTAAACAATCCTAAACATGAATCTAAACAAGAAAAACACAGAACCAATAGCTCTGATACCACTGAAGGATGTTTTGGTTGTTAATCCTGATTCAATTCACAGATTCAACAGTTCCTAAACATGCGGATCTAGGTTCTCTTGAATAGAAACATTATGATCTCACCTTATACCTGTTTGTACTTCTAAGATGAAAAGAGTTTCTGAAAGTTTCAAACTTCTTCACCACATTCTAGTTCTCTATTTTGCTTGAGGGCAAGCAAAGGCTAAGTGTGGGGGAGTTGATATATCATGGTTTTTACCTGTTTTAGACCATGATATAAGTGTGTTTTAGAGTCTTTTGTCGTGTCTCTAGAGTCATTTCAGGTGTTTATTAGGTACATGCACGTTTGGAGGATTATTGGAGATAATGGAGCATTTTGGGCAAGTTTTGGAGCTTAAGCCGAGAGATCTGATTTCACCAAAGTCTGGACGACCCATGCATCGATCGATGCATTATTGGCATCGATCGACACACCTCTGCGCCAGCACATTAATGAAGACTTTGGAGAATTGCAGTTTTGCCCCAAGAAGTTCCAGTATTTGCAAAAAGACCCCAAGCGTGATTTAGACTTTATAATTAGGTTTTTGGTGTTTTATATGAGACGCATTCATACTATTAGCTTTTTAGAGAGAGAGAGGCTGGTCGTTTTTGTACTCCAGAGAGAAGATTTCGAACCTCTTTTATTCCTTACTCTTTGATTTTATGATATCTATTTATTCATTGACTTGTGTTTCATTGATCATGTCTGAGTAGATTCATAGTTAGGTTTAGGGATTCTCGTTAGGGTTTTCATGACTTGCTAGATTAATTTATCAGTTTAGGATTCATATCTTATTTGTTCATCAACCTGAATTGTGCTTAATACTAGTTTCTAACCTGATCACTTAGAATCTAGACTTTAGGTTTATAAATTGACACGAAAGTGTGGTTTAGAATCTGAACTATTTAGGTTGAGCAATTATCTGCAAAGAAATTTGGTTTAATTGAATTGTGAACAAATCAAACTTGCACTTAAGGCTAGTTTAATATGTTAGGAATTGCAAAGAAATTTTGGTTTCTGCTAATTAGACTTAGAGAATTCTCGCAACGAAATTTGGTTCATTCTATATCTGTGTTTGAGTTCTAGAACTGAACTTAATTTCATCATGACTGATAATTGATGTGCTTGTCTGATTTCCTGAGAACTCCCTAGACTTGACGCTTTTAGTACTTGCTTACAAAACAACTCTTGCTACTGATTTACTTTCTGTTTAGCTATTTATTTTCTGATTAGTCTCACCAAGCTTAACTTGACATTCTATAATCTACCATAAGAATCTAGAGTCTCTGTGGATTCGATACCCTATATACTACTAGTTCACGTCTGTGCACTTTCAGTTTAGATCTAGGGATTAAAACCTGATCGTATCAAAATGCGAGAAGAGATGATTTGTCATTCGAGTTCGAGTTCGACAAAGAACGAATCTTCAACCGTTGTAACAACCGTCGAGGATAATGTGAACGAGAAGATCGCAACGGACGAAGAGAGATCAAAGATATAAAGGAAGAAGAAGTCATTCAAAGGATTCGTACGAAATATAATCCCAGCTTTACAGCTCTAAAACACTTCGACTGAAATAGTTCGATCTCATTTGTATACTTACAACCTGTTATTTGTATAAATTCTATCTCAGCATTCAATCTTTTATAACGTCCTTTATTCACAGAAAATCTATATCTCATTTTCTAAAGTCCCATAAACCACATTACAATAAAAATCCTTGGTGTGAAATATCTGAACTCACACACGTGGCTTGGGCGATCCCGGATCGAATTTTCTGATACTTTCTAAAAATTCTGAAATGACTCCAAAACTCATTTTTATTTTCTCAAATCTTCAAAAACACTTCTCCGTTATTTTCTTGGTCCATTTTGTCCTTCTGTAGCTCCCAAAACGCAAGAAGATATTTTACTCTTTTCTCGGTTTTTCGGTTTCCATTTCCAACAGCACGTAAAACCTTCTAAAATTCTGATTTTAGCTTTCTCCGTCTTCTAAGTAATTTCTTTAAATAAAAAGAATATTAATTGACCCATCATAGCTTCCCGTCTTTATTTTGGTAAAATTACCAAAATACCCCTAATTTCCAAAACTGCAAAAACGACATCCGGTGACTTTCCGTTGACTTGGAATCCACCCGTTGACATTATCTTGAGATAGGGTATTACATTCTCCCAAACTTATAGGAATTCGGCCCCCGAAATTTACGTTCGATTAAACCTTGAACTCGGAAGCAAAATCCTGTAAGTCCCTAACTTTTGATTCTAACTCGAAATTCCTTTGCTTCGATTGTATCATTTAACTCTGAACCCAAATCATGTTGTCTCTGAAACTGCTTCAAAACTTTCTCTGCTCCAATTAAAGTTTCCTTAATTCTGACTCCAAATTTTGTTCGTCTAGTATGATCTTCTGTTGGAACCATTTCACAAACATTCTCGCCAAACTAATGTCTTGAACTGCCCAATCTGAGTTTCTTCGCCCTTGACTACTTTCTTTATCCAAAGGCCAACCGCTTTAGCTGATGCTTTTGATACAACTCCTGATTCTAACTCCATTGTTCCATTACTCGACCTGGTTCAAATTCCGTTGTTCCCATTGCTTGTCATGATCCCAATTTCCACTCGACCTAATACTATTCTGATGTCGTTACCCAATACTCCCGCCAATATTGAATTACCACCCCAAATATGTATTTTCTTCTCCACAATCGAATTGAGCCCAATGTGAGTGAGATATTCATGCGGGTGATAATGTAGAAGCTAAGCAGACCTCTTCCGGCTCTTCTGTGAGTAAAGACTTTACCTGGAGGTTCAATCACAAGAAGGAGTGTCTGATCGCCGATGACCCACGAGGAGTGGGGTTCCTCCTTAGGAATTTCAAGCCTGAGGGGTTCCAACTACATGTGGTATGGGACATGGCAGCTGAGCATGCTTATGTTGAGATAATGTCAGCCCAAGGAAAGGTATTCCAAGGTCGACGTAAATTTTATTTTATTTTATTGTTTTTCGGGCGATCTATGATTCATGCGTACGTGTCATTTAGGCCCTTGAAGCGTTCAATAAGTATGCAGCGATCTCCGAACAGAGGTCAAAGGAAATTCCTCATACTGGTGAGCTAGAGGAGGCGCAGAAGGTTGTTGAGGATCTCAAGGTCAACCTTGAGGATGCAAAGGCTCAAAAGGCGGTACTAGACAGGTGATATATCAAGGTTTTTCTAGGTTTTCAACCATGATATAATTTTATATATTGAGTCTTTAACCTGGTTTTTCGAGTCTATCAAGTCCTTTACAGGTAAGCTTGCATTTGGAGCGAAGAGCGGAGTTTTGGGACATTTCTGGTGACTTGTGCAACGAGCTGAAGTGAGAGTCTCGACCACGGTGTGATGTCGACCGACACTCACCTTAGTGTCGGTCGACACTGAGGGCGACGGAAACTTATGCGCCGGTTTAAGACATCTTTTGAAGAATTGCAAAGTTGTCCAGAAGTTTTCCCTAATTCAAATTTAGCCCCAGAACGTGTTTAGCAGTTTTTAATTAGGTTTTGGAGCAGTAACTCATATCTTGTTCTTTGTTCTTGCTTTTGTTCTGGAGATTGAGAGATTCTAGCTTGGGGCTGTTCTTGCTACTTGTAACCTTTGAGAGAAGGATTTTGAACCCCTGTTTTTATCTATTCAGTCTTATTTTCTATTCAAGCATGTGTATTCATTTGATATCATGTCTGAGTAGTAACCTTTGTTAGATTTAGGGATTCTCGTAGGGATTTCATGCTTGTTAGATCACTGAATGATTAGGATTCTAAATCTATATGTTCATCACCTAAGTTGAGATTAATACTGAATTCTGGATTGATCACCTAGGGTTTAGATCTTAGATTGTTAATTTGGCACGAGAGTGTGAGTTATAATCTGAAAGAACTTAGTGTGGGAAGTTTGACTAGATGCAAAGAGATCTGGTTTAGAAGATTGTGAACTTAAGAACTTGCTATTAATGCTTGTCTAGAACTCTAAGATTTAAAGAGATTTGAATAGTTAGGTTGCTAGACATAGATAGTAATCGCAGCGAGAGTTGGATTATTATACATTGTGATTCTAGTTTTTGAACATGTGCTAAACCTGAATCCTAACTAGCAAAGTGTCTGGCATTGCTTGATTTCCTGAGAACACCCTGAATCTAGCGTCTTTCTCCCATTGAAACAAACCTTTTGTTTACTTGCATTGTCTTCTGTTTCCTCTTGATTGATTTAGCTAAGTTCGAAGGCATATAATCTATTGCGTGAATCTTGAGTCCTTGTGGATACGATACTCTTTATAATACAATCACATAACTGTGCACTTGCAGCAGAATAGGGATATTTCTTGACCTATCAAGTTTTTGGCGCCGTTGCCGGGGACTCATTTGAGTTCGCCAATAGATTTTGTTCTAGAGTTTAGACTAGGTCGTTTTTATTTTCACTGTTACTGACATTTTCTCTTGTTTTGCTTGTTTTGTTGCTGCAGGAATCGACAGGTACACTCAGTGTCGATCGACATCAATCAGTGTCGCTCGACGCCAAGCACGGATTTCGCCTTTGAGATTAGTGTATGCATAATCGTCACACCTGAAGCAAACGGAATGAAGAACTTTTGAACCTCAGACTTGTGGAGCTTGCTAGACTTGAGAGAACAAACAGAAAGGCTCAGAGAACTTCAAGGATGATGAATAATCGATTGATTTTAATACCAGATGCTGAAGGTGTTCTGAGAGACACGCATAATAATGCCTACAATGCTCAGGGGAAAAGGATTGATTCCCAAGGAAATGTGATCGTTGAACCTGAGCAGCCTCAAGGTGAAAGGCAGGTGGTTAATCCTGGAGCTAATGGACAACCTAATCCTCCACCGGAGAGGACTCTTGCTGACTACAACAGGCCTGATGAGTTCTATGCCAACAGGTTTGCGATTGTGCCTCCTCCTTTTGAAAGGAATGAGTTCGAGCTTAAGACTGCATATTATGCACTTGTGAGGCAGCACCCCTTTCCATGGACTTCCCCATGAGCAGCCAATAGATCACATTGAGGATTTTGAAGCCTTTGTCACCGTGATGAAGCACAATGGAGTAGGTTATGACTTTCTGCAGCTCAAACTCTTCCCATACTCTCTCGCTGGAGAGGCTGCAGCTTGGCTTAAGCAACTTCCATCTGGGAAGCTAACCACTTGGGATGCAGTGAAGAGAGAGTTCTTGAGGCATTTCTATGATGATGCTCGCTCCGATAAGCTCAGATAGGACCTTCTAACATTCACTCAGGGACCTACAGAGCCTCTTAAAGCTGCCTGGCTGAGGTTTAAGATGTACCAACGAGACTGTCCTAATCATCGATTCTCTGAATCTGAAGTTCAGCTGTTGGGCATTTTCTTCAGAGGTGTGGATCTCTGGTACCAATCTGCGTTGGATGCTGCCAGCAATGGCAATTTCAACACCAAGACTCCAGAGCAGGCCAGGGTATTGATTGAGAACTTGGTAAGCAGAAACAGCACTAAGAATGCTGATAGGAAGAGAAAAGAGTCTGGTGGAAAAGTTGATAACTTCCAGATTGCTGAGATGAAGAATAAGTTGGACACTGTTCATAGCTTGCTGGCTAGATAGAAGGCTGCCCACTTTGCTCAAGAGGTTGAAGAGTTTGAACCTGAAGATGGCTGCCAAGAAGAGGATGTGAACTACAACATTGGTGGGTCTGGATTTCAAGGAAATAGGTTTTGAAATCAGCAAAGTAACAAGTTCGATACTGGTGGTCAGAAGAGTGCTTTCACAAGCAATCAAAACTCTTCTGGATATGGTCAGAATGTTGGTTTCCAGAAACCTTTTCAACAGAACAACTCCTATCAGAGGACCTATGGATCATCTTCTTATCAGACTCCTCATGTTGCTAATGCTCATGAGAGAAAGTTGGAAGCTATGATGGAGCAGATACTTGAGGGGCAGACAAAGACTATTGTTGACTTCAACAAGAAGATGGATGTCATCTACACTGATCTGAATGGGAAGTTTGAGTCTTTGAGCACACATATGAAGCAGCTGAATACACAAGTAAACCAATTTTCAAGCTCAGTCAAGGGAAAGAATGCTCAAACACCCACATTAATGTTATCTCGTTTCGGACTGAAGATAGGCTGGATCAGGAGGAAAGTTTTGAGGTTGAGACTGTGGAATTCGTTGAAAACAGAGAAAAATCCGAAACTACAGATTTAGTGTCGACCGACACTGACATTAACGTCGGTCGACATCGCACTTCAAGAATGTTTTCAAGTCTTCGTGACTAACGAAAATCGACTAAGCCTGATTTGATGGTCGACATGGCTGAAGAGCTGTCGAAGGATTCAGAATGCAAACCGAGTGTCGACCGACACCACTTCAACGTCGATTGACACTACGGTCGGTCAGACATGGGTTCCACAATGCATCATGTTTCTGATGAGGAAAAGGTTTACAAACCTCTGATACCTTTCCCTAAGGTGGCTATGAAATCTGAGCAGGAACTTGATGATGCCAGACGCCTGGAAGTGATGGATGCGAAGCTGAATGAGGATCCACAAGCTGATGCTTTGCCAACTCACCCTTGTCTAAGGAGATATGTGGAGAAGATGATCCCAATGGATGAAGATTTGAAGGATTGGGTAGGGGTTCTCCCTTAACAGATCAGTGATGTGCTGCTTAATCAGATTCCAAGGAAGTTACCTGATCCTGGTGTCTTTGTGCTAGATTGCTCAGTCTTCAAAGACAGCTTCAGGCATTCCTTATGTGATTTAGGTGCTGCTGGAAACCTCATGCCATACTCTGTGACTGAGAGATTGGGCTTGACGTACTTCAAGCAGACTAGGATTTCTATGATCCTAGCTGATCAATCTAAGAGGATCCCAGAAGGAGTTCTGGAGGACGTCCCTGTCAGAGTTGGAAACTACTTGATTCCAACGGACTTCATTGTGCTGAAATATGACAATGAACCGAATGACCCTCTGATACTTGGTAGACCTTTCTTAGCCACAGCTGGAGCGATAATTGATGTGAAGCACGGTTTGATTGATCTCCACCTGGGAGATAAGCCTCTACACTTCAAGATGGATAAGCTGTGGAAGTCCACCATTGACGGTCAAGCCTTTAGCATTGAGATGGAGCAAGAGGCTCAGACTAATGAGGTTTGATTGATCTCCACAGGAAGATGGTGGTTTCTAAAGATTCCACTCTGACATCTTCAGAACCTGCAACTGCTCGTAAGCAGAGAGCTCCAAACGCCAGGACTCCACCAAAGTGAAGGTATGCATCTTCAAAACTCAGTTCTACTCACTTCATTGCTGTGAATGCAGGGAAACATTCCATTCCTTCATTCCTTGGACGATCTCATGCTGATACTGCTTACACACCGCCATGGATGAAGAGATTTTTGCAGAGGTACTCACAGCCTCTGTCGAAACCCCCGGGAATCTAATCTCCCACCATAGTCAAGCTAACGACTAAAACAAGCGCTGAGTGGGAGGCAACCCACTGGTAAGTTGTATATATTAGGGTTTTGGTCTTGCACTTTGATTTCTTTTGTTTTTGTGTTTTTGAGTCAAGAAAATCAGAATAAGTAGCACAGGAGAGTCAATGTCGGTCGACATCCACTTGGTGTCGGTCGACACTGGAGTCGAGAAGTTTCGAGCATGGACGATAATCGACCACGATCGATTTACAGGGTCGATTTAGTTCAGAAAGGTAAGTGTCGACCGACACTGACGTTAATGTCGGTCGGCATCGTTGAAATCGAGTTAAGATTATTTTAAAACCCCAAACCCGACTCTTTCTTCTCCACTTCTCTCTCGCGAAAATCCCTTCCCAAAATCGCCAATTCTTCGTTTCCTAACCGTTTTCGACGATTCAAGGCTCTATTCCACTTATTTTTCCGAGCTCTATCCATATCTAGTGTCTGTTTCATCGATCTGCAAAGGTATGATTCTCAATCTCCCTTTTCAGTTCGTGTTCAAAGGTAAAAAGCTTCGAATTTGGATCGATCTGTAGATGTTTAGGACGAGTTTATGGTGGAATATGATTGGTTTTAGTGTTGTGGATGATTGTATGGGCTCAAATCAGTGAGATTTTGATGTTGGAAAATTGCTATCTTTAGGTCTCATGTTCGAATTTCTGTCCTTGTTTTGCAGATGGAACCTTGCCTAAACCGTGGAAAACGACCAAGGAGAGCTTCTGAAGCGACTGCTTCTGGCTCAGCCTCGCAGCAGGATGACACGGCTGGTTCTAATGTCCGTGATGCACAGAATTGGCCACATTGGCCAAGGATGCAGAAAGCGAGGTTCAAGCTCACATGCTTCGCGGACGATCCTGCGACTGAGTCCAAGAAGAGCACTTGCACCCACATGCCGATCTCAGAGCAGTGGGATATCTATGACTCCCTGTTTTACAACGCTTGGTGTGGCGTCAACCTTCAGCCCACACGGATTGCCTGCACCACTACGATGAACAAGCTGAAGATCAGGTCCGATGTCTTGCGCATTCTGAGGACGATAGGCTTGGGTACCATATGTATCAAGTACTACGACATGAATGAGGAGCTGGTGAGAAATTTCATGGCCACAGTGAGGGTTTATTACACCAATGATGTGGTGAGGAAGGCTTCTGAAGGGACGTTAACCTTTATGGCTAAGGGGAAGCGGTACAGGATCACCATTCCTGAGCTGTGCGACATATATGAGTTTGACAGGACCAAGGAGCGGGTCAATCTGCTTGAGCATTGGCCCGATGTGCATATCTTCTGGCAGCACTTTGGCAATGGAGTGTATGACTCCCAGGTTACTAGACAGACTGCAGTGCGACATCCGGTCTTAAGGTACACCGTCCGTTTGTTTGCCAACACGATCTTGTGTAAGATAGAGCCAGGGATGATGAGGATAGCTGAGAATCTGTTGCTTTATTTTGGGATTGGTGGTAGTATCGACGCTAGTGAGTTTCAGGACGCACATTTTGAGGTTGACGTCAACATGGGAGCCATCTTTTCTCACCATTTAGAGGACTTGAAGATTAAGCCATTCAAAGGGAAAGCAACGAAGACAAAAACGGTTTGGAGTCTTTTAACTCCCATTTTTGACCACTTTGGGATCGACAGGAGTCAGATGTCCATATGCACCAAGAATTCCACCATGGACTTTCCATCTAAAGAGCATGCAATGGATCAAGGGGGACGTAAGTGGGAAGCAGTTCTTGTGGCGTTTCACTGATACATCTGGCGTTGAGTGCCTATTTCCTCTCCATGAGACCTAGCTTACAGGCATCATGAATGAGCCTCTTTCACTCTCCTTCCAGTCCAATGTAGAGCTTTGTCGAGCTGTTCCGCGTCGCTCTACCGTGCTTAGAGGCGCTACTTCTGGAGCTGCTGCTTCAGCTGCTGAGCATGAGGCAGTTCCTGCTAACGATCCTGATGAGACCTATGGGTTTCCTGAGCTTCCAAGACCAGCAGAAGACATGCCACCAGGGTAGTTTCAGAAGTGGGCAGCAGGTGTACTCAAGGGAATCTGGAAGAAGGTTCATAGCATGCCCTGCCAACGCTCACAGCACGTTCACCACCCACAGCCACTACGTCGCGCACCTGTGCCACCACCTGTACCGAGCAGCTTAGAGGATGAGGAAATAGAGGAGGCTGCTGACTCCGAGGAGATGGATTATGGGGACTCTTCGGTGTTCTAGATTCTTGCTGCTGCTGTTTCTGTGTTTGTTTTCTTTTCTTTTTCTTTTCTCTTGAGTCATTTTTATGTTTCTTTTTGAGTCATTCTGTTGGTCATGTATGTCTGGAACCTTGATGATTTGAGTTTATGCACTACCAATGTTGCTTCTGATGTGATTTTTGAGTGTTCTAACGCAGTTAACAGGTGAGAAATTGAGTGCTAACTCATTAACTTTACCACGAGCTTCATTTTACAAGCTGCGTATGATCATACGACCTCAGTGTCGGTCGACACCACTGTGAGTGTCGGTCGACACTGATCGTGTTCAGGTTCGAAATTTTCACTCAATCTTTCTATGGTTCCGGACTGATTTCTCCCGAACCCATGTTGCGATTGCACTGGGGACAGTGCAGTTTAATTGTGGGGGAGGTGGTTACTGACATTGTGTTCTGTTTTCTTAGTGCCAGTCCTTGTTTTTCTTTGGTTTTCAAAATTGTTTTATTAAGTCAAAATCGGTATGAAACTATGATTTTTCGAGGAAATTTTTCGCTGGAACAGGAACTAAGTGACCATTGGATAGACCTGCAGTATCTCTATGACTGTTAGAAAACCCACACGGATCAACCTACCAAGGACACCCATATCTTCTCAGGTATTCGGAGGATCCATCACTAACTTCACCTCTAATCTTGACTGAATTTTCTCACTTAGGGGCTTGGTATGTCTGGATCGGATTCCTCAGATGTGTTTGACACAGCCTATGTTCCTGTCTAAGCATAGTTTCTGATTTCCCCCCCCCCCTGAAAGTAAAAAAAAAAAGAGAGAGATTAAAACTGCGGATAAGCTAGTAGCTTCGAAGTGGTAGAGACTCCTATTACCTCATGTGCATCTATGGAAACATGTCCAAAGTTACACCGCAAATAAAAAGGGAAGAGTACTGATAGAAAGAAAAAAATGATACCCAGTGGGGAAAAATCAGTGCTAAGGGAAAAAGGGAAAAGAAAGGAACCAGAAACCGACAGTTTGGTGGTCAGGTACTGACTGAGTTGAGTCCATGTATCCTCTGATTGATACTCCCTCTGTGAGACCGCACCTAATTGTATGCAGAGGTTAGTGTGATGAATTTGAATGCTCTGTCTAGATTGTGGAGTTTACTTGGAGACAGTTGCTAAGTGTGGGGGAAGTACATTGTGTTCTTGATCTCTGTAGGAATGTTTTCAGTGGCTTACTAAGTGAATGTGAATGCGAATGTTCCTAGGATGAAATGAGTTTCTGAGTTTTCAAACCTCTTTTTCATTGCTTTAGTTCTTTATTTACTTGAGGGCAAGCAAGAGCTAAGTGTGGAGGAGTTGATATATGATGGGTTTTCTAGGTTTTCAACCATGATATAATTGTATATATTGAGTCTTTAACCTGGTTTTTCGAGTCTATCGAATCCTTTACAGGTAAGCTTGCATTTGGAGCGAAGAGCGGAGTTTTGGGACATTTCTGGTGACTTGTGCAAAGAGCTGAATTGAGAGTCTCGACCACGGTGTGATGTCGACCGACACTCACCTTAGTGTCGGTCGACACTGAGGGCGACAGAAACATATGCGCCGGTTTAAGACATCTTTTGAGGAATTGCAAAGTTGTCCAAAAGTTTTCCCTAATTCTAATTTAGCCCTAGAACGTGTTTAGCAGTTTTTAATTAGGTTTTTGAGCAGTAACTCATATCTTGTTCTTTGTTCTTGCTTTTGTTCTGGAGATTGAGAGATTCTAGCTTGGGGCTGTTCTTGCTACTTGTAACCTTTGAGAGAAGGATTTTGAACCCCTGTTTTTATCTATTCAGTCTTATTTTCTATTCAAGCATGTGTTATTCATTTGATATCATGTCTGAGTAGTAACCTTTGTTAGATTTAGGGATTCTCTTAGGGATTTCATGCTTGTTAGATCACTGAATGATTAGGATTCTAAATCTATCTATTCATCACCTAAGTTGAGATTAATATTGAATTCTAGATTGATCACCTAGGGTTTAGATCTTAGATTGTTAATTTGGCACGAGAGTGTGAGTTATAATCTGAAAGAACTTAGTGTGAGCAGTTTGACTAGATGCAAAGAGATTTGGTTTAGAAGATTGTGAACTTAAGAACTTGCTATTAATGCTTGTCTAGAACTCTAAGATTTAAAGAGATTTGAATAGTTAGGTTGCTAGACATAGATAGTAATCGCAGCGAGAGTTGGATTATTATACATTGTGATTCTAGTTCTTGAACATGTGCTAAACCTGAATCCTAACTAGCAAAGTGTCTGGCATTGCTTGATTTCCTGAGAACACCCTGAATCTAGCGTCTTTCTCCCATTGAAACAAACCTTTTGTTTACTTGCATTGTCTTCTGTTTCCTCTTGATTGATTTAGCTAAGTTCGAAGGCATATAATCTATTGCGTGAATCTTTAGTCCTTGTGGATACGATACTCTTTATACTACAATCACGTAAATGTGCACTTGCAGTAGAATAGGGATATTTCTTGACCTATCAGCAGGCAGCTAGCCAGGTATCAGAAACAGGAGGCCTGGATCATGGTGCTGGAGAACTCGGAGGAGGACCTCAAGATCAAGCTTGGGATCGCCACGTACAGATGTTCGAGGTTCAGAAGGAGAGGCAGATCTCTTTTGAGCAAGCGACCCGTGATGACGAGGATAAGCGTAAACCCATTGCCAGTCGCGGCGCTGCAGTTCGAGAGATGGTGAGGACAGTGAAGACATTGAAGCGAGAACTTCACGAGATGTACATGTCGATCTTCCATCAGATCAAGGAGAAATGGGAGAAGAAGAAGACTGAGGTCAACATCGAGATTGCCCTTCAGGAGGCTATCACGAACCTCGATCTCCTTGTTGCGATCGCTGGTGAAAATTTCGATACGGTGGGTGAGATTGACAAGCTGGTTGTGAAGAAATATGAGAAGGAGGCGGAGCTGGTTGTTGCGACTGTCTTCGACTTCTCCATCGGTAAACTTGTTCTCCCCACAGTCTCAGAAGACTCTTTGATGCTGATCGATCCCGATACTCAACTGCCAATGAACCTGAACATGCATTGATCGAACCACCCTTAGGAGATTTCTAGTGGATCAGTGCAGGGACCAATCTCAAGGGCGAATGACGTGGATGGTGGCGAGACGATGGCCTATTGAGGCTGACTCGTCACTCCTCTCCTTCTTCAGCCCCCTTTTAAAACAATCTATTTTTTAAGTTTTGTGTTGCCCAAAAGGGCTTTTAATCTCAAACTATATGGTGTTTACCCACAAAGGGCTTTTATCTTTCTTTTTTTGAACTTAGTGTTGCCCGAAAAGGACTATAAATAATCGAATCGGCTTTCTCATTTATCCTTTTTGTTTTTAGTTTAACCAAAAACAATTAAGTAGGAATGAACGAGTTCGATCAACCAATTTGTGAATAGATCCAGACTTCAATAGCCTTTGATCGAAGCCTCTTGAGGTTGTTTTACGAGAGCTCATTTGATCGGGACATTTTTAGTAAACTCTTAGTTCGTCAAAAGATCAAAGCGTTTTATCAGCGAGTACAAAATCTTGATCTGATTTGTTCGATGTGACGGATTGAGTTTGATAGAGTTTCTTAAGATAAAATAATTTTCTTTTGAACTCGTTTAACAAGAGCTCATTGTGTTTGACCGACGAACTTGCAAGACTTTCTAAGGATTGATCTTGTCTTTAGGCAAAACATTTCGACCAAGTTAAAGTTCGGGACGAGGGGTGGGTTCATTCCCCCCAATTCTTCTAATTGTGAGACTTAGGATTGAAATATAGTTCATCCGTCGAGGGTGAAAAGTGTTTTAAGACGGATCGGTTTTGAGATCGCAAAAGGAGGATCTTTTCTAGATCGCTTGAAAATAGACCGTTTCGAGATCGTAACTAAGAGGATCGTTTTGAGATCGCTTGAGAGTGAACCGTTCTGAGGTTGCAGTAAAGAGGATCTTTTTGAGATCGCTTGAGAGTGGACCGTTTTGAGGTCGCAATAAAGAGGATCGTTTTGAGATCGCTTGAGAGTGGACCGTTTAGAGGTCGCAATAAAGAGGATCATTTTAATATTGCTATAAAGTGGACCGTTTTGAGGTCCTAATAAACATGATCATTTTTGGATCGCTTTTAAGTGGATTGAGATTGCAATGAAGTGGATAGTTTTGAGATCGCTATAAAGTGGACGATTTTGCGGTCGCGAAAAAGTTGATCATTATCTCTATAATCAGTTTACATCAAGAATGTATTGAATAAGGAGAAAACTTAATACAAGATGGTATTGACAAACTTAACAGATTGCAAACTCCGCTGTGAGTTGAATGTATTAGGTTATGAGCGATGTCTTCTTATCTGCTTGAGACCGTAAGTACTGCATATTTTAGATATTTGGGGTAGTTGCACTCGATGTCGAGTTGCCTACGTACCCTTTCAAGGGATCAAGCCTTTACGTAGTTCGATTTTTGGTGGCGCATTGCTAGTGGAAGTAATTTTTGAGGTTGATAATATTACAAGGTCGTAGTTCGGGTTTCTGGGTTTCTTCTGACTTGAGTTGATAAACCCTTTCCCGGACGATATCAGTGACATGGTAGGGCCCTTCCCACTTTGCTCCTAAATTTCTAGCATGTTCTTCCTTTTATGGTCGAACACTTTTCGAAAGACGAGCTCACCTACTTGAAACCTACGGGAATCATAGTAGCGAGCTGCGGCCTGTTGGTAATTCAGGATTCGACCTAGCGCGAGTTTCCTACGTTCGCCGATGAGATCGAGCTCGTTAGTTGTCATTTGGTTATTTAGTTCCTTGTTTTGTGGGGTTCTGTTTGGCAGATGCTCGAAATGAGGATTTTTTAAAGAACTACAGGCTCGATGCCATAGGCTAAGGAAAAGGGCGTTTCGCTTGTAAGTATTTTCGAGGTGTGGTTTTGTATCCCAAAGTACAGCTGGGAGTTCGTCACTCCAGTTGGTTTTTCATTCGTCGACCCTTTATTCGGGCTATTTATTATCGACTTGTTGGCTGCCTCGGCCAGTCTGTTCCCTTAGGGGTAATGGGCGTCAAGTAAGTCGGCTTAATGTTCCAATTTTTGCAGGAAATTTGGAATATGTTCGATATGAACTGAGATCCATTATCAGTGAGTATCTCATGGGGAAGTCCGTGATGACATATTATGTTCCGCTAGACGAAATCCTTTACATGGACATCCTTGATTTTTTTGTAGGACTCGGCTTCGGTCCATTTGGTGAAGTAGTCAGTCATGACAAGTAGTGCATCGCTTTTTTTCTTTCCTCACGCGACGAGGGGTCCCATTATATCCCTCCCCCATTTAATAAAAGAATACGGTGAGGAGATCAAAGAGAGTTTCTTCGACGTTGGTGGATTATCGGGTCATGTCTTTGACACTAGTCGCACTTCGCCGAAAATTTCTCACACTCAGCAGACACAGTCGTCCAGAAGAAACCTTGGCATTTGATTCATATGGCTATGGCTCGTCCTCTGGAACTACTTGGTCTCCTCTCTGCTAAGACATTTGAGGTAAGATCCAGAAAGACTTTGTTTGAAGAGTTTTCCTTCTGTTAAGTGGCTCATGCATTCTTAAGGCTAAAGGGCATCACTTTGTAGCAGTAGGTGCCTCTATTAGTTATGAACGAGGTCTTTTCTTGATTCTTTGGGTTCATCAGTATTTGATTGTATCCCTAGAGCGCATCCATAAAGGATATGAGTTGATGTCCAGCTGTGGCTTCCACCAATCGGTCAATGTGCGGGAGTGGGAAGCTGTCTTTCGGACACGCTTTATTGAGATCCGTGAAATCTACACATACTCTCCAATTCCCGTTCTTTTTCTTTATTACGACGGGTTCGCAAGCCAGACGGGATACTTTACTTCCCTGATCGACCATAGCTTTAGTAATTGGTTGACATCATCATTGACAGCTTGAGCTCGCTCGGGTCCTAGATTGCATTGTTTCTGTCTGACCGGTTTGCAAGTTAGGTCGACATTCAGCTCGTGGCATGTTATGTCGATATCGATTCCTTTCATGTTGGCGAAGACCATGCAAGCGATTCTACTTTCTTCTTAAGGAATGATATCAGTTCGTCCCTTATAGATTTCGAGAGGTCGGCTCCAATACCAACACATCTTTCATGATGGACATCATCTATGAAAACTTGGATCATGAGGTCGTTTGGGGGACCTTGTTGACTGGGGTTATTTGACCTTTAGATCGAGAGATCTTACGATCTATTTGTAATCGTTCATGTAACAATTTCTGGAGGATTTTTGACTTCCATGGACAGTTTTTACTCCGTTAGGGGTCGGGAATTTGATGCACTGGTGGTATGTCGAAGGTACAGCTTTCACGTCATAAATCCACTAGCGGCCTAAGATGGCGTTGTACAGATCTGGGCGATCTACGACGAACTCTGTCATTCTTCGGACCCCACCAGCAATTACTAGCGTGAAGATGGAGCCTAAAGAGTATGTCTTTTCTCCGGCGAACCCTACGAGTGGTGTTCGCCCTTCGACTATCTCAAAATCATTAAACTCCATCTTTTTGAATGCATCGTAAAAGAGGACATCTACGGAACTTCCCGTATTGATCATTATCCTGGAAAGTTCTACATCTCCAACGACCAGACAGACGAGCAGAGCATCATCGTGAGGTTTTTCCAGTTCGAGAGTTTCGCTTTTGTGAAATTTGATCTCGTGATCGGGGCCTTGCATAGGATTTTTCTCTTGTCTATCAGTCTCAACTCTTCTTTGAAGTGCTTTGATCGAGTTAAATGAATCTCGGCATACCTTGGAGCCTCCGAATATGAAGTCGACTCGCTTAGGGGGTATATCCCGTACACTCCTCCCCCCCCCCCCCCCCGCAAAAACGGGGAAGACTGACGCACGAGCTGAGAGTTTTCCTGGGAGGAAGGGGTGGCGAGAAGGTCGTTCCCTCTGGGATGCTGCACATGCCTAGTTCACCGAGAATAACCTCGACTTTTTTTCGGGAACCTTAAGGTGTGGCCTCAGGAGTTCCTACCTCTTTGGATCGCTCTCTTTTGTTTTAAGACGGATTTTTGGAATTCGACCCTTTGGTCGATTTGATTTCCTTATTTTCGGGGGGCTTCACCTTCTCGACTTCGGACTCTTGTGCTTTCTCAGCCTCTCACTTTTTTGTTTCGAGTTTAGCTCGAGTGTAGCACTCGGCTGTTGAATGACCTCTCTTCTTGTGATGTTCAGAGTACTTGTATTTGTTATACATGAATTTATGTGAGCTTTTTGGTCTTTCTACTGCGTTAATGGTTCTGGATTGCGGGAATCCTTTTACTATTAGTGTTCTGTGAGTTCGGTTGGTTCTTCTCTTTTTGATGATTTTCTTTGAGGATCACAGTTTCTTCTTCGAGGCGAGTAAAAGCCGAAGCGCGATGTAAAGCATCATCAAGAGACACTAGTTCTTGAACTGTGATTTCTCTGCGGAACTCAGTGCCTCTAAGGAGACTTCATCATTCGGATTCGCGATTTTGGATTTAATATCCTTGAAGCGATCAATGTATGAATGAAGTGATTCATCAGGTCGTTGAGATACGTTAAACAGGGCAGCCTCATTAGTTTTGACTTCGATGAAGATGGATTAGTGTTTAAGGAAAGCCGTCAAGAATTGAGTGAAGTTGTGAATAAACTTTTCTTCCAATATGGCAAACCATTATAAGGTCGGGCCCGATAAATTCTCTGTGAATAGTCCGCAGAAAGCAGGATCTCTTTCTTCGTCGGTCAAATAGACTCGAGTCGCTAGTCTAAATTCTCTTATGTGAGCCTTGGGGTCCGACTTCCCCGAGAAATCTAGGAATTTAGTTTTCTTGATCTCCCGCAATCTTGTGAATGCAATTCGATATGTGAACGGCGTTTGACGCGTTTCCTAGATTACTCGATCAATGTCAGGTGCCGCGCTATTTTCCATGTGAACCCGTGAACTCAAACTCATGAATTGGGCGTTAGCCTGCTCGATATACTGCTTGAGTAGGTCGTGTTCATCTATTGCCAATGGAGCGAACTGCGTCTGCGACTGAACCGCTGACTGGTGCCCAAGATGTGTTTGATCATTCAGACTATCAGTCGGTGTCGATATGGGCAGATCGGTTCGCGGTATTTGGAACTCTGTCGAGCCGAGCCATCTGGGCCTATTCTCACCATTCGGATGTAGAGGTAGCGGACAAGGAGGCGCTCCGTTTCATAAATTTTGTCAAGTCTGCAGTTAGCGAAGTCGAACTGAATGGAATTGGGGTCGGTGTCGAATTCATAGTGGGAGAAAACCCACTATTTGATGTTCCAGCGACATATCATGAGATCCCTAGTGGTGACGCTACCTGGGAAGAATCCATGCGAGTTCATAGTGGAGGACTCATTGGAGGCCTCCGTTCGCCTACAAATCGATCATGCGGGTTCAAGTTGATGAGCTCCTCAAAATGAGCATTAATGCGTCGTTCCTGTTCGGCGAGCTGAGTAGCCAACGTGCGATTGGCGATCTCTTGAGTCTGAGCGTTAGCCTCGTTTCTGTTGGGAATGTCCTGAAATCTACTGTACTTGCTCTAAGTGATAGTTGTATTGTCGAGATGAGACAATCATATGACACTAGGTACTCATAATGCTTTGCTAGAAGCCACTTATGATCAATGAGTTGAGAACTCATTGCTAGTGTTATATGATCCTACAGGGTCACACACCTAAGCAAACTGGACATTGAACATGAGGTTGATCATTAATGTAATGATCGGGTGAATGCATATTAGATATGCATTCAATACTAAGTTTCTGGAACAGTGTCGATCGACATAATAAGTATGTCGGTCGACACAGATCGACCGTGTCGATCGACACATAGAGTGTGTCGGTCGACACGACTCGCGGATTACCAAATTAAATCGGTTTAATTGTTGGTTAATTCCGTTGTGGTTTAAGTCAACATATATAAAGATAAATGGTCGACCAAAAACACTAATCTAACCTAATTCACAGCCACCAGAAACTAGAGAGAAACCTCTTGAGAGATCTGATCTCTATAGGCACTAGCATCCCTCCTGTTCAGTTTGTGTGCGTGTGGATACCAGTAGAGGCGCAGCATTTGAGGCGCTCTAGATCTCGATTATCTGCAAATCTTCTGCTGCATAATCACCAGGTTATCTCCAGATCTGATAGATTCAATTACATAGTGATGGGCTTTTGGGCTCATTTGATTATGAATCATAATGAGTATAGTGAATCTTGTTTATAGGGTTAAACGACGAAGGCTCCTTTCAACAAAAGAAGTGTCGATCGACACAAACGGTGCATCGGTCGATACAGGTTGCGAACGAACAAAATGAAAGGACCAGAGGCTTATTGGGCTTTATACATACAGATGTATATGGGCCAATGAGCACTAGTGCTAGAGGAAATTTTCAGTACTTCATTACCTTTACTGATGTTTTCAGTAGGTACAGTTATATCTTATTAATAAGACATAAGTCAGAATCTTTTGAAAAGTTCAAAGAGGTCTAGAATGAAGTACAGAATCAATTTGGCAAAAGTATTAAAGCTCTACGATGAGATCATGGAGGTGAATACTTAAGTCAAGAATGTAGTGATCATCTGAGAGATTGTGAAAGTGTTTCACAAGTCACTCCTCCTGAATCGGACTTTATTAGATATGGTTCGATCAATGATGAGTCACTTAGATCTTCCAATATCCTTCTAAGAATACACTCTAAAATTGTCTGAGTTTACATTAAATAGTGTTCCATTAAAATCAGTTACAAAGATACCACATGAGATGTGGAATGTAAATGTTTCTGATTTATCCATCATGGAGATTTGGAGTTGTGAGGCTTATGTAAAACGTTTAATCTCTGATAAGCTCACATCCAAATCTGATAACTGCTACTTCATTGGTTGTCCTAACAAAACCAAGGCATGTTACTTTTACAACCAGTCCGAGAACAAATTGTTTGTTGCTCGGAACTATGTTTTCTTGAGAAAGACTTTCTTTCCAAGAAGAACAGTGGGAGTAAAATAAAACTCGAAGAAATTCGAAAAAACACAGGAAACTGCTCAACCTGATGAGGAAGAGCAGCAGTTGGATCTACAAAGAGTTGTAGAACCTGCGACTGTGGTGCCTGAGGTTTGCAAGGATCTGGAGAATGTATATTAGATATACATTCAAATGGCGAGTTTCTGAAGAAGTGTCGATCAACACAAAAGTTGTATCGATCGACACAGACCGTGAACTAAAATATCGATTTTGGTTTATAACTTAATTAACTACGGTTTAAATCTTGGTTAATTAGATCGTGGTAAAAGTCTACATATGAGATATGTGCGTGACTTTTAACACAAGACTGAAGCTCGCAGATCCAAAAGGATCCGTCACGAACCCGAGAAATGGGGATTTCTCGTAACCAATTGCCGTGATCTACTGATCATTGAAAGTGACGGGCCTGCGAATTTTGAAGAAGCAATGATGGGCCTTGACTCCGAAAATGGCTGAAAGCCGCTGAATCCGAAATGGGATCCATGTCACAGAACCAAGTATGACTTGGGTTGATTTACCCGATGGTGTAGAAGCCATTGTGAGTAAATGGATTTTCAAGAAGAAAAGATGACATGGATGGTTACATTCAGATGTACAAAGCTAGGTTGGTGGCAAAAGGGTTTCAAGTAAATTCATGGTATTGACTGTGAAGAAACCTAATCCCAGACACCATGCTTATGTCCATTCGGATTCTCCTAGCAACCGCCACTCATAATGGTTATGAGATCTGGCAGATGGATGTGAAAACAGTTTTCCTTAATGGAATTCTAGAAAAGAATGTGTACATGACATAATCTGAAGTTTTCATTGATCCTAATGAAGCTAGGAAGATATGCAAGCTTCATCGATCCATTTATGGATAGAAGCAAGCATCTCGGAGTTGGAATCTTCGTTTTGATAAAGTAATCAAAATGTTTGATTTTATCGGAAATGAAGAGGAACCGAATGTTTACAAGATGACTAGTGGGAGCGCAGTTGCATTTCTAGTATTGTATGTTGATAACATACTACTCCTCGGAAATGAAGTTCCATCGTTTCAGTCTGTTTAGACTTGACTCGAAAGTTGTTTTTCGATAAAATTATGGGAGAAACCATATACATTCTTGGAATAAGAATCTATAGAGATAGATTGGATAAGCTAAGTGGATTGTGTCAAGATACTTATGTGATAAGACCTTGCACAGATCCAGTATGCAGGATTCCAAGAAGGGCTTTGTGCAAATGACTCTTGGTATTGCTCTTAGCAAGACGCAGTGTCTTTCGACACACGCTGAGCAAGAGCGAATAAGGGTCAGACTACTGCTAAAGACATTAGATGTCTTAAGATGTGATCTTAATTTTAGTGGGAGTCATTGTTATTAGTTATGATATGATGATTCGTATAGACATAATATGATTATGTTATTGAAATCTGACATCTGTATTATTTAATAATGGTTATTAAATAATAGTCCCAAAGTAATTTATGACATTTTATAGGTCATCAAGTATGTGACTTGATCATGAAACCCTATAGATAATAAATGACATAAATTATGGTAGTCTCTGGTCGAGGTTGTTAAAATGGGACATGAACAACCGCGTGAGACTAGTATGTGAGGTGACTGATGACTAAGTTTCATGGAGTCATTAATAAGAGTATTAAAGTCAATCACATAGGTATGTGTTAGAGAACACATGATCGGACATGACCCACTGATGAGAACTCTACGGGATAGTTATATAAGTGTCATGAGAGTTTTCATTACGACTATAGAGTATAGTCCTTAGACCTGAGTTCATCATGTTTTCTTACATATGAATTGGTTCGCTTTAACCTTGTCAAACGTCAGCCGTAACTGGTGACTATAAAGGCATTGATTGGGCGTATCATGAAGCGTGTGAAGGAACAGGGATGGAACAAGATGGGAATTGTCCCTCCTATATAATAGGAGATAAATATCTCATGGCCCATCGAAGATTTGATACTGAGAAATGTGTGGCCACACTCAAACGAGGTGATTGTCAGTCGTTTGTATTGTCAGTATAAATCGGAATTCGATGAACATGATTTTGGCTTAATAAGGATGACACGGATCTTGCCTTATGCCGGATCGAGATATAGTGACGAAGGGATTATAGGAATAGATGATTCCAGTACAAGTGGGAGATTGTTGGGAATGTCCTGAAATCTATTGTACTTGCTCTAAGTGATAGTTGTATTGTCGAGATGAGACAATCATATGACACTAGGTACTCATAATGCTTTGCTAGAAGCCACTTATGATCAATGGGTTGAGAACTCATTGCTAGTGTTATATGATCCTACAGGGTCACACACCTAAGCAAACTGGACGTTGAACATGAGGTTAATCATTAATGTAATGATCGGGTGAATGCATATTAGATATGCATTCAATACTAAGTTTCTGGAACAGTGTCGATCGACATAATAAGTATGTCGGTCGACACAGATCGACCGTGTCGATCGACACATAGAGTGTGTCGGTCGACACGACTCGCGGATTACCAAATTAAATCGGTTTAATTGTTGGTTAATTCCGTTGTGGTTTAAGTCAACATATATAAAGATATATGGTCGACCAAAAACACTAATCTAACCTAATTCACAGCCACCAGAAACTAGAGAGAAACCTCTTGAGAGATCTGATCTCTATAGGCACTAGCATCCCTCCTGTTCAGTTTGTGTGCGTGTGGATACCAGTAGAGGCGCAGCATTTGAGGCGCTCTAGATCTCGATTATCTGCAAATCTTCCGCTGCATAATCACCAGGTAATCTCCAGATCTGATAGATTCAATTACATGAACCCTAGATCCTAGGCTCGGAATTCAGACCAGGATTGCCTAATTGGATTAGGATCTGCTAGAAATTCCTTCAGTTTCTGCGTGTTCAGCTCACGATAAAGTTGAGCGTCGAACGTATTTTGTCCAGATAATCCGGACTTTACCTCGTGACATTAGGAGTCTGAGGCGAACCGGATCGTTGAGTTCCAGATCCACTTCCAGACACTGGATCGTTATCAGATCTGATCCAGACCTAGTTCTTGATTTGATCGTTGACCCCTGACGAAGGATTCGTCAGGATAGGACTCGTCGTCGTCACTTGAGTGACAGATCCGGTGGGAGCTGATGTCGTAGGGATTAAAATTGGGTTCCTACCTACGTTTTCAGCCTGACCCGAGGTACTGTTCACTCTGGTGGTGTTCTGCGGAACGACGCATATCACTTGTTCGCGATCGGCTGGAGGTTGAGGAGTGACGGTGGTTTCGGGCGGAGTTGGATTCATCTCGATTATCGAACCTTGTATTTGATTCTTGTGACAGAAATATTTATGGTTATCCCTACAGACGGAGCCAAATGTGAGTTCTAGGTTTAACACCGAAATTTATAAGTAAATGTGGATTTGGGACTTTAGGAAATAAGAGTATAGTTTTTCTATGAATCAAAGACGTTATAAAGATTGAATGTCGAAATGAAATTTATTCAAAGAACAGGTTGAATGTATACAAAATGAGATTGAGCTATCTTAGTCAGTGATTTGTTGAACGGTTTTTAGAATGAAGTATTCGGATGACTTCCTTGCTTTTTATATCTTCCACCTCTTTGTTGCGATCTTCTCGTTTGCATTATTTTCAACGTCCCAAGATACGCTGAGATCGTTACAACGATCCCTTGACTTGTTCTTCATCGAACTCAAGCTCTGACGGATAAGTTTTAATAAACACGTCTTCTTTGAGCTTGGGCTTCGGCGTTTTGTTGTGTTTACTAGACCAGTTCGAGTTCGTTGATTCTTTTGGCTTCTTGCTTGGATGGGCCTCGTATTCTTTAAATGGGCCGGATTTTCGTTGTGCAAAATTCAGCACCAACAATATAGAAAATCGATTCCGATTCGAACTGATTTTACAAAATTATCCGAATGGGTATCCAAACCCGATCCAGACCAATTTCGAGTTTTCAGAAATTTTATTATAATTTCGGGCGCACCCTAACCCGATAAATCATGAACCGAGCCGACCCAATATTTAAAAATACCCCCAAAAATATCTAACCCTTAATCTGAAACACACAAAAACCCAAAAAACCGATATGAACACAAATAGGTACTTGAACAAGTTAGAAGTGTATATATTTAATTTTGATTTCAAGTTAAGTACATTATTTCCTATATAACGCACGTTACATAAATGATATGTTATATGTTAGAAGAATATAAAAATGACAAATATTTAAAACTGTTATGTATATATTAAACTATAATAGTTGACAAAAAAAAATGTAAACTATAATATTAAATGTTGTAAGAGTTATGGCTTAAACATAACACAAAGTAACACGCCTGGAGAAATTCCAAAACCAACAAGTTATTCAATATACCTTTTAACTTCTCGTAAACCATTCAACATAATAAGGCTATAAAGGGAAGAAGAAAACAAATATGTTTAATTTTAATCTAATTACAAATTAAGTAGGACCCTGCCGATAATGGGCTGTTCAAATAAACCCCCTCTTTGCTAATCCTACACCCTTTATCATAATTGATTCTCCAAGCATCATTTTAATGTTTGATTCGTACAAGACAAATCACCAAAGATTCGCGCGAGTTAACATAAGCAGAGGCCAGACGACACCATTCTTCCTCCAGACAGAATGGAATAACTCACTCATACAGGCTTCGTTTTGCCTCGTCTTTAAAACATGTACACGTATGTAAGTATAAATGCGTATGTTTAGACCCTAATCCAAAAAGAAAAAATTCACGTTAAAACATGACATCTGAGTATCGTCCAAGAGTTATTGTGAATGGAACAAGAAGAACAAGAACGTTCCATTACTTCTATTGCCGTCATTGTAGCCGTACCATTAGGCTCCGAAACTATGGCCTATATGGTACTTTATGTTCTTTCTGTTCTAGAGAGATCAATCTTCACGACGAGCTTGACATTATGAGTCTTAACCGACCTTTTTGGGATACCGATACCGATTGGATCACTCTCTATCTTGTCAACTCATCGAGAAGTAACCGGTTCAATCATGAACTAGTTAATACCGATGATGAATTCGTTGATCTCATGGCTAATGGACGTGTCGGTCCCCCACCGGCCTCTTTATCCGCCATCGAGGCTGTAAAGACGGTTACAATCGCTGAAGAAGATTTAGCAAAAGAGAAGGTTTGTGCGATATGCAAAGAGGATTTTGAAGTTGGAGAGGAAGGCAAGGAGTTGAAATGTTTGCATTTGTACCATCCAAGCTGCATTGTGTCTTGGTTGAATATTCATAATACTTGTCCCATTTGTCGCTTTGAGGTTCGCTTAGGTGTTTCCGAAAGTAACATTGATGGAGGGTCTCACCACGTAGAGGACGATCGATCAAATCGTTTTTGGACTCAGGTTTGTTCTTTGTGGCCTCTCCGAATGATGTTTGATTGGGTACATAGTCTCCTCGGTAAGATTCCTCCTCCTGATCTAACTTTCATGGTTATCCTAATATGCTTTCATGTTTTTTAATTATAAATATTAACTCTTAATATACCGCAGATATAAGAATAACAAACAGTTGGAAAAAAAATTAAAGAAATTGCAAACTATATAATTCCTATTCATACAATATTGTTGTTAAAAAAATATTGACTATATATGTAAAAAAAAAGGAATTATAGACTATATACATATTAAAAATACACAAAAAAGAACAAAAACTAGAGGCAACGAGGAGAAAGCGAAGAGCGGCGTTTACGGAACATTTTACTAAACAAATGCTTGGCTTTAACAAAACCATATGTGTTTGATGTAATTATCATTGCATGAATATTATCTTTGATTCATTTGCAAGTTGTAAATAAAATCGTGGTGACAAGTTTTTTTTAGTTGGAACGAAATAGATAATGTGACTTAAATGATTACGAAGAGGAGAACACACGCAAGCGCGTAACACATCGTCCACAACATTAATTTGTTCTTTGCAAAAATCAAGAAATCGTATCAAATTAAATAATCACCCATCACCCAACTTGTAATATAAAAACAATTTCCGTACTCATATAAATCCACCCATTTATGTTCTTTGCAACAAAACCTTATTCCAATTATCAAACAAAACTTGCAAAAGAGGGGAAAAATGGTGAAGCCGACAAGTACTCTTTTGATTACCATGATCTTCATGGCTTCATTATCATTTCTTTCCCACGCCCTTAAACTTGAAAGCCTCCTAATTAATGTCGTCCAAATAATGGGTGTGTATTTCGTTGCTCCCTTAACGTAAACCTAAACACCCCAGGCCTGGCCCAAAGTCATTTGGCGCCTAAAGCGCATCCAAAAATGATGTCCGGGAAGGAGGGATCGAACCCTGTTCCCCAGGATGTATAACTAACGACTTAGGCCGCTACACTAAAGAAACACATCTTTATTTGCTACCTTTAAATAGTTTATAAGATTTGGTGCCTAAAGCCCTTGTTTCATGGGCTTTAGGCACGGGCTGGCTCTGAAACACCCCTTCACTCTATGGCATCCTCTTTCACTTAACAAGTGAGGATCAAGTACTATTATAGCCGGAGCCGTCACAAACCAAGCCGGGGCACTCGCCATCACGACATGACTCCTTGGCATGCTTTACTAGGGTTAATCTTCCGGTGGCATCATGCTCGACCTTCGCGGTAAGTCCCTGAGCCTGGTTCAAGTCATCAACTCAACTCTAGAAAATGTTGCATGTCTGGCCATATATATCCGGATCCAGACGTGTTGAATGATCCACTCACTCGAGTACTCAAACATGTCCGTGTTAACGTGCATGCCTTACAATTATAAACATGTTTACTTGTATATAAGATTAGGGGTTATCCCGCTCGTATTCAAATCTGATGTAAGTACATTTATCTTGATCGTATGTTTCTCACGTTTTTTGTACTGTGTTATATGTAGTGTCTTGTTTTTGTACTATTTTGTAGGCTATGTTATCTGCTTCTAATTGTTTTTTAATCGTAATCATATTCTTTAACTCTTTTTTTATTTGCAAAAGTCTATTATCTGGTTGATGTCAATGGAGTTGCTATATTTATTGAGTGGGTGAGTGATTCCAAGGAAGTGTTTTTGTAGTATTTTGAAGTGTATTCTATGTGGGTGTACGTTAAGTTAAACTACCATTTGCATAATGATTGGCGTTGGTAGTTGTTAAGAGATCTATGATTCATGTTCTAATGTTTTTCCTCCGCGATTTATATTGGTAGGATAAATAAGTGTATATGGAACTGCAATTTGTTTTCTATGAATAATTTGATAACAACAAAAGATTTGTCACGGGAGATCCTTGTTGTTGGCGTTAAAGCAAGTAGTATTTGCCTTATTTTGTTGTTTTTTTATGTTACTCTAATTTGGCAGTTGTAATCCAATTAGAACCTAAACATGAGGGACGGTGTTTTCTTAAAATACACGCAAACCATGTTGTTTTCAGGTTATGGAAATCGTTATTATATGTAACTAGGTAAATACCCGCGCTACGCCGCGGTTTTTTTTATAAATATTGTATTTAAATGTATTTTTTCCTTTTCGTTTGAAGAATAATTTAACCGATTGTATGTGAATTTTGATTTAAATAAAAAGTATCATCCAAAATATACATTCATATTAAATCGTATGTCCGATTTATATGTCTTTGTTCTTCTCTATCCTTCAACTTTGTCGATCGTCGTTGTCCTCCAGATTTTCTTCACCTATTTTTTTGTGTATGATTAATATTATAATAAAGACGTATGTATTGAAATGATATGGTAAACGACAAATACCTGGACATCGTAGTTGAAGATTGTTAAAAATCTCCTTATAGACGACATTTTTAATTGTTGGTGCTGTTGGGTCTTTTATTTCTTCACTCCAAATATTCAATCCTTTTTTGAAATGACACGAGATAGAGCAATATAAAGTTGTCCATGACTGAAAACTGGCTTCGGAAGATAAATCCCAACATGTTGTAAGCTTTGCTCTTGGCTTTTATTTATCGTCATAGCATAGCAAACCCCGATGGGGAATTGTCTTCTTTTCATCTTGTATGGGCAGTTTGTATCCGTTGTTGTCATTACGATCCTTGGAATAAGGATTCTCTTCCCCGCATTTTTGCCGACTAAAATTTCTGTTTATGATAAATGCATACTGATCGAATATTTGAGATTTCCAAACATTTGTACAAGGATGTGAATATGTGAATATAGTAATAGTACGTACCTGGCAGATATCATCAAGCTTATCGGTCCATGTGCCTCCCTGGCAAATTGCGACTACGTAGTCCTTGCATTCGAAGAAAAGCTTTGACAAGTCATCGTTTGTGGCTACGACTGGCTCCACCATTACAAATCCGAGGGTAACCTGTACATTTTAGTTCTCTTTTCTTTCAATCGATCCTTTCATCTATATCAAAATCTGTACAACACAGCACACGTTTATAGCATCTGAGCCTACAATTTTCTTTATTCTTCTGGAGTTCAGATAAAATACTATAAGACCTGATTTCAAGGTTTCAAACATTCACAAACTGCATCATTTAGATTCTTCTTATGATTAATGCATACTGATCGAATACTATTCTTCTAGACAAGGGCTTCACAAAGACCTTATAAATACATAAAATAAAAGACAAGATGATATGCGATTTAAAGGAAAAACTTACAAGAGAAACAAACAGCTGCTCGAGAAGTTCAACAGCCGGAATGTCTTCCAAGGAATTCAAGATTCCTTCCCTATTATGAAATTAATGAGCAACGGGCAAAATCTCCAAGAGCGATCAAACACATGATCCACTAACCACTATGCCTAAGATGACATATTATTGACACTTACACAGCTAAATATTCATCAAAGAGAGGTGATTGCTGAACCGCAGGCAGTGGTTTAGCTGTTTCTCACAGCTCGCGCCATAAACTACCTAAGAACACATAAAAGTTGCAAATAAAACATGAGGACGAGACATAAAAGATTACTATTAATATGTTTAACCACAGGAAGAATTGATACAAGTGTGAATCGTGATCGAAAGAAAAACAGGAGAAAAGGTCGAACCTTTTGTTTGCATCCGGATGCTTAAATGACCTTGTAGGGGAGAAGAGTGATCTCCAGAAGAAGTATCATTTCAGTAAGGAGAATGCCATCTCACAAAATCTTCCAAAATACAACCAGGATTTGCTGCCTAACCGAGGTACATACACAAATCAAAATTTTCAAATCAGCAACAACTTCTGTTTCCTTCATGAGAACTTATACTCCAAACATCACATCACTAAGATTATAAACTTTGAAACAATCACCTTGAAAGCTTGCATGTCAGACAAGAGTTGAGAACACCCGTCACCATGCTGAACCATAAGAAAGACAACAATCCAAACTATCAAGAAAATTGGATATCTGAGAATGTCTGAAACCAAATAAAACTTCCATTATTTTATCATCTAACTCTGTTCCAGGTCTATTAATCGTCAAATTAGGATGAGTACGGTTTACAACCCATAGAAAAGATAACGCTAACTTCTGCTTCTATCTCCACTGTTTATTTCTGCAAAAAAAAATCATGTGAAGGTTTGAAATCACTAAAATAGGACCCAATACAACTGAATCTGACAGAGTTAAGAAATCTACACAAATGCTTGAACAAATCAAGATCTAATAGAGCAAGGGAAATGGATAACCTCTGTTTGAATTTTTCACTCCCGAGAATTGATTCTCGATATACGAACAGCAAATCCATTCCCAGCTCTGTTCTTGACATCATATGGTGTTTTCCAGCTCGTCAAATTTACAGGAAACATTAAAACAATGAAAGTTAAACGATTGATCAAATTAATCGACAGATTGTATAGCAATATCACTTTAGTTAGCCATCGGAAGCTACATATTAAGACAGCCGGCGCATGTTCTAATTCCGGAGATGATTTGTCTACTCCGACATAAACCCTAAACGCGGACGAGATCTGATGAGCTTTACCATCACGCCGTATAGTTTGCACCGGAACCTTTCGGAGACGACGAATCGCAGTTCTACCGTCATCTACGCATCTCCGGCGAGCAAAGGCGACGGACCCTGGAGAGCGACGAAATCGAGAAAGAGAATCGGGTGAGTGGTTCAAATCGCGTCAGTGGTTCTAGAAGGGAAAAAAAGTCTGGAAAAAATGACTCAGCAAACATGTTATAATTTGATTGGGCTTTCAACTTTTTTCATTTATTGACATGGCTACACCAGAGGGCTTAAGGGGGCTGAGGTGGCAACACCTTGTGAGGCACTAGCTCTATTATTGTATTGATTTGTTGTTTCTAGTTGAAATGAAATGCGCTGGTCCTAACTTTGAATAAGGTAAACATAAGCTGACCGAGGAAAAAAAAAGTTCCATAAGGAAGTAACATGTGGTCATGTGATGCTATTCTTTTTCCTTCTCTTCTGAAGAATGCGACCATGGGTCCAATAGCAAAATTGTCGGATGTTGGTTGCTAAATACATCGGACTCAATCGTAGGCTTCTGGTTTAGGAGCTAAAATTGATTTAATGAACCAATGCAGACAGCATGTTCATTTCGGTTTAATCGCGGGTTCACTTAAAGTATTTTTCTTTGTCGATTTAAAGTTGCTCATCTGTGATTGGAGGGTAAACAGAGCCGAGTTTGTTATAGGTTGTTATGCTTACCAGATTGAAGTCGTTGTAGGTCGTCGTGATTGGTGAGTGTTTTGTTTCTGTTAAAAGGTTTTTGCTCGTCCATTGATGAGTGTAGAGAGATACAATTGTATTTTTCTAGAAGAGAAATCAATTGTATTTCTAGAAGAGAGATAGAAACCACATAGGGTTTCGTTATGGTGAGTAACAGAGAGGTATTCCGAGTTTTCCGGTGAGAGCGAAGGCGAAGATTGTACTTAACCAATCTTACTGAATTCCGAGAAAAAAGCCTCGACCAGACCTAGGGTGTGGTTTACACCTGAACTGGGGAATCTTTTTGTGTGTCCTTGTTTCTGCATTTCTTTTTTCTTGTTTTCTTTCACAAACTCAAAGTTGAATTCGGTCAAAGCCTCTATGAATCGTGAGCTAGACTAAGTAAGAATCACAGCAAGTGGTACCAGAGCATAGGTTCCAAGATCGAGAAGATCTAGCTCAGAAAACATATTGAAGTCTCGATTGCATATCTCTACGCGATGTCTCCCACAAAGATCAAAGTGGAGAAGTTTAATGGAGTGATCAATTGCAACTTGTGGAAGTAAAGGTTACTCGCGAATCTAGATCTTCTTGGTTTGGCAGAGGCTCTTAGTATTCAAGAGGAAGAAGAAGGAGGTTTTAAACGTGAGGAATAAAAGGATAAAAAGTCGATGATTCTCATACTTTGAAGATTGATCAACCTTGCAAAAACAAAGGAAGGTACGTAGCACGATTTTTATGAGTGTTACAGACAAGATATTGAGAAATATCATAAAAGAAAGGATTCTGACTGGTATGTTGAAAGTCTTGGATGCTCAGTATATATTAAAATATTTGCAAAATCGTATGTACCTTAAGCAGCGCATATACAACTTTAAGATGAATGATTCTGTAACAATAGAGAACAACATTGATGAGTTCTTGAAGATTATAACGGATTTAGAATAACGATAGACCGACAATTCTCTTCTCCAAGCTATTCCTTCAGCTCAACAACGCGGCGCGAGAGCTGATTCAAAGTATCACCATGAAAATACTTAGCGAAATCCTCCGCCCCCTGTGCATATTTGATTTTGGTCTCCAAACTCTTGTAGTATTCGGCCGCGGAGAACAACACCTGCGCGGAACCAATTTTTTATTTTTTTTTAAAGGGGGGGGGGGGGGTAAGAAGAGTATATATACACTTGAACCACGAAACGAGCAAGTCTGGAAAAAACCATCGGGCTCCACCATCTCCTCAACAATAATAGGAGTCGAGCCACCAAACGTAACATGACCAACCAGCTCAGTGCACGCCTTACTGTCACTCAGCAAGGGCACGTCAGCACTCAAATACTTGAACTCGAAACTATAATCGACATTCTCCTCCAAAGGCTTAACACCCTCTTCCTCATTCGTCCACTCTACAAGGCCCGCCACAGCGGATCCCCCCTCGGGAACCTACGTCGCCGCCAACCCTCGTCCGTTTGAAGGTCAATCCAGTGGCCCCTTTCTCTTTTCCACGGTTGACCTCTTTCGGAGAGCAGCACCCGCCAAATCCTCACCCGCAATAGGGCGGTCTCTTTCCCCACCTGTCATGGATGGGTCATAGATAACAGAGTCCATCTTCCCCTCGGATACCAACCCAGCAGTGTCAAGCTAGGACTCCAACCCAGCATTTGGAGCATCACCTCGACATGTTTTTTGCTCCACATACCGAACCTCTAAGCTCGGCTCCGCCAAAATGATCTCCATAACCTTTAAAGGCAGTGCGGCGTCATCACCTACCAACACCTCCTCTAAGCATAACTTAACGTGAGCAAATACATTGTGCGGAGAGTCTTCACGGGCCGCCTCACCTCGGCCTTCTGATTCAAAAGAAGGAAGACGAGCGAGCACAAAAAAAAATCAGAGGAGTAACTAGACACCCTAAACCTCCCCCTCATATATGCCAAAAGAAACAATATACAAGTCAGACTCGCAAGGACAAAAATAGCAACAATTCGAAAGCCAGTCTTACCAAACATCGCTCCCGAAATTCGCAATGTGAAGGATCCTTTGACACGAAAAATTCAGAAGTCGTGTTCCTCTTCACCAATATCACCGGAGTATAGAAATGTAAGAGCATGAGACAAAATTAGTCGACAACGGTAAAGAAACGTCATCAATTGTCGGAAATTCGGCAGAACAAGATAATCGGCTGCCGAGCAGTTAAAAAACTAGAACCGCCTACCAAACGGTGAATGACCACCAAGAACAGAAGAACTCCAAAAAAAATATGTTAGCTAAGCGTGAAAATCATATATAAAACCAGATGGAAAAATAAAGTAACCTATTTTAATATCGGCTGAGAAATGAGGAAAGAAGAAAGAGGAGAGATTTAAATAGGAGGAGGAAGATAAGCGGAAGATCATGAACCAACGTGTGGCAAAAAAAGCACGACGATCAATGATGTCTCCCCGCGTGCAAATAAAAGGCAGGAAACCGTACAAAATGTTTAATGACAATGTCGCTTCAATGTTTGTGTGTGAGAACCAACCCCCAGGAAACCTTGCAAACTTAATTATCATCGATTATTCGACATCCAAATAGGGCCAAGATACGGTGATTTAATTACCACTCTAAACAAATTCGGTGAAATAGTCAAAGGCTTCATCCACCGAACTAGGGGGCTTATTGTTGAAGGTGGGTTTAGCACCCCCAATTAGCTAGGCCCATCTTAAATTATTTAAGGCCTATTTTGCAAACCAACCAAAGTCAGCCATATCTAGCTAATGTAGGCATACTACTTTTCATCATTATGGCGCTGATTTATAGTTTTGGTTTCGATCAGAGAACGACACGTGGCAGAATAAATCGACGAACAGTGACCTATGTGAACAATATTCCGTTGTTGTACAATGATGATTTATGTAGTGCGCCGCAAAGTAGCTCGGACGCGAGGCTCGAAAGTTCGAAACACTCTACCTGGAAAAATTGTTGAAGGCGACACGTCGTTCCGATTTAAGAAAGATCTGACACCAGGACTTTTCGTGTAAATACTCCTTCAAGACCATTTATTATAGACACACTGAAATTATTACACACGAGACTCACTTATCACTTGTAATCTTTACCCTGCTCAAATTACTGGGCCCGAATTACAGGCCCAACATTATGAAGCGTAACCCCACGCGCGTACATGGGATCGCCGATGTCTCTTCAACTCATCCATCTCAAAAATTCAAAACCACGAGTTGCGTTCCTGATCTCTTTCCAGCAGAATATCTGTCTAGGGTTTATGATAAACAGGAAGAATCTTGCTACAATGGTGAGAATCTCTGGGTTTTAGATATCCTAATTTCCAAACCCTAATTTTCTTTTCATTGCTTCTTGTTTCTGAATGTATTACTGCATCTTCAGGGAGGTGAAGGAGAAGATCTAGAACCACTTTTTGATTATCATCGTGTTCAGCCATCGAATTTTGTTTGCATTGACGGTGAGTTTTTAGTTATTGATTTTGGTGACGGACGCGCGATTATATAGAAGATGAATTCATTCTTCTCGATTTGAAAATCTCGCAGACGACGATTCTGATGTCTCGGAGGTTCCGGTTAACAAGAGAGCAAAAATTTCCCCTAAAGTAAGAATTGATCTTTATGATTGGCTCCTCGCTCACTGAGATCTTTGTGTAAATTGAAATTCACAAAGGAATTTGTTGAGAAGCTTAGGGCTTTAGAAGAGTTTGAAACTCTTCTTTGAGTCACTTTTGGATTTGTTCTTTGTTCTGTTTATGTTTGTATTAGTTTTGGTCCACTGTAATCTAAAGTAAGAAACAATTTGATTCTTTTCTTCAAGATTCAGAGTCTGAACCTATCATTAATGTTCTTGGAACTTGAATTGTTTTATGGCGAAGTAAAAACCACACTTTTCTTTCATTTTTCTGAAACATTGAAGATTAACTTTTATTATAGATTGTAAAGGAAGATGAAGATGTGAAGGTGATTAAAGCGTCGGGTGATGACGATTGGTTACCTCCTCCACCAAAGGTTGTTTTCGATAAAAGCAAAGAGCCCGGTGAAGATTCAACCATTAAAGCATTGAGGTAGTTTTGTATGTCGAGTATTTCTCATCTCTATGTCCTTTTTTCCAACCTTATAGCGTTAAGTTAGGACTTTTATTTGTTAATGAGCCCTGATGATATAATTTTGTTAAAGAGCCCTTTGTTACACTTCGATTCTAAGGAATGAATTAAAATATGCAACATAGGTCGAAGAAGATGGAGCTCATGTCATACACAAATACTGTAGGAGATGTGTTGCAGGAAGCCAAGGAGTCTGCTAAAAAAGAAGCTGAAGTATCATTCGTACCATCTTCAGAGGCTGCTGCTCAGGCACCACCAGGGACTAGTAATGACAGGGCCAAGATTGTCATTACCATACAGGACAAAGATGGACACAAGCAATTCCGGGTGTATGCGGTAAGTTTCTTCACTGCTGACGATCCTAACTTTGTATGTGGGATAGTAGACTTAAGATTTGGTTGTTATATCATCCGCACTAACATCCAGATAGCTAGATATTTTGAGCTTTCTAGGAAAGCATTAGTTTGAATAGGAAGTTAAAGAGATCACTAAAGGGATTCAAATATTTGAGAAGTGTCTCAGGGTCTTAGAGGCTTAGTTTAGGGATCTGCATAACCCGATTTGTCTTTGATTTCATTTAAGAAACCCATATTGATTGATCTTTGACATGCATGATGAGCCGCACATTATGCTTTCTTTTGTTTACTTGATATAGTTTGGCTTCCAATGTATTAGATCTACAGAGATGCATTTTCAGTTAAGGCTTGTAAAATATGAGATGCCTTTGTATACTGAAGTTGATTTGGTATCTTACCATTTTCTTGTAGGATGAGAAGTTTGAGCGGGTTTTCAAAATGTATACGGATAGAGAAAAGCTTGACCCGAAAAATCTTGTGTTCACTTTTGACGGTGACAAGATTGATCCATCGACTACTCCTTCTAATCTTGAGATGGAGGAAGGTGATATGATTGAAGTACACACCAAAAAAAGATGATAAACAGGTAACTGACCTTTGTTGTGATATGACTGTGAAGCTTTTATTATCTTCGACTGGATTTGAAGTCGGGATCTAATCGTACTTGGTTGTGAAGTTTTTAGCAGACTTAAACCTGAGTTTGTACATGAAGATGGGCATGGAACGAGTATCTAGTTAAGACTGGTGTTGTATCTGTGACCTTTCTCGTTTTGTTGGAATTTTTTCTTTCGTTCGTTCGTTCGTTCGTTCTTTCATCGGTTGTTCGATTACAGCTTCAGCATGTTCTTAGGAGTGTCCAGTATGTAGATAAACCGAACCATTTTGATCATAACCAAAGCGGAAAAAAACCAATCTGAAAACCAATCTTTGGTTCATTTTTTCTCTCTTGAAAAACTCCCAAATCGAATCGAGCTGGACAAAAAAATGAAAAACTGATTTGAAGATTTGTATGTTTTGAAAAAGAATAAAAAAACTATTTGACCTAAATTTTAAATCTAAAACAAAAGTCGAAGCTAATCTATATTTTCCATTGTGTATGAACTTGGTTAGTTTTTTTTTGGTCCACAACTTGGTTAGTTTCAAACGCTTTCCGAGTTGACAAAATCTCGACGGAAAAACAGCTGATCCAGTAATGAAGCATCATGTTTTGGTCCTTGGTTGGCTACGACACGTGGCTTAAACTTATTGGTAAGGAAAAGGTAAGCTTTGGGATGATGGGTCGAGAAAGAAGCTGTCACAGTGGAACATACGTCCGTGGCTTCCCCATATCTCACGTGCATTAGGATAACGTAATCACCAATTTGTAGGTCCCACCATGAACCTACTTGGCATTGCCACGTCAGCGTAACAAAAAATAATGCCGAACCGAGCCGATGGATATTATCAGATGGGAAGTTTCTAAAACAGAGAAAGCTGTCTCAAGAATCTCTCTGATTTTAGTATTTTTCTCGCGTAGTTCGCTACGCTTATCCTCTTACCGGTAAATATATCTGGCTTCGATCTTTGATCTTTGAGTGAATACATTACTTTTTGCTATAAAATTTGATATTTTTGATGAAACAGGGACGAATCATCTCGTAACTTATGGATATTTGCGAGAATCCAAAGGACTTTTGGTAAATAAATAAATTGAGAGAAATGGAAAGATTATGTGAATTTTGCAAAGCATATAGAGCAGTGGTTTATTGTATAGCGGATGCAGCAAATCTTTGTTTAACATGTGATGCAAAAGTTCATTCAGCTAATGCACTCTCGGGGAGACATCTACGCACACTTTTATGCGATTCTTGTAAGAATCAGCCTTGTCTCCTTCGATGTTTGGACCACAAAATGTTTCTGTGTAATGGATGCAATGACAAGGTCCATGGTACTGTCTCGTCTAAGCATCATAGACGCGATGTGAGCTGTTATACGTGTTGTCCTTCTGCTAAAGATTTCGCTGTTATGTGGGGTTTTCCAGTTATGGATAATGATGATGTTTCGTTAGAACAATCTTTTGCAATGGTTAAACCTAAGGTTTGATGCTTGCTTTTTTAGTATATATTTTTTTCTTTCGATAAATCTGTTTGGTGATGTATTTGATAATGGTTTTCAGGTGCAAAGAGAAGCTGGTTTTATCTTGGAACAGATTCTTGAATTGGAGAAGCTTCAGCTCAGAGAAGTGAATGTTGGTTTGTCACTGACAGAACAGGCTGATCCTACTCCATTAGAGCTTCCGAAGCAATCTGAAGAACGTTTGATCGATCTTCAGCAGACAGGAAAAGAGCTGATTGTTGACTTCTCACACTTGTCTTCATCTTCCACACTTGGTGATTCCTTTTGGGAATGCAGCAACAATCAGGTTTGGTTCACATACATAAGTCTTTGTGGGAACCATTTAGTTACATTGTTTAGCTCTCTTTCTTCAGTTGTGGCATCAGAATCTACAAGACATTGGAGTTTGTGAAGAAACGCTTTGTGATGACGACGACTTCCATATACCTGACCTTGATCTCACTTTCCGAAACTTTGAAGAACTTTTTGGAGCTGATCCAGATCCAGTTGCAGACAATAACAAAATCTTAATTGGGGGAACATCGGTCTGCAAATCGTGTGAGGTTTGAGCATCTTCCATCTACTATATAGAGTCTAGAAGATCTAACCATTTTGTATATTCTTTTTTATATCATAAGGTCTCTCTGACCCTACTTTTGATGTGTGTTCAGGTGAATACATTTTCTTCACCATTCAATAATACCATATTTGCACCTAAACAAGCTTCCTCATCTATTTCATTCTCAAGCAACGAAACTCATTACCCTGACAATCACTTAGAGGAAGTAATATCTTTTTGTTCTCCTCTCACTAAGACCGCACGTCAAAACGCCATCTCAAGGCTCAAGGAGAAGAAGAGAGCAAGAACGTAAGTATTTACAGACACTTATCTTCCATCTACGTACGGTAGACATAAAAGAGTATATTAACTCCTCATAGTTGCATATTTTCTGTGGATTCAGAGAGGAGAAACAAGCTTAGTATGGTCTCTAAACTACACAAGGTAGCTACTGAGTTGCAACTCTTTATTCATCGCCATTCCTTTGTACATAAGACACTAATCTATCTAGCTGTTCATCTATTTCACACGTTCAGTTTCATTCATGTAACTGTGATTATTTGCTTCAACTTCCAATTTGTAATCACACCAAATTCACCAGAATTTAACTTTATACTTCATGTTAAATCAAAAGGTTACTTAACAAACAATGACATTGACAATGATGATCAGATGGGAACAGTGGAAATTGTAAGACTTTTGTGTGTACCGAAACCATAATTGTTGTTTTGATAAGACCACTTAAAAAGGGGTTAGTTATAGTTGTGATAAATAAGCAAAACATTTTTCTTTATATTAGCGAATTAAAATGCAGAAATAATTATATTTATTTTGATTAAGTTCCACTGTCTTGCAAGTTTTGTAAGAAGACCCCTGTCAATTAATCTTCAAAATCAAGCAATTAGTTGAAACAAATGATTCTCTTAACCATAACTGGGCCTTGGTTATTAGTATTCCCAGCTACTATGGCTTCTTCCTACTTATGATTGTCAAAAAGAACACATTCTTCTTACTATAGTATCAACGTCCAATATTATAATATTTGTCAAATAATTTACATGAAAATGGTCAAAATATAGTGGCATAACCGTAATTGTAGGTTAACGCTTTAGCACTGTGGTTCGGTGCTTACTTGCTGGGTTGTTTTTTTACCAGAGGTGATTCTTTTCTGTTAGCTACTTGTAACAACCAACCAAATCTTTTCCTTTTAATTATTTTTAATTTTTAATTTAGATACTTCTACATAATTTCCCTCCAAAACGGCAAAAGCAAACCCAGGCCTGTAGTATAAATACCCTGTAGCTTCCTTACTTTCTCTAGCAAGAAAATTTCTCAATTTTTTTTTCTCGGCACTTTCTCTCCGTTTTCTCGGTTGTTCTTCAGCTTCTCGGTAAATCTCTATTGCTTTTAACCGCCGACTTTCTTTTTTGATATCTTGATTTTGTTTCGTATGAATTTGATTATACCTCTCTAAAACTAGATCTGATTTCTTTCCAGTATTTTTTTCCGCGATTTGTATAAACGATATTTGCTTGAAGAAATTTCATATACGGTTGGTGTTTTCTTCTTCGCGAGATGTGGATACTTTGCTGCAGAAATTTTCGAATCTCTCGTGCTTTCTTCTCAATTGATTACTAAAATCTTCCTTTTCTGGCGATTATGAAACAGACTCGCGCAAATCTCACCGGGAAGTGATGGAAAACGAAATCGTGCCGTTTACTTACAGCGGCAGCTCCGCCGGAATCATGAACTCTCACGGTGAACCTTCCGGTGCGCCTTCTCTCTTATGCGATCAACTCTACCACTCCAGTCGCAACGTCGTGATGCAGCAGCGCCAAGATATGGTGAATCGGGAGGCGTTGTGTTACACGCGTCTCCAGGAGGCGTCGCTGGAAGCGGAAGTACTCCGTCTAGAGAACACCGAGCTCCGATCGATGAATCGCCACCTCAAGAAAGAGCTTGAACAGCTAATCAGATCCTCTATCCAGAACCGTGCGCTTCGGATGCTTAGCAATCTTTCTATCGGAGGTAATCACGACGCTGACGAAGCGGAGAATCAGAACCGTGCGCCGAATCGAGATGACGTCAGCGATGAGAGTCCGACGAGCGTGATTGCTAGTGAGGATCTGAACCGTTCTTCGCTGCCGAAGAGCATCTCCGTGAGATCCAGCGGTTACTCGAAGGCGAGCCAAGGAGGTGGTGCCGTCGCTCAATGTGGAAAATCTCGTGGAACCGTACCTAAGCCTGGGACTTGTGGTCAACAACTCACTACGACGGTAACTGTTTCTTCTTTGCTTTCTTGATTACTTGAGGATATTTAATTATAGAAATCAATTTGGGAACTAGGTCGATCATTGAGACTACAGACTTGATTAGCTGTTGAATTTGACATGCAAATGTGATTAGAATTTGCCTTGTTTGAATGATTCAACAGTCCTCTATTAGAAAAGCAGTGAATTGGTAACAGTTGACTGTGCTGAATTCATCTCTGCTTGTATTGTTCTGAATTGGTAACTACGTTTAGATTTAGATTCTTGAGCCAAAGAAAGAACCTAACATGAGTCTGAACTATAGATGAAAAGAGTAATAGTGATGAACTAAGAACCATGAATGAATGAAATGCAGGAACCAGTATATCTCGGAGTCTTTAACTACTTATTTTGGTTAACTGTTGAATCTGAGCTGCATATCTAGTTCTTTTTATGATACCACAATCCTCTGCTTTCTTTGAAATAGAGATGGTGATTGAATGAAATGCAGGAAGAAAATATATATCTGAGAGGGAAGATTTTGGTTTTACTGTTTTGGGATATGTAATCATTGAGACACTGTAGAATTGTTTAACCATTCATTGAGACTTGATGGTGGTGAATGAATGGAATTGCAGCAAAAGGTATATGTGCGAGGAGGGAAGAAAGAAGAGGAGGAGGAGGAAATAGAAGTGGAGGTGTACAATCAAGGTATGACAAAAACGGAGCTGTGCAACAAATGGCAAGAGACAGGGGCATGCCCATATGGTGACCATTGCCAATTCGCTCACGGCATTAAAGAACTCCGCCCAGTGATTCGCCATCCTCGTTACAAGACTGAGGTTTGCAGAATGGTTCTTGCTGGTGACATCTGTCCTTATGGCCACCGTTGCCACTTCCGCCACTCACTATCTGAGGAAGAGAAGCTCATGGCCGCTGCTTGCAAACCCAACAAGTCTTTCAAGCTGGTTAAGTGACCAAAGGTAAATGAAAAAACAAAAAAGGTTTGAATCATATACCTATAATTGAACAGTACTATAGCATATTGGTTAAAAAAAAGAAGTGAATAATGTGCTTTCGTAAGAGCGACTCTTTGTGACAAGTGGTTGATTGAACATTTTCCGGTTATTCAGATGATTGTTTTGTTAATACATAGAAGATTTATGCTTTTTTGCAAGTTTCTAAATGAGTGGTTTTCGATGATCAATGTAAATATACAACATTCACCCTTGTCGTGGACTGTATCCTTTCATTGATAGTTGGTGGTGTGGTAGTCGCTAGTTGCGGTCAGATGATTATGGTGTCGAAAGTTGTAAAGAAATGTTGGCACTAGGGTGGATAGGTTGACGAATACACACAAAACGACGTTTATTTGATAAATACTATACATGTATATGTTGATTCATAAAATCATACAATAATCAATTGAATAAATTGATTGTAAATTTTAGGACTTGGATAATTAGATTAAACAAATCCAAATCGGCAATAACAAATTAGACCGGAAAATCTAGTCTTATTATAAAATCGAACCAGAACCGATCGATGATCGCTACTTCTAGGGTTTTTAGTACAGAAGCGTTTAATGAATCGAACTTGTAAAGATATTATTAAAGGTATAGCTGAATCCGTGAGGACTGGCTACGTACCCTGTAAATAGGGTTTAAGCTATTCGTAATTCGGTGAAAAGTGGTATGAATGATAATCTTTTTCCCTCGCAGAGGAAGTATATTTATATCAGGAGAGTTAAGTTATTTTCCTAAACTCTCTCAGATATCGATAATGTTAAATTAACATATTTTTTGATCTTCATTCTTTTTTGGATATTTGTCTTTATCTTCTTTCTTTTCTTAAATATGGTTAATTTACTTAACCATATTTTTTTTCTTTTTGTGCAGGTCGACGTTGGCTTTGCCATAGCATACCTTTTTTATTATTTGGGCTTTGAGCTTAAACAACCGATTTCTGTTGGACCGAGGGTCCTAAATCTACATCCAACAATATACTCTCTTCAATTTTCTCGGTTTTCATTGTGGTACAAGCAAGAATTAGGTTTTACTTGGATTCAAGTACTCAATTATCATGGACGAGGGGACAAACGCTCCCGTTTTTCTCCCAACCTTGTTTCTTCCGCCGTCTATTCAACTTCTCCGATCTCCCTCTCCGGCGCGCGTTGCTTGTCACCGCTGCCGTGAGAGGGTCCGCCTCTTCTCCCTCTTCTATTCGGCCTCCTCTTCGTTTGATTTTGTAAAGGTACGAGTTGCAGATCTGGTTTTGAATTGGTTGAGGTTTGTGTGGGTTTCGACATCGGAGCTCGTCTCGCCGGTCGGTGGTTGGGGTCTTCTGCTCCTGTCTTCTGGTTTCTAGTCTCGTCCTGCTCCGGTTCTGTCTGCTTCGAGGGCGGCGGTTGGGATCGGCTCTTCTGTGTTCTGTCTCTGTTGTGGATCGGCTTTCTCCCCTCCCTTATGGCTTTGTAGCTCCGGCTTTGCTCTGTAGTAGCGACGGCGCTTATCGTTTGGTGGTCTATCTATCTGGGTTCTTGTTGAGGATTTGATATTGAGGACGTCTCTCTCCTGCTTCTTTAGCTTCGGTTAGTCTACTGCTCATGTTTCGCTACGGCTGCTTTAGTCCTCTCCTGCCTTATCCGGTTTGGTCTTTGGCTTTGGTTTGTGGATCGACGGGTCCTTTTAGCCTTTGACGTGCTCGCCGATTTGCTTCTCATCCTCTTCGAAGTAAGGATTTCCTATTTCTTTGTTTCTCTGTTTGGTGTTTGTACTCTGCTACGGTCTCATCGGAAGTACGGGCTGTGGCGTTGTCGGTTGCTCGCTTCCGCCTTCTGCGCTTTGGTGGGTTTGGAGGTGCTCTCCGGTGTGTTAAAGCTTGGCTCTTTTTGGTTTGACATTGGTCGTCCGCCTTTGGTTTTGTGCTAAGCCTTGGCTTTCATCCGCGGTCGAAAGAAGTCGGCGAGTCCGGATAAACTTCATCTCGTCGCATGTCGTGGCTCGGCAGCCATGGCTTGGTCTCTGTGTATGGGTGGTTTCGGTTCTCTCCTACTGCTTTGCCGTCGTCTGTGTGTGCGTGCTTGCTGTGGCTATCCTATCTTCTTGGAGTCGGCTACTGATTTCCCAAGATTGGCTGTGCTGCAATATCCTTTTATTATCCTTTAGATTTCTTCTTATGTGTTGTTAAGTGTGTAAGCTTGTGATTTAGAGTTGTTCTTATTAATATTTTCTCCATGCTGTAACACTTCACCAGTTTTTAATTGCAAAATCTAGTTAAAAAAAAAAAAGTACTCAATTATCCAAATAAAACCTTTTTAATACATATATAATTTATGCTGTCACGGAGTACTACCAAGAAGTATTTGGTACCACTATAATACCTAGACCAAAAGATCTTGGCAAAATAGCCCCAAAACTTTTGGAATTCAACCGTTTTACTTTGTCTATGTTAATCATGTTCCACCGACTTGGATAATTGAATATTCTTTATGAAAATTATTTATTTGAAAATTATCTAAACATATTTTCTTATGGGTTATTTGCATCAATATTATGTTTTGGACCAAAAATTAGGTCTATAAAAAGTTTTTACTTGAAATTAGGTTTGTAGCACAACACAACTAAAATGACACACAAGGTTGGACAATTTTACCCTTACTTTTTCCATGGACAGCTTTTCAGACCTGCAAAAAGTACTTTTCAGACCTGCAAAAAATGAATTTTTTTTTTGAAATATAAAGTACCGATGGAAAGTGACAGGTGCTTTTGTCTGTTTCGACCAGAATAGTTGTCTACTTTATATTGTATACCTTTATAATTTACATTGAATACTTTGAAAATGTAGTCAACTACTTTTTATAACATACATAGTTAACTACTAGACGTAATAGTCAACTACATTTATAAAAAAACACTAACTAATAATATGGGATTAGAATAAATATAATTTACTTTTAGATTTAGTGGTGTGTTTACGTAATGAGTAGTCAACTATTCTGTAAAATAGTCTAAACTTTATAGTCAACTATTTGTAAAATAGCTTATACAAAATAGTTAACTATTCTTTATATGTGTTGTTTTTACGTAATAAATAAGTAGTTGACTATTTTGTAAAATAATCTATACAAAGTAGTCATTTACTTCTTTAATATAAATGTAATTGACTATTATATCTAGTGATGGAAAGTGACAGGTACTTTTGTCTGTTTCGACCAGAATAGTTGTCTATTTTATATTGTATTCGAATACTGGATATACATAACCAAAAAAACATAACCAACTATTTTTCAACTATTTTATAATTTTCATTGAATACTTTGAGAAGATAGTCAACTACTTTTTATAACATACATAGTTAACTACTAGACGTAATAGTCAACTACATTTATAAAAAAACACTAACTAATAATATGGGATTATAATAAATATAATTTACTTTTAGATTTAGTGGTGTGTTTATGTAATGAGTAGTCAACTATTCTGTAAAATAGTCTAAACTTTATAGTCAACTATAAGTAGTTAACTATTTGTAAAATAGTTTATACAAAATAGTCCTACCCACATCTCTAACGAGAGTCAAATCCGATCGAAGAACAAGCTGCACCACTCTGAGACTTCAGGGACATATGTAATGTAGTTGTAATGATAATTAGTCCAAGATGTTTCTGCTTCCATCCTCAAAAGCTGCTGATAAAACAACACAAAATAATCAAGAAATTAATAACCTTTTACACATCAAACATTGAAAACCATAACAATCCATTAGCAAAAGAACATCAAATAAGATTCAAAGCTTTCGAATCTGAATTGCAGACCTGATTCAAAGCTATCTTCCGTCGAACAAGCCAGATCCGGATTCAGATCCGGAGCTGTCGGGTCTGGATTTGCCACTCGACACTTATTCTCAGAAATCAAACACTAATCCAAATCTAAAGCAATATTTGAACGCCGTAATGGTGTAATGGCGTAAAATCAATTCTTAGACATCTCTCCCTGATTTTAAAGCTCTCGATGAAAAAATATTTGAACGTCGTAATGGCGCAGAAACTGGATTTTAATTTTCTAGAGAAAGAGAGAGAGAGGAGCTTGTGTAATGGTTAGATGAAGAGATGCAGAAGCAAAACGGTGAAGAGGAAATGATAAGGAAGAAGACAAATTCATGGTGGGGTCATTGTGTAGTACAATGTCAGCCGAATCAAAAGTCCTCATAGATAGAGTGAATATTCAAGAGTGTAAAAAAAGATATAGTGATGGGCAAAATTGAACTTTTCATCCTCCCCAAAAGCTACTTTTTATTTACCTAATTTAAGTCTCATCTATAGCTATGAGACCTAATTTCTCTTTTCTTATCTGGGGCTGTGAGCCTTTTGGTAGACATGAAAACAGATTATAAAAAAACTGAAGTCCAATATAGCTAAGAAAAATTTGTAGGTATTAATGGTATATAGAAACAAATTATTTATATGATAACTAAATAAATTTATTACTGTTAAGTTTTTGTTACCTTATATTATATATGTTATAAACTTATAGTTATTCAAAATGTTAAGCATAGTGTGAATTTTTAATGTCATAATTATTACAACTATTATTTTGTTACAATATTATGTTTATGGGATTTTTTTCATTTTAATCTCATAATTATCGCAAATGTTAATAGTATTTTTTTTTAAGTGTGTAGTTAAAATTAAATAATAGACTAGATTTTGATCCGCGCTTAGCGCATAATATTATTTTGATTTTTTTTTTAATTTGTTTCTGTAATATTTTTTGTATTTTAATCATTGTCATAATGATTAATGATGTTTGTCCTTTATTTTAGTTATATAATAGTTTTTTTTTTTTGATAATCCAGGGGTAGATCTCAGACCAAACAGTCCAGACTAATCCCATGGGCCCAGTCAGACCGCCGGCCAACTTCACCTGAGAGGGTTTTCTCTGGGCCTTTGGCCCAGTACCCGCGTTAGGTGTCCAGAGGAGGCATATTAGTTTCCGCATGGGGGAAATCGAACCCGGATGATGGTAGCCACTACATGTCCGTCCTTCCACTTGGACTACCTCGTCCGGACGTCATATAATAGTTGATATTGTATATTGTTATCATTTTATCTCATTGGGTAAACTTTTTCTTTATTATGTAAACTTATATTATGTCTTTTCATCTTAAAAATCAATGGAATATAAATTTACTTTAGTGTTATAAATCGATGAGACTGTAGACGAAGAGACTGACCATTGGTATCAAACCTCTTCCACCAAATTTATAAAACAACTTTCATATGTATGAATAGTGACTCAAGTTTTGTTATCATTTTTTATCTTGGTGAAATCGCTACAATGAGTTTTAAAGATTCATTTTATCAAACTTAATCCTAATAATGTTGATTTCAATTATTTTATCTATATAGTACTTTATATTATATTTTTATATGTGAGTTTATGAAAGTTGTATCTTATGTTGGACGTATTTATTAGTTATATATATATATATATATATATATATTAAAGTTTGATATTAGTTTGGGAGTGTAATTTATTGTTTTATCTATTACGTTGAATTTGTAAATTATAAGTATACTTATAAAACTTCAATTTTCATGATTGTTTAATTAAATAAATTTACGGAAAATTTTATATTAGTTACAATAGGTAAGAAAAATTGAAAATATGAATCCCATATTAAAAGTTTGCATATTAATAATGTTATAGCTGGAAAACGTGACAAATCCACCCATTTGACCCGTTTGCTAAGATCCACTAATTGTTTGTGATAAGAAGAACTCGTCCATGATAACCCGTGAAATAATAACATTATATCCGCACAAAACACGTCTAAGTTTGCAAGTTACTTGTGCGATGTAAAAATATTTTTTAAATACTCGTAAAATTATTTGATTTCAGTTTTAATTAGATTTTTTTCTTCAAAAATAATTTAAATATCATATAAATTAAATAAAATTTATTATATATGCATTTATAATATTTATACTAAAATTAGTTAAATAATTATTAAAAATTTGATGTTCCTGGAAATAAATTTAATGATAATAAAACTAAAGATATCAAATTTTCTAAACTCAAGCTACTTTATAATCAAATTTCCTTATATTTCTTCGTGAATCTTTTAATGATTGTGTAATTACCTTATAAATTTGAGGAATTCTTTTTTTTTTAACGAAAAATATTAAAACCGGATTCTTATTCGTAAAAATTAAGCTATTTTTAATGCACATTCCTAAAATTGAGCTACTTTTTCGTCGTAATTACAATTAACTATTATTATTATGTTATTTTATAATCGATGAATGGTATATATGAAAAACTAACTTTACACGTGAATATGATAACAATACTTATTAATGTCTACATAAAAACAAAAACAATTGAGTGCTTTATCAAAAGAAAAAAAAAGTTGGACGTGCATATGCTACGATTACTATCGTAACATTTACCAATAAATCAATTTGGATAATTTATACGATATATTATAGTTATAATTTTATTATGATAATTACAAACCTACGTTACAATGTCTCCCTCCCCTACACCCCCAAAAAAATCGTAACTTATTATATAATATGACCAAACCAAATGCTAAATCTGAGATGTAAACAAAACTGAATTTATAACCAAAATCCCTAACAATCACTTAATCTCCGTCATCAAAACTATCGGGTGAACACTCTCCTTTACTCTTGGTTTCAGCTATTTCATCCAACTCCACCGTAATCGACGTCTCATAAATCTCTCTTGCCTCGTTTGATTTCATATTTCATATGTGTGGCCTCCGTTTCTTTTAGTTAGCCGCCTTTCTAATTACTTCATGTTTTGTGTAATTACCTTATAAATTTGAGGAATTCTTTTTTTTTTTTAACGAAAAATATTAAAAACGGATTATTATTCATACAAATTAAGCTATTTTTAATGCACATTCCTAAAATTGAGCTACTTTTTCGTCGTAATTACAATTAACTATTATTATTATGTAAAATATGTTTTACCATATAGTGTCGAATGGGTAAAACTGATTTAGAATAGCATTATGTAATTTTATAATCGATGAATGGTATAAATGAATCAAACTAACTTTACACGTGAATATGATAACAATACTTATTAATGTGTACATAAAAAAAAATTGAGTGCTTTATCAAAAGGAAAAAAAAGTTGGACGGCGTGTATACTATATACACACCTTTGACAGAAAAATTTTCAGACCAAGAATGTTAAATTAAACACTTGATGTGATCTTACACTCATTGTTAACGTGTATACTATATACACACCTTTAAGTTTCCTAATCTATCTAAAAGTGAAGTTTCTGAAATCAAATATATATAATATACCTCCAAAGATGAGGTGCAATGGTGATGCATTGTGTGCAGGATGCCCAAGAAATGAGACAGCATAATATTCAAACTATCAGGAACCCCGACTTGTGATTTCGAAGCATTCTCAATCTGGGAGAATGGACAAATAGATTAGAGGAAAAAATGAAGAATAGAAGATTATCTCAGCTTTAACATATAACAGTCGCATAGTGATCGAATCAGTTAATGATTTGAAAATCTATTGAAACATTATTGTTTAAGCATAAAGAAGAGGGCTTTCGACAGGGAGATAACTAGGAGCATCCAGGTAACGATCCATGGTCCATTCTCCGTAGTTCCATTTTCATGACCCTTGTGTCACATATCAAGAGGGAAAAACTGAGAAACCCCAAAAGAAGAGAAACATGGAAATTTGTATTTCATTCAATTAGTATCGATACCTTGGACACAACAGCTTGTGCGAATAGCCCAAGAGCACTTGGAGGCAATCCTTCCATCTCTTTTGTGAAGAAGCCAGGTGTTCTTGTTGGAGATTTGACTAATTACGTTTCTTGAATCTCAATCTGCAATCTCAACACAGCATATATCGCACTCTTTCTCATCCTTTTAATTAAACAACAAAAGACACACACGATTTCAGGATTTTTAATCCATTAATAAAGTTCTTGGGGGTAATAGTGAAATTATACCTTGAGGTAGTTGCGAGCTTCGATGAGGGAGTGAAAATGGCGGAAACGGACGTGAGAAGCGGAACCATGGCTTCCAAAGGCGTTGAAGTCACGGCGGCCAACACCTTCGTCTCCGGTGACGCCGGTGGTAGAGGCCGCCGTCAACTCCTTCGTCTCCGATGTACTCGATTACGCCGGCGCAGGATGATGGAAGAGGAGCGGTTATGGTGGTGTGGTTGGTCCAGAATCGTAAAGGAGAAGGAGAGAAGGAGAGAAGAGAGAAGGAGAAAAGAATCGTGAAGGAGAGAAAGGGGAAAAGAAAAAAAAAGAAAAAAAAAGAATGGCCCAGATTTGATTATGATATTGATCTAAGGGTTCAAAAGTTGATCCATGTGATGCAACTATTGACCAATCAAAATATTCTTTAAGTTTAATTGATATATCATAATCAGAAATTGTTTAAAATAATAGAAATAGTTAAAATGCACAATTTTAAAATTATAATATATTAAAATTTTAAAAATATCAAATTTTTTTATTTATGAATATATACAATACTTAAATTATTGATAAATACTTTTTAGTTTATTAGATTAGTAGATTTCTAAAAAAAAATCATAAGAATTTTTAGTTTATTAGTGTATGTGATTAAGAGTTTAAGGTTTAGAGTATAATTTTAGGGTATAGGGTTTGAAGTGTAATGTTTAGCAATTGAAGTTTTAGTTATTAGTTATTGTTTATAATTTAGAGTTTTAGGGTTTATTTAGGGTTTAGGGTATAGAATTTGAAGGGTAATGTTTAAGGTTTTAAGTGTTATACTTAATTTTATATACTATACAACTGTGGTTTTATTTATTAAATTTTTGTTTATAATTTAGAGTTTTAGGGTTTAGGGTATAGGGTTTAAAGGGTAATGTTTAAGGTTTTAAGTGTTGTATTTAATTTTATATGTTATATAGTAATTGGGGTTTTATTTATTAGATTTTGTTTATAATTTAGAGTTTTAGGGTTTATTTAGGGTTTAGGGTATAGGGTTAATGTTTAAAGTTTTAAGTGTTGTACTTAATTTTATATATTATATAGTAATTAGAGTTTTAGTTATTAGATTTTTGTTTATAATTTAGAGTTTTAGGGTTTGTTTAGGGTTTAGGGTATAGAGTTTGAAGGATAATGTTTAAGGTTTTAGGTTAATGTTTGAAAACAGTAGATTTAGGATTTTGGATTACAAGAGAGAGATGAAGTGAAATTTTTTGGGGGAAAGAAGCTTGAAAAGTGCAAAAAAAAATATAAGAGAGCGAAATTTATCGGGCAAATTTTTAGTTTTTTCCGCCAAAACATTACATAGCGTTTACGAGAATAAGAGTGCTATGTATTCTACATTAACCAAAAGCGTTACCAAAATAAAAATTATGACTACTTATATATAGCGTTTATTTTTTGAAAACGCTATAATAAAAAATGTTGATATTTACTATAGCAGAAATAAAAAAACGCTATATTCTAATGCTATATATACTCCAAATTCTTGTAGTGATTCCTTCTTTCGTAGAGAACTAAAGAGCAAAACTATTCCTTATCAAATTTGGAAAAGAACAATAATTTCTATTATTTTATTGCTCTTCGTCGTTTTCCTACTCATTCCCATTGTTCTTCAAATGATCACCATTTAGAGTCTTAATCTCCGTCATCAAAACTATCGGGTGAACACTCTCCTTTACTCTTGGTTTCAGCTATTTCATCCAACTCCACCGTAATCGACGTCTCATAAATCTCTCTTGCCTCATTTGATTTTGTATATCATATTTGTGGCCTCCGTTTCTTTTAGTTAGCCTCCTTTCTAATTACTTCATGTTTTATACCAAAATGTTTTATGCTTCTATATTTACTTTCAGAACCAGTTGATCTTGATCACGGTCAAGCCTTTGTAACATTTATTAAGAAAAAAACGAAAAAATTAAAATGATTATACAAATGAACTTAAAAAAAAAAATTAAGGCAAAAAAAGGATGAAGGTTTTGATTTGAGAATGAAAAAGGCAAATGAGTGGCATTGATTTATATAGAGATGGGTAATTAGGGTTTTAGGTTAAGCAATATTTTTAATATCAAATACCATAAATAAATATGTGAAAATATAACAGTAATGAAAAAAAAATCAAAACGAATTCTAGTTCCTAAACTCAAGCTACGTTATTATCAAATTTCCTTTTATTTTGAATCTTTTAATAATTGTGTAACTTAGAAATGAGTGGCCTTGATTCTTTTTTGTAACAAAAAAAATAAAACCAGATTTTTGTTCCTAAAATTGAGCTATTTTTAATGCACATTCCTAAAATCAATATATTTTCGAATTTTGATTCATTGTTGTCTTATTTTGTGAGAGATTATAACTACATTTTTACCCTTAATGACATTTAAAATTTAACAAAAAAATGAATGACATATCTTACAATTATTTGAAAAATCAATGGCATTTTCTATTTTGTATTTCTCATTTGGTAGTATAGATTCACACTAGATTGAATTTCAGAAATTTTGCAAAAGTTAATTTGTTACAATATTATGCTTAGGGTGGTTTATTTGTTTTCATTTATTTTTATAATTAATACAAAAATCAATATGTTAGTAATGTGCTTTATTGATTTTTTTATTGAAACATCGAGTTAGTATTAGGCTTACCGTGATTTTTTTAATCCCATACTTATTGAAAAAAAAGTTGTTACAATATTACGCTTAGGGTAATTTATTTGTTTTTTTGTTGTAACAAGGATTGGGTGATTTATTTGTTTTCAATTAGTTTTACAGTTATTGCAAAAGTCAAATATTCCTTTTTAAGTGTATAATAAATATTCATATACTATTTGTATTGAAATTGATTAGACATTGTTTTTTCAACAAGTGTCATCAGCAGAGTTCATAGTATAAGCGGAGAACTATCCGCTGAGCATTTACAGGTTTTTCATACATAGGTTATGAAACCGACGTACTCATATGCATCAATTATGGTGATTGGGTAAATTTAAAAAAGAAAAATGTGCTGAAACAACCTTGAAAAAAGTTGTCTTATTACTACAACAACTTTAGCAAGGGTTTGCTTCTGAAATTTTTGACCAAATGACATGTAAACCATGTTTTCAACTTTGATTTACGGTTATGCCATCCAAAAAAATAAACTAATTTAATAATACATATTTATACATTTAAATAAATAAATAAAATAAAATCTATTAAAATATGATTAAATTTTGTTGTTCCGACTAAAGCGATAGCGATGAACAGACGACTCCGAAGACCAAGTGAATGATTCCGGCAAGAATTCCGACAATAAAGTGGTAGATTTATTTTTTACGGCGATACATAAATATTTTTTACAGTAGATTTGTTTTCATCTTCTGGTAGACTTGTTGTTAATTTGATTTGTTTTAAATTTATTTTGTTATGTTTTGCTTCCATGTTAGATTTTTGCTTTATTTTTTTTTGCTTATATGGTAGATTCAATACCGTAGACTTATTATGTTATTAGGTTACTTTGTGATAGACTTAATATCTTTAAAACAAATTAAAAAGTAAAATTGAAGAAAACCTTCATTAATTGCGGTTTCATTTTCACTTTTTACAGAAAACGGAAAAGTGAAAATTTTTGGCGATTGGCGACGGAAAAGGCGAAAGTTGCATTTTTTCGACGACTCCGACGAGTTATTTTCAAGTTTCCGGTAAGTTTCCTAGTCCTTCTCCCTCGTAATCTTCTTACATTCTCCATTTATCATTTTTAGTCGCTTCTATTTACCTTATTCTCTTTGCATGCGATTGTGACTTCGCAAATTGGCGATTTTGGGCGATTTTTCCGGCAACGTTGGTAAGTTTTATTCCCTTTCTCAATCGTAATCTTCTTCATTTACTCCATCTTCAAAATCGTGACTCTATTTCTTTACACCTCGCATGTGACAGTGACTCTGCATATATAGAACAGAGGCGATTTTGGCGATTTTTAGTGAAATTGTGGTGGTGATAGGTGATTCCTACGAAGAAACATATATTTTCGGTGATATTTGTATTTTTTGAATTTCTCGGTGGATATATTTGACGGTAGATTTATGTATTGATATGATGGTTGACTTTCATTTTTACTTAAAATAACAACCGTATTTGATAGTAGACTTATGTTATATTATTGTAGACTTTGTTTCATGTTTATAGACTTAATCATAGAGTTGTTTCTGGTTTCGGTTTATTGATTGTAGACTTTTTTAGAGGTTTCATTTGAATGGTTGTAGACTTGTTTGTGTGTCGAGTTAGTTATCGTAGAACTGATTTAGTATTCGTTTGAATGATTGTAGACTTTTTTGGGAAGGAGATTGCTTAATTGATTTCTTCTTTCTATATACTTTTAGATCTTTATTATGAACTCGAACTATAGTGATGCAAAGAGTAACAAGATGCTAATCGACAGGCTTATTGCCATAGCCGATGGTGATTATGGCATTCCGAAAAGATGTCCATGTGGTGGACGAATCAGCGAGGAGACCTCTCAAACCGAAACTGAAGCTGAGCTAGGAATGGGATACTTTACATGCAATGTGTTTGAGATGAGAAGAGGTGACCACATTTAGAAATTTAATGGTAATATTGGATATATGCTTATATATGTATTTATGTGCAAAATGATGGCTACCACATTCGGAAAAATGGGTTCACGCGGTCGAAGAAGAGATGACTAAGTTAAGGAGGGAGGTTAAAGAGCAGTCCGAGAGGATTCAAACCTTATCACACCATGAATTTCAGATACAAAAAATGCGTATGGAGATGAAAAACAATGGCAAAGAGATTGCAAAGCTGAAGGAGTTAATGGCATGTGTTGTGGGTCGAATTAGTGTTTAACTTATCTTTGATTTGTAAGACTCGTCTTTGGAGTATCAATGTCTTTGTTTTGTAAGAGTTATATATATATTTTGTAAGACTTATCTACGTTCTTATCAATGAATAACGTTGACAACATTAAATCTACCAACTAAATATAAGTCTGCAATAATGTTTCATATAGTTAACATTACGAAACAAATGTTAACAATAACCATTTATAAAAATTAGTCCCCCAATCACTTTCTTTTATTAAACTCTTGGCCACGTCCCAAATTTACTTCGAGCTAATATACAAAATAAAATGCATTCTAATTCTAGAAGTATCCATTGCACATTGTTGGTTGCTTCTACCCTTCATCCCAATAGCGTAGCCAACGATTTATTATAGCACATTTGCAGTTTATGATGTTGTTGACATCTAGTTATTTTTCCTTCTCCAACCATAGGTTACATGGATTCTCTGGCCATGGATGAACATCTCGAGCGGTTATTTGCATTCGCACCCTCCTTGCTAATTCTTGAGATAACATAAGCCCACGTTTTTCTAATTATTCGTGCCCGTAGATTAGCCGCACAAACATGTAGTACATGTATTTCCCTGTTTCCCAACTTCCTTCTGACGATCGTTTTATCATAGATTCTCCTTCAGCCTGTTGATTGTTGTACATGCAACTAGACATACCTTTTAGAAGTAGCGCTGTAGGATTATTGTGCGTAATGCAATTGTCAACGAATGCGTTTGCTGCCTCCAATGGAAATAAAGTATTTGATGGTAGAAGAAATCAACATTTTTATAGAATTCTTCAGTTTCAGCCAAGTCTCGCAACATCGTGCATGTTGCTTTTGCACGAATGAATTCACCGAATCCACACTGAAGCGCGTTTTCGAGAATTTTTTGTAAGAGTTTGCAGTGTAGCCTCCACATGTCTGATATCAACGTCTCCCGAACAAAATTTGTTGTTTTCCGATTACTTATAGGGGTCTCGCCATGCATGGGCAGACAAACACCAACATTTTAAAGGCACCCCTTTATGTAGTGAAGGTTACATTAGTTTAACAAGGAAATTAGGCCTGGGCATTCGGATATTCGGTTCGGTTTCGGATAGGAACCGTTCGGTTCCGGATATTTTGGTTCTTGAGATTTAGGACCCATCGGGTATTTTAGAATTTTCGGTTCGGTTCCGGTTCGGTTCCTGTCGATTTCGGTTCGGTTCCGAGTACCCATAACAAAAACAATCTGACAAAAAAAGAAAAAAAACATTTAGTTATGTATAATTGATTTATAACACCACATGTAATGCCCATTAATAAAAAAAATTAATAGACTTTTTAAAGAAATGAATTTTTTGAGAAAAAAAAGAGAAGTAAAAATCCCACATCGAAAATAAAAAGGAAGAATTTTGTAGTGTTTTAGCTATAAATAAAGTTTTTTCTTCTAAAACTTATCATTTCAAACAATTGGGGTTAGTAAACTCGGTGATCCATATGCTTATATATATATTATAGGTTACTTCTAATATATATGTATATATATTTTTCGGGTATTCGGGTACCCGATCGGATATCGGTTCGGTTCCGGGTATTACCCAATACCCACAGTTTCAAAATAAATTACCCATCGGGTAAATGCTATATAACCATATCGGTTTCGGGTCGGTTCATTTCGGATCGGTTCCGGTTTGGGTAATCGGTTCCGGTTAAAATGCCCAGGCCTAAAGGAAATATTAATGTTTCGTGCAATTACTAGGATTTACATAGATAACCACTCATTAAGTCTACGAACTACACCTCATTAGTAATTTAAGTCTACTTTACATTATACAAGTCTACCAAACAAATAAAAGTCTACAAACGACAGAAACTCTACGAAAAAGACATAAAGACTACAATAACGTTTTAAAAATCTATGACGCCTATGACGTTGTCGTCTTCCATATAAAATCTGTTATAACGTCAAGAAAGTCTACAAGGAGAAAAATAAGTCTACAAGGTCAAAAATAAGTCTACAAAGGAAATATAAATATACGGTTATACATGATATATCTGCAACCACGTGGATGTATTTAAGTTCCCTAAAAAATCTACGACTACTTAGTGAAAGTCTACGAACTCCAACAATAAGTCTGGAGCGAAAAATTAAATCTACTATATTTTAAATCTACCAAACGACAAACAAATCTACAAAACAAATCTACAAAACTACAAAAAAATCTATAAATCAGAAACAAATCTGCTGTCATAGACAATAACTCTACAAGATGTACGACAAGTCTACGAAAACTTAAAAGTCTACTACATCAGTTATAAAAGTCTACGTCAACAAAACAAAATAAACCTACCAAACTCTAAACAAAATCTACAAATCATTAAAGAAAAATCTACAATCCCGAATATAAGTCTACAATCTTAAAAACAAATCTACAATCCTGAAAATAAGTCTACAACCCCAAAAAAAATCTACAACCCCAAAAACAAATCTAGAACGTCAAGAACAAATCTATAGATCAAAAACAAGTCTACCATTAAAGACCGGTAGACTTAATTTGTTAGACTTATATGAAAATCCTGTAGACTTATTCACAGATTCCAAAAAACTTAACATTTAACTAATGGCAGTTTCGTAAATTCGTTTTTTGTATACACGCTGAAAAATGGTAAAATTGTACCATAAGATTATTTCAGTAATAAAAACTTTCTAAAGTTATTTAAATAATAAAGCAAATTTCCAAGGTTAAGGTAGTAAATTTCACTTTTAAAGAACGATGGAGGTGATGGAAAATTAAAATAACATTGATGCTCTAATTTATCACATTTAGTGGTTCACGAATTCAATGCAGTTTTCCGTTGATGAACAATAATGTAGAGAAAACAAACTTGTTGATAAAAAATTGTTGCTATTGTCCACCATTGATCAAAATCTACAACTAAACTAGCATTAGTTAAACATTACATGTAATACCCTGTCTCAAAACATCGTTAACGGGCAGCTTAGAAGTCAACGAAATGTCACTAGAGGGTATTTTGTAATTTTAAAAGTTCAGTGGTATTTTGGTAATTTCACCAAAATAAAGGCATAAAGCTTTGACGGGCCAATAATCTTCTTTTTATTTAAAGAAATTACTTATAAGACGGAGAACGCTGAAATCAGATTTTAAAAAGGGTTTACGGACTGTCAAAAATAAAAAACCGATAAACCGAGAAAAAGACGAATTGCGGAGCATCATTAATAAAGGTCCAAGAAAATAAAAAATGAGATTTAGAATATTTCAAAAGTTTCGAGAAGCAAAGGAAATTGGCATGAGATCGCCACACGCCACGTGGCAATTGCCGATTGGCCTTTGGGGAAGTGCATGAATCTTGGTTGCTGGATTCAATTTATGTGACATGAAGAATGTGGTGGAGACATATAAGTGACTAGGTGTCACTTGATGAGTCATGGTGATTGACACCTAACCTATTGAGGTTCACTTGGTGGTTTTCTTGGTTATAATGTTGGGAATGTCCTGTAATCACACTTGTAATCACTCTAGAGATAGTTGTGTTGTCGAGATTAGACATTCATATAATACTAGGTGATCATAATGTTTTGCTAGAAGCCACTTGTGATCTGTGAGTTATGAACTCATTGCTAGTATTATATGATCCTACAGGGTCACACACCTAAGCAAACTGGATGTATTATATGGGATTGATCATTAGTGTAATGATCTGGTTAAATGTATATTTGATATACATTTGTAACGTGTTTCTGAGGTAGTGTCGATCGACACAAAGGTGTATCGATCGACACAGATCGCGAACCAAAATACTGATTTTGGTTTATGACTTAATTAACTACGGTTTAAGCCTTGGTTAATTAGGTCGTGGTAAAAGTCTATATATATGAGATATATGCACGATTTTTATACAATGAGAACTCAATTCACAGCCACCTTTGAGAAACTAAGAAATCCCTGAGAGATCCGATCTCTAACGGCACTAGCATCCCGTCCGTTCCAGTTTGTGTGCGTGTGGATACCAGTAGAGGCGCAACACTTGAGGCGCTCGTGAATCTTGAATACCGGTTCATCTTCCGCTGCTAAACTCTAGGTATTTTCGAGATCCTAATGATTGAATATACCTAAACCCTAGATCCTAGGCTATGGAATTTATACTAGGGTTGCTAATTGTGATTAGAACCGCTAGAAATTCCTTCAGTGGTATCAGAGCCTTAGGGTTTATCCTATTGAATCTAACAGCAAGCTATTCGAATTAGATGAATTTGAATCGATTGTGTTATGATAAAAGAAATCGCGTTTTAGGGTTTTTTGTTCGAAAAACTTTTCTGTGGTTTCGCATAGTGTCGATCGACACCAATCTGGCATCGATCGACACAATATGGAAATCTGAATAAAATATTAGGTTTCGATCATAAAGATCAAAGTTCCTGATGCCCTAACGCATCGATCGACACAAGTGTTGTGTCGGTGGACACGGACCTTGCGATTGGTTTAATCGGTTCAATTGGATTGGACCGGTTATCGCGCTTGGTTAAAATTGGCTAAATCGGTTCAATTGGATGAATCGGTTCAATTGGATTGAATCGGTTATTGCAATTGGTTTAAACCGGTTTGATCGGTTAATTGCGGTCTGATTGAATTGGGTTAATGTCGACCGACACAAGTGTTGTGTCGATCGACACTGACCGGTTATCAAAACCGGGTCAATTGGATTGATCGGTTATCGCAAATTGGTTTCGGTAGAATTGCATCGATCGACACTAAAGTAGTATCGGTCGACACAGTCTCTGGTGGTTTCGGTTATTGAACCTGAGATCACAGAACCGAACCAAAATTAGACCCGAATTCTTAGAATAATTAAAATATAATAAGATTAATTGTTTTAAACAGTTCCGTTCCTCGACTAAATATCAAGTATGTTTTGATGTCTTTCCAATCTTGTCAACTGTCAAGACTTGTTTCATTTTGCGATAGACTTGCAGTGCAAGGTGTCCACAATTACATAAGTAAGACAGGAGGTAATCGTGTTGATGGACTTGCAGTGCAAGACGTCAACAATTACATGACTTAAAAGATTGGTTTACTTGACTGAGCCATCAAGATCGTTTTGGGCTCAGAGACATCAGGTGGATTGGACATGAGATGTCAATCCACAACCAAGAGTTATATTGGATATAACTAGCAAAGTTGTTGCTTACCTAGATAACTAAAATTTGGGCGATAGCCAGTGGCTCACTCAAGTTTCAGTGAAGTATGGGTCTTGGATCATTATATTCATTTGAGGAAACATTGTTTTGAATATAATGCGAGTCTTCTTAATAGTTAAGATTTCTCATTTCTTGAACATCATAACTAAACCTCTCTTATTTTCAGCTATGTCTAGCACAAACCATCATAACAATTTCTCCCTGCGATCCGTCCTTGAGAAGGACAAGTTAAATGGATCCAACTTTCTTGAATGGTATCGGAATTTGAGAATTGTTCTCAAACAGGAGAAAAAGGACTATGTCCTTGAGAAAGTTCTCCCCAGGAAGTACTGAGCCAATGCATGGCAGTCAGAAAAGGAAGCTTGGGATAAGCATTCTAATGATGTGGTCGATGTGTGTTGTCTCATGTTGGCTACCATGAACTCGGATTTGCAGAAGCAATTCGAGAACGTGGATTCGCCAATAGAGATGATCACTAGCCTGAAAAGTATGTTTCAGGAGCATGCATGAACTCAGAGATACCAAACGGTTAAGTCTCTAATTGAGTGCAAGCTACCAAAGGACGGAGCAGTTAGTCCTCATGTCATTAAGATGATGGGTTATATTGATAACCTGGGGAAACTGGATTGTCCCATTAGCCAAGAGTTGGCTACTGACATCATTCTGCAGTCACTGCCATCAAGCTATGATCAATTTGTTATGAACTATAACATGAACAACTTGACGAAGACGTTGACTGAATTGCATGGGATGCTCAAAACTGCTGAACCTAACATCAAGAAGGACACCCCAAATGTCCTTATGGTACAAAAGGGTAAAAAGTTTAAGAAGCTTGGTAAGAACAAAGGTAATGGCAAGACGAGCTCGATTGTGAATCCAAGCGAGTCTAACCATATTCCTAAGGTTAAAACTGGTCCTTCTAAAGATGATAAGTGCCATAATTGTAATGGTTATGGGCATTTGAAAAGAAACTGCAACAAATTCCTGGAAGATTATGAGAAGCTGAAGAAGACGTACGAGACTTCTTCTTCAGGTATTTATGTTATAGAAGTAAATGTTACTTCTTATGGTTCTACTTATTGGGTATTAGATACCGGCTGTGGTACTCATATTTGTACAAATATGCAGGACCTAAGCAAAAGTAGGATTTTGGAGAAAGGACAAGTGGACCTGCGCGTGGGAAATGGAGCAAGAGTTGTTGCATCAGTCGTAGGAACATTTCATTTGTTTTGCCTTCTGGCTTGGTTTTTGAACTTAAGAACTGCTACTATGTACCTGCTATAAGCAGATATTATTTCTATTCCTTGTTCGGATATGGAAGGATATCAGTTTTCAAATTAAGAATAAGTGTTATTCATTTGATTACAATGATATGTTTTATGGTAGCGGTCAATTAGAGAATGGACTTTATGTTCTAAAACGTGCCTATCTATAACATTAGTACCAAGAGATTCAAGTCAAATGATACGAATCAAAATTTTTCTCTGGCATTGTCGTTTGGGCCACATAAATGAGAAACAGATTTAGAAGCTCCATAATGATGGGCTTTTGGGCTCATTTGATTATGAATCATATGAGAAATGCGAATCTTGTTTATTGGGTAAAATGACGAAGGCCCCTTTCAACAAAAGGTAGTGTCGATCGACACAAAAGGTGTATCGATCGACACAGGTCGCGAACGAACAAAATGAAAGGGCCAGTGACTTATTGGGCTTTAACATACGGATGTGTATGGGCCGAAGAGCCCAAGTGCTAGAGGAAACTTTCAGTACTTCATTACCTTTACTGATATTTTCAGTAGGTATGGTTATGTCTATTTAATGAAACATAAATCGGAATCCTTTTGAAAAGTTCAAAGAGTTCCAGAATGAAGTACAAAATCAACTTGGCAAAAGTATTAAAGCTCTACGATAAGATCGTGAAGGTGGATACTTAAGCTAAGAATTCAGTGATCATCCGAGAGATTGTGAAATTGTTCCACAAACTCACTCCTCCTGTAAACGCCAGTAGAATGGAGTTTCTGAGAGGAGGAATCAGACTTTATTAGATATGGTTCGATCAATGATGAGTCACTCAGATCTTCCATTATCTCTCTGGGAATACGCTCTAGAAACGTCTGCGTTTACACTAAATAGGGTTCCATCAAAATCAGTTGCAAAGACACACCACATGAGATGTGGACTGGAAATGTTCCTAATTTGTCTTTCATGAAGATTTGGGTTGTGAGGCTTATGTAAAACGTTTAATCTCCGATAAACTCGCACCCAAATCCGATAAGTGCTACTTCGTTGGTTATCTTAAAGAGACCAAGGCATATTACTTTTACAACGGGTCCGAGAACAAAGTGTTTGTTGCTCGGAAATGTGTTTTTCTTGAGAGAGACTTTCTTTCCAGGAAGAACAGTGGGAGTAAAATACAACTCGAAGAAATTTGAAAATCACAGGAGACTGCTCAACCGGATGAGGAAGAGTAACAGTTGGATCTACAAAGAGTTGTAGAACCTACACCTGTGATGCCTGAAGTTCGCAAAACCAAAAGGATTCGTCACGAACCCGAGAAATTTGGATTTCTCGTAACCAATTGTCGTGATCTGTTGATCATTGAAAGTGACGAGCCTGCGAATTTTGAAGAAGCAATGATGGGCTCTGACTCCGAAAATGGCTGAAAGCCGCTGAATCCGAAATGGGATCCATGTCACAGAACCAAGTATGACTTGGGTTGATTTACCCGATGGTGTAGAAGCCATTGTGCGTAAATGGATTTTCAAGAAGAAAAGTTGACGTGGATGGTAATATTCTGATATACAAAGCTAGGTTCGTGGCAAAAGGTTTCAAGCAAATTCATGGTATTGACTATGAAGAAACCTATTCCCCGGTCACTATGCTTAAGTCCATTCGGATTCTCCTAGCAACTGCCGCTCATTATGATCATAAAATCAGGCAGATGGATATGAAAATAGTTTTCCATAATGGAATTCTGGAAGAGGATGTGTACATGACACAACCTGAAGTTTTCATTGATCCTAAAGCTTCTAGGAAGGTATGCAAGCTTCATCGATCCATTTATGGATTGAAGCAAGCATCTCGGAGTTGGAATCTTCGTTTTGATGAAGCAGTGTTTACAAGATGACTAGTGGGAGCACAGTTGCATTTCTAGCATTGTATGTTGATAACATACTACTTCTCGGAAATGAAGTTCCATTGTTTCAAGTCTGTTAAGACTTGACTCGAAAGTTGTTTTTCGATAAAAGCATGGGAGAAGCCGTATACATCCTTGGAATAAGAATCTATAGAGATAGATTGGACAAGCTAATTGGATTGTGTCAAGATGCTTATATTGATAAGGTCTTGCACAGGTCCAGTATGCATGATTCCAAGAAGGGCTTCGTGCCAATGACTCTTGGCATCACTCTTAGCAAGACGCAGTGTCCTTCGACGCATGCTGAGCGAGAACGCATGAGACTCAGACAATTGCTATAGGCATTATATGTCTTAAGATGTGATCTTAATTTTAGTGGGAGTTGTTGTTGTTAATTTTAGTTGTGATATGATGTTCATGTAAACATAATTTGATTATGTTAATAAACTCTGACATCAGTATTATTTAATTATGTTATTAAATAATAGTCCCAAAGTAATTTATGACATTTTATAGGTCATCAAGTATGTGACTTGATCATGAAACCCTATAAATGATAAATGACACAAATTATGTTGGTCCCTGGTCAAGGTTGTTAAAGTGGGACATTAACAACCGCGTGAGACTAGTATGTGAGGTGACTGATGACTAAGTTTCATGGAGTCATTAATAAGAGTATTAAAGTCAATCACATAGATATGTGTTGGAGAACACAGGATCAGACATGACCCGCTAATGAAAACTCTACAGGATAGTTATATAAGTGTCATAAGAGTTTTCATTACGACTATAGAGTATAGTCCTTAGACCAGAGTTCATCATGTTTTCTTACATGTGAATTGGTCCGCTTTAACCCTGTCAAACGTCAGCCGTAACTGGTGACTATAAAGGCATTGATTGGGCGTATCATGAAGTGTGTGAAGGAACAGGGATGGAACAAGATGGGATTTGTCCCTCCTATATAACAGGAGATAAATATCTCAGGGCCCATCGAAGATTTGATACTGAGAAATGTGTGGCCACACTCAAACGAGGTGATTGTCAGTCGTTTATCTTGTCAGTATAAATCAGAGTTCGATGAACATGATCTTGGCTTAATAAGGATGACACGGATCTTGCCTTATGCCAGGTCGAGATATAGAGACGAAGGGATTATGGGAATAGATGATTCCAGTACAAGTGGGAGATTGTTGGGAATGTCCTGTAATCACACTTGTAATCACTCTAGAGATAGTTGTGTTGTCGAGATTAGACATTCATATAATACTAGGTGATCATAATGTTTTGCTAGAAGCCACTTGTGATCTGTGAGTTATGAACTCATTGCTAGTATTATATGATCCTACAGGGTCACACACCTAAGAAAACTGGATGTATTATATGGGATTGATCATTAGTGTAATGATCTGGTTAAATGTATATTTGATATACATTTGTAACGTGTTTCTGAGGTAGTGTCGATCGACACAAAGGTGTATCGATCGACACAGATCGCGAACCAAAATACTGATTTTGGTTTATGACTTACTTAACTACGGTTTAAGCCTTGGTTAATTAGGTCGTGGTAAAAGTCTATATATATGAGATATATGCACGATTTTTATACAATGAGAACTCAATTCACAACCACCTTTGAGAAACTAAGAAATCCCTGAGAGATTCGATCTCTAACGGCACTAGCATCCCGTCCGTTCCAGTTTGTGTGTGTGTGGATACCAGTAGAGGCGCAGCACTTGAGGCGCTCGTGAATCTCGAATACCGGTTTATCTTCCGTTGCTAAACTCCATGTATTTTCGAGATCCTAATGATTCAATATACCTAAACCCTAGATCCTAGGCTATGGAATTTATACTAGGGTTGCTAATTGTGATTAGAACCGCTAGAAATTCCTTCATATAAAACCATGGCCTCTTTTATTCATCTTCTTCATCTCACCAAGGGAAAACACACAGAAAACTCTCCACCTCATCTCTCCTCTTCCAAGCCGGCTACCACCACCATATCTCCTCCTCCTTGTTTGTTACTTGCTCCCCAAGCTATCACCTTAAACACCATTTAATCTATAACATTTGCTAATAAATCCCTTAAACCATCGTAAGCTCTCTAATACTTGTTATTAGCCCCATAATCGCCGTCCAAAACCGCCAGAAGAAGCTCGCCGTCGCTGGAAGTCTCGTCAAAATCCGTCTTCGCCGCCGGATCCGCCGCTTCTCCACCGCATTGTCTCTCCTTCTCTCGCTGGTTCTCTCTTCCCCCACTCCATGCCGTCGCCAGACTTCTCCTCCACCACCGGAGAAGTCGCCGGAGCTGTAGCCGGTGTAGCCTCTTGCTGGATCACCTCTCTCTCGCCGCCAGTCACTTCCTTTCCACGCCCTCTCTCTTCTCTCCTGAATCTCGTCGGTGATCACTCCTCAGCCGGTCACTTCCTTTCCGCACGATGCCATACAGTTTTCACCAGGACCCTAACAGGCGACCATATGTGTATTTGCATCATGGTAGAGTAGATTCATTTCATTACTTGATTGGATATTATTGCATTGGTTGTTTTGATAGGTTGCTAGATTGCTTGATTGAGTATTATTGCGTTGATTGATTCGTTAGGTTGCTATATGGTAAAACCTCGATTAATTAATTGCGTAGATGGTTGGTAAGGGCGTTAGCCGCTCTGGTAAGTGTTTCATTATTAAGCCTTATGAAATGATAAGTAATCGGTTAGCCTACTTGTTAGAAGATACGTTAGAAAACCATTTGGTTATAGATAAGCTCGAAAATAATAATCGGTTAAGGTAAATTGCTTATATGCGGCAATATGGAATTATAAGTTATTGTTAGTTAGCCACACATGAATGATGGGTGTGTGACTAATTAACAATATATATATAAGGAAATAATATCGATGAATGAGTCAAAAAGACTAACTATTTCAGTGTTGGTGAGTATGTTGATACAAGACGTGATGAGAAGATATGACGTGAACACGAGACCGAACCCAAACCCGGAAGTCAAGATAATGTTTCAGGGATCAGAATGGCAGTTTGAACCAAGTCTACAAAGCAAGTCAGTGTGGTTTCAGGAAAGAGATTTGGGTATCAATGATCAGATCAAGAATATCAGTTTGAGCATAGTGGTTTTGGATTAAGTAATCATTGAGGAGACAAGACGTTCATGGGATAGGCGATTCAGTTTTTGATGGAAGTATCGGAATGAAAACTTAAACAGAGTATCAGTTTGGCATAGCAGAGTTAGGGATCATGGCAAGTGATGGAACAACATGATTTTGAGTCAGAGATTGGGTCATGGGCATCAGTTAGAGCGAAATGATTTTGGAGTCAACGAGCAATGTGGAAACAAATTAAGTTCAGTTTTGGCGATTCACATTATTAGTATGGCGGGAATATTGTGAGCCAGTTTAAACAGAATATCAGAAAGGCGCAACAGAGTTTGGAGTAAGAGTTAAAGTAGTGGAAGAAAGATAATTTTCGAAGCAGCATGACTTACAAAGTTTTGCTTCTGAGTACGAGGTTTTATCGAGGGGCTGAATTCCTGTAATAGGGGAAGAATTTAATAAACTGTCTCAAGACATCGTCAACGGGCAGCTTAGAAGTCAACGAAAAGTCACCAGAGGGTATTTCTGCAGTTTTGGCAGCTCAGGGGTATTTTTGGTAATTTCATAAAAATGAAGATAGAAAGCTTTAACGGGCCAAGTAATCTTCTTTTTATTTAAAAAATTACTAAGAAGACGGAGAACGCTGAAATCTAAGTTCAAAAATGTTTTACGGACTGTCAGAAATGGAAAACCGACAAACCGAGAAAAAGACGAAAAACCTATGTTTGACGTTTTGGGAGCTACAGAAGGCCAAAATGGACCAAAAGAATTGCGGAGAATCATTAGTAAATTTCTGGGAAATAAAATAATATTTGAGAATGTTTCGAAAGTTTCGGGAAGCGACAAAATTGGCCCGGGATTGCAACAAGCCACGTGGCGATCTCCGATTGGCCTTTGAGGAAATGCATGAATCTTGCTTGCTGGATTCAATGTATGTGATATGAAGAATGTGGTGGAGACACATAAGTGACTAGGTGTCACTTGATGAGCCATGGTGATTGTCACCTAACCTATTGAGGTTCAGGTACTTAGTGGTTTTCTTGGTATAAAACTATGACCTCCTTCATTCATCTTCTTCATCTCACCAAGGGAAAACACAGAAAACTCTCCACCTCATATCTCCTCCTCCTTGGTTGTGACTTTCTCCCCAAGCTATCACCTTAAACACCCTTTAATCTATAACACTTGCTAATAAATACCTTAGACACTCATAAGCTCCCTAATCCTTGTTAATAGCCCCATAATAGCCATCCAAAACCGCTGGAAGAAGCTCGCCGTCTCCGGAGGTCTCGCCAGAGTCCGCCGTCGGCTCCGGATCTCTGCCGCTTCTCCACCGCATTGTCTCTCCTTCTCTCGCTGGTTCTCTCTTCCCACATTCCACGATGACGCCGAACTTCTCCTCCACCATCACAGAACGCTGGAGCTGTAGACCGCCAGTGTAGCCTCTCGCCGCCAGTCACTTCCTTGCCACGCCCTCTCTCTTCTTGTTGGAACCTTGCCGGCGATCACTCCTAAGCCGTTCATCTCACCAGCGATCTCATCTCTTCACCGGTTAACCGTTGGTCAGTTCTTGGTTGGACCGGCCAAAGCCGGTCAACCACTGCGGTCAACACCACCGGTTAGTTCTCCTCTCGCCGATCAACTCTCCTAGTAGTTGGGTCAACACATGGTCAAACCTCGGGTTAAGGTCGGGTCAAAGCAAGTCAACGGTTCAGGAAGGTTCAGTTTAGTCTCGTGTCTCGTGATTCTGTCATCCGGCCATCCGTCGTCACGATATCACTGTGAGTTGGCTAGATTGTTGTGTGATGCATTTAGGTAGATCGACTCAGCATATAGATCTCAGAATTATGGAACCAGAGTACTAGGAATGCATACCCATAACTAAAATATAATAGAACGATTTAGGGTGATTAAATAACTTGGGAATTAATTAAAACAGATAGGATATATAATTGTTGCATGGCATGTTAGATATCATTTATCGGTGATTGGTTGATCGTATTATTGATTGCGTGATTGATTTTTTCATTCATATATAATGGCATGACTAAGAATATATGCATATATATATATATATATATATTACAAAGATAAAAATGAATCTATATACGAAAATTATGAGTTAAATTAAAACACGGATAAAACTTATAACAAACCTTAGAATATGATAACCGGGTTGGGAATTAGTGAGACAGGATTATCGGGTTAAAGTAATTAATTAAGAATTAATTGGAAGTCAAGAGATTTTTAAGTTTACTAATCTCAATCTAACGAAACAAAAATAATTAAAACTTAGAAATAAAGATTTTGAATTAAGGAATTGGGGTTGAGCCATCTATGGAGTTAGTAAGTTTACTAACTCAAATCTAGCGGTAAAACTAAGAAATAGATAATTAATTAAATCTGAGAATTAAACCTAAATAAGAATTTAAGTGAACTAATTGTGTTAAGTCATCTAAATGCTTAGAACTATTGCTTGATGATTGGTTGGGGATGTGTTGTTGCTTATCTACTCCGTTGTTGGGCCGGGTAGACGGTTGATTGTATGATTGTTTATCTACTCCGGTGTTGGGCCGGGTAGACTGTTTGATTGTGTGATTATTTATCTACTCTGGTTTTGAACCGGTTAGACTGTGTTGGTGGATACTTACTTCGGTACGGGACCGAGTAAGTTTGAGTATGGTTACCTATTCTGGTACGGGACCAGGTAGGTCAGGTTGTGTTGATGAATGGTGGTAGGACTTGCGGGAAAGACTGGGTACTGGGATTGTGTTAGTGTTTCTATTTGACCTTGTCGGTCTTGCGTGATGTCATAGAGTCTTAGCGAGTATGCTTGTTTATATTATCGTTATTAGGAATCTATAGGGTGTGTTAGATCTCGCAAGTCTAAAGATGGCATTCCGATATTCCTTCCCGATTGGATCCTCGGGAGATCCTTGTCAGTTCACGTACTTTCGAGTAGTAGTCCTGGTTAGGTGTTAACCTACAGAGTGACATTGGTAGGTGTGTATCCCGGAGCAACATGGTCATGTTCTAGGGCCGGACTGCATTGAAACTTTGGGTATCAAGGGGTAGTCTGAGTCACCGTCTATCAATGGTCAAAGAACGGTGTCCTAGGTCCTAGGACTTTGTGTTTACTTCTAGGAGTCGTGGGAGGTTTTAGTTACCATGGGGTAGCTAAGTGTTCCCATGGAAGTTACCGAGTTTTCATTTGGGGGCCCCACTACAAGAAAACAGTGTTTTTGCGATTGCACTCTTAGTCACAAAATAGTCGTTAAAAGCGGTTATACGACTAAAATATGACTAAATATGGTAGTTGTAAATCCACAGTCGCTAAATTGCATAGTCGTAATAATAGTCGGCAAGTTACGACTACGACTAACATAGGTAATCGTAAAATAGACGTAGCGTTATCGGAAGATATATGGACTAATTTGCGACATTTTACGACTAAAGACATAGTCCAGATGCAGTCGGAGAAATGTAGTCACCTAGTAGTCGTTAAACGAGGTGACCAATTGCCGACTATTTTGTGACTGTACAATATAGTCAAAATGTAGTAGTAAATATTGACGACTAATTGGCGACTAGGTCAACGACTGTTCAACGACTAATCGGAACACCCAAATACGATTATTTTACTGTTTCGGCCACTACTTTTCGACTATTACGTGACTGTCTTATGTAGTCACAATGTAGTCGTAATATATGGGAGACTATTTGGCGACCGTTTATTGACTAATTTACCGATTGTATGACAACTAACAGGAAAATCCAAATATGATTATGGTAAACATTTTTCTATTAATTAGCGACTATTTAATGACTAATTTAACGACTAATCGAAACATCCAAATTCGATTATTGTACCGACTTGCAGATTACTGTCTGACTGTCTAATATAGTCACAACTTCGTCGTAAGATATGGTGACTACTTGGCGACAGTTTAATTACTAAATAACGATTATTAAGCGACTATTCGGAAATTCCAGATTCGCTGATGGTAAATATTTAGCGACTACTTTGTGTGTGTAGTGCGAATAGTTGACGACTGTTTAGTGACTTTTACTCGTAAAAATAAGAATTTTGATTATTTTCATTTTCGATTTGGTAATTCGTGATACCGTAATTTGAATGGTACAAGAAATGTAATAGACATTTGCTTCAAAATAACATTGGTAACATGTATACTTATGTGTAGCATGTAGACACAAACGATCTACATATACAAACCCCAGCATTTAGGAGTTGCCAAATCATATCCCAAAAAATTAACTAGTGCAAGAGAAAGTGACAAGTAACCTACGAAGCAGATGGTGTTGTAGTTTTACTTTGAGCTTCCTTTAGTTGCTCTTGGTGGGCCACAACGCTGAAAAGTGCTTGGGCTGCTTTCGCTTGCCCATTAAAAAAATTTCTGTCAGGCTTTCGACTCCATAAGGATTTACTCGTCCATCTTTCTCAGTGGCCTGTGATAATCACAAACGGTAAGATAAAAACAATTAAATAAAGAACGTGAGATGACTTTATAAACATGGATTGTGACAAATGTTACTTTACCTGAGAAAAGATGTTGTTATATTCATCTGTTGAGATCTCCCGAGGTCGCAGTTCTTTTAAGTGCTTCTGCAGTCCTTTATGATGCTAACTTTGTCTTTCATACGTCGTTGATAGATCTTCTCACAAAACGAGTTAAACAGTGCTAACTATAAGATTAACATCCTAACCATTAGACTCTAACTCATCAAACACTCATTAAAAACAACCAACTTACCCAAAATGTGGAGGCCATATTGAAGCTGATAGAGGAATATAGAAGTCGGTTACAACCTGTAGAACCAAAATTAATTGTTCCAACACAAGCAAACCACAAGTAAATCATAAGCAAACCAATAATCAGATTCAGAAGCTGTCCCGTTTCAAAAGCAAAGCAAAGCAGAAACAAACTAGACGGTTTAACATACACCCAAACATCCTATCTTACATGTAGATGCATGCATCGTATCACGGAGGATTTCGTGATTGAGATATTCAAGGAAGAGTTTGAGAAGGTCGATAGGGTTTCAACCAAAATTAGCGATGAAATTGAGTGCCTCGAATAAGAGATTTGAAGAAGATATATCAGTTTGAGATATGTGGGCATAGAAGAGGATTCAGAGAGATATTAGAGAGATGCTTCGAAGGAGATTTCTGAAAAGGTGAAGAGCATAATAAAATCATGGTTTGTCTTATTTGATGATTTCTTGACACTTTGTCGAAAATTCTTGGGTATAGGCGGGTAATTGAAATGTTTTGGGTTATAAAATTCGTTTTGGTTTCCTGGATTAATTTGGAATTTTTTTTGAATTTTTGCTCACTTGTAGGCATAACATAGTCTTAATATATTCCTTTTTATTGTCTTTATTTTTTTAAATTTAAATTATCTATTATACTTTTGTAAAATCAAAAAACATTTTCTCACAATATAAAGTACAATTGAAGACAATTTTTATGAAAGAAAATTTTTGTTTTAAATTCTTTGAAAGTTTTGGATATACGTCTCGGATTATAAAATTATAAATCACAAAAATTAGGAAATAGTTTTGAAAGTTTTGTAACACTAAAATTAAAATAGTACACTGAAAAATTTAAGAAATAGTTTGGGATTAGAATGTAAAAGAAAAAATAAAACTTTAGATTTTCAGGATTTAGGGTTTAGGGTTTAGGGTTTAGGGTTTCTTTTGGAGTGAGCAAAACCCTAAACCCTAAAAAAACCCGCAAAACCTCATTTTGAGGTTTCACTGTACAATACCTCAAATTTGAGGTTTCATATTTTCTTCTCCAAAAGAAACTTCAAATTTGAGGTTTCAAAGTGTTTGTCTCCAATAGAAAACCTCAAATTTGAAGTTTTACAAATTTAAAATTTTGTATTAAAGTCCATACTATTAATAATAATTAAATTGTATCACAGAACTTTTAAATAACTATAAAACGTACATAAAATATTAATTCATAAAATATTACACCATAATATTTAATTACATATAATAAAAAGAAAAATACACTTTAGAATCTTAGTTTATAAATAAAATTTTAAATCATTCAATAAAATTTATGTTTGTTATACTCTCACATATGATTAATCAATGCATTTCGAAGTACGATTTTTTTATTTTTTTATCTGATGATTACGAAATAAAAAATATTGAAAGCAGACATTTTTATGAGATATAAAATGATTTAAGGATAAAATTAATAAAATATATAATTACAAGGACTAGAATGTAAAAGAAAAGATGAAACCTCAAAAAATGAGGTTTTGAGGTTTCTTCCGCAGTGAGCAAAACCTCAAAAATGAGGTTTTGAGGTTTCTTTTAGAGATGCTCTTACATTGTCGTCATTGTAATTATACACCTAATTAGTTTGAGATCATAACGAACATAAACAAATTTAAACCGGATCATCTGGTAAACCTGAATCAAAATCATCGAAATATTGTCGATAAAATCAATTGCATGGTGCTAAGGAGAGGAAAATATGTGTGTTGTTATGATGTTTAACGTTACAGTAGATATATATATATACACACAACAAGTAGAATCTGTAGGATATATATCTCACAAAGGATTATCCTAGGATATCCTCCATCTAATGTAACAAGAGAATATACATAATCCTACACAATCTATTAAACATAGCATTTTCAAATGATCATAATCAAACATATATAGTGAGATGAAGTGGTTGGTGTGAAATGTATATTACTGGTTTTATGATGGTTTGAAAAATTAAATTCTGATTTTGTGAATCTTTCTTTTTGTCTTTAATTTAATGTGTAAACAATAAGCACAAGCCTACCAAATAAAACGCAAAACAAGATTGGAGGGTGGCTGCAACATATATGTCCTGCCGAAACAGAGGAACTCTGCAAAAACCTGCAAGAGAACAAAAGACAAAACCAGTATACAGTTCTAGGGCTCCGAGGCTGCACTAGAACAAACGAAAAACCAGTATACGGTTCAAGGGCTCCGAGGCTACAACAAAACAAACGACAAAACCAGTGTACGGTTTGCATAATATTTAACCATGACTAATTGATTTTATTGGGGTCTCAAAGAGACACACTCCACGTAACAGTCTCTCTCTCTCTCTCTCTCTCTCTCTCTCTCTCTCTCTCTCTCTCTCTCTCTCTCTCTCTCTCTCTCTCTCTCTCTCTCTCTCTCTCTCTCTCTCTCTCTCTCTCTCCTCTCTCTCTCTCTCTCTCTCTCTCTCTCTCTCTCTCTCTCTCTCTCTCTCTCTCTCTCTCTCTCTCTCTCTCTCTCTCTCTCTTTCTGTTTTGATGCGGCGCTCGAGGAAAATTATTAAAACCCTCATTTCTTGTAACCTTCTTTAATTCAAGTTCATTGTTTGGTGAGGGGAAGTTATTTCGTCGTAATAATCATCTTATTCACTAACTTTTCTCCCACTTTCATTCTCTCTGAAACAGAACCAAAACACAATGGTCCATTACAACTACATACCAGAAACACAACCTAACAAAGATGAAACCGGTTGGCGCTTCAGAGTTATATTTTCCGCGTCTACCCATACTAAGTGTTTGCAGATGGACCATATTGGAGTTACATCTTGGCCGACCAAAGAGTAAGTGAAAAATATTTAACAGAGTTTTCGGAATGCAAGACTGCATTGGTTCTGACCTTATGATCTTTATGCTTTCACTTATGCTCAGGGAAGCAAGATTGAAATGGTCATTTATTCAGAAGAAATAAATGACTTCTCTGGACTAGAGAAAAATGAAGGCAATTGGACTGAGATCTCTGGAGTTAGGGTGGTCCGAGCGGATCCAGATTTCTGTCCAACAAAGTCTCGCCACCGACTTGAAGCCACCGAAGAAACTGAGATCGAACTTATCGAGCCTTTGGACACAAAACACTACATGGAATTTGTTAGTTTCCTCCATATCCGTGACATAAAAACAAACAGAGACGTTCCTATAGGTAAAAACTATTGAAAGTTTTCATCTTTTCAATGTTTTTAGCTTTTTTGCCATTGAACCAATTTTTTAGGTTTGACATCTTGCTCAGTCAATTTTTAATGCCGGATTTTTGATTTTTATTATGATATTTACATTCGTAGCAAAAAAGTTTTAATCTTTTCTAATCGTGAAACTCAAAATAACCACAAATATCTTGTGCAGGCACCATGGGTGTGGTCTCGATCATCTGCCCCCTTGAAGTCGATTCCTTAAACTCTGCAAGGACAAGGAAAGTGTTCCACCTCAGAGACGCCATGTAAGTGCATGTTTTCGGTAATGTAGTAGTAAACACCATGACAAAAACAATTGATTAAAGTGTGTGGCATTCGATAATAAGAACAATTGATTAGGATAGTTCTCATTAACTTATATTATTAATAATAGGAACAATAAGTTAAAGTGTGTAGCTTATGAAAAATATGTGGTTGACTTTTGGCCTGAATACTTAAAGACTAAGCCTCCAGAAAGGATCGTGGTGCTCAAGATGTGGAGGAGCTTTCAGAGTGGAAGTAGCTGTTTTAAAATTTTGCATTAGTTTATATATAATAATTTAGGATAGTTCGCTAAAGTTCTTATTTTATATAGGTAAACCTGATGAGACTTGAGTTAAGACTGTGAAAGGCTTATCGGACTACAGTTTCAATCCGCGACTTCAGGAGGTTCAAGATCTTAGGTTCCAGCTAGAGGTCTGTGACATTGATGTTGCCGGAAGCAGTGTTGTTTCCCTATCTGTTACTTGAGAACCATAACTTTTTATTATGCTTCCAGTTTTAATATGCTCAATGAACCTTACTTAAAAACCTTACTTTTATTATGCTTCCAATTTTAATATGCTCAATGAACCTTACTTAAGAACCTTACTTTTTATTATGCTTTCATTTTTAATATTTCCGTTTAATAATGGTAATTGATAGCCATATTTTAGTAAGAAGTGATTAATATATAGTAACATATCTTGTAGTTATCATTTAAAAAAAATTGTAACTAATATATGATTAGAACATAACTGTATATATATAATATTATTAGAACAAAGTTACAAATATTTGTAATTCTATTAAAATCTTATGTTATAATGGGGTAGGTTAGGAACTCTACATTTTTACTAGTTACAATTCTGGTCAAAATTTACTCATTACACTTAGTTTTGAAAAAACATATTGTATATCCATAAGATTCATAACAACATCCATACCCACATTGTATTTCAAAATTCCATGTATATACATGAAAATAAAACAAAAATTCATAATTTCATATGAAAATAAAATATTAATCTTATAAGACCCGCCAAAACAAAAAAAAATTATTGCGCCTAAACCAAATATTTTGGTGAATTGAAGAGAACTTTGTAACACTAAATGTCACGGCAGAGAGTATCAAGAGTAGCAGAATTGTAAGTAACTTATTTCGCTTATGGTTTCTGATTTGTGTATTCTGTAACACCATATTTTGTGTGCACTTTATTCTCCAGTCATTCAACAATGCCAATGAATTGGAAAAGGCGGCACACAAGACCATATATAATGTGAATTATGGTAGAGTGAAATAGTCTGTCAAACTGGTGATGACAATGGAAATTCATATAAATATATAATATGTTTATAGGTACGACTGAATTTTATACATACATAATCTTCCACCCATATAGGATATTCTTCGGATCTTTTTGCGGAGACTTCTTTTTCGAAGAGTTCTTGATATTTTATAGATATATAATCTTCGAACATGATAGATTTCGATCAAAACTTATATGAGAAATCATATATAGTGGAATATATTAAACTGAAAGATAAGACATGCCAAATTGTACCTCTTTAATGGCTCAAAATATCCACAGTTTCGCAGAACATATACATGTGCATAGTCTTTCTCTGAAAGCCAGATTTCTTGCATTCTTCCACTTGGATGACCTACTTAAGTAAATATACCAGGAACATCGACATGATATACGGGGATTTCACCTTCAGTGAATCTGGTTAACCTGGCCAAATTAATTAGTTTAGAAAAATTAATAATTAATTAATGGCTACCATGTTCTTACAAATGGCAAAGTGAACTTGCATGTGATAGGCCATAGCGCGTTTACCTTGATTTCGTTTTTTTTATTCGCATCAAAGTAGTGCTATGAGAAATAAGTTACCTCCTGATATATGATTGATGGTGGACAGATCTTTTCCAAATTGCATATGATTAAAACTATGTTTTCTTTGAGAATTTTGACGCGGCCAATTTGTAAAGTTCTCGAGCATAAGTCACGGAAAAAACCTATAACCCTACAATATATAAATTTTGAAACTGTTGGTAAATATAGAATACTATACTCATATTTACTTATCAAATATTCATATTACTATAAGTAAAATTAATTAGCACATGATAAGGCAAGGTGGACGTTCTGGTTTAAGAGTTCAACAAAGATAAATGGAAGTAGCCGCTCCATAAAAACGTGGCAGTCATGACTCTTCATCCCTGAAAACTTATTGTTCTCCATATCAGCACAACTAGCTAAGTGGGCCGCTTAGCCATCTGGGAATTTGACTGCATGTTTCACACATTCCAGTAATCTAGTTCTGGCATCGTTTGTCAATATGTGCGTGGGGAAAGGAGCTTTACCCTCACTATCAATATGTAAGTGTGGCCGAGAACATAATCGTTCTATATCAAATCTTGACATGATGATGTCTTTGGATTTACTCTTCACACTCATAAGAGTATTCATGACGTTTTCAAAATGATTCTTCTTTACATGAATCAAATCAAGATTATGTCGGAGATTTAGGTCCCTCCAGTACGAAAGCTCCCAGAATATGATTTACTTGTGCCAACTATGCCACTTTCCATAGCCAAGATCTTTCTTTTCGTGACCGTTTCCACTGACGTCCTTTATTTTAGGTGGATTTACACATTCCAATCACTCACAATAAACTTGCTCACCACTAAAAGCCTCAGGTGGATGCTCTTTCGAGGCGTCTTTTCCCTTCAAGAAGTTTTTTTTATTCTTCCTCAGTGGATGACCATGTGGAAGAAATCTTCGGTGACAATCAAACCAACACGCCTTCCTTCCCTTAGGCAGGTAAAATGATTTAGTATCTTCCATGCAAATAGGACAAGACAATCCACCATGGGTAGTCCATCCTGATAACATCCCATATGAAAGGAAGTCGCTTATCGTCCATAGCAACACTGCTTTTAGATTAAAATTTTCATTCAACGACACATCGTATGCATCGACTCCAGAAGACCACAATTCTTTTAACTCCTCAATAAAAGGTCGGAGGAAGATATCAAGACTAGCACTCATATGATTTGGCCCAGAATTCAGAATTGTAAGATACATGTATTTTGTATTCATGCACATATCATGGGGTAAATTATATGGAGTCAAGATCACATGCCACAACGAATGATTATGAGACATGCCAAATGGAATGAACCCATCTGTACATAATCTAACAGAGGGTGTTGAGCTTGAAATGATTTCCACTCTGTCGCATCAGACTGATGACACATTTCTCCCTCCTTCGTTTGGTGCTTGACATGCCATCTCATTGCTGTTGCAGTCTTCCCGCTTTGATACATTGTCTTCAGTCTGTCAGCAATTGGTAGATACCACATACGACTGTAAGGAACTTTGGTTCTAGTTTGTCTCTCGCTCGGCTTCCATCTTGGTGAAGCACAAAACTGACACGTATCTTCCTTTTCGTCTTATTTCCAGAAGATCATACAATTGTTCATTCAAACATCAATTGTATGATAGGGAAGCCCTAAATTGCGCATAGGTTTCTCTGTCTCGTAATGTGAACATGTTGCCTGGTTTCTTTCTGGTAAATACTCTGTCAACATTTCACATATCGAATCCACTAACCTTTCACTCATATTATGTTCTTCGTTGTTTTGCAAGACCTGAGCAGCCAAGGATAACTGGGAGTGACCTTCACGACAACCATCATATAAAGGATTTTTGGCTCCTTGTAACAAGTCATAAAACGTTTTTGAATGATTACGTACAGGTTCTTCACTATTACTCGCAATAACGAAATGCATCATTCACCATATCTACATATCTATCTTCTACTACATTACGAACATGACCATTCGGATCAACATAACTCATTCCTATATCCAAACCGATTTCTTCTCCATGCTTATACCAAACATAATAATCAGGCATAAATTCTCTACTAACCAAATGACTCCAAATTCCTTTTTCCGAGGTGTCCGGTTTTTCGTTCTTGCAAACACTACAAGGGCAGTGAAACTTACCGCTATTTCTCTGTGCTAAAGGCTGGTTTTTGGAAAACTCCATGAATTATGCCGCCCGAGTTTGGAAGGCTGTCGAGAAATTGTCTGTGGCTTCATAAAACCTACAATACATCCACTCCCGATGGTAGCTATAATTATTGTAGCCTCTCGCCATGTAACTAGATTTCCAAATTCTTTGTGTTTTTACAAATTAAAACGGAGATAGGGCTGAATTTCGACTATGTAGACATAATTGTCCACTACCATTAATGGTAATAAATGCATGTCGCATGAAACCGGTACACCTACCATCAACATGTAAAATATAACCAAACTATATTATATTATTGTTACTAAATCAAAAACATACTATATGATACAACCCATACCCGACTACTTTGCGACAAGATCAACGAGTCGCATATTGGTCGTAAAAATAGCGACAAATTAACGAATTTGTTACTACTCTAAACGGAGTAGTGAATTAGTCGCCCAAATAGTGACTATGCTGCGACTAATATTTCCGGTCTGGACAATAGTCGTTAATCAGTCGTAAATTAGCGACTAAATTGGCGACAACATTTTCGGTCGTTTATAAGCAACTAATAGACGACCATTTATCAATAGTCGGAAAGTAGTCGCAATAGTGTCTCTAAATAGTCGCAAAATGTTACGACTATAAATATAGTCGCAAGTTGCAGTCGCAAAAACGATATTTTCTTGTAGTGCCCATAGTGTGGAGTTTTGTGATGGAGTTGATTTAGTTAGATCGAGTCTAATCGAGGCATATGCCGCAATGATCTCGATTTCTGTAATTACTATTTATTGGTAGAGAATGCTTGTGTGTTGTGGAGCTCATTACGTCTTGGTAGCACGTGATCAACTATTATATATTGCTGCTAGTTATTGATTGTTATTTTGGGTTTTGGGTGGGATTAGTATAGCATGTTTAGTTAGGAACCAATTCACTGGGTAATCTTAGACTGCTCATTAGACTCTCTTTTGTTTTCAGGTTTGTGGATTAGCACGGCGGTCGCGGGAGGCCTTCAAAGTAGTTTTGGGTTTGCATTTAGCCACGATTTGCTTTCGAATTTTTTATTCGGTTTGGATTTTTATGGGCGCCTTAAAAGATTTTAGAAAACCTTTGAAACTAGACAAATAGGTTTAAAGGATTTAAAAGATTTAAAACACTTAAATGAAATTATTCCCTGATATACGGTTTAGTCCGAACCGAACATAACTCGTGGAAGCGATATAGGTTGAAAAGCCTTGTTGTTAGCTTAATATTGTAATGGAGGCTTGTACCTATTGAAATGGTGGCTTGCAACTATTGAAATGGTGGCTTGCAACTATTGAAATGTTGGCTTGACACAACTATTGAAATGGTGGCTTTGCCCATTTGTCAACAAGGTGGTTCACCTAACTCAACCCAAACTTGTGCTATAAATACCAAGGTGATGTGAGAAGCATAATCATCCCAAAACATAAACAAGAAGAGAGAAAGAGAGAAGAAAGAAAGAGAGAAAGAAAGAAAGAAATCTTTTTTTCTTTGTAAGAAATTTAGCATAATTTCTTGAGTGTATTCGGGTTTTGGGTGTGAGTTGAGAGAGTTGTAATTTCCCGGTGATTAATATAAAGATCTGTAGCAGGTCCGGAGACGTAGGCACGATTGGCCGAACTCCGTTAACAAATTGTGTGCATTTTCTTCGGTCCCTTATTTCTGGTTTTCGAGGAAATTCGAGTTTATTTCCTAACAAATGGTATCAGAGCACGGGGTTGCGGTAATATCGGTCAAGTCTTTTGCGGGGTTACTATTCACGTGAATAGTGTATTTGTGAATAGTAAAATTTTGTCGGAAACATCGGTTTGTCGACGAAGGTGTTTTATTACACGGTGATTCGCAAAAGATAATCAGAAACGATGGGAGGCGAAGATGGTTCGGCGCACGGTATCGGGAAATTTGACGGTACAGATTATGCATTCTGGAGAATGCAAATTGAAGATTATTTGTATGGAAGAAAGCTTCATCAACCACTGAGCAAGAAGCCTGAGAAGATGGATCAGGATGAGTGGGAGCTCCTTGACAGACAAGTTCTGGGTGTTATCAGGTTAACACTGTCGAAGAACGTTGCTCACAACGTTGCGAAGGAGAAGACCACAGAAGGGCTCATGAAAGTTCTCTCGGATATGTATGAGAAACCTTCAGCAAATAATAAGGTATTTCTCATGAAGAAACTTTTTCATTTAAAGATGGAAGAAGGTGGCCATGTTGCAGCACACGTGAATGAATTCAACACGATTGTCAACCAATTATCGTCCGTTGAAATCGAGTTTGAAGATGAAGTGCGGGGATTGATTTTGTTGGCATCTTTGCCAAATAGTTGGGAGCCAATGAGGGCAGCGGTTAGTAATTCTGTGGGAAATCATAAACTTAAGTTTAATGATGTTCGAGATCGTATCCTTTCTGAAGAAGTTCGTAGGATCGACTCTGGTGAAGCTTCAACGAGCTCTGCTTCAACGTGGAAAACGAAGGCAGGAGCCAAGACAGAAACAACCAGAACAATGGAAGAGCGAAGTCAAGAAATGGAAGAAGTCAGTCCAAATTCAAGCAGTCTGCTGAATGTTGGAACTGTGGAAAGACGGGCCACATAAGAAAGAATTGCTGGGCAATTTCAAAGAAGGAAGACAACAAGGGAGCCGGAGCCAATGCAGTCACACATGAAATTGGTGATGCATTAGTAGTATCTGATGATTCTCCAAGAAAAGGTGAAGCTCATGATGCAGCTGTAAACACCAATGAAGCGTCGATCTCTTATGTTGATAGCCCGATCGAGTCTTGGGTTCTGGACTCTGGAGCATCATTTCCCATGACACCACACCACAACATAATGGAGAACTATGTTGCTGGAAATTATGGGAAGGTATATCTAGCTGATGGTTTACCTTTGGACATAGTTGGTATTGGAGATACCAACTTGAAGATGTCAGATGGTCGTGTGTGGAAGATCGCAAAGGTTAGGCATGTGCAAAAGTTGATGAGAAATCTTATCTCAGTAGTGTTGGAATTGTGTCCAGTAATCTCGGTACTGTCTCTAGAAAGTAAGAGTATGCCAATGATCAGACATAAGTCATATAATACTGGGGGTCATGATGGCTTGCTAGAGTCCGCTCATGATCTATAAGTCTTGGACTTATTGCCTTTATTATATGATCCCATATGGGTCACACGCCTAAGCTAACGGGAAAATACGAAGGAACGGTTTAGCAGAAGTACGGTAAAAGTGCTAGGCATTTACTGTACTTAGAGAGACTAAAGGGCCTGATTAAATCCAAGGGATTTAATCAGAACTGAGAATTGGGCCCAAAAGCCCATGAGAACTAGAAGGGATTTTAATGAATAAAATCAGACCTAGCTCTCTAATTCTCCTATGCTTCTGCGCCGCCAACTCTCTCTCTCTGCGCCTCCTCTCTGTCTTGGTCTAGCAGCCAAATTTCCGGTGTGCGTGTGTGAGCCTTTGGAGGAGCTATCTCTTGGTGGTTCTGCTGATCTCTGACCCTTACCTCCCATTCCGCTGCAAAACAAGGTAACAGGTGAGATCTATTATGTTTCTAATCAAGAGAACCTAGATCTGCATGTTTAGTAGGATGAATCAATCTGAGAATTGAATCAGGAGACACTAAACGATCCAACAGTGGTATCAGAGCCATTGGTTATGTGGTTTTTCTTGTTTAGAATCATGTTTAGGATTGTTTAAAGAGGTGTTTTTGAATCAATCTACTGATAAGAGAAAACACTTAAGAAACAAAGAATTAAAACCTAAACAAACAAGAAATCGCATGATCCAATCTATATGAATTGGTATGCGTCGGAATGATGATCGCCAAAGGATCACCATGTCCGGATCGAGCGACGCGAGGTGAACCGATCGCATGGATCGATCGATCGCATGGATCGAACCGCTCGCGTCCCGTCTCGATCACAACCCGAGCTCGTCCTGCATCTCTCGGCCACAATCGCTTGATCATGGGCCGACCGATCGCATGGATCGCGTCTCGTCCCGACGCAGGGCCCGGCTGTCCCGATCGCTCGGCGATCGCGTGAAGCACCGTCCTGCGTCCCGAGTCATCCCGAACGATCGTCCCGTCCAGCAGCCGTCCCGATCGTGGATCGAACGCGTGCTGGCTTGCGGCTATCGTGATCGCGTGAAGCTCACGGCTAGGTCGTGATCGGTTCACGTGATCAATCGTTTTGGTTCGGTTTAAGGCTCGGTTTAATTTTAATAAAATTAATCGTCACGGTTTAATAAACAGACTTAATAAATTTATTAAGTACTGGTTAAACCGGGATAAGAAATCCAAAGTCGAAAAATTGGATTTTGTGCCTAAACCAGTGATTTTCTAATTTGATTTGGTTGGACCAAATAAATTGAGAAAATCCGGTTTAGTAAATAACCGGTTGACAATTGTGGTCATCGTAGTAATTAATTTTGGTTAAGACCAATTTTAATGAACCAGACCGGTTATGTCATTTAATTGGGCAATTGGGTTATGTCTTGGACATAGACCAATTCTTGGGCCTCGGGCCAAGAAGTTAAAACAATTGGGCCAATTATTTGAGTCTTTTCTTCAAAATTAATTTAAAATTTATTTTTATAAAATTTTAAAATCGATTTTTAAATTAATAAGTTTCCAAAATTTTGAAATTAGAAAGTTTCTTAAATTAGAAGTTTCTAGATTTGCATGTTTTGGATTTTAGGAAATTTCTATATTTAGAAAGTTTCCAATTTTAGGAAGTTTCCAATTTTAGAAAGTTTCCAAAATTAGTAGGTTTCCCAAAAAGGAAAGTTTCCCAAAATAGTAATCTTCTATTTTGGGATGAAATTTTAATAAACCTACGAACCTCAAATAATATCAAGCGTTGGATGTCTTGTCCAGTCTATGTCAGCTGTTGAAGCCCATTCAATCGTACACACGGCCTTACAGTGTGAGGGTGTCTATCTTTTGCGTGGGTAAAAAACTTTGTGATTCATAAATGTCATTGGGAGTCCCAGACATTAGTGATTACATGACTGTATAGTCTGGTTTTCTTGACTAGGCCATCGGGAGTCCCGGGCCTTGAGACATCAGAGTGGATTGGGCCTCGGGCCCAGATTCACAACCAAGAGTTATATCACGGATATAATTAGCCGAGATAGGGCTTACCGATATAAGCTAAGGTTGGGTGATGGCCAGTGGCCCACTTTGATCTTAGTTATATGTGGATCTTGGAATCATTATGTTCTTTTGAGGATAACTAATGTTATTGAATATAATGCAAGATTAATCATATTGAACATATTAACTAATAACCTTTTTATCTTATATTTCAGCTATGACTACTACAAGCACACAAAACACATTCTCAATCCGGTCTGTTCTCGAAAAGGAGAAGCTGACTGGAACGAACTTCCTGACGTGGTCAAGGAACTTGAGGCTGGTCCTCAAGCAGGAGAAGAAGGATTATGTCCTTCGTGATCCCCTCCCCGAGAGGCCTCCTAACAATGCCGCCAGGACTCTCCATAATGCTTGGGAAAAGCATTCGTCAGATGAAAATGATGTCTATTGCCTGATGTTGGCGACAATGACTGCTGAGCTGCAAATGCAGTTCGAGAGTGTGTTGTCACCCATCGAGATAATGGCAAGCCTGAAATCGCTTTTTCAGGAGCAGGCAAGGACTGAGAGGTTTCAGACAGTTAAGAACCTCTTAGACTGTAAGTTGGCTGCAAATGCGGCAGTGAGTCCTCATGTCTTGAAGATGATGGGTTATCTCGATCATCTTCAGAAACTCGACTGCCCTATCAGCCAGGAACTTGCCTGCGACATCGTTCTGCAGTCTTTACCTGCAAGCTATGATCAGTTCATCCTGAACTTCAATATGCATGGTTTGAGTAAGACATTGCCTGAGCTTCACGGAATGCTCAAGACTGCAGAGCCCAACTTGAGGAAAAACGCCAAGGACCCCAATGTGCTTATGGTGTAAAAGGGCAAGGGCTTTAAGAAATCCTCTGCTAAGGATAAGGGAAAGGCTAAGGCTGTCCAAGTCTCGGATAAGGACACCCCAAAGCCCAAGCCCAAGTCTAAGGCTGGGCCTACTGACATCTGCAGGTTCTGTAAAGAACCAGGGCATTGGAGGAGAGAATGTAAGAAATTCCTGGAAGGTCTAAAGGAATTGAAGAAGAAGACTCTCGAGACTTCTTCATCAGGTATTTTTGTTATAGAAGTTAATACAACTACTTCTGATAATACCTCATGGGTTATGGATACTGGTTGTGGGGCTCATATTTGTACTAATATGCAGGCACTCAGCAACAGTAGGAGGCTGAAGCAAGGACAAGTGGAGCTACGAGTTGGGAATGGAGCGAAAGTTCCTGCACTAGCTGTAGGCACATACTTGTTGTCTTTACCTTCGGGATTGGTTTTAGAACTCAATAATTGTTATTTTGTACCTGCGATAAGCAGAAATATTATTTCAATTTCTTTGTTGGATTTGGAAGGTTATGATTTTTCAGTTAAGAATAAATTATGTTCCTTCAATCGCAACAATTTGTTCTATGGTTGTGCCCCTCTTACGAATGGGCTTTACATACTTGATCAATCCGCGCCAATTTATAACATTGATACCAAACGGTTCAAACCTAATGAGGAGAACCGAACGTTTCTATGGCATTGTCGTTTAGGGCACATCAGCGAGAAACGCATCAAGAGGCTCCATTCGAATGGACTTCTTGGCTCATTTGACTTTGAGTCATGTGAGAAATGCGAATCCTGCATGATGGGCAAAATGACCCGGGCCCCCTTTAATAAACCTAACGAGAGGGCCAGTGACTTATTGGGCCTGATACACACTGATGTGTGTGGCCCAATGTCCACAAATGCAAGAGGAAACTATCAGTACTTCATTACCTTCACTGATGATTTCAGTAGGTATGGATATGTTTATTTGATGAAACATAAGTCTGAATCGTTTGAGAAATTCAGAGAATTCCAAAATGAAGTACAGAACCAACTTGGCAAAAGCATTAAGGCTCTTCGGTCCGACCGAGGAGGAGAATACTTAAGCCAAGAATTCAGTGATCATCTGAGAGAGTGTGGGATCGTATCCCAACTCACTCCTCCTGGAACACCACAATGGAATGGTGTGTCTGAAAGGAGAAATCGGACCTTATTGGATATGGTTCGATCTATGATGAGTCACACAGACCTTCCAATATCCCTTTGGGGATATGCTCTGCTAACAGCAGTGTTCACTCTAAATAGAGCGCCATCGAAAGCAGTAGCTAAGACACCATATGAATTATGGACTGGAGAAGCTCCAGTGCTGTCTTACCTCAGAATTTGGGGTTGTGAAGCCTATGTCAAGAGATTGATCTCTGACAAGCTTACACCAAAGTCTGATAAATGCTACTTCATTGGTTATCCGAAGGAAACCAAGGCTTATTACTTCTATCTACGATCCGAGAACAAGATCTTTGTTGCCCGGGATTGTAACTTTCTTGAGAGGGAGTTTCTCTCTAAGAAAGACAGTGGGAGTAAGGTACTGCTTGAAGAAATTCAAGATGAACAGGATACTGCTCAACCTAATGAGGAAGAGCAGCAGGAGGACCTACAAGAAATTGTAGAGCCTGAACCTGTAGTACCTGAAGTTCGAAGATCCGAGAGGATCCGTCACGAACCCGAGAGATATCAAGGATTCCTCGTGACTAACTGTCATGATCTTCTGATCATTGATGGTGATGAACCATCGAACTTCAATCAAGCCATGATGGGCCCAGATTCCTCTAAGTGGCGTAAGGCCACAGATTCCGAAATGGACTCCATGTCGGTCAACCAAGTGTTTTCGTTGGTTGACTTACCCGCTGGTGTAAAAGCCATCGAGTGCAAATGGATCTTCAAGAAGAAGATTGACGTGGATGGAAATGTCCAGATTTATAAAGCCAGGTTGGTGGCAAAAGGTTTCAGACAAGTTCACGGTGTGGATTACGATGAAACCTATTCCCCAGTGGCAATGATGAAATCTATTCGGATTCTACTAGCAACTGCAGCTTTTCATGATTATGAAATTTGGCAGATGGACGTGAAAACCGCCTTCCTGAATGGAATTCTGGAAGAGGATGTATATATGACACAACCTGACGGTTACATAGATCCAAAGAATGCTGGGAAAGTATGCAAGCTTCATAAATCCATTTATGGATTGAAGCAAGCATCGAGGAGCTGGAATCTTCGTTTTGATGAAGCGATCAAGCAATTTGACTTCATCAGAAACGAAGAAGAACAATGCGTGTATAAGAAAATTAGTGGGAGCAAGATAGTATTTCTTATTCTGTATGTCGATGACATACTGCTTCTCGAAAACGACGTTCCAATGCTAAAGTCGGTAAAGGACTGGCTTGGAAGTTGTTTTTCCATGAAAGACATGGGTGAAGCCGCATACGTTCTTGGAATCAGGATCTACCGGGATAGATCTAAAAGGCTGATAGGCTTGTGTCAAGATTCATACATTGACAAAGTCCTACAGAGATTCAGCATGAAAGATTCCAAGAAGGGCTTCACGCCAATGGTACATGGCACAACGCTAAGCAAGAAGCAGAGCCCCACGACGGCTGCTGAGCTTGAGCGCATGAAGAATATTCCTTATGCATCTGCAATAGGATCTGTCATGTATGCCATGATCTGTACTCGTCCTGATGTTGCTCATGCATTGAGCATGACGAGTAGATACCAGTCAAATCCAGGTGAAAACCATTGGATTGCCGTCAAGAACATCCTGAAGTATCTAAGACATACTAAGGACAAGTTCTTGGTATACGGTGGAAGTGATGTGCTTAAGGTCAGTGGATTCACGGACGCAAGTTTCCAGACAGACCAAGATGATTTCCGGTCACAGTCCGGTTATATCTTTTGTCTGAATGGCGGTGCAATCAGTTGGAGAAGCTCCAAGCAAGACACCGTTGCTGATTCCACTACAGAAGCTGAATATATCGCCGCTTCAGAAGCTGCGAAGGAAGCTGTTTGGATACGAAAGTTCATTATTGAACTAGGTGTGATACCAAATGCGGCTGAGCCTCTGGCACAGTTTTGTGATAACAATGGTGCTATTGCTCAGGCAAAGGAACCAAGATCACACCAGAAATCCAAGCATGTTCTAAGAAGATTTCACTTGATACGTGACATCATTAATAGAAAGGAAGTCAAGATCAGCCGAGTTCAGACAGATGATAACGTCGCTGATCCATTGACAAAGCCACTCCCAAGACCTAAGCTCGAGTTCCTGACTGAAGCTGTAGGCATTAGAAACATTGAAATGTAATCTAAATTTGAGTGGGAGTTTGAGGGCTTTATTTTAGTTATTTGATATGTTCTTGTAAAACATTATTTTATGTTTAATGAAATTATTATTTCAAGATTATTTTAACTGTGATGAAATAATCGTTCCAAAGTGATATAAACCATTTTATAGGTCATCGAAGTAAATGACTTGATCTTGAGTTATCAAAGTCATTTAGCTTGGTCATGAGACCCTATATTTGATAGATGTTTTATATCATCCTGTCCCTAGTCGAAGGTTGTTGAAATTGGAACACCAACAACCGTGTGAGATTGGATTGGTACGTGACTTATGACAAAGTCTCAATGTGTCATAGATGCGCGGCATCAAAGTCAGTACATAGGTGTATGTTGGGAACATACGACCGGACAAGACCCGCTTATAAGAACTCTTCAGGATATTTATATCTGTGTCATAAGAGATTCTTACTACGACTATAGAGTATAGTCCTTAGACCTGAGTTCACATGCATGTGACTGCACATGGACTGGTGCGCTTTGATCATTGTCTAATGCTGTCGTTAAGTGATAGTTATAAGGATTTTGTTTGGGTGTATTATGAAATGAGTAGTTTACAGTGATGGAACAAGACGGGATTTGTCCCTCCAATATAAATGGAGTGAATATCTCTAGGCCAATCGGAGATTTGAATACGGGAAAATGCATGGCCATGCTCAAACGGACTTTCCCGAGTCGTTTGGATTGTCAGTATCAAATCAGAGTCCGATGAACAAGATTAGGCTTTATAAGGATGACACCAATCTTGCCTTATGACTAATCGAGATATTGAGACAAAAGGATTATGAATACAGAGATTCCAGTACAAGTGGGAGATTGTTGGAATTGTGTCCAGTAATCTCGGTACTGTCTCTAGAAAGTAAGAGTATGTCAATGATCAGACATAAGTCATATAATACTGGGGGTCATGATGGCTTGCTAGAGTCCGCTCATGATCTATAAGTCTTGGACTTATTGCCTTTATTATATGATCCCATATGGGTCACACGCCTAAGCTAACGGGAAAATACGAAGGAACGGTTTAGCAGAAGTACGGTAAAAGTGCTAGGCATTTACTGTACTTAGAGAGACTAAAGGGCCTGATTAAATCCAAGGGATTTAATCAGAACTGAGAATTGGGCCCAAAAGCCCATGAGAACTAGAAGGGATTTTAATGAATAAAATCAGACCTAGCTCTCTAATTCTCCTATGCTTCTGCGCCGCCAACTCTCTCTCTCTGCGCCTCCTCTCTGTCTTGGTCTAGCAGCCAAATTTCCGGTGTGCGTGTGTGAGCCTTTGGAGGAGCTATCTCTTGGTGGTTCTGCTGATCTCTGACCCTTACCTCCCATTCCGCTGCAAAACAAGGTAACAGGTGAGATCTATTATGTTTCTAATCAAGAGAACCTAGATCTGCATGTTTAGTAGGATGAATCAATCTGAGAATTGAATCAGGAGACACTAAAAGATCCAACAAGTAGGTCAACTTGATGATGCGGGGCACAATGTCAATTTTGGTGGTGGAGCATGGAGTGTGAAGAAAGGTTCCATGGTGGTTGCTAGAGGTCATAAAAGAGGCACTCTTTATATGACGATGAGTCATGAAGATACAATTGCGGTTGTCGAGAATGCCAAACAGACTAAGTTGTGGCATTGTAGGTTGGGGCACATGAGTGAGAAAGGATTGAAACTTATGGCGGCAAATGGCATGCTTCCACAACTGAAGCCGGTGGATCATCAGATGTGTGAAAGTTGTATCCTTGGAAAGCAGAAACGGGTTAGTTTCTCAAAAGTTGGAAGAGAGCCCAAACCTGAGAAGTTGGAGTTGGTGCACACTGATGTGTGGGGACCCGCTCCTGTCGCATCGTTAGGAGGTTCATATTTTTATGTGACCTTTATTGATGACTCCACAAGGAAAGTGTGGGTTTACTTCATGAAGAACAAGCATGAAGTGTTTTCGGTTTTCAAAAGATGGAAAGCCATGGTTGAGATTGAGTCAAATCTCAAGTTGAAGTGACTAAGGTCTGATAATGGTGGAGAGTACATCAGCGAGGAGTTTAAAAGATATTGCGCTGATGGTGGGATCAAGATGGTGAAGACTATTCCTGGAACGCCTCAACAAAATTGAGTAGCTGAAAGGATGAACAGAACCTTGAATGAGCGTGCAAGGAGCATGAGACTACACTGCGGATTGCCTAAGACGTTTTGGGCGGATGCAATCAATACCGCGGCCTTCTTAATAAACAGAGGACCGTCTGTGCCGTTGGGATTCAAGATCCCTGAAGAAGTGTGGAGCGAAAAGAAAGTAAACCTTTCTTATCTTAAAGTATTTGGTTGCTTAGCTTATGTCCACATTGATGATGCTGCAAGAAGTAAACTTGATGCAAAATCGAAGAAGTGTTACTTCATTGGTTATGGTGACATGGAGTTCGGTTATCGGTTTTGGGATGATGAAAATCAGAAGATCATCCGCAGCAAGAATGTTGTGTTCAACGAAGAAGCGTTGTACAAGGATAAGCTAAAAGAAAGCTAGGGAAAGATGGAGCCTAGAGCTGTTGAATTGGGAGAGATCCTGGCACCAGAGTTGCAGCAGGATACAACAACAGCAGAAGAGAAAAATTCTCAAGAAGAGAAAAGTGAGGCATGTGAGAATGATGATTCCGAAGAGATCCCATGTAGGCCAGTCATAGTGTTACGACGGTCAAACAGAATCATCAAGAAACCGGTAATATTTTCTCCATTACTCAAGTACATTATGCTCAAAGATAGAGGTGAGAATGAATGTTATGAAGAGGGAATGCAAGCAGATGAATCGATTCAGTGGGAGCTTGCAATGAACGATGACATGGACTCGTTGATGTCCAATCTGTTGGAATTGTGTCCAGTAATCTCGGTACTGTCTCTAGAAAGTAAGAGTATGTCAATGATCAGACATAAGTCATATAATACTGTTGCTAGAGTCCGCTCATGATCTATAAGTCTTGGACTTATTGCCTTTATTATATGATCCCATATGGGTCACACGCCTAAGCTAACAGGAAAATATGTTGGAACGGCTTAGCAGAAGTACGACAAAAGTGCCAGGCATTTGTCGTACTAAGAGAGAAAGATTAATGGGTCTGATTAAATGGGATTTAATCAGATTGGTGTTTTGGGCCCATAAGCCCAAAAGGGAAAGAGAAGGCTTTTAATAAACTAAAAGCCAAATCTCTTTCTCCGAACCCTAGCCCCCTGCGCCGATTCTCCTCTCTCCCTGCGCCTCCCACCAGCTCGGTCTAGCAGCCGTTTTCTGTGATCGCGTGTGTGAGCCTTTGGAGGATTCATCCCTCGGTGTATCTCTCTGATCTCTGACCTGTTCTATTCCTTCCGCTGCAACAAACAGGTAAAAGGTGAGATCATCTAATGTTTCTATTCAAGAGAACCTAGATCTGTATGTTTAGGATGATGTGAATCTGTGAATTGAATCAGGATCAACTAAACAATTCCTACAGTGGTATCAGAGCCATTGGTTCTTAGGATTTCTTGTTTTAGATTCATGTTTAGGTTGTTTAATCTGTTTAGAAGTGTTTTGAATCAATTACTGATAAGAAAAACACTTAAGAAACTGAATTGAATCCTGAACAAACATTCGAAATCGCAAAACCGAGCTATATGACTCGTTTGTTTTGCGATCGTCCGAGAGTTGGGTCGGGATCGTTGGCCGGTCGAGAGTTGGCCGGTTGGACGGATAGCGCATGAGCGCCTTCGGCGGACGGTCGATCGATCGATCGGATCGGACACGACACACGGACGGATCAAGGATCGCGTCGCGTGGTCGGTCCGATCAGGCGAGTATCGCACGATCGATTGCGATCGTACCGTCCTGCGTCCCGACCGTCCCATCCACGTCCCGAGCTCGTCCGATCATCGTCCCGTCCAGCTGCATCCCGATCGCGTGAGGCTCGGCCGTCCGTGGATCGTGGATCGAACGCGGCTGGTCGGCTGTGATCGTGTGGATTAGGTCACGGCCGTGGATGGTCCGTGACCGATTCGTTACGGTTCGGTTTAAAACTTGATTAAAATTGATTCGTCTCGGTTTAATAAACAGATTTAATAATTTTATTAAGTCTGGTTAAACCGGGATAAGAAATCCAATGTCGAAAGAAATATTGGATTTAGTGCCTAAACCAGGAATTTCTAATTTGATTTGGTTGGACCAAATAAATTGAGAAATTCCGGTTTAGTAAATAACCGGTTGACAATTGTGGTCATCGTAGTAATTAAAATTTGGTTAGACCAATTTTAATGAACCAGACCGGTTATGTCAAATAATTGGACAATTGGGTCATGTCTTGGACATGGACCAATTCTTGGGCCTCGGGCCAAGAAGTTAAAACAATTGGGCCAATTATTTGAGTCTTTCTTCAGATCAATTTAAACTTTATATTTTATAAAATATAAAGTCGATTTTAAATTAAAGTTTTCGAAATTTCGAAATTAGAAAGTTTCTAGATTTGCGGGTTTTGGATTTTAAGAAATTTCTAAAGTTAGAAAGTTTCCGGTTTTAGAAAGTTTCCAATTTTAGAAAGTTTCCATAAATAGTAGGTTTCCAAAATGGAAAGTTTCCCGAAATAGTAATCTTCTATTTTGGGAATGAAATTTTAATAAACCTACGAACCTCAAATAATATCAAGCGTTGGATGTCTTGTCCAGACTATGTCAGCTGTCGAAGCCCATTCAATTGTATTCATGGCCTTACAGTGTGAGGGTGTCTACTTTTGCGTGGATAAGACGGTTTGTGATTCATAAATGTCATTGGGAGTCCCAGACATTAATGATTACATGACTGTATAGTCTGGTTTTCTTGACTAGGCCATCGGGAGTCCCGGGCCTTGAGACATCAGAGTGGATTGGGCCTCGGGCCCAGATTCACAACCAAGAGTTATATCACGGATATAATTAGCCGATATAGGGCTTACCGATATAAGCTAAGGTTGGGTGACGGCCAGTGGCCCACTTTAATCTTAGTTATATGTGGATCTTAGAATCATTATATTCTATTGAGGGTAACTGATGTTATTGAATATAAGGCGTGATTAATCATATTAAATTTTTAATACGAGATTAGTCATTTTGAACATAATAACTAATAACCTTTTTATTTATATATTTCAGATATGACTACTACAAGCACACAAAACACATTCTCGATCCGGTCTGTTCTCGAGAAGGAGAAGCTGACTGGAACGAACTTCCTGACATGGTCAAGGAACTTGAGGCTGGTCCTCAAGCAGGAGAAGAAGGATTATGTCCTTCGTGATCCCCTCCCCGAGAGGCCTCTTGCCAATGCTGCCAGGACTCTGCACAATGCTTGGGAAAAGCATTCGTCAGATGAAAATGATGTCTATTGCCTGATGTTGGTGACAATGACTCCTGAGCTGCAAAAACAGTTCGAAAGTGTATTGTCTCCCATCGAGATAATGGCAAGCCTGAAATCGCTTTTTCAGGAGCAGGCTAGGACTGAGAGGTTCCAGACAGTTAAGAACCTCTTGGACTGTAAGTTGGCTGCGAATGCGGCAGTGAGTCCTCATGTCTTGAAGATGATGGGTTATCTCGATCATCTTCAGAAACTCGACTGCCCAATCAGCCAGGAACTTGCCTGCGACATCATTCTGCAGTCCTTACCTGCAAGCTATGATCAGTTCATTCTGAACTTTAACATGCATGGCTTGAGTAAGACACTACCTGAGCTTCACGGAATGCTCAAGACTGCAGAGCCCAACTTGAGGAAAACCGCCAAGGACCCCAATGTGCTTATGGTGCAAAAGGGCAAGGGGTTTAAGAAATCCTCTGCTAAGGATAAGGGAGCGGCCAAGGCTGTCCAAGTCGCGGACAAGGACACGCCAAAGCCCAAGCCCAAGTCCAAGGCTGGGCCTACTGACATGTGCAGGTTCTGCAAAGAACTGGGGCATTGGAGAAGAGATTGTAAGAAATTCCAGGAAGGTCTAAAGGAATTGAAGAAGAAGACTTTCGAGACTTCTTCATCAGGTATTTTTGTTATAGAAGTTAATACAACTACTTCTGATAATACCTCATGGGTCATGGATACTGGTTGTGGGGCTCATATTTGTACTAATATGCAGGCACTCAGCAACAGTAGAAGGCTGAAGCAAGGACAAGTGGAGCTACGAGTTGGGAATGGAGCGAAAGTTTCAGCACTAGCTGTAGGCACATACTTGTTGTCTTTACCTTCGGGATTGATTTTAGAACTGAATAATTGTTATTTTGTACCTGCTATAAGCAGAAATATTATTTCAATTTCTTTGTTGGATTTGGAAGGTTATGATTTTTCAGTTAAGAATAAATTATGTTCCTTCAATCGCAACAATTTGTTCTATGGTTCTGCCCCTCTTTCGAATGGGCTTTACATACTCGATCAATCTGCGCCAATATATAACATTAATACAAAACGGTTTAAACCTAATGAGGAAAACCGAACGTTTCTATGGCATTGTCGTTTAGGGCACATCAGCGAGAAACGCATCAAGAGGCTCCATTCGAATGGACTTCTTGGCTCATTTGACTTTGAGTCATGTGAGAAATGCGAATCCTGCATGATGGGCAAAATGACACGGGCCCCCTTTAATAAACCTAACGAGAGGGCCAGTGACTTATTGGGCCTGATACACACTGATGTGTGTGGCCCAATGTCCACAAATGCAAGAGGAAACTATCAGTACTTCATTACCTTCACTGATGATTTCAGTAGGTATGGATATGTTTATTTAATGAAACATAAGTCTGAATCTTTTGAGAAGTTCAGAGAATTCCAAAATGAAGTACAGAACCAACTTGGCAAAAGCATTAAGGCTCTTCGGTCCGACCGAGGAGGAGAATACTTAAGCCAGGAATTCAGTGATCATCTGAGAGAGTGTGGGATCGTATCCCAACTCACTCCTCCTGGAACACCTCAATGGAATGGTGTGTCTGAGAGGAGAAATCGGACCTTATTGGATATGGTTCGATCTATGATGAGTCACACAGACCTTCCAATATCCCTTTGGGGATATGCTCTGCTAACAGCAGTGTTCACTCTAAATAGAGCGCCATCAAAAGCAGTAGCAAAGACACCATATGAATTATGGACTGGAGAAGCTCCAGTGCTGTCTTATCTCAGAATTTGGGGTTGTGAGGCCTACGTCAAGAGATTGATCTCAGACAAGCTTACACCAAAATCTGACAAATGCTACTTCATTGGTTATCCACGGGAAACCAAGGCTTATTACTTCTATCTACGTTCCGAGAACAAGATTTTTGTTGCCCGGGATTGTAACTTTCTTGAGAGGGAGTTTCTCTCTAAGAAAGACAGTGGGAGTAAGGTACTGCTTGAAGAAATTCAAGATGAACAGGATACTGCTCAACCTAATGAGGAAGAGCAGGAGGAGGCCCTACAAGAAATTGTAGAGCCTGAACCTGTGGTACCTGAAGTTCGAAGATCCGGGAGGATCCGTCACGAACCCGAGAGATATCAAGGGTTCCTCGTGACTGACTGTCATGATCTTCTGATCATTGATGGTGATGAACCATCGAACTTCAATCAAGCCATGATGGGCCCAGATTCCTCTAAGTGGCGCAAGGCCACTGATTCCGAAATGGACTCCATGTCGGTCAACCAAGTGTTTTCGTTGGTTGACTTACCCGCTGGTGTAAAAGCCATCGAGTGCAAATGGATCTTCAAGAAGAAGATTGACGTGGATGGAAATGTCCAGATTTATAAAGCCAGGTTGGTGGCAAAAGGTTTCAGACAAGTTCACGGTGTGGATTACGATGAAACCTATTCACCAGTGGCTATGATGAAATCTATTCGGATTCTACTAGCAACTGCAGCTTTTCATGATTATGAAATTTGGCAGATGGACGTGAAAACCGCCTTCCTGAATGGTATTCTGGAAGAGGATGTGTATATGACACAACCTGACGGTTACATAGATCCAAAGAATGCTGGGAAAGTATGCAAGCTTCATAAATCCATTTATGGATTGAAGCAAGCATCGAGGAGCTGGAATCTTCGTTTTGATGAAGCGATCAAGCAATTTGACTTCATCAGAAACGAAGAAGAACAATGCGTGTATAAGAAAACTAGTGGGAGCAAGATAGTGTTTCTTATTCTGTATGTCGATGACATACTGCTTCTCGGAAACGACGTTCCAATGCTGAAGTCTGTAAAGGACTGGCTTGGAAGTTGTTTTTCCATGAAAGACATGGGTGAAGCCGCATACGTTCTTGGAATTAGGATCTATCGGGATAGACCTAAGAGGCTGATAGGCTTGTGTCAAGACTCATACATTGACAAAGTCCTACAAAGATTCAGCATGAAAGATTCCAAGAAGGGTTTCACACCAATGGTACATGGCACAACGCTAAGCAAGAAGCAGAGCCCTACGTCGGCTGCTGAGCTTGAGCGCATGAAGAATATTCCTTATGCATCTGCAATAGGATCTATCATGTATGCCATGATCTGTACTCGTCCTGATGTTGCTTATGCATTGAGCATGACGAGTAGATACCAGTCAAATCCAGGTGAAAACCATTGGATTGCCGTAAAGAATATCTTGAAGTATCTAAGACATACTAAGGATAAGTTTTTGGTGTACGGTGGAAGTGATGTGCTTAAAGTCAGTGGATTCACGGACGCAAGTTTCCAGACAGACACAGATGATTTCCGGTCACAGTCCGGTTATGTCTTTTGTCTGAATGGCGGTGCAGTAAGTTGGAGAAGCTCCAAGCAGGACACCGTTGCTGATTCCACTACAGAAGCTGAATATATCGCCGCTTCAGAAGCAGCGAAGGAAGCTGTTTGGATACGAAAGTTCATTATGGAACTAGGTGTGATACCAGATGCGGCTGAGCCTCTGGCACTGTTTTGTGACAACAATGGTGCTATAGCTCAGGCAAAGGAACCAAGATCACACCAGAAATCCAAGTATGTTCAAAGAAGATTTCACTTGATACGTGACATCGTTAATAGAAAGGAAGTCAAGATCAGCCGAGTTCCGACAGATGATAATGTCGCTGATCCGTTGACAAAGCCACTCCCAAGGCCTAAGCTCGAGTTCCTGACTGAAGCTGTAGGCATTAGAAACATTGAAATGTAATCTAAATTTGAGTGGGAGTTTTTGTGAGCTTTATTTTAGTTATTTGATATGTTCTTGTAAAACATTTTTTTTATGTTTTAATGAAATTATTATTTCAAGATTATTTTAACTGTGATGAAATAATCGTTCCAAAATGATATGAAGCATTTTATAGGTCATCGAAGTAAGTGACTTGATCTTGAGTCATCAAAGTCATTTAGCTTGATCATGAGACCCTATATTTGATAAATGTTTTATATCATCCTGTCCCTAGTCGAAGGTTGTTGAAACTGGAACACCAACAACCGTGTGAGACTGGATTGGTACGTGACTTATGACAAAGTCTCAGTGTGTCATAGATGCGCGGCATCAAAATCAGTACATAGGTGTATGTTGGGAACATACGACCGGACAAGACCCGCTTATAAGAACTCTTCAGGATATTTATATCTGTGTCATAAGAGATTCTTACTACGACTATAGAGTATAGTCCTAAGACCTGAGTTCACATGCATGTGACTGCCCATGGACTGATGTACTTTGATCATCGTCTAACGCTATCGTTCTGCGATAGTTATAAGGACCTTGTTTGGGTACATTATGAAATGAGTAGTTTACAGTGATGGAACAAGACGGGATTTGTCCCTCCAATATAAATGGAGTGAATATCTCTAGGCCAATCGGAGATTTGAATACTGGAAAATGCATGGCCATGCTCAAACGGACTTTCCCGAGTCGTTTGGATTGTCAGTATCAAATCAGAGTCCGATGAACAAGATTAGGCTTTATAAGGATGACACCAATCTTGCCTTATGACTAATCGAGATATTGTGACAAAAGGATTATGAATACAGAGAGATTCCAGTACAAGTGGGAGATTGTTGGAATTGTGTCCAGTAATCTCGGTACTGTCTCTAGAAAGTAAGAGTATGTCAATGATCAGACATAAGTCATATAATACTGGGGGTCATGATGGCTTGCTAGAGTCCGCTCATGATCTATAAGTCTTGGACTTATTGCCTTTATTATATGATCCCATATGGGTCACACGCCTAAGCTAACAGGAAAATGTGTAGGAACGTTTTAGCAGAAGTACAGACAAAAGTGCTAGGCATTTACTCGTACTTAGAGAGAATAAAAGGTTTAGCCACTGTGCATCGATCGATGCATAAGGTGCAACGATCGATGCAGTGCGCCAACACCGACGAGTTAATTGGTATTTGGGCCCATAATGGCCCAAAACGGAACAGAGACGAGCTTTTAATGTCATAAAAGCTCGAGTCTCAGACTGATTAACCCTTACACTTGAGTCGAAAACTCTCTCTCTCTGCGCCGAGTTCCCACTTGCTCGGTCTAGCAGCTGTTTTCTGTGAAAGCGTGTGTGAACCTTTGGAGGATTCATCCCTCGGTGTATCTCTCTGATCTCAGACCTATACCATCCATTTCCGCTGCAACAAACAGGTATAAGGTGAGATCATCATAATGTTTCTATTCTGAGAAGAACCTAGATCGCATGTTTAGGATAATCTGAATCTGGAATTGAATCAGGATTCATCTAAACGTCCCAACAGATGTACCACGACCTCAAGAGGTATTATCATTGGGTCCAGATAAAATGGGACGTGGCTGAGTGGGTAGCAAAATACCCAACTTTTCAGTTGGTTAAGGCGGAAGACTAGGTCCCAAGCGGCTTACTGCAGATTTTATCCGATTCCAGAGTGGAAATGGGATCACATTACGATGGATTTTGTAACCACGCTGCCACTAATCAGATCCAAGAGAGACACGGTTTGGGTCGTGGTTGTAACGTCCCTGTTTCACTTTGACCTTAGTCAACCGATGACCAACAATCAAACAAGAACACGATCACCGGTTTTCCTCAGTCGGGACCAGAGCCGTTACATTTTTACCGTGTTTGATTAAATCGGCTTGGCTTAACAACTTAGGTCATCAAACTAAATCTAATTATTCAATTACGCGTTTTCAAAATTTTGACTAAAGCTTTACAACCTTAGTAAAATTTGGTAGTTATACTAGATCGGACTAGTCTAATATAATCAACTTGCTTTTACGAATATAAAACATCATTTATATAAAAGGGCGGAAATACAAATAGGTCCATGGACATTATTTATTTAAAATTAATACAACATTACTTGAAATTATCGTTGCGAAAGAGACGTCGACTCTATACCGGCTAGCCTAACGTCCTGCGATCCGCTACTCCTACGGGTTACTGTTGGTACTGGATTTCCCTCTAGGAAATCCGGCCCATTAACAGACAAGACAGAGGACCGTAATTACGAGCCCATTCCAGAATCAAAGACAGACAAAAGAGCCGACTCCTTCGATGGGCCCAAGCGAAACAAACGCCCTGGCAAGGCCCAGACGATGCCGAAGCCGGAGACAATCGAGCTCGAGCTCGGCAGAAGATGACGTAGAGATAGAGCGACTCGGTCTTCGCCAGATCAACTGATCCGCATAAATCTCGGAGATCGTTACGATGACGAGGCCGAAATATCGGGACGAAGAGATCAGAGTCAAGACTATTTAAGAAGAGAAGTGGCGACTCATTAAAGATATTCCAACCTAGGCTAAGAACACTTCGATTAGATAGCTCGATTTTATACTTTGTACTCTCTTCTCGACTGTGTTTGTTCTATCTCGACGATCAATCTCAATAAAGTCTTTGATTCATAGGAAACTATACCATTTCTATATCCTAAAGTCCAAATCCACGAATACAAATTCTTAGTGTGAATCCCGGATCTCACATTTGGCGCCGACTGTGGGGACATTCTATAGCCTTTCCTATCTTAAGAATCAGATCCTAGATCCGATAGATCGAGATGAATCCCGACCAAACTGGCTCTCCCAGCGCCACACCACCAGTTGACCGCCCTCAAACGGTCGACAACGTTCCTCAGAACACTACCGGGGTAAGAAACATGGGTCAGACCGACGGCGTGTTGACGAGCTCTGCCTCAGTCTCCACGACCTCGGCACCAGCCGGCTCCGTCGCTCAAACAATCGCGACGAGCCAGACTCCGACAAATGCTTTGTCAGGAACTAATGATCCGAGCAGAAACTAGGTGTGGATGAGAAATGACTCAATACCCACCCCAGGAGGGGGATCTGGAGTAAACATACCCAATTCGCCACTACCTTCTGCTCCACAGAGACAAGGGCCAAGTGATCTTGCCGAGATCCGTTCGATGTTAAGCCTGTTGGTAGATCGAACGAGAAACAACGAGGCAAGCGCAAGGGCCCAAGAGATCGCGAACCGTTCTCTGGCAGCGCAGCTCGAGGAACAAGAGCGGCGCCTGAACGCCCGTCTTGAAGAGTTCGCCAGTCAAAGCCAAGGGGGCAGACCAATGCGAACTCCCATAAGTCCTCCACCGAGTACCCGCTTGGACTTCTCCCCGGTAGTAACTCCTCCGGGAACGTCGGGAAATTTCGGTAATACGTCAAATAGCGGCTTCCGCCCTACAATGACCCCTATCGTGGTACCGACCCCATTTGGTTCGAGTTCAATGGTCACAGATCCAACCGGATCAAGAAACCGACCATTACCCGGGCCACCACCTTTCCCGAGTAACTCTAACATCCGACCGAGGCAACTAGGAGGTTCTGCCTTCGCCTCGAGCTCGGGACTCCTTAACGGATCAAACTCAGTTCAGTTCCGAACGCCCCAGGTCGATCAGACGAGGTCGATCCCAACGATCGATCTCCTCGACCCCATTTTTCCGGAACAAACATCAGGTCAGGCACAAGTCCATTTCGCACCCACAGAGGGAGATGAACACGATATGCTTAGACAATACATTGAGCAGGCTAAAGCCCAGTTCAACAGTCTGAGCTCGAAAGTTCACATGGCGACGAGCGCGGCTCCTGACATCGATCGAGTGATTGAAGAAACACAAAAAACGCCGTTCACAGATCGGATTGCGTTTGCAAGGATCCGAGAGATCAAGAAAACTAAGTTTCCAGAATTCTCTGGGAAATCAGACCCGAAAGCCCACATCAGGGCATTCCGACTAGCGATGGCAAGGGTGTACCTTACCGATGAGGAGAGGGAGCCAGCCTTCTGCAGGCTCTTCGCAGAAAACCTATCAGGCTCTGCCCTAGAATGGTTTGCCGGACTGGAAGAAAGGTCCATTGACAACTTCACCCAGTTCATGACGGCTTTCCTCAAGAAATACTCCGTTTTCATCGAGGAAAAGACTACCGAGGCAGCCCTATTTGGCGTCTCTCAAAAACCCGACGAAACACTTTGCTCGTACATCGACCGATTTAAGGAAATAAAATCCAAAATCGCGAACCCATGAGACGAGGTAGCTATAGAAGCGTTAAGACGGGGACTATGGTTCTCAACCAGATTCCGCGAGGAAATAACAGTCCGCGAACCTCAAACGCTCGATGACGCCCTCCATCGCGCATCGGCCTTTGCTCGCCTCGAGGACGAAACCACGGCCCTCAGGGAAAAACACCAGAAAGAAAGGAACCCGTCGGGCTCGCAGAATTCGAACTCGAAAAAGGATTCCCGTAAATCAGGGAACGTCAACGCGGTCGAGAGCCCAAAGAGCTCGAAGAAATTCGAGTTCGACAAGGAAAAATTCTGTGATTTCCACAATAAAAGAGGACACTCGACCGAGGATTGCTATACTCGAGCTAAAGCAGAGGCTCAAAAACAAGAGTCCGAAAGCAAAAAAGACTCCGAAGTCGAGGAGGAAACTCTGTCCGACAAAAAGGAAAACAAACAGACCAAGGAGTCGAACTCCAAAAAGCACTCTCAAAACAAACGGGAACGGTCAAAAGAGCCGGAATCTCCCGAAACACTCCCTCATGGGTCGCGGAAGCGAGTCGAGTTCATCCTCGGCGAGCTTAACCCGAGCGGCACTCCGGGAGGTTTGGCGCTATCCCCGCCTCCGGCTCCCGCCAAAAGTTTACGCTCAAGAATCAATCTCCCTCGTCTCTGCGGGGGGGGGGGGGGGGGGGGGGGGGGGGGGGTGGGGTGTACGGGCTATACCCCCTAAACGAATCGACTTCATCTTCGGTGGCTCCAAGCTTTGTCGCGACTTGGTCAATTCGATCAAAGCTCTTCAAAGAAGAGTCGAGACCGACAGAGGGGGGGAAAACCCCAATTTTGGGTCCAGACCACGAAATCATTTTCTACGAGAGCGAGACAAGTAATCTCGACAAACCACATGACGACGCCCTCCTCGTTTGTCTAGTAGTGGGAGATGTCGAACTCTCAAGGATAATGATTGACACAGGAAGTTCGGTAGATGTCCTCTTTTACGACGCATTCAAAAAGATGGACTTCAATGACTCCGAGATTGTGGAAGAAAAGACACCACTAGTAGGTTTCGCTGGCGAAACGACATACTCGATGGGCTCTGTCTTCGCCCCAGTAATTGCTGGAGGAGTTCGGAGAATGACGGAGTTCGTCATAGTAGATCGATCAGCTCCCTATAACGCAATCCTAGGTCGAACATGGATATACGACATGAAAGCGGTACCACTACCACCAATGCGTAAAGTTCCCGACTCCCAAAGGGATCAAAACCATTTACGGAAGTCAAAAGATTTCCCGTCATTGCTACATGAACGGATACAAGCAGATCGAGAAATCCCCTGCGTAGCAATTACAGAAAGAGGAGGAGCTCGCCACCATGCAGACCAAAAGGTCGAACGACCCCAGTCAAATAGGATCCTCAAAGGACCTCACGACTCAGGTCTGCATAGACGAGGCTCATCCCGAAAGACTCGTTGGCATCGGGATCAACCTATCAGAGCTAGTTAAGAACGAACTGGTCTCTTTTCTCAAAAAGAACGTCGACTCCTTCGCCTGGTCTACAGCAGACATGAAAGGGATCAATATCGACGTAACTAGCCACGAGCTGAATGTCGACCCAACCTACAAACCGGTAAGACAAAAGCGTCGAAAACTAGGTCGTGAGCGGGCCAAAGCCGTCAATGACGAGGTCGATCGGTTATTAAAAATCGGATCGATCAGAGAGGTCAAGTACCCCGACTGGCTCGCGAACCCCGTGGTGGTTAAGAAAAAGAACGGAAAGTGGAGGGTCTGTGTAGACTTCACGGATCTCAACAAAGCATGTCCAAAGGACAGCTTCCCACTCCCGCACATCGACCGACTGGTCGAGGCAACCGCTGGACATCAGCTGCTATCCTTTATGGACGCGTTCTCAGGGTACAATCAAATATTGATGAACCCTGAAGACCAAGAAAAGACTTCGTTCATAACTGATCGAGGCACGTACTGTTACAAAGTCATGCCCTTCGGACTAAAAAACGCAGGAGCAACTTACCAGCGCCTCGTCAACAAAATGTTTTCAGGACTCCTAGGCAAAACCATGGAAGTCTACATCGATGATATGCTGGTAAAATCTTCTAGGTACGAGGATCACATCCCCCAACTAAAAGAATGCTTTACCATTCTCAATAAGTATGGGATGAAACTCAACCCAGCTAAATGTACCTTCGGGGTCCCTTCAGGAGAGTTCCTCGGTTACTTAGTGACCGAAAGAGGGATCGAAGCGAACCCCAAACAGATCGCAACGTTCATAGAGATGAAATCTCCCAGAACAACGCGAGAAGTCCAGCGCCTAACCGGCAAAATAGCTGCTCTGAATCGCTTCATCTCAAGGTCGACTGATAAATGTCTACCCTTCTATCACTTGCTCAAAGCAAACAAAAAGTTCCTTTGGGACGAAAAGTGCGAAGAGGCATTCACTCAGCTCAAAGCTTACTTAAGCGAACCACCCATACTGGTGAAACCAGTAGAAGGAGAACCCCTTTACCTCTACCTAGCTGTCTCAACGGCAGCAGTAAGTGGAGTCCTGGTTCGCGAGGAACAAAACGAACAATGGTCGGTGTATTACATCAGTAAGACCTTGATCGATGCTGAAACCAGATACCCCGCCATGGAAAAACTCGCCTTAGCGCTAGTAACATCGGCTCGGAAACTCCGACCGTATTTTCAATCGCACTCGATCATAGTGATGACCTCTCAACCACTGAGAACCATCCTTCACAGTCCAAGCCAATCAGGTCGATTGGTCAAATGAGCTATCAAACTTAGCGAGTACGACATTGAATACAAAGCTCGAACATGCCTAAAAGCACAAGTACTGGCAGATTTCATAATCGAGCTCCCTCTGACTATAGAACTCGACCCGACTTCGGCCCAAAGATGGAAACTCTACGTCGATGGAGCTTCCTCAAGACAAGGGTCCGGAGTCGGAGTGAAATTAGTCTCCCCAACGGGTGAAGTACTAGAACAATCGTTTAGATTGGGCTTCGCCGCATCGAATAACGAGGCAAAATATGAAGCGTTAATAGCCGGGCTCAGGCTCGCGATAGCCATAGGAGCCCGGGAAGTAAACGCCTTCAGCGATTCCCAACTAGTCACGAGCCAATATCATGGCGACTACGAGGCCAAAGACAAACGGATGGAAGCATACCTACGGGTAGTCCATACACTGGTGATAGGCTTCTAAGTTTTACCCTATTCTAAACTGCAAGTGAACAACAATGTCAAAGTAGTATATAGGGCTATCGAATCCACAGGGACACTTGGTCTCAATAGAAACAGAAACGTAGAGATTAATACTAGAAATAAGCAGATGGTGAAGTAAATAAATTGCGAAGCAAGAAAGTAAACAGTAGCAGAGATTAACGGTTGAGAAGCAATAAACTAAAAGCGTCAAGCCTAGGGTATTCTCAGGAAATCAGACAAGCATACAGTTCATTCAGCAAGGATCTAATTAAGCACAGTTCTAGAACTCAAAACACAGATATAGAATTAACCAAATTCCTTTGCGATAATTCTCTAAGCCTAAGTGCAGCAAACCAAACTTTCGTTTGCGAGAACTAACAGATTAAACTAGCATTAATTCCAGGTTTGATATGTTCACAATTATCCTAAACCAAACTTCCGTTTGCGCAAAGTTTAATTGCCCAATTTAATTAGTTCAGATTCCTAAACCCCACTTCCGTGACGTATTTAGCAACCTAAGATCTAGATTCTAATTGATGTGGTTAGAACTAGCTTTAAGCACAATTAAATTGAAGAACAGATATAGTTATGAATCCTTAACTGAATTTGAACAAGTCTAGCAAGTCATGAAATCCTATGTGAGAAACCCTAAACTCAACTATGGATCTACTCAGACATGATTAATGAAAACATAATCAAAGAAATAATAGATTGCATATAAGAAATTAAATAGATAAAGGGGTTCGAAATCTTCTCCAAAATAAGTGAATACAGGAAATAGATCAGCCCCAAAAGCTCTAGAAATCTCTTAGCTATTAGTATCAAAGCGTAATGTAAAGCCTCGGTAAAATAAACACCAAAAACTAGTATATATAGGCACAATCTCGGATGGGGCTTTTGTGTAAATACTGGAACTATCTTGGGCTTCTTTGCAAATCTTCATATCTTCATTAAACCGACGCGTACGGCCCATCTCGCTAGTGTGTCGACCGATGCACAAGGTGTGTCGGTCGATGCATGATCAATAAATTGGACAGTGACTTAAGCTCTCGGCCAAAACGTCCCAAAAGTCCCAAAATGCTCCAAATATCTCCAATTAGCTCCAAACTTGATTAAACCTGTAAAAGACTCTAAACGAATACAAAAAACACTAAAAACACAACTATATCATGGTCTAAAATGGGTAAAAACCATGATATATCAACTCCCCCACACTTAGCCTTTGCTTGCCCTCAAGCAAAACATAGAACTAAAACATGGTGAAGAGGTTTGAAAACTCTTCAGAAACTCATTTCATCCTAGAAGCTACAATACTCAGATTCCCCTTAGTAAACCACTGCAAGAATCAATCACAGGATATCAAGACCACAATGTACTGCCCCCACACTTAGCAACTGTCCTAGGTAAACTCCACAATCACATTCAAGCATTCAAATTCTCCCTACTGACTTCTGCAAGTATTTAAGTGCGGTCTCACCTAAGGAGTATCGATCAAAGGGCACATGGATTCTTACCTTATCAGCTCTAGACCACCATACTATCTTTCTCTAGTCCCTTTCTTCTCTTTCCCTTCTTTAACAACTGATTTTTCCCCATTGGGTATCATTTTATTTTTTTTATCAGTGTTCTTCCCGTTATGGGGTGTACTTTGGACACATTCCATGGATACACGGGATATGAGAGTTTTAGCTACCATTCCCATGACCACTTCGGAGTTACTAACTCATCCTCAGTTTATTATTTTTTTTTTTTTTTTTACTTTATAGAAGGGGAGAAGGGAACTAAATAGGACAGGTTTACAGGCTGTGTCAGAACTAACAAGGGAATCCGACACAAAGTATACCAAGCCCTTAGGTGAGAAATCTAAGTCAGTATTAAGGTTGAAGTCAGTAAAAGGATCCTCTGATACCTGAAGTGATGTGAGTGTTCCTAGTAGGTTGATCTGTGATGGGGTTTTCTAACAGTCAGAGATAGATCCTGCAATTTCATCCCAATGGTTACTTAAGTTCCTGCAAGTCTTGTAAATCTTCTCAGAAAATCATAGTTTCTTACTTAAACAATTTTGACTCAATAAAACAAAATTTTTTTGAAAAACGGACTGACTCTTAAGAAAACAGAAAACAAAAGTCAGTAGCACCTCCCCCACACTTAAGACACACTGTCCCCAGTAGTGTCCAGCGAAGGATCGGTAAAAAGAAAATAAAAATTGAAAAGGTGAAATTATGTCTGTCGGGTTACCTCTGTCGCTAAGCATCGATCGTTGCACTAAGTGCATCGACCGTTACTTGGCGATTTTCGTGTATAGTCGATCGTTGCTCAGGACCGCAACGATCGCTGCAATGCGATTCCTTTCGTGTTGTGTCGATCGACACAGAAGTGAATCGATCGTTGCACTGCGATTTAACCGAGACCTGCAAACATAAACTCACCAGAAACAAAAACAAACGTAAAATCCTAACAAAAACACCAAAAATTAAGTAGAAAAACACCAGTACCTAATGGTGGGTTGCCTCCCACCCATCGCTTGTTTAAGGTCAATAGCTTGACCGGACGGATGGGAATTTTCAAGTACCAGGAGGTCTTGACAGAGACTTTTTCTGTCTCTGTTCAAGTCTCCTCATCCAAGGTGGTGAGTAGGCTGTTGCGGAATGCTCATGTCCAAGAAAAGATGGAGTGAAATGTGCTCCAGGATCTATAACCATGGTATGATCAGGCTGCTCAAAATCTGCGTCCTTTATGGTGAATGTCTGCCCATCTATCATTGGTTTTCGCAGCTTATCCATCTCATAGTGCAGTGGTTCATCTCCCAGATGGAGGTCTATCAGGCTGTTCCTAACATCAATCAACGCTCCTGCTGTAGCCAAAAAGGGTCTCCCAAGCAACAATGCTTCATCCGGATCACAATCATATTTCAGCACAAGGAAGTCCGTTGGAACTAAGTAGTTTCCAACTCTCACCGGAATGTCCATAAGGAGTCCTTCAGGAACTCGTATGGACTGATCAGCTAGAACAAGAGAAGTCCTAGTGGGAGTAAAATCCAGCATACCCAGCTTCTCTGCCACAGAGTAAGGCATCAAACTTCCAGCAGCTCCTAAATCACACAGAGAGCGTCTAAAACTATCCTCAAAGATAGAACAATCCAGCACAAAGACTCCAGGATCAGATAGCTTCTTCGGGACCTTAGTTAGCAGAACATCACTGATATGCTGAGGAACTATTATCACCCAGTCTTTCAGATCATCATCCAGGGGCAACATCTTGTTCAGGTACCTTTGCACACATGGATGATAAGGTGGATCATCAGAAGTTGGAATTTCTTCCAATTCTTCACCAATACTTTCTAATTTCTTCAGCTCTTCAATCTCTTGCCTAATCACTTCAGACACTGAGGAGTGTTGTCTAAAAATCTGTTCGTAGATCTCCTGTTGAGAAATCTCAGAGGCTCCATTGAATAGGCGATCAAGCTCCAAGTCAGCATCTATGCCATTATCATCCGACAGTTCTGTCCATTCACGCCCTGCAACGACCGACACTAAGGGTGTGTCGATCGTTGCCATCCCGACGGGTGTATCGATCGGCACAGATGTTGCATCGATCGACGCACTGCAGCAGATTTCACCCGAGAGTTTTTCACAAATATCCGAAAATTCCTGTTCTGTCACCAACTCAGCTGTACTTAGCTCAAATCTTTCACCTAGGTGAGATCCATCATTAATGTACACAGACCAGGCCTTAACATGAGTGTCTGCCACTCCTTTTCCCTTCAGTGAGATGGACATCTGGTTTACCTGAGTGTCCAACTGCTTCATGTGAGTGCTCAGAGACTCAAATTTCCCATTGAGGTCCTCATAGACAGCGTCCAACTTCTTGTTGCAGTCCACAGAAATCTTGGTCTGACTCTCAATCAGTTGTTCCATCATAGCCTCCATTTTGCTCTCATGGGCTGTAGGTGCAGGAGGAGTCTGATAGGATGTAGATCCATAGGTTCTCTGAGTACCTTGTCCATAGGTCTTCTGAAAACCACCAGTCTGTCCACCATTGGAGAATCTGTTCCCCTGTTGATTACCAAATCTATTACCTTGGAAACCAGAACCTCCTATGAAATTCACATCTTCTTCCTGAGTTTCCTCCTCAGCCTGAATCACCTCTACATCTTGGGCAAAGTGGACAGCTTTCTTACTAGTCAGGAGATTGTAGACTGTGTCCAATCTGGATCTTATATTAGCTATATCAGAATTCTCTACAGTTCCACCAGATTTCTTCCTCCTTTCATCCATTGTCTTGCAACTGTTGCTGCCAATCAGGTTCTCAATCAACTGCTTAGCTTGTGTAGGAGTCCTGGTGTTGAAATTAGCATTACTGGAATTATCCAGCGCAGTCTGATAAGGGAGATCTATGCCTCTGAAGAAAATACCAATCAGCTGTACTTCTGTGAATCCATGGTGTGGACAGTCACGCTGATACTGCTTAAATCTCATCCAGGCAGTCTTCAAGGGCTCCACAGCTCCTTGGGAGAAAGTGAGTATGTCCTGTCTGGACTGATCCGAGCGCGCATCATCATAAAAGTGACGCAGGAACTCACTCTTTAAGGCTGCCCAAGTAGTATACTGACCAGGTGCCAGTTGTCTCAGCCATGCACTAGCGTCTCCAGCAAGACTGTGCGGAAATAGCTTAAGGAACAGATAGTCCGGGCATACTCCTTCATACTTCATGCCAGTGACTATGTCCTCAAACTTGTCAATGTGATCCATAGGCTGCTCTGCTTGAAGACCATGAAAAGCAATCTGTCTCATCAGCTGGTAGTAGATGGTCTTTACCTCAAAATCATTCCTCTCAAAAGCAGGAAGCACTAGAGCTGCTCGGTTTGCATTAAACTCATCAGGTCTGTTGTAATCAGCTAGTGTCCTCTCATGAACCACCATCTCTCTACCTCGGGCCTGTCCTTGACCCTGGTTTCGGTTCAGCTCCTGTTGCTGTTGCTCAGGAGGATCAGGGATGACATTCCCTTCAGCATCAACCCGATGCCCAGCAGCATTGTACGGGTTGTCATCTTGGTCCCTCAGGGTACCTTCAGCATCTGGTATCAAGATCAGACGTTCTCGAACCATTCTCTCTCTCTTTTCTCTTCTGATAGTCCTCTCTAGACGTCCAAGTTCCTCTAGTCCGAGATTAAGCAAGCTCGAGTTCGGATTACTTCGAGTTTTCTGCGTTGGCATAAACTGTCTGTAATCGTCCAGCAACGATCGATGCTATCAGTGCAACGATCGATTCAATCTCAGAATCGCCTAGTGACGATCGACGCAAAGTATGCAACGATCGAGGCAAGGCGAAATTCGTACCTGCGACAGAGAGAAATCAGAGAAAAAGTTAGCAAAACCAAAAAATAAAAACGAAAAAGAACAAAAACAAAAAGAAAAATTTCTAGTAAAAACCCTAAGTTCGGTCCTATCGAAGACTCAAAGAGTCCCCGGCAACGGCGCCAAAAACTTGATAGGCTTCTAAGTTTTACCCTATTCTAAACTGCAAGTGAACAGCAATGTCAAAGTAGTATATAGGGCTATCGAATCCACAGGGACACTTGGTCTCAATAGAAACAGAAACGTAGAGATTAATACTAGAAATAAGCAGATGGTGAAGTAAATAAATTGCGAAGCAAGAAAGTAAACAGTAGCAGAGATTAACGGTTGAGAAGCAATAAACTAAAAGCGTCAAGCCTAGGGTATTCTCAGGAAATCAGACAAGCATACAGTTCATTCAGCAAGGATCTAATTAAGCACTGTTCTAGAACTCAAAACACAGATATAGAATTAACCAAATTCCTTTGCGATAATTCTCTAAGCCTAAGTGCAGCAAACCAAACTTTCGTTTGCGAGAACTAACAGATTAAACTATCATTAATTCCAGGTTTGATATGTTCACAATTATCCTAAACCAAACTTCCGTTTGCGCAAAGTTTAATTGCCCAATTTAATTAGTTCAGATTCCTAAACCCCACTTCCGTGACGTATTTAGCAACCTAAGATCTAGATTCTAATTGATCAGGTTAGAACTAGCTTTACGCACAATTAAATTGAAGAACAGATATAGTTATGAATCCTTAACTGAATTTGAACAAGTCTAGCAAGTCATGAAATCCTATGTGAGAAACCCTAAACTCAACTATGGATCTACTCAGACATGATTAATGAAAACATAATCAAAGAAATAATAGATTGCATATAAGAAATTAAATAGATAAAGGGGTTCGAAATCTTCTCCAAAATAAGTGAATACAGGAAATAGATCAGCCCCAAAAGCTCTAGAAATCTCTTATCTATTAGTATCAAAGCGTAATGTAAAGCCTCGGTAAAATAAACACCAAAAACTAGTATATATAGGCACAATCTCGGATGGGGCTTTTGTGTAAATACTGGAACTATCTTGGGCTTCTTTGCAAATCTTCATATCTTCATTAAACCGACGTGTACGGCCCATCTCGCTAGTGTGTCGACCGATGCACAAGGTGTGTCGGTCGATGCATGATCAATAAATCGGACAGTGACTTAAGCTCTCGGCCAAAACGTCCCAAAAGTCCCAAAATGCTCCAAATATCTCCAATTAGCTCCAAACTTGATTAAACCTGTAAAAGACTCTAAACGAATACAAAAGACACTAAAAACACAACTATATCATGGTCTAAAATGGGTAAAAACCATGATATATCAACTGGCCGAACAGATCGGATTCTTTGATCTAACACGAATCCCACGAGGGGAAAACACCGCAGCCGATGCCCTAGCCGCATTAGCATCGACATCAGATCCTAACCTCAAAAGGATCATACCAGTCGAAGGGATCGAAAAACCAAGCATCGACATAGCCCTCAAAGCTCTGTCCTTGAAAGAAGACGGGCCCGCCACGAAGGACGATGTCAAGCACAAAGAATGTCCTGGGGACACCAGTAGCGACATCATCGAGATTGATGATGACCTCGATCCTAGAAACGCCGTGTACATCGCGAACGTCCCCGAAGGACGAATTCAAACCGCATCCACTAGTCAGGGACCTGAGCCTAACAACGACGAAGATTGGAGAACTCCGATCATTCGATACATCACAAACGGCGAAGTTCCCGACGATAAATGGGAGGCGCGGAAACTTAAAACACAGAGTGCAAGGTACTGTGTCACGCAAGGAGAGCTATTTAAAAGGAGCCTCTCCGGACCTTATCTCAAATGCCTTGACAAAAAGCAAGCCCTAGCCGTGATTACACAAACACATGACGGATCCTGCGGAAGCCATTCCGGAGGACGAGCATTGGCCATGCGAATCAAAAGGTAAGGTTACTATTGGCCGACAATGGTCACCGAATGAGAGTCCTTCTCCAACAAGTGCGACAAATGCCAAAAGCATGCTCCAATTATCCACCAAGCGTCGGACAAACTCTCCTCTATCTCATCACCATACCCATTCATGCGATGGGGAATGGACATTGTGGGACCGCTAGTCGCATCCGGCAAAAAGAAAGCTACACACCTATTGGTGATGACGGACTACTTCACCAAGTGGATTGAAGCAGTGTCATACCAAAAAGTTAAGGACGTTCACGTTAAGGAGTTCGTCTGGCGAAACAACGTTTGCCGACATGGACTACCCCACGAGATCGTCACCGATAACGGATCTCAGTTCATATCAAACACGTTCAAAGGGTTCTGCAGAACTTGGAACATAAAGCTGACTTACTCAACGCCGCGCTATCCCCAAGGAAACGGGCTAGCAGAAGCAGCTAACAAAGCGATTATGAACGGTCTCAAGAAAAGGCTCAACGAGTGAAAAAAAAACCTGGAGCGATGAGCTCCCGGCCGTACTATGGGCTTATCGAACTACCCCCCGCAAATCCACCGGCGAGACTCCATTCTCACTGGCTTATGGGATCGAGGCGGTAGTACCAGCCGAAATCCTCGTGTCAAGCATCCGCAAGGAAGAATGCCCACGACAAGAGGAAATTAACAACAAGATGATAACCGACGAGCTCGACCTCGTCGACGAAAGAAGGAACCTCGCATTAGCTCGACTCCAGAATTACCAACAAGCCGCAACTCGCTACTATGATTCCCGAATCAAAACTCGAAGGTTTCAAGTAGGAGAGCTCGTCTTACGGAAAGTGTTTGACCATAAAAAGGAAGAACACGCTGGAAAATTAGGAGCAAAGTGGGAAGGTCCTTACCAGGTCACCGACGTTGTAAAGGACGGGGTCTACCGACTCAAGTCGGTAGAAACCCAGAAGCCTGAACTACGACCTTGGAACATCATCAACCTCAAAAAGTACTTCCACTAAGAGTACATCAACATAATCGAACTACGAAATGGATTGATCCCCTTAAAAGGGTATGTAGGCAGCTCGACTTCGAGCGCAGCCACCCCCCAAACACAAAGCTTCTACCAAGCTCAACGGCTTCTGACGAAGTCATACTAGCTTATATTTGTGAAATCAAAATAAGTCTCCCAATCAAACGTCTCTTCATGTCGCAAAAGTGAGAGCCGTTACGTTGTGAAAAGTGATATGAAATTATCTCTTCCAAAAACTAAGGCGATATGAAATTATCTCTTCAAAAGCTAAAGTGATATGAAATTATCTCTTCTAAAACAAACGATATGAAATTATCTCTTCAAAGTCAAAGCGATATTATCCCTTCCGAGCGACCTGAAATGGCCTCTCCCAAAGCTAAAGTGATATGAAATTATCTCTCCTAAAATAAGCGATATGAAATTATCCCTTCCGAGAGACCTCAAACGGCCTCCCCCAGAATCAAGCGATATGAAATTATCTCTTCAAAAATCAAGTGATATGAAATTATCTCTCCAAGAAATAAAGTGATATGAAATTATCCCTTCAAACAAAGCGACCTAAAACGGTCCCTCCAAACCGAACGAACTGAAATGATCGTCCCAAAATGAGCGACCTAAAAAGGTCCTTCCAGATCGAACGAGCTGAAATGATCGTCCCAAAACAAGCGACTCAAAACGGTCCTCCCGATTCGAACGAACTGAAATGATCGTCCAAAAGAAAGAGATCCAGAACGATCTTTCCAAAAAATACAATTCTTCTAAACCTTATACGGATTAAAAGAATCGGGGGGCTACCCCACCCCTCAAGCAAAATAACGAGGTCAAGACGGCTATTCAAGCATGCAACCTCTACACACACTCCAAATCGGATCTTTGTAAGTTTACTTCGATTCGTTCTCATACTTAATGCTTCTCTTTTCAATTCAGTGATTAAGCATGAATCTTACATTACGAAGTAGTCGCGCCTCAGACTATTCCTGGCAAAGAGCTCGAGCTCAAATGCAATTGACTTAAAAGTTCGCAAAGAACTACCTAAGGCAATTCAAGATAAATTATCTGCTCGATTCCTCTGGAGAAGTTCGAATCGCCACAACGGCTCGAATTTTATGTTAAGGCATAAAAACAATAAAATCTATGCTACGGCATGAAAGATTTAAAAAGAGATTCATAAAAAAAAAAAGAGGACACGATGTCCTCGAGTTCGAACAAAAAGCCCCCTTGGGCAACCAAAGTTTGAAAAAGAAATCAAAAGCCCCCTTGGGCAACAAAAGTCTGAAGACAAATTAAAAGCCCTCTAGGGCAGCAACGAACAAAAAAAAAAAGGGACTAGAACTGCTTGGAAGGAGAGGAAGCTTCGTCTTGATCCTCCATCTGATCATCAGTCGCCCTGTCCTCCTCAAGTCGACCCTCGACCTCATCGCTAACTCGCGAGCTAACTCCGGTCGGAAGGTTCGATCCATACTGATCAAGACGAGCGGCCGCCTGGTTTACAGGGCGCGCCAAGATCACGGAATCGTCCGACATCACCGGCAGATTAAGCTTGCTGATACTGAAGTCCGACACCGCTGCGGCATTCATCTCCTCTGTGGCCAATCTTTTCTTCTCGGCCAAGTCCATCATCTCCTTGGTCAGATCCAGTTCGCCAGAAGCGAACTCGGCGATAAGCGCGATATTGGCCAAAGCCTCCTGATGCCTCATCTCGGCGCTCACGACGACTTTCCTTTGGCTCTCCTTCGCCGCGATTCCTTCGAGGATCTTGAGGTATTCACCGTTCAGCCCCTTCCTCGACTCATGGGTCGCCACCTTGACGTTAAACTCTCGGTCGGCGAGAGCCTTGTCCAGATCGCCCTGACATTGCGCAGCCCGCACATCCGCAACCCGACTTGCCTCAATGGCGGTTCGACTCGCTTCCTCCGCGACCGAAACCTGAGCCAAGGCACCCTGCAACTGCGCATCCAGGTCGCCCACCTTCTCCCGTAACTCTTCCTCTCGAGCCAAGGCCCCCTGCAACTGCGCTCTCAGGTCCCTAACAGATTGATCTGCATACAAAACAGACTCGAGTCAGCCCGGCAAACGAAAAGGCATATGGCGCAAAAATCCTTGTACGGACTGGCCAAAATACTTACTCTCTCCAGCCCGCTCCATAATCTGAAGCGGAGCCTGAACGATTCGAGTCGAAGTGGGCCGAGAAGAGAAGTGTGATTCGTCTCGTGAAAGACAAGGTTGGTGTGAAGAAGGTTGTCGGGCCGCAGGACCTAAGGCAGCTCGAATTCGCTGATCCGTAAAGTTAGACCAGCGGATATCTCCTCTCCGGAGGCGAGCTATCAAACTCGATGTATTTGGGTTCAAAGGTAATGACTCAGGAGCCTCTGCAAAGAAACCAAAAAGGTTATTAGCAAACAGCTCGATGTCAATGAAGGACACCGTAGCAACCAGATAAACTAGTAAACCCTATAAGCTAACCAACGCTAGCCGCCCATCTTGTCGGGATAACCGAATAATCAAAATCCTCGACCGAGTGGTGATTGATCCTGAAGTAGAAGTATTTACTCTTCCACACATCCCTCGTCGGGATCTCATCAAGGATCTTCCCATGTCGAGGAGAGAGGTAGTAGGTTCCGGGAAAACGAGTGTTATGTTTTACCGAACAAACCCTCATCAACTCCTCGACCCCGAAGTTGATGCCCTCCTCGACGGCTCTGACCCCGAGCCCGATGACATACCGAACGAAATTCGGAGTCATCTGGTGAAAGGCCAGTTGGAGCTGAGCTAAAACCCATGAGATAATGCGAGGGATTGGAAAAAACAATCCGCATTTATCGAAATAGGTATAAGAAGCACAGCAATGACCCTCGACGACAGTTTCTGGGGACATGTCCGGTGATGGGATAAATATCTCCACCTCCGACGGAATCCGGCACTTTGCCCGCAACTTCCGTATTTGGTCGACGGTCAGACTGGACGGTGGATGAGGACCAACCGGTCCCGCCGCCACAGTTGGACTTGCCCTGGCCGTACTCTTTCGAACCATGATAGTTCGGTATATCGGAAATTTCTTTTGAGAAAAGAAGAAAAACAAAATCTCTAGAGGAGAAAGTCTTAGAGCAACGGCAAAAGGAATAAGAGCGAGAGGCAAACATAAAAAAGGGATATAATGAGGGAGAAGAAGTTACCTTGACGATTTGTAGTGCGAGCAGTAATGGGAATCGTGCTAGGTAACTTCCCCTTTTAAACTATCTCGTGCTCAAGATCCGTGGGATGTTTCGTATCCCACAATCCCAACCGCTCAATTCGAAATTTGTAAATGATTACGAAAAAGATTGAGACAGTTAGGATCCTTCAGTTCCTCGCGATCTCGACCGTCAAAACAAGATCTACGGACGAGGCGAGAACAATCATTAGGGCTTCCTTAATGCCTAGAGCACGCGCGCGTCTTCCCGAAAACGTCCACCGCCCATTAACCTCGACTTCTCAAAATCAATGGGCTGGGGGGCTATTGTTGGTACTGGATCTCCCTCTAGGAAATCCGGCCCATTAACAGATAAGACAAAGGCCCATATTCATGAGCCCATTCCAGAATCAAAGACAAAGAGGAGAGCCGACTCCTTTGTTGGGCCCAAGCGAATAAACGCCCTGACAAGGCCCGGACGATGCCGAAGATGGAGACAATCGAGCTCGAGCTCGGCAGAAGATGACGTGGAGATAGAGCAACTCGGTCTTCGCCAGTTCAACGGATCCACACAAATCTCGGAGATCGTTACGACGGCGAGGCCGAAATTTCGGAACAGAAAGATCAGAGTCGAGACTATTTAAAGAAGATGTGGCGATCCATTCAAGATATTCCAACCCTAGCTAAGAACACTTCGACTAGATAGCTCGATTTCATACTTTGTACTCTCTTTTCGATTGTGTTTGTTCTATCTCGACGATCAATCTCAATAAAGTCTTTGATTCATAGGAAACTATACCATTTATATATCCTAAAGTCCAAATCCACGAATACAAATTCTTAGTGTGAATCCCGGATCTCACACCAGTGATTAATTAGGTTTTCTCAGGTCTATATATATGTGATATATAGCACGACCTAAAAGAGAAGTTTTCGCCTAAGAACAGCCACCTCTCAGAAACACAGGAATCCCGAAGAGATCCGATCTTCCGTCACTAGCATCCCGGCGGATTCCAGTTTGTGTGCGTGTGGATACCAGTAGAGGCGCATCACTTGAGGCGCTCGTGAATCTCGAATACCTGTTCATCTTCCGCTGCTAATCTCCAGGTAATTTCGAGATCCTTATGATTCAATATACCTAAACCATAGATCCTAGGCTATGGAATTTATACTTAGGGTTGCCTAATATGATTAGAACCGCCAAGAAATTCCTTCAGTAGTATCAGAGCCTTAGGGTTTATCCTATTGAATCTGTAGCATGATGATTAGATTGATTGAATCTGGATCATTATATATGTGATATATGCATGCTAGATTGTGTTTTGTTCACATAAATCTCGTTTTAGGGTTCTTGTTCAGAAACGAACGATTCTGTGGTTTCGCATAGTGTCGATCGACACCAATCTGGTATCGATCGACACAGTATGGAAACCCAAATAAAATTTAGGTTTCGATCATAAAGATCGAAGTTCCTGTAACCCCATCGTGTCGATCGACACAAATGTTGTGTCGGTCGACACAGACCTTGCGAATGGTTTAATCGGTTCAATTGGATTGGACCGGTTATCGCGCTTGGTTAAAATTGGCTAAATCGGTTCAATTGGATGAATCGGTTCAATTAGATTGGACCGGTTATCGCAATTGGTTCAAACCGGTTTGACCGGTTAATTGCGGTTTGATTGAATTGGGTTGATGTCGACCGACACAAATGTTGTATCGATCGACACCGACCAGTTATCGAAACCGGTTCAATTTTATTGACCGGTTATCGCAATGGTTTTGGTTTGGTAGTGTCGATCGACACACGGAATTGTGTCGGTCGACACATCACTCGGGATTTTGGTTATTGAACCAGAAATCGTAAAAACCGAACCAAAGACTTAACCCACTTCCTAGAATAATTAAAACTCAGTTAGATTAGTTGTTTTAATTAATTATAATCCTTCTAAGATACATATATGATGTGTATATTAGATTAAAAGTTCCGTTCCTCAACTAAATATCAAGTATGTTTAGATGTCTTTCCAATCTTGTCAACTGTCAAGACTTATTTCATTGTGCGATAGACTTGCAGTGCAAGGTGTCCACAATTACATGAGTAAGGCAGGAGGTAATCGTGTTGATGGTTTTGCAGTGCAAGGCATCAACAATTACATGACTTAAGAGATTGGTTTACTTGACTGGGCCATCAAAATCGTTTTGGGCCCAGAGACATCAGGTGGATTAGACATGAGATGCCAATCCACAACCAAGAGTTATATTGGATGTAACTAGCAAAGTTGTTGCTTACCTAGATAGCTGAAATTTGGGCGATGAGCCAAAGCTCACTCAAGTTTCAGTGAAGTATGGATCTTGGATCATTATATTCATTTGAGGAAACATTGTTTGAATATAATGCGAGTTTTCTTAATAGTTAAGATTTCTCATTTCTTGAACATCATAACTAAACCTCTATGTTTTCAGCTATGTCTAGCACAAACCATCACAACAATTTCTCCCTGCGATCTGTCCTTGAGAAGGACAAGTTAAATGGATCCAATTTTCTTGAATGGTATCGGAACTTGAGAATTGTTCTCAAACAGGAGAAAAAGACTATGTCCTTGAGAAAGTTCTCCCCAAGAAGTACCGAGCAAATGCCTGGCAGTCAGAGAAGGATGTTTGGGATAAGTATTCTAATGATGAGGTCGATGTGTGTTGTCTCATGTTGGCTACCATGAACTCAGACTTGCAGAAGCAATATGAGTACATGGAGTCGCCAATAGAAATGATCACTGGCCTGAAAAGTATGTTTCAGGAGCAGGCACGAACTCAGAGATACCAGACGGTTAAGTCTCTAATTGAGTACAAGCTACCAAAGGACGGTCCAGTTAGTCCTCATGTCATTAAGATGATGGGTTATATTGATAACCTGGGGAAACTGGATTGTCCTATTAGCCAAGAGTTGACTACTGACATCATTTTACAGTCACTGCCGTCGAGCTATGATCAGTTTGTTATGAACTATAACATGAACAACTTGACAAAGATTTTGACTGAGTTGCATGGGATGCTCAAAACTGCTGAACCTAACATCAAGAAGGACACCCCAAATGTCCTTATGGTACAAAAGGGTAAAAAGTTTAAGAAACTTGGTAAGAACAAAGGTGATGGCAAGACAAGCTCGATTGTGAATCCAAGCGAGTCTGGCCATGCTCCTAAGGTTAAACATGGTCCTTTTAAAGATGATAAGTGCCATTATTGTAATGGTTATGGGCATTTGAAAAGAAACTGCAATAAATTCCTGGAAGATTATGAGAAGCTGAAGAAGACGTACGAGACTTCTTCTTCAGGTATTTATGTTATAGAAGTAAATGCTACTTTCTCTGGTCCTACTTTTGGGTATTAGATACCAGCTGTGGTGCTCATATTTTGTAAAATATGCAGGGCCTAAGGAACAGTAGGACTTTGGAGAAAGGACAAGTGGACCTGCGCGGTGGAAATGGAGCAATAGTTGTTACATTAGCCGTAGGAATTCATTTGTCTTTACCTTCTGGCATGGTTTTAGAACTTCATAATTGCTACTATGTACCTGCTATAAGCAGAAATATTATTTCTATTCCTTTTTTGGATTTAGAAAGATATCAGTTTTCAATTATGAATAAATGTTGTTCATTTGATTACAATGATATATTTTATGGTAGTGGTTCATTATAGAATGGACTTTATGTTCTAAACCAAAGTGTGCCAGTCTATAACATTAGTACTAAGAGATTCAAGTCAGAAGACACGAATCAAACTTTTCTCTGGCATTGTCGTTTGGGCCACATAAATGAGAAACGGATTCAGAAGCTCCATAGTAATGGCCTTTTGGGCTCATCTGATTATGAATCATGTGAGAAATGCGAATCCTGTTTATTAGGCAAAATGACTAAGGCCTCTTTTAACAAACGAAGAAAGGGCCATTAACTTATTGGGCCTTATACATACTGATGTGTGTGGCCCGATGAGCACAAGTGCTAGAGGAATCTTTCAGTATTTCATTACCTTCACTGATGACTTCAGTAGGTATGGTTATGTCTATTTAATGAGACATAAGTCGGAATCTTTTGAAAAGTTCAAAGAGATCCAGAATGAAGTACAAAAACAACTTGGCAAAAGTATTAAGGCTCTACGATAAGATCATGGATGTGAATACTTAAGTCAAGAATTCAGTGATCATTTGGGAGATTGTGGAATTGTTTCACAACTCACTCCTCCTGTAACGCCCCAATGGAATGGAGTTTCCGAGAGGAGGAATCGGACTTTATTAGATATGGTTCAATCAATGATGAGTCACTCAGATCTTTCATTATCCTTCTGGGGATACGCTCTAGAAACGTCTGCGTTTACACTAAATAGGGTTCCATCAAAATCAGTTGCAAAGACACTACATGAGATGTGGACTGGAAATGTTCCTGATTTGTCTTTCATGAAGATTTGGGATTGTGAGGCTTATGTAAAACGTTTAATCTCTGATAAGCTCGCATCCAAATCCGATGAATGCTACTTTATTGGTTATCCTAAGGAGACCAAGGCATGTTACTTTTACAACCGGTACGAGAACAAAATGTTTGTTGCTCGGAGCTATGTTTTTTTTAGAGAGACTTTCTTTCCAGGAAGAACAATGGGAGTAAAGTACAACTCGAAGAAATTCGAGAATCACAGGAGACGGCTCAACCTGATGAGGAAGAGCAGCAGTTGGATCTACAAAGAGTTGTAGAACATACACCTGTGGTGCCTGAAGTTCGCAAATCCGTCACGAACCCGAGAGATTTGGATTTCTCATGACCAATTGCCATGATCTGTTGATCATTGACAGTGACGAGTATGTGACTTTTGAAGAAGCAATGTTGGGCCTTGACTCCGAAAAGTGGCTGAAAGCCGCTGAATCCGAAATGGGATCCATGTCACAGAACCAAGTATGGACTTTGGTTGATTTACCCGATGGTGTAAAAGCCATTAAGAGTAAATGGATTTTCAAGAAGAAAATTGACGTGGATGGTGATATTCAGATATACAAAGCTAAGTTGGTGGCAAAATGTTTCAATCAAATTCATGGTATTGACTATGAAGAAACCTATTCCCCAGTCGCCATGCTTAAGGCCATTCAGATTCTCCTAGCAACCGCTGCTCATTATGATTATGAGATCTGGCAGATGGATGTGAAAACAGCTTTCCTTAATGGAATTCTGGAAAGAGGATGTGTACATGACACAACCTGAAGTTTTCATTGATCCTAATGCCGCTAGGAAGGTATGCAAGCTTCATCGATCCATTTATGGATTGAAGCAAGCATCTCGGAGTTGGAATCTTCGTTTTGATGAAGCAGTCAAAAAGGTTTGACTTCATCAGGAACGAAGAGGAACCATGTGTTTACAAGATGACTAGTGGGAGCGCAGTTGCATTTCTAGTATTGTATGTTAATAACATACTGCTTCTCGGAAATGAAGTTCCATTGTTTAAGTTTGTTAAGACTTGACTCGGAAGTTGTTTTTCGATTAAAAGCATGGGAGAAGCCGTATACATTCTTGGAATAATAATCTATAGAGATAGATTGGATAAGCTAATTGGATTGTGTCAAGATACTTATATTGATAAGGTCTTGCACATGTCCAGTATGCATGATTCCAAGAAGGGCTTCATGCAAATGACTCTTGGCATTACTCTTAGCAAGACGCAGTGTCCTTCGACGCGTGCTGAGCGAGAGCGCATGAGGGTCAGACTACTGCTATAGGCATTAGATGTCTTAAGATGTGTTCTTAATTTTAGTGGGAGTTGTTGTTGTTGATTTTAGTTATGATATGATGTTCATGTAAACATAATTTGATTATGTTAATGAAATCTGATTTCAGTATTATTTAATTATGTTATTAAATAATAGTCCCAAAGCAATTTATGACATTTTATAGATCATCAAGTATGTGACTTGATCATGAAACCCTATAGATAATAAATGACATAAATTATGTTGGTCCCTATCAAGGTTGTTAAAGTGGGACATTAACAACCGCGTGAGACTAGTATGTGAGGTGACTGATGACTAAGTTTCATGGAGTCATTAATAAGAGTATTAAAGTCAATCACATAGGTATGTGTTGGAGAACACAGGATCGGACATGACCCGCTAATGAGAACTCTACAGGATAGTTATATAAGTGTCATGACTATAGAGTATAGTCCTTAGACATGAGTTCATCATGTTTTCTTACATGTGAATTGGTCCGCTTTAACTTTGTCAAACGTCAGCCGTAACAGGTGACTATAAAGGCATTGATTGGGCGTATCATGAAGTGTGTGAAGGAACAGGGATGGAACAAGCTGGGATTTGTCCCTCCTATATAACAGGAGATAAATATCTCAGGGCCCATCGAAGATTTGATACTGAGAAATGTGTGGCCACACTCAAACGAGGTGATTGTCATTCGTTTGTCTTGTCAGTATAAATCAGAGTTCGATGAACATGATCTTGGCTTAATAAGGATGACACAGATCTTGCCTTATGCCAAATCGAGATATATAGAGACGAAAGGATTATGGAATAGATGATTCCAGTACAAGAGGGAGATTGTTGGGAATGTCCTGAAATCATACTTGTAACCACTCTAGAGATAGTTGTGTTGTCGAGATTAGACATTCATATAATAATAGGCAATCAGAATGTTTTGCTAGAAACCACTTGTGATCTATGAGTTATGAACTCATTGCTAGTATTATATGATCCTACAGGGTCACACACCTAAGCAAACTGGATATACTTTGTGTGGGAATGATCATTAATGTAATGATCTAATTAATGTGTATTTGATGCACATTATTTACGTGTTTTGAGGGTGTGTCGATCGACACAAGAGTGGCATCGATCGACACAAGGCGTAAGTCGAAATACTGATTTCGGTTTAATGACTTAATTAATCTCGGTTGCTCCAGTGATTAATTAAGTTTTCTCAGGTCTATATATATGTGATATATAGCACGACCTAAAATAGACGTTTTCGCCTAAGAACATCCACCTCTCAGAAACACAAGAATCCCGAAGAGATCCGATCTTCCGGCACTAGCATCCCGGCGGATTCCAGTTTGTGTGCGTGTGGATACCAGTAGAGGCGCAGCACTTGAGCCGCCCGTGAATCTCGAATACCTGTTCATCTTCCGCTGCTAATCTCCAGGTAATTTCGAGATCCTTATGATTCAATATACCTAAACCCTAGATCCTAGGCTATGGAATTTATACTTAGGGTTGCCTAATATGATTAGAACCGCCAAGAAATTCCTTCAGTTACTGTCATTTCTAGAAGAGCTAGGCCATGACCAAGAGAAAAGTGTATTGTACTGTGACAGTAAGAGTGCCATTGACTTGGCAAAGAATCCAGTTTACCATGCTCGGACGAAGCACATACATCGTCGATATCATTTCATCAGATCTGCTTTAGAAGATGATGTGTTGGTGCTTGAGAAGATCCCAGGAAGTAAGAATCTGGTAGACATGTTAACAAAGGTCGTGCCGTATGATAAGCTGAGGTTATGTGTAACCTCGGCCAGCTTGTTAGAGTAACAAGCACGAAAGACCTGCTACATTGATCGAGGTGTGAAGACAGATTGAAATCAGTCTTCAAGTGGGAGATTGTTAGCTTACTATTGTAATGGAGGCTTGTACCTATTGAAATGGTGGCTTGCAACTATTGAAATGGTGGCTTGGCACAACTATTGAAATGGTGGCTTTGCCCATTTGTCAACAAGGTGGTTCACCTAACTCAACCCAAACTTGTGCTATAAATACCAAGGTGATGTGAGAAGCATAATCATCCCAAAACATAAACAAGAAGAGAGAAAGAGAGAAGAAAGAAAGAGAGAAAGAAAGAAAGAAAGAAATATTTTTTTCTTTGTAAGAAATTTAGCATAATTTCTTGAGTGTATTCGGGTTTTGGGTGTGAGTTGAGAGAGTTGTAATTTCTCGGTGATTAATATAAAGATCTGTAACAGGTCCGGAGACGTAGGCACGATTGGCCGAACTCCGTTAACAAATTGTGTGCATTTTCTTCGGTCCCATATTTCTGGTTTTCGAGGAAATTCGAGTTTATTTCCTAACACTTGTATCTTGGAGAAATGAGGTAAACAGAGTCAAGGATGGTTTGGTTCGGGCTATTGACTCAAACCGGACCGTCTCTGGCTTTCGTATTGTGAAGAACTCTTCTCATTTGACCTGCACGGGTTTGATCGATCATGTTCTTGTTTGATTGTTGGTCGGTCAGCCCGTCTGTTAGCGGATAACAGGAAAGGGGCATTACATTACATAACATCACAACTCTTAGTTATAAATATTTATTATTTAAAAAAGTCACGTTCTTTCGTCTTTTCCAAAAGGTGACCATGGTTTGCTTATTTCCTTACCATTGTCGCGGAGTGGCCTCTCGCCCTCCGGCGAGAATCTTCTTCTTTCTCTCTCCTCTTCCTTTCTTCCGTGCCTACACATGTTTTCTATACTCCATTTCTCTATTCCGCTCCTGCGCTGCCGCTAAGGGTGAGGTCTCCAAATCTGTTTGTTGACCTCGAGACATCAGATCCTCTCGAGCCCTCATATTCTCCGGATCTAGCCATCTCGCTAAACCAACGTTCGTCCTCTTACGTCTCATCCCTATCTTCTCCATCTCCGCTTTCCCAGTTTCTAGATTTGCCCTTTAGGCAACCATTTACTGTTGTATGCAGATTCTCTACCTGTTTGTATCCGGATTCTTCCACTATTATCAGGTGTGATTTTGGATCCTTAGGCTATTTTCCTCAAGTCTCTCAGGTTTCTTGGTATTCTTTATCTCTTTCGGTGGATAGAATCTTTAGGTTTAGTCGTTGGGACTCCAAACCTCTATCGGTTACAATGGCATTGTGCTTAACATTGGGAGCTGACAAGTTTTCCTGTTTTCGCTGTCCTTGATTGTGGTTAGACCTCATTTTTCATCATTACTCCTTTTTGGAGATGTATGTTCTATCAAATCCCCCTTTAGGGTGGAAGTGTTATTTTACAGGGAACCAATTCTTCTTTGGTGTTTTTAGGCTCTCTTACTCATCTTTCTGTGAAATGAGATGGGTTTTTTTTTTCAACGCTCTTGAAGTTCTCCTTCTTAACGGTTAAGTCCGTTTCATATTAGTTATCTTTGCTTCACTTGAAGAACCTTGTGCTTTGAAGGTCTCTTTTGGAAGGCCTCCCGGATTTCCCACTGTGTGTGTGGTTTATGGCAGTTGTGGTTTCAATCTCGGGCATTAGAGCATCGCATGTGCTCTTTAATTTCCAACGCTTCATCTAATATTTCAGCAATATTGGCATCGAGTTTAGAGGACTTCACTATGTCGTTGGCTGTTTATGTGTAATGTTTGCTTTTATCTTGAACTTTTGTTTCCCGCTTAGCTATATAGCAGCAGTTCTTTTAGCCGGTGTGGCTTTGTTATCATCTATTATGAACTTTTACTCAGTTTGGAGAGTAAACTATCTATAAAAAGCTTGTTAACCAAAAAAAAAAAAAATATTTATTATTTTAAATTGTCAGCTTACATTCAAGCTATATGAAAATATGTTTATTCTTATTTTGATTTTTTTTTAATGGTGGACAATAGCAACACGTTTTCATCAACATATTTATTTATCCTTATTTTGATTTTTTTTTTTTAAAAAATAAACATGAAAGTTAATTCAGAGCTTTAAGTTGACTAGTTGTAGACAAAAACAAAAGTTGACTAGTCTCATATTTCTCACCATATTTTAAACAAAAGTCTCTATAAAATATGGCAATGATGAAATTGTAAATATATCAATAACTTTGATACCATAACTATTATTGATTTTTAAACTATATAATAAATAAATTAAATTATTTTACATATTAAGAATTTTTATGCTTTGGTAAAACCAAAATGTATCCGCATTTAAATTTCACTCCATAAAAAATATTATTTAAATTGTAGATAACAAAATATAGAAAAAAAATTATAATGCTACCAATTTTTTTTGTACGAAAAAACTTAGATATATAACATAAATTTATATTCATTTATCTCGATAACAAATTTATAACTTTCAAGAATTTGTATAAAAATAGACGACCAATAAATTTTAGGCTAAAATTTACAAAAGAAATAACAATATAACTATGTATGTATTTTCTCTGTTGACGAATATTATATTGTAATTGTTTGAAATTATGAAAGTCAAATACATTATAATATTTCCAAAAACTTATTTAATTTTATTCAATGTCAATGAATATTACAAAATTGGTTTGTTATGATTATTAGAGTATAATTGACGTCAAAATAAAGTTTTCAAAATATACTAACAATCATCGCTAGTTTGATAATATTTTTAAATATGCAAACCAATAAATTATCTTTTAGCCTAGGTATTTTATACATTAACATATTGTAGGATCAAATCATAAAATTAAATATATTTAGAATTAAAATTAAATATTTTATTCTTATATTGTTTATTTGCAATATATGATCAAGTTGGGCCCACTGTTTCTATTCTTCTTCTATATATGTATATTTAATAGCTTCTTGTCTTGCAATATTTTCTCAAATTCTCATATCTTATACTTTATCAACTTTTTCCCGAAAAATGACTGAAAATTTAAAGGTAAGTTTGACTGGAAACATTGTTTCTAAATGCATTGGTGATACTTCAATTCTGCTAATCGACCACGATGCTATATCAGTCGCATCTCTCACTCCAATGCTTAAACAACGATCTTATCAGGGTAAAATCAACTATTCTTTACAATTTTCTTTATTTTAAGCATTTTTATTAGTATTGATCATTTTCATTCATATATCAATTATTCCATATTATTCCAAACTGTTGCATTAAACGTGTTATATTTTATCAATTGTTAAATGGTTTTGATGATTATTATTCGAAATATCTGGATTTTGTGTCTTATGCATTGTATAAATAAATCTGCGAATAAATTCAACATAAAATATAAAATTTATAATTTTGATTTCTTAAAATAATAGTTATATAGGCTATTGATTGCTCTTAGATCTAAGTGATAATTTTATATATACTTATTTAAAAAAAAATTATAATCACACATGTTTTTGTCGGATAATAAAGTACTGTTAGATTTATTTGGAAAACATTTTATTTTTAGTAAAATAAATATTTTTGTCGGATGATATGATTTTTCATATTTGGTGCTATTCGGAAGATTTTTTTAATGTTTATAATTGTGTCAGATAATATGTGTTTTGTATTTGGTGCTATTCAAAATAAAACGTTTTGAATGTTATTATAATTTATAGTTTTGTCGGATAACAGGGTTTTCAGATGTCCAGTTAGCCGGAAAAACGCTTTCAAATATTCATATGTATATAATTATATTACATAAGAAACAAGCCAATCATCAAATTAACAATACATGTGTTAATTTATTTATATTTTTTTTAAAATAATATATTTGAAGATGAATCAAACATGCTAGGTATTCAATGCTTTTAGGGAAAAAACCTTCGAATTTTAATATAATATATATTAAGTCGGATAATAAGGTGTTAAAAAGTTAATAAGGTTTTTAGATATCATGTGCTATTTGAAAACATATTTAATTAATATAATCTATATTTCGTATATATAATTTTGGATGTCATGGTGCTAGCAAAAAATTCTTTCAAATACTAATATATAAAATATGTTCTTTGTTATATTAGCCTAAATATAGTAATAAATAACATGTTATTTATTCTATTTACCTTTTCCAAAAAATTAATTAATTGAGTATTTAATGAAGAAAAAAATAATTACTTTTTAACAATATATTTTGATTTTTAAATATCTAATATATAAATTGATTTATTAGTGATAAGTGTGAATGTGGCAAGTGAGGCTATATCGATTATCGAAAAACAAAATGATATTGGACTTGTCATAGCTAATACTGAAATGCGTCACGTAGACTCACCTCACTTTCTAAATGATATGCTCCACAAAGAAATTCCTCTTATACGTAAGTAAATTTAACAAAGCTTTCTTTTATTTAATCTTTACACTTGTTCATTGCACAATTTAAAGTTTAAACTATCTCTTTTATATGTATTTAAGTGATTGGTACAGAAAAAAACATTAAGGAAGCATCAGATCTTTTAACCAAAAGAGCATGTTTTTGTCTCAAGAAGCCGATTTCTGAAAATGACATCAATAACCTGTGGGAACATGTGGTACCTAATAAAAGCCAAGAGTTACAAGAAGAAAATAATGTGGATGAAAATAGGAAGCAAATTGAAGCTTTTAGAGAAAAAATAAAGAGACAGAGGACAAGTCAATCTTCTTTGTTAGGAAGACGACCATTCATCAAAACATTCACAACCTCTGAAATGTACCAAAACAGAAAAAGCATAGCAAATGATGAATGGAAAACTAAACCGATGGAGAGTATAAAGGGGGAAGGAAATAAGATGGAGAGTAATGTTGAAAGACCTAAAAAATTGTGGACTCTTGATCGTCATATGAAGTTTTTAGATGCTATCTCTATCTTAGGTGAAAAAGGTAAAATTATATTATATATTTGTTTCTTTCATTTCCTTATAATTATTTATCGTGCAGATTCTCGTCCCAAAGCTATACTGAGGATGATGAATGACTCAAACTTAAATCATCGCCAAGTTGGTAGCCATCTTCAGGTACATATGTGTAAAATTTTGAACATATAATATTGTTCGAGTGCCTTGGTATAACATTTTTATTCTATAATTGTTTCAGAAATACAAATCTCAAACTGAGCGAAGTAGCAATATATTGACGAGGAATGAATGGAAATCGACAGATAAAACATTTGAATACCCTTCAGACTATGAATATCCTTTCAAAACATCCAACTTAACTAAGAATCTCGTTGAGTATTCCGCGAGAAAGAAAAAATCATCTTTGTCATCCAATGTCCAATGTAAGTGATCTTTTACTATATGGATACTTTTCACAATTCTATAATTTTATAACATGTTTGTGTCAATATTGTTCCTTTTTATTAAATGCAGATTCATTTGAAAAAACTGCTGATGAGAGGAAGGCAAAAATGCCAAAGTTTCATCTAGGGGGGAAATCCGATTTGGGTAATCACTCACTTTCTGGTAACATTCCAAATAAGTCATCTATGAAAGTCAATTATGTTCCTACAGCCACAAATCATAACCCATCTTACAACAATCCTTCTATCGACGATGTTAACAATAGTGGTTTAAGTAGTGTTAACCCTCGTCTCCTTTCTGGTTTATCATCAAGTGTTGGTGCATCCAATTTAGATGCATTCCAAAAGGAATCTGCCGAGATTTGTATTTCTCAGTCTAATCCTAACCCATCTCAATCATCTATCTCTGGTCATGAAACCAATAGGAACCCACTAGACTGTGACCCTATTTATATACCAGATACTAATGTTCTTCAAGCTATGGGAGAAAGTTCTTTTCTTCCATACACTACCATGAACCCTTTAGAAACCAATATGGATCGTATAGGTTGGGTTCCATCAGCAGAGAACTATAGTCATCATGAATACAATATGAACCAAATGGATTGGATTCCTGAAACTGATATGGACATGATTGTTCCTGAAACCAATACAAACCATATGGGTATGCTTTTTTCAGAAGAAGGTTATGTTACTTCTGGAAATATGATTCATTTTGAAACCAATATGAACCAAATGGGTCGTAGGGTTTCTTTAGGAGAAAATTATGGTCTTTCTCAAGATAGGATTTTCCATGAAAATATACCAAACAATTTGGGTTTTGTTTCTGGTGAAACAAGTCATGAAATCCCTCCTGAAACCAATGTAACCCAAGTGGGTTTGGTTCCTCGTGAAACAAGTTCTGCTGCTTTGGACAATGTATTTATTCCTCTTGAAAATTATACGGATGAGGTGGGGTTGGTTCCTTATGAGGAAGGTAATGATATTTCGATTGAAGATCTGATTTCGTTTGATGCTGGCGTCAACGAGATAGGTTTAGACTCTTGGTTGGAAAACTATGATTCTTCTCAGAGAGATATTTCTTTGTCGGCGAGTTACGTCGGCCATGATCTTGACTTCACTCCGATGGACTCAATCCCTCAGGTTAGTATGGAGGACCATGATCACTCTCTTGCTATGCATTTAGAGTCGACAAGCCAGCAACATAATATGATAGGTTCATGCGGATATCAAACTATAGAAGCCGCAAATCCAAGAGAGGCTATGGAGGGAGGAAATCATTTTGATGATGATTCTGATCAGAACATGGATTGGATTGACGATATTCTGGATAAAATTGCATGATACATATATATATATATATATGTTTCTTGATGTGAAGGAGAGAGCTTCATAAACTTTGTACTTTTTTTTTATTATGCAAATGTAATACATACATATGTATGTAATACATGTATGTAATCATATACAATAATATTGAAGATACTAATTTTCAAAGTTATTCTGATTCTTGAGCGTACCATGTGTTGTGAGATTTCATTTATGTTTAGTTTTGTTTGGGTCACCAATTTTCATACAATAAATTAGTCAAATGTTTTTAATTTGACTAAAATTAATCTTTCCACTAAATGAAACTCTATAAAACCTATGACCAAGTAATAAATGCTCTAATATTTATCCTAAACTTAATAAAATTAAAATGAAATATTTTGATCGTAATATATAATCTCAAAATGGACTAATGAATAAAATTATTATGTACAGTAAGTATTTATATATATATATATATATGATATTTAATCTTAGTATATCAAAAGAGCTTTTGGAATCTTATTATTGAACGATTTTTTTTTTTTTGTAAGTATGTTCTTATAAATATGGATCTATTTTTTTCTTTCAAATTTGAGTAAATGTTATCAAATTATTCAAACAATTTTATTGCCTTAATGCTAAATTAGGTATAAAGTCTTGGTCATACATGAATAATTCTTCTATCAGTTTTTTCCATAATAGAATTCTACAACCTATGACCGAGTAATAAATGCTCTGATAATTATAGAAAATTTAATAAATGTTTTGTTTATTGTTATTTAGACTGTGTGAATGGAGGACGCGGATGGAACCTTCACAGCCAAATCCGGATATGTTCTCCTGACACAACAACCGAGATCATCACCGGATAGAAAGCCCCCACTAGCCGAGTTTCCTGATATATCTCAAAATATATGGACGATTGATGCTGTCCCCAAACTAAAACACTTCCTATGGCGATTATCCTCTAATGCCTTGGCCGTGAAAGACAACCTACGGCGAAGACACATATCAGTAGACCCGTACTGTGCAAGGTGCTGTACCGATCTCGAAACAACATATCATGTTTTCTTCACATGTCCCCGGTCACAAGCTATCTGGAAAATGACAGGTCTACCATTGCAAAACCTGTTAGATACATCCACTCCACTATTAGAGAAAATCAGGTATGTTATCCAATTTGCTTCAACATGCACTGTCCCTAGAGAAACACGTATCCTCCCTTTCTCGATTCTTTCACTACAAGAAATCTGTCTCATAGCCACGGCTCAGCCGCAAAATTTTCGTAGCTACGTTTTCTATGCTGCGACTAGCTACGAAATAAGTCGTGGCTATAGCAGTGGCTATGTGGCAGCTATTCGTAGCTATGTAGCCACAACTCTCAGACACGACAATTCGTGGCTATGTAACTGCGGATAGCGACGACGTCGTCATGGAAAACGTAGCTTGAACTAGCTGCGAATAATTTCGTGGCTTGTGTGCTACTATTCATTTTGCGGCTATCCGCGTCTCCCCTTGCTCCCTAGCCACGACTTTTTTCGCGGCTATTCGTGGCTTGTGTAAAAACCCTAAACCTAAACCCTAACCCCTAAACACAAACACTAAACCCTAACTCCCAAAGCTTAAACCCTAACCCTTAAACCCTAACCCTAAACCCCAAACCCTAACCCCTAAACACTAAACCTTAAACCCTACACCCTAAACCCCAAACCCTAACCCCTAACACACAAACCCTTAACCCTAACTCCAAAGCCTAAACCCTAACCCTTAAACACAAACCCTAAACCCTAAATCCTAAACCCTAACCCGCAAAGCCTAAACCTTAAACCCTAAATATACCCTAAACCACAAACTCTAAACTTTAAACTCTAAACCATAAATATAACATCAAAATACAAATCTTTAATTATATTTACATAAAACTATTGTTTTAAAATCCAATACCAATAACATGTATATATATAAAACCTAAACCCTAACTCTAAATAAACCCCAAACCCCTAAAATATAAACAAAAACATAACATTCCAATTACTATAACAAAACAAACTAATACATAAACCTTAAATCATAATCAAACCCTAAAACTCTAAACCCTAAACCTTAAACCTCAAAACTCTAAAATATAACCAAAATGCTATTAATAACCTTTTATTAATACATAAATCGAAGTCTTATAATTCAACACATAAAAAATAATATTTATTTTTTTAATCCACTATTTTAAAACAATAATTATTTTATATACTCATTACTAATTTTAAAACTTTTAAAATAAAAGATTCATGTAAATGAAAATTAAAACAATTTTATCCATTTTAATATGTATAAATCATTTTTATTATTATATATACTCATTTCTAAAAATTCTTAAAATAATTTAATTATTATATTCATAATTCAAATTTAACATTCTAAAATTAAAAAATCATGTGAACGAAAATTAAAATCAAATTTAACCATTTATTATTTTTAAATCATTTAATTAATATATATACTCATTTTAATACTTTAAATCATTTATAAAATTTTAACACTTTTAATCTTTTAAACTTTAAAATTTTAAAATTTAAATTTTTTTTATTTTAGTCCTTTTATATTATTTTAATCTTTTCCTATTATTTTTATTCCTTTTTTGATTATTATATATAATTAAACACAAGTGATTTTTTATTGGACAAGAGCACACTCACATGGATCATTAAATAGGACCGTCGATTAAAAGGTACCAACGGTTCAGATTTAATTTCAGTATATACGCGGATCGCCATATCAGCCGTTAGATCTTATCATCTTAAATCTTGACCATTAGATTTACTTTTTTTTCTTTTCTTTTTTCTTTTTTCTTTTTTTTTCTTTTGTTCTCTCTTCTTCTTCTACGATCTCCACTTTAGATCCTTATCTTCTTCTTCCTCTGAATCTTGTCTTCTGATTAACCTCTGCCCTCGGATTTGTGGAGTCTGGACTCGCTCACGAGGCTCAATCTCTTCTCCAATCAGATTTCTGGACCGCTTCCCAACAACATTCGCAAAGCCTCACACAGCCTCACCAAGGTCTCACCATGCAACCTTTTTCTTCGCAGCCGGATCAACGAGAGAGACGAAGACAAGCCTATTCTCCTCCCAAGCCGGCACATCCTCTCCGCCGTCCAGACCAATCGGGATTGAAGTTCTTTTTGTCAAATCCATGAAGCACCGATGAAGACGAAGCAGACGGAGTCCGCGTGTTCAGAGCCGCCGTGCCGAACCGCCGGGGAACCAGACGGAGTTCGCTTGTTTCAGAGCCGCCGTGTATTCAGGAGCCACCGACGTTGCAGACGGTGGTAGCCATGCCGTCGGAGTCTTCTCTTTTTTTTTTTCATTTTTTTTTGTTTAATTATTTTATTGTTTATCTTTATATATTTTATTATGATTATTAATATAAATTTAATAATTGATTATTTTAATTTGATTATTTGTTTTTTTTTGGCTTTTTTTTTTAAATATATAGCCACGACTTATTCGGTGGAAATTCGTAGCTAGGGCTATGAAACAAATCGTGGAAATTTCGTAGCTAAGGCTACGACTCTTAGCTACGACTCTATCCGTGGCAATTCCTAGCTATATAGCCACGACAGTTTTCATCGTTATTCGTGGCTAATAGCTACGAAAATCGTCGCGGCTAAGGCGTGGCTACGTAGCTGCGGATAGCCGCGAAAAGGTTGTATCCACGAGCCCATAGACGCGGATCTTTGGTTGCGACTAGTCGTGGCTACGACCGAATTAGCTACGAAATTTGACCGATAGCCGCGAAAAAATCCGCGGCTATACGACCAGTTTCTTGTAGTGTTTGGCGATTATGGAAGAGCCATAACGAACTTTTGTTTGCCTCAAAACATCAAACTGAATCGGAGACTCTGAACCGAGCACGAACAGATGTATTGGAATGGGTTATAAGTACAGCAGCACATATGGCACCTCAACGTACAAATCTTTCAAATACAGGTCGTCCAAGAATGTGGGAGCCGCCCCCTCATGGTTGGGTGAAATGTAACTATGACGTGTCGCATCACCAGGGAGACTGCAACTCTGGCCTAAGATGGATTATCCGCAATAGTTCCGGTACTTTCTTAGATGCGGGCATGGGTCAATTTGAAGGAAGACAAACAATTGAAGAGGCCGAGCTCTCGGCGCTGCTTTGGTCATTGCAAACCTGTTGGGCCTTAAACTATAGGAATATCATCTTCGAGGGAGATAATCTGATCATTAATAAGCTTCTGAATGGACACAACCAGAATCTCAGGTTACAACAACTGCTCAACACAATAAAGGATTGGTCTCTCCGGTTCACCTCAACAATATTTCAATATCGGTCACGCTCTACAAATAAGTGCGCCGATGCCTTGGCCAGGAAGGCTGTGGATGAGGAATCTCAATGGAAGTTATATCATGTTTGTCCATCTTTCTTAAAACACATTATGTAATCAACGATTCAAATCATTAATAAAGTTAGCCGTTAAAAAAAAAAGAATGGAGGACGCGGGACGGGACGTTTTTAATATACCGCACATAAATATTTACACATGTCACCATTCACATTTCACACAACATAAAAATAAAAAGGCGTATTTAGTCCAAAAACGCACCTACCCAAGAAAAAAAAATTCTGTTTTTGTTTGTTGAGTTATATCAAACTAGGATCCGATCCGCACTGAGCGTACGGATATTTTTTTCATTTTGATTCACATTAAAGAATTGTTTGATTTTTTTTTAATTTATGTTAAAAGACGATTTTTGTATTAATATATGATAGTTAAATAATTATTTTTCTATTTATATTTTAAATGTTGAAAAATATGTTTTTAATTTTTGAGTTTGTTTTTAATTAATTTTAGACAACATTTGATTTTGTTTTATTTGTTTTTAAAGTATTTATAATGTTTACTCCCAATTGTTATTTTCAATTAAAATAAATATTAAACGCGCTGAGCGCCGACTATTAGTTTGATGATTCTTTTCTATTTGTTATTGATCGATTTTTTATTCGAGATCGTTATATTTTTTATATTACTATTTGTTTTTATATAGTTTACGGATCTACGTACTAATCTTTTTTAGACTATATAGTGTGGATATTTATTTGTAATATATGATGGTTAGTATATTCTAAAAATATTATTGTTTTCGAAAGAGTATATCTATGTTTCTAAATTGAAAAAAGAAACGAAAATATTTCTAAAAATATAAATAGAGATCCAAGTATATTTAATATTTATCAACATATATCTAATAACATATTAATTCATTCGAAATCAAAATAACCACAATCTCTACAAATAACTAAAAATTAATTTTAGATTTTCATAAATATTATCACAATAATAAATAGGGTTGATATGAAAGTTCCAAAAATAAAATAATTTTAGTTTTCCATAATTTTGATATTGTTATGATTTAAAAGATATAGTATAATATTAAGAAATTGTGATTTATTAAATTAAATATAATTTAAAATTATTTTTTCTGTTGAGCTTAAAATTAGGAAATGAGATATTTATGGGATTTTAAAATCAAGATATATTATTTCTATAATTGAAAAATAAAATTTATTAAAATTAAATGTCATTCAAATTTTCTTTTTAGATAAAATTTAAGAAATAAAATATTTGGTAAATTTTAAAATCAATATATATTATTTACATAACGGGAAAATGTAAATTAATTAAATAAAAACTTTCAAAATATAAATATCATTTAATAATACTTTGCACTAATACATAACTATATCATTTAATAATACTTGACACTAATATTATCTTAACAATAATAAATACTTAATAATACTTATCATTTAATAATACTTGACACTAATACTATCTTAACGATAATAAATAAGGTTGATTTGAAAGTTTTATAAATAAAATAAATTTTGTTTATTATAATTCTGATATTGTTATGATTTAAAAGATATACTAGAATATTAAAGAATTGTGATTTATTAAAATTAAATGTAATTCAAAATTACCTTTTCTATTGAGCTTAAAATTAGGAGATATTCATGAGATTTTAAAATCAATACATATTATTTACATAACGGAAAAAATAAATTAATTAAATAAAAAACTTTCAAAAATATATAATTTAATAATACTTGACACTAATACGTAATTATTGTCACTAACAATAATATAACAAAAAATAATATATGGATGTTACACCAAATCAATATTCAATTGCTGTGTAAGATATATACGTAATATAAACAATAAAAATAATATGAATATATATATATATATATTTTATTTATTTATTTATATATCAATAATTTAGTTACCTAGTAAAAATCAATATCAAATGTAATTTTATCTTAACAATAATAAATAGGGTTGATATGAAAGTTTCATAAATAAAATACTTTTTGTTTTCCGTAATTCTGATATTGTTATAATTTAAAAGATATAATAGAATATTAAAAAATTATAATTTATTAAAATTAAATGTAATTCAAAATTAACTTTCTTGTCGAGCTTAAAATAAGGAAATGAGATATTTATGTGATTTTAAAATCAAGATATATCATTTCCATAATTGAAAATGACATCTATTAAAATTAAATATCATTCAAATTTACTTTTTAAGATTAAAATTAGGAAACAAAATATTTTGAAAATTTTAAAATCAATATATATATTATTTACATAACGGAAAAATGTAAATTATTAAATAAGAAACTTTCAAAATATATATCATCTGATAATATTTGACATTAATACGTAACTATTGTCACTAAAAATAATATAACAAAAAATAATATATGGATGTTACATCAAACCAATATTTAATGGCTGTGTAAGATATATACGTAATATAAATAATAAAATAATATATATATATATATATATATATATATATATATATATATCAATAATTAAGTTACCTAGTAAAAATCATTATCACAACCAAAAAAAGTAAAAATCATTATCAAATGTAATTTTATCTTAACCATAATAAATAGGCTTGATATGCAAATTATGTAAGTTTCATTAAAAAAATTTTTGTTTTCCGTAATTCTAATATTGTTATGATTTAAAGATATAGTAGAATATTAAAAAATTATGATTTATTAAAATTAAATATAATTCAAACTTACATTTCTGTTGAGTTTAAAATTAGGAAATGAGATATTTATGTGATTTTAAAATCAAGATATATCATTTGAATAATTGAAAAATGACATTTATTAAAATTAAATGTCATTGGAATTTGCTTTTTTAGATTAAAATTAGGAAATAAAATATTTCGAAAATTTTAAAATTAATATATATTATTTAACTAACGGAAAAATGTAAATTAATCAAATAAAAAACTTTCAAAATATATATCATCAATAATATTTAACATTAATACATAACTATTGTTACTAACAATAATATAACAAAAAAATAATATATGGATGTTACACCAAACCAATATTCAATGGTTGTGTAAGATATATACGTAATATAAACAATAAAAATAATATGAATATATATATTAATAATTGAGTTACCTAGTAAAAATCGATATCAATATCTTTTTATTGTTACAATATCTTTTTATTGTTACAATTCTCAATAATTCAACTAAATCAAATAATAACATGTAATATCTCTAACGAGATTATCTATTAATATATCCTGCGAAATCTAAATCAAAGCAACTATTGATAAATTTGAGATTATCTGAATATTGTAAAACTAATATTATATTCGAAATAGTTTCTATAAATTTGGGATTATGTGATATTCATTAAGATTATAAAGATATATTCATCAAGATTACATATTTCAGTTTCCTAAATATAGGCTTCGAAAATAGATATAAATGGTAAGTCTATTGAAAAATAAATTACAAAATAAATGGTAGGAATGATATAATTAATTATATAAAATCAAATATTTTATACAAACAAATAGTACATTATAAAAAATATTTAAGACTTATAAATTTTGAAATCCACAAATGATACATAATTAAATAATTTAATATAAAAATATAAATTTTATAAATAATAATAAATATGTGATAATATACACATATTTACATAAGTAAATATATTTTTTTATTGTATTTCAACTAAAAAAAGAATAAAACTTGAAAAGTTACCTTGTTATATATCAAATTATAAATCAAATAATATGAAAAATTAATGTGTAACAAATTAATATTATTTTCTGGACAAAAAACTAATATTATTTTTTAAATAAAATAATGTTAGTAATAATAAATAATTTTTTGTGTGTGTAAAACTAAGATTGTAAAGTATATATTCATCAAGATTACATATTTAAGTTTCCTAAAATATAAGCCACAAAAATAAATATAAATGGTAAGTCTATTGAAAAAATAAATTAAAAAATAAATTAATGGTAGAAATAATATATTTAATTATATAAAATCAAATATTGTATACAAATAAATAATATGAAGGAAATAACCGAGCTTCCCTAATTTGCTCACATAATTATGGGCAAATGAAAAAAAAAAGACAAAAAGATCTCCAAACTAAAGAAAATGGATCAAACACCCATAAACCAGTGTATCCAACATATACCAAAGAACAAAACAAAAATCGACAGGGAGGTTCGGACTATCGGGACTTATGAGATCAATCGGACGTCGGGGCAACAACATTTATTCGGACATTTCAGACTCATGGATTCAACCAAAAGTATTAAAGAAAATCGCAACTACCCATATTTTACCTCACATCATTCACCAAAACTCAAGATAACCAAGCTTCTTCTTTCATGGGACCAAGAAAAACAGAATAAAAAACCAAAAACCATAAAAATACATTTTAAATCGAAAAAGAAGAAAATAATATGAATGATAACAAATCATTTGATTAAAATTTCAATGATCTGGAAGAATACTCCTATAGCAAAAAAAAAAAAAAAACAGAGAGCTCTCTTTATATAGGATTTTATAAAATGATTGTGTTTCTAGGCCACCCAAGCTCTCTTTATATAGGATTTTATAAACTTCTCTCGAAAGCTTGATATATGCCATAAAATATTTTTTTTCAAACTCGAATTAATAAAATATTTAGAAAGAGATTGTGCATTTTAGGAAATAAATTAATTAAATGAATTAAAATCGATATTCATCAAGCTTGTAAAGAATATTCTCCAAAACTGCAGATTTTTGTTTCCTAAAATATAGGCTACGAAAATAAATATATATGGTAAGTCGGTTGACAAAATAAATTAAAAATATAAATAAATGGTAGGATTAAGAAATCTAAATAATCCGACGGATAATATTAAATCTACGAAATCAACGATCAAGATTTAAAAACAGGATCCGCGTGTATATCCGTTTCCAAATTCGGATCCGCCCCATATCCCTGCGTGACAAAATATCCAAAAAATTTCAGGTTTTACCCTTAATGAAAAAATACACTCTTAACGACTCCAAGGGCAATTTTCGGGAATACAACATTTTTGTACCAAGGACGGTTTCCTGTTGTTATAGTATAGATAACGCACCCCTGGTTTTTTATGGCCAATTATGTAATGGGTGAAGAGCGTTTTTGATTATATTATTATTATTATTATTTATTATTATTATTATTATTATTATTATTATTAGAAAACAAACTAATAAAAAAGATTTTAATAACATCACATATTCTAAGGTAAATATATCCTATAATTTAAGTTTCTAATAATTGTCGTAAATAATTTACTTTTTAAATGTTTATTTTTCTTTAAGAAAATGTGTATTTTTCAGAGCAAATTAAATATACTTTATCATTTCCTTACAACTTATAAAATATACTTTATTATTTTCTATAAATTGCTATACATATAAACCGAAAACCAAACCAAACCAGATCGAAGAAAATTGTAATTGAACCGAATCAAACAAAATTATATGAATGGTTCCTATGTTTTAATATCCAAAATACATGAACTGAATCAGATTCGAACTGATAACCGAAATTAACCAAAAATATCCCAACAAAACCCAAAATTTTCTCGGATATCAAACCTAACCAAACTTGTTGAACCAAACCGAATCAAATCTTACTTTTGGTTTTCGGTTTAGATTTGATTATAAGTCTAAATCGATTCAGTAAATTAAATAAAATCGGTTATCGGTTCGGGATTCAACTAGTTTGACTTTTCCAAAAAATAAAAATAAATCAAATATGTTGATTTATACCAAACCAAATCGAATTTGTATCAAAATTTTGAACCGACTTATTAGAAGTAATAGAATTTAACCAAAATTTTAAAAATATTGAACCAAACCAAATCGACCTGAAAATAAATGAATTTATCCAAATTAATTGAATTTACCTAAAATAAACCCAAATTAATCAATTTTTTTTTTAAAAACGCACATGTCCCGCAAATCATTTTCATCAATCAATATGTGTTTCACACCGTTTATTTTGTACAAACCGCTCTTGTCCCGCAATCCGTATGTACCGCAGTTGAACCATACCACATTTTAAAACCGCTTTTCCTGCACAGCTAAAACCGCGGTCACCATTCGTACCCTTAATCTCAAAACTGACTAAAGTATAAAATTTTATATATAGTGTGTAAATATTATATATATAAGAAATATTTCATCTCAATATGTCAAGCGATGTTTTAGAATCTTATTATTGGAAAATATTTTGTTTTAAAAGATGTTCTTATTAATATCGATTTTTTTTATATTTGAGTAAAAGTTTTAAATTAATTATTCAAATAATTTTATTGCCTTAACAGAATAAATATTATTTATTATTGTTATTTAATCTCAAAATAGACTAAAGTAAAAAGAAATTTACATATAGTGTAAATATTATATATATGAGAAAATTATACTATCCGTTTTTCATAGTATAATTTTCTTCGGTCTTATTAACTAATTTTCATAATATCATTGTTTTATACTATTTAAACTTAAGAACATACCTCAATTCCACATAAATACTAAATATATGTTATTAAATATATTTGTTTCCGATAAACGATGTGATTTATAACTTCAATTTTTAGTATGTCATTTTTATTAGTAGATTAATTTCATTTTTAATATAATATTATTTTAAAGAAAAAAAATATTGGCTTTGAAAAATTGTATAAATTAATATCTACTATTTGACATTTCAATAATTTGTTTTTGAAGTTTTAACATTTTTTTTTTGGTCAACTGATATCATTTAAGATTAAATGGGTACAAAGGCTCAGTAAGATGATATGGGCTTAAAACAGACAACGGCCCAACAAAATATTTTATCAGATAAACATAAAACCACGTGTCGAGATCAACTCGTGATGGAGGCCACGCGTTAACACTAGTGTAAAGCCGACATGCAGCTCGCTGGTCACCGCAAGGAGAAACCGATCGCCGGAAACCGCAAGTCCGATCTAAACTCGCCGTTGAAAACCCATTTGCAGATCACAGAAGTTTCAACATTATTAGTTTATAGAGATGGTATTGTATATGAAAAAGCTCAATAATCTAATATATAATTGTCTAGTTCTCTCTCCATTCCAAGGTATACACGTACCTTTTGTTAATTCTAAACGTGTGTCGGCCTACAAGAAAGCTTATTCATAAGACCATACTTAATATCCACCACACTAACCTAAATACTCCTAACTCAAATAACTAATTGGGCCCCACAAGCCCATAATCTGCTCTGCTCAATAGACCTAATCACGCCTACTAACTTTGCCCCTCTTCTTCTTCCTTCTTGATCATGAGTCATGATCCACACACCTGCTCCTAAACCCAGAGCATGAGCTAAGATTTTCAAGGCCCCATTCAAAACAATATATAAATATCATAATTTACATGTTATAAACTATTATATCTAAATAATTATAAAATAAAACACAATTAAACATAAATAATTAACTTTTGTATGTGTTTTTATTATATATATTAATATTTTATAACTAAATCATAATAATGTATAAAATTTAACATAATATTATATTAAAATTTGTCTACAAAACTTAATTTTATACAAAATAGAGTCTTAAATAATCAAGGTCATGCAAATAACCATACTTGTGAATATTTAACTGAATTAATTTTTTTTTAATGGGGCTCCAAAAAAGTGGGGGCCCATTCAAAAACTTCAAAAAACTGGTATCAAATCCGGCTCTGCCTAAACCATACGAAAACCACAGTTACAACCATCCATTAAATTGTTATAGGAAAATGGCGCAGAGAATTTGAATGAGCCACGTCAGCAATAAGGATTTCGAATTAGGATCTTTCGGTTTTAGTTGTTGCGATTGTTAGCAACTGTTATGTTCTTTTATTTAAGATATATTTCTACCTCTGAAATCATCAATCTGAACTTGATTATTTTGCATTCTCTATCTCTATTCTGGAAAATTGTTGTTCATCTTTGTTTAAGGATCTTTTCTACTTTATGGATTCTTTGCAAATTGAGGTCAGAACTTGTGTTTTATGAACATCGGTTCTTCTATCAATTCAATTGTCGTTTTTTCTTTATCAAAGTTATCAGAGCTTCGTCGTTTCTCGAAAACACAATGTCAGAGAAAAACCATGAGCAGATCGCGAATCTCCTTGATTCGATACGATCTCGATTATCGTCGGGAAACACGAAATCACTGTCAAATCGTCAACACGACAGACCATTAATAGCTCCAGTAATACGAGATGCTGCACCAGATCCGATTCTCGCGTTAACGACCTCTGTAGAGAGGTTAAAGTCCACCATGAAATTGAATTTCGAAGAGTTGAGGTACGAGCTTCACAAGTTTAAAACGGCGGTCCAAGGGTGATGAGGTGATTCATGAGAGCCAGGAGAACGACGGCGTTCCCATTGAGGAATTTCCAGTACCACAATCGGCGGTTCCGATCCAGACTCCGAGAAGAGCATCCTAACACCCGTGGAGACTGATTGTGGAAAGGATCTTTTTCTTTCATGGATTCCTTCCGCCCAAGGTAAATCTATCGAGCGTGTGATGTGCTTTTCATTACACGAAGGTTTCTGTAGATCAAGGAATCAGACTCCTGCAAGAAAAAGCAGAGGACAACGACATGAAGTTCAGAGATTTTGATTCCAACATCTCTACCACATGGTTCACAAACAACGCCTAGAGAAAGGATCAAGTTCAAAAATGTTGTGTCAGTTTGCAGCGTTCCAGTATCATCATCAAAATAAGAGGCTGATAACTAAACAACTTAAATCTTGGAGATTCAAATTCAAGGACAAGCTGAAGATGGCAAGCACTAGATCAGACGCATAGCTTGATGACGACTTTAGTAAAATCTACAAGGAGTATATACGTCCTCCAGGTACTGTGACCAGCAAGGTCCAAGAAAAAAGATAAACCTATCAAACGTCCTGAAGATGGATGCGATGAAGAAGAGCAGCAGCTTCCTGACCCCAATTCCGTACCAACCGATTTCACTAGCCGAGAGGCTAAGGTTTGGGAGGCTAAATCCAAAGCTACTGAGAGGAACTAGAAGAAGAGAAAAGAAGAGGAAATGATCTGTAAAATATGTGGCGAGTCTGGTCATTTTACTCAGGGATGTCCATCCACGCTTGGTGCCAACAGAAAGTGTCAAGAATTTCTTGAGAGAGTACCAGTTAGGGACAATTAAGAACGTTAGAGTTTTGTTTACTGAGAAAGTTTTGGAAGAGATTGAAAGGGAGGCCGGCTGCAAGATTAAGATGGATGACAAGTTCATTATTGTCAGTGGCAAGGACATATTCATCTTGTGGAAATGTGTAGATGCTGTTTCACAGTAGGGTTATGGATGTCTTATCTCCTAAAAGTGACTTCTCTGCAATTATGGCTTTCAATTTTGGAGCATCTTCTGTTATCTTATCTACTGAAATTGCACTAGGTGTCCGCATTGCTGAACATCATGTGTACGCAAATTTTATGGTGGATCAGATTGGTTTTGTTTCTATATCTCTACAGCTTTTTCGGAAGCATCTTTATCTATCCCCTGATGCGGAGCAGAGGACAGTTACTGCTCTTTTAAGAATGATTGAAAAGGAAATATTTGATGAAGCTGTTAATAGGACGTTACTAAGCCATCTCTTAAAGATGATTACTGCATTGGGAATGTATACAGAAAGCTTTGAGAAACATTTACTTGAATGCACTTCTGAGTACCTGAATGCTGTTGAATGAATGAAATACATACAGCAGTATGACGTTCCCGAGTACCTGAAGCATGTCGAGGGAAGGTTGCAGGAAGAGAATGAAAGATGCATACTGTACATAGATGCATCAACCAGGAAACCATTGTTATATTGGACAGAGCCAGGCGGCATCTTTGTGAGAAAATGGTCCAATCGCAGGGATAGACGGTGACAAAAGTATTGGTCAAATGGACGAACGAACCTGTTGAGGAAGCAACGTGAGAACTCTTGTTTGAGCTGAAGAAGAGGTTTTCAGATTTTGAACCCTGAGGTCAAGGTTCTTCGAACATGGGAGATTTGTTATAGAAAATGGTGCAGAGAATTTGAATGACCACGTCAGCAATAAGGATTTCGAATTAGGATCTTTCAGTTTTAGTTGTTGCGATTGTTAGCAACTGTTATGTTTTTCTACCTCATAAATCATCAATCTGAACTTGACGTTATTTTGCATTCTCTATCTTAATTCTGGAAAATTGTTGCTTATCTTTGTTTAAGGATCTTTTCTACTTTCTGAATTCTTTGCAAATTGAGGTCAGAACTTGTGTTTTATGAAAACCGGTTCTTCTATCAATTCAATTGTAGTTTTTTCTTTTATCATAAATATCCCAAATGTCATAAAGCTTCAATCAATAACACTTGTTGAGATCTGTTACAGCTAAATCCTCCTTCAGAGCAGCAGCCTCCTCACCTTCTTGCCGTTTCCCCTCCGTCACTCTATCCTCATATGAATAATATGGGTATGACGACGAAAACCTACACGCAACTTCCCCGAAATCCCTTCATTTTCCATTGAACAAGGCCATAAGGTACATGGAAGATGTGATTGCTCACAAGAAAGCTATTCCCTTCCCACGTTTCTGTCATGCTGTGGGTCGTACTGGCCAGGCAAAAAACATGCATTCAAACGGTAAAGGTCGATGGCTAGCTATAATTTCCTCAATTCGTTCTTCATCTCCTAAAGAATGCTAAGGTTAATTTGGACACATTATTACTGTTTATTAAATGATTTGATGCTTCTTTTCAGCTTACTAAAAACCATTTGATTATCATCAGGTCAAAGGTTTGGATGTTGATGCCCTTCTCATATCTCACATCCAAGTGAACCAAGTAGCAAAACAGAGTATCGGCTGAGCATCGACCTGAGCATCGACCGACGCACATGTGCATCGGTCGACACAATTTCCTATCAGACAATTCGCCAGCGATCAAATGAAGTTTTGAAGATTTGCAGAATTGACCCAAAAGTTTCACTATTTACAAAGAAAACCCAAAGTGTGTTTAGCACTTAATATTAGGCTTTTTGAGTTTTATTTTTGTTACACTTTTCATACTTTTGGCTACAGAGAGTTTAGGTACTTTGGGGTTGATCCGAACCTGCACTGCTTTTGGAGAAGATTTTGATCCATGTTGCTTGTTTCATTCAATATGTCTGAGTAGATTCATAGTTAGGTTTAGAGATTCTCATAGGGTTTTCATGGCATGTTAGATTGATTTAATCAGTTAAGGAATTCATAACTTGTTAGTTCTTCAATCTGAATTGTTCTTAAAGCTAGTTTCTAACCTGATCAATTGGAATCTAGACCTTAGGTTTTTAAATTGACACGAAAATGTAATTTGGAATCTGACTTATTTAGGTTGAGCAAATTAGATATCCGCAAAGAAATTTGGTTTAGCTAATTTGTGAACAAATTGAACATGCACTTAAGGCTAGTTTAATCTGTAGGAATTGCAAAGAAATTTGGATTTCTAGGGTTTTAGACTTATAAAATTCTCGAAACGAAAGTTGGTTTATTTACATCTGTGTTTGAGTTCTAGAACGGTGCTTAATTCGATACTGACTGATAATTAATCTGCATGACCTGATTTCCTGAAAAGTCACTTGACCTGACGCTTTTAGTATTGATTACAAACTCGCTGCTATTTACTTTATGCTACTGATTTATTTGCTTTTTGATTGCATGCTGCTTAGCTTAACTCGACGCTTTATAGTCTATCGTAAGAACTCTTGAGTCTCTGTGGTTCGACCCCTATATACTACATTTGCTTGTGCACTTGCAGTGTTACTTAGGGATAATAAACTCTAAGCATATCAAGTTTTTGGCGCCGTTGCCGGGGACTCTTTTGAGTCTTCAATAGATTTAAGTTTAGAGTTTAGACTAGGCTTTTCGCTTTTAGTTACTAAATTTTTCCTTTTGTTTTATCTCTTTCATGTGTTTAGGTTCGCGTGAAGAACAAGTGCATTGACCGACACTCTTTAGCATTAATCGACGCACTCACGACTCAGCAACGATTGACGCTACTCTTGCATCGATCGACGCATCTGCCGTGAATCAGACAGTGTATGCCTAATCGTGCACTCAAAAGGGATCCAGAAAAAGAGCTCGTTTCTCTAAGGAATCAGGAGCTTGCAAGGTTAGAGAGAATGAACAGGAAAGCTCAAAAACCAGTGAAAATGTTGAATCCCAATGATGTGGTGTTGGTTCAGGATGAACATGGTGTTCTGAGGGATCTAGAGAACAATGCTTACAACAACCAGGGCCAGAAATTTGATGCGGATGGAAATGTTATTGTCCAGCCAGTTGTTGAGCAACAACTTGTCAATCCAGGTGCAGGAGGACAAGGTGGAGGTGAAGGTGGAGGAAATTCACAAGCTAATGCACCACCTAATGCACCAATTGGGAGGACTCTTGCTGATTACAACAGACCTGATGAGTTCTATGCTAACAAGTCTGCGATTATACCTCCTCCCATTCAGAGGAATGACTTTGATCTGAAGACTTCCTACTACACTCTTGTGGAATAGCATCTCTTTCATGGACTTCCACATGAGCACCCTATGGACCATATCGAGAAATTTTAGTCATTGGTCACAAGGATGAAGCATAATGGAGTGAGCTATGACTTCCTACACTATAAGCTTTTTGAACACTCTCTTGGTGGGGAAGCTGAAAATTGGCTAAAGCAGATTCCACCTGGGACTCTGACTACTTGGAATGCCGTTAAGAGGAAGTTCCTTAGACACTTCTATGATGATGCTAGATTTGATCAACTAAGAGAAGAAATTTTACAGTTCAATCAGGAACCTATAGAGGCTCTCAAAGCCGCCTGGATCAGATTCAAAATGTACCAAAGAGACTGCCCTCATCATGATTTCTATGAAGTTCAACTGTTGGGCATTTTCTTCAGAGGTGTAGATTTGTGGTATTAGATGACATTGGATGCTGCTAGCAATGAAAACTTCAATACCAAATCTCCAGAGCAAGCTAAGGAGCTGATTGAAAACTTGGTGGATAGCAATAGCACTAAGAATGCTGATTTGGAGAGGAATAAATCAGGTGGAAAGGTGGATAGATCACATATGGCAGAGATGAAGAATAAGATTGATTTTTTCCAGAGCCTTCTGCTTTGGAAGAAGCATGTCAATTTTTCTCAAGATATTGAGACATTTGAGGCTGAGGAGTGTTGTGATGAAGAGGATGTGAACTACATTGGTGGGTCTGGTTTTCAGGGTAACCTATTTGGGAATCAGCAAGGCAGAGGTGGCTACAACGGAATGGGTCAGAAGAGTACCTTCACAGGTAATCAAAACTCTTCTGGTTTCACTCCTAAGCCTCACTACCAGAAGCCTTTTAAAAGCAACAACAACCTTGGAAACACTAATAGCTTCACCAGGAACTATGGATCTTCATCCTATCAACCTGATCCTCCTCAAAATGAGCAGTCTGATAAGATGATGGGTATGCTGGAACAACTTCTGGAAGGTCAGCAGAAGAATAAAGTGGACTTTAATGGGAAGATTGATGTTCTGTACTTGGATATGAATGGAAATATTGATGCTTTGACCACTCATGTCAAGAAGCTGGATATTTAAGTTGCACAGACTGCTGTTTCTGCAAAGAGACAAGATTGAACTCTCTCTGGGAGAACAAATGCTAATCCAAAGTGCCAATGTAATGCGATTACGTTGAGAAGTGGTAAGGAGGTCGTTCCTGCACTGAAAAAGGGTCTGAGCTTGGAAGAAATCGTTGAAATTGAAGAAATGGAAGATGAGATTCGCGGATTGTAGAGTACGCCGACTGATGCACCTCTGCATCGGTCGACGCATGACGTAAATCCTGAGATTTGTTTGAGTTTTGACGGAGATTTGAACAAAGGAGTCATGACCAAGGTCGACGCAAAGGTCGACACACCTGAGTCAAGCATCGACCGACGCACCCCTAGCGTCGATCTATGCAAGGTCCGTGCACAGAAATCAGACTCAGAGAAGCTTAAGACTGTAGATGAAAGAGTCTATAAGCCTAAGGTTCCCTTCCCTAAGAACCCTAGGAAGTCAAATTACGGGCTTTAGTTGGCTAAATGCAAGGAGATGATGAGCAAGGCGCTAATTGAGGTTGCTTTGATTGATGCTCTTAAGACCACCAATGTGATGAAGAGATGTCTAAATGACATGCTTTCGGGCAACATGACTGATGAGGAAGGTGTACTGATGATCACTGAAGTATGCAGTGCTGTGAGTCAAGGCAGTATTCCTAAGAAACTAAAGGATCTAGGGAGTTTTGTGTTGGATTGTTCTATCTACAGAGATAGATTTGAGAGGTCATTGTGTGATCCTGTTTCAAGTGTGAACATCATGCCCTTCTCTGTTGCTCAGAAGCTTGGGATTGCATATTTCATGCCTACTAGAATCTCACTGGTTCTAGCTAATAGGACTGTCAGGATTCCAGAAGGAGTGTTGGAGGATGTGCCAATCATGATTGGTAATTGTGTGATCCCTACAGACTTTGTGGTTCTGCATTATGGAGAGGAACCAAAGGATCCACTTATCTTGGGTAGACCTTTTTTGGCTACTGATGGAGCAATGATTGACTGCATGAAGGGAACAATCATTCTGAATGTGGGTGATATGAAGATGATTTTTGACATGGATAAGCTGGTAAAGAGGCCAATCATCGACGGACATACCTTCTATGTGGACACTCTCAGTGATTTGGCAGAGGAATTCTTTCAAAGGACACAAGCTGAAGATCCGTTGGAGAGAGCTCTGCTAAGCTCAGTACAAGAATTTGAGCATCTGGAGGACGAGCCCGCTGTCTGTTATGCAAGATTGATGGATTCTACAGAGCAAGTTATGCAATTGGAAGTGTTGGACAACTATTTTTGCGTCTGATGTTAAGAGTCGTAGAAGAATCGCGAATTGGTCAGTACATGTGCGACTAATTTGCTACTTCAGGTATAGTAGTAACCAAGTCGTTTATTTGTCGCTATTGATACGACTAATATTCAACTCATTATTTGTGTCGCAAAGTAGTCGGGTATGGGTCGTATCATATAGTATTTTTGGATCTTTTGAAAGCAATATGAGATAGTTTGGTTATATTTTACCTGTTTGTGGTAGGTGTACGGGTTTCAAAGCTAATCTATACTTGCAATATGTAAAGTGTATAATCACTTTTTCCAACTTCTAATAAACATGTATATGTTGCAATATTATATATTAACTAAAATTTATTGTAAAGTTAAAACCCTTAAAATAGAAACCAAACGCTTAGAAATCTTTAATTACACTGGTTTTAAGGAATCAAAAATTAAAAATTCATAAGTTCTTAATAGTTATAGAATAAGAATGAAGAAGAGTTAGTAGCGATCGAGAGTCTGGTGCTCGTTTGAGTACCATGTCGGAAGAGGATTAGGGTACCTACACGAAATCAAAGAGGGAAATACGTTAGATGTTGTTAATAATTTATATGATCATAAGATGTTCAATATGACAATTTCAAAATATTTATACTGTTCCATCAAACTGTTCAACTCATCCAAAGATAGTCGATGATAGTTAATTGTAGAAGGCCCTATATATATATATATATATATATTCTCATAATTTTGTTCTATATTAATGTCTTACTCATATTTTATAGAAAACATGTCAACATACCGCAAAATATTTCGATCCAGAAAAATCGGAGCAAAACAAACAAATGCTTGTCTGGAACTTGTTCAAAACGCCTCGACAATTCCTCAGCGGGTGGTCCATAGGCAACGCATTCTATGGCCCTCTTCCTTCAATTCCAACGTAACATCATTATTTAGTAAGGTTTAATTTTTTTTTTTGGGTCAACAGAAAGGTTTAATTATAAGGTGATTATAAAACTCTGAAACTTAAACTTACTCGGCATCTCTTAGCGTGAATTTGACTTTAGCGCGTGTACGTGAATACGAATAGACCTTTGAAGAGTCATCTACCCATTCAAGCTCTCTAACCCATGTTATAGCACCAACAACATCTATATGAAAAAATTCTTTTAAATATAAGTTAATCCCCTAAAAACAATAACCACAGTTCTTCCAAATCCGATGTTAGATTTCTCCACAATCTAATAATTATGTATTGTAAACAACACTTACCAATTGCATATTTATCTGAAACAGTGCCATCATTAATTCTTTGGATTGGTTTGATGCTCAAGAGGTCATCCAAAGTTGGAGGATCGAAGTTCTCAGTGATATTTGCCTCGTCAGTTATAAAAATATCATTATACGTTGGACATAATCTGTCATACTTTGGCCCTAACGAAACCCTAAAATCAGAAAAATTAAACCAGCAACCTTCTTTCTGTAAAAGAAAAAGTAACTTTCGGGCGTTTTTTTCGAAAGCTAAAGCCTGAATCCGACTTTTCTGTTGATTATAACTAAAGGTTACAAAAGGAAGTACACAAATAAAAACATATGGATTTATGGGTGCCATGTATACCCAATAAAATGAAAGGAGTAAATTAGTTCCAAGGGATAAAAAAAGTAGAAGAAGAATACCGTTTCATCGGATAAAATTAATTCCAAGGGAGCATCATAGTGAGTAAAACACAACGCTCTCAAAACCTTTGCTCTAACATTCCATCGATTATCCCTCAACGTAATATCAGCAATTTTGTGAAATTGTGAGTGTTCAGAGTCGTATGTTATAAGCGGATTCATTTTGTGGATATCTCTTTGAATATCAGAGAATGATAGGGAAGAGGTAGAAGAAGAAAGTGTTGAGTTTTTAGGTTTATTGAAATAAATACTCGGTAACTATTTTAACGCGACACGCAACAATTGCGACTTTACATTAAAATCCACTTAATCGTTTTGGGCTTTTCCCGAATGATTACATGAGAATGACCCATGTTTGCTTTTGTTTCATAATCTCTAATTGTTATGCGTTGATTTTACCACAAGAAACTGATTGTTCATAATTCTCTTAGCTGAACGAAATACATTGATTTGTTCTTCAAAAGGGAACATGTTCTCGATCGGTTAATAAGTTTACGTACTAAATTTTAATCAATGTTTAATACTCATTCATTATTTTTTTAATTTTTGTATATCATGGAATACGAGTAATATACTAAGTTACTAAAGATAACCAAGTTGACAAAAAAGTAAATACTAGAGAAAACCATAAACAAAGTGGGGGTTATAAAAAAAAATTAATTTAAATTCATAAACCATAAGTATGTTCTTCACTTTGCAAATTCAACAAACCATACCCAACATTCTTAACATATAGGAGGCTTAGGATACCTAAACCAAAAAATCAACGGTTAAAACAATAACACATAAGATCATAAAAATACACAAACATCTATACTATATGATTATGAGTTGTGAGACAAATACCTCTGGAAAAAATCACGGAACTCTTCAACTTCATACGCATCAAAGCGTATCTTAGAAACTCGTTGAATGGACACCAACCTCACCAACCCTAATCAACAAAGAAATTTTAATTATTTGTCATTTTACACTAACTAGAACGAATTGAAAAAAAAGCTTTGATGCTTCATCATACCACCACTGTTGTTGGCGATATTAAAGCACTAGAATAAGCAGAACAATATCCCATTCAGACTTTTTCCCCATGCCCTAACCAGCCTAACAGAAAGATCACCATTGGCCACACAATCCAATGACTCGTTTCTGCCAACATTTACTGCACATCAGCTTCCAGGCATTCTAAGAATATTGTATATGAAATTAATTGATGTTATACTTAACTTCAAATCTCTGATTCTGAATTTTACTTGACGTCGCCTCTAGAAATAAGTTTCAGGATCATTTGCAGTAACCACTGTATCTCTTACGAAGCCATCAATTCCAAGCACAACACCAATCAAATCTATATCACAAACCAATAAACATAACAAACAAATCCATAACAAAATCATATTAAAACAGTAATGTCCCATAAAACTTGTAACCTTAACTCCAAAAAACTATACCGATTGGATATGTGCTAGTAATAGTGCCATTTGAAACGCCACGTATATGCTTCAAGTCTAAGTAGTGCTGGCCATTAGGGTATAGAATTTTCCAGATTACACTAGAACTAGTTCGACACAGAGAGAAAAAAATATCTGTCAAGCGGTCAAACATTGGCCTATCAAGGATATGAACGTTATCCCATTGTACCCACTGGCCCTCAAATTCCACCAGCCCTTCGAAGATTTCAACGAAATCACCCCAAATTTCCCCTTCTATCCTTTGGCCCCATCGTTAGAAAGTGCAAGACTTAGAACTTTAAACAGCGTCAAATAAGAAGTTTATACAGCGTAAGATCAAAACTTTATACAGCGCATGGACTGATAAAGAGATAACCTGTTCATCCACCAAAAGTAGTTTGATGGTTTTGCCAGAGAAGACCCGTTGATACATCCAACACCGAAGGACCTTCAATCTCAAACTTCATTTCGTCGTCGACTTGTTGATCTCCGAGAGGAATTGGTATTGCCTTTGTGCCATTGGTATTTTTGCAATAAATTTTCCGTTGAGAAAATAAATGTAAGACGAAAACAATTTGAGAGATTAAGTGAATTTGAGAGAGGTTATAATGGTTAAGGTATTGACAGTTTATGGTAATTTAGGCGCAATCAATATATTGGGTTTGGCGGGCTTTAATTAGATATATCAGTACGTTAACTTTGGTTTCGATCAATGTAATTATCTTATCGATTCCCGGTGCACATAATGGTTTATTTGTGTCACATAATGGCTAGTCATGAACTAGTGCGTTACACATGGCGTATTAAAGAACTAATGTTTGACACTTGCCCTCACACTTGTAACTATTGAATTAGATGTAAAAAGAACTTTGGGTTCGTGTTGCTAGTTATGTTGAGTTTCTAATCAATCATCCATTTGATATTTTATTTATGTTTTTGTAGAATATTGTAGGATTCACTTTTTCAAGTAATGGTAAGTTACAAAGTGTGAAAAATACATCATACTAATTATCAGAATTAGTATATTTGAACCACAATATTTTAATGTTTAGTGTTGTATTACTGTATAGTGTTCTATTGTGAATACTGTTACACCAAAATTGCATTACCAATGTTGATAGCTAACAAAATCTTGCATGACATAATGACTATGTTAGCAAAATTTGACATAAAGTAGTAATATTTACGACTACTTAGCATATAGGGGTCTACATTCGGCTTCATGCACACACGCAACCGACATTACACGATGATCTAGGTTAATGGTATAAGTAGTTGGGAACTGCGCCCCAAATACACAATGATCTAGGTTATTAAAGTTAGTAGATTTTTCGTTTAATTATTTTATTAATCATTCTTGTGCGGGAAAATTAATAGTCGTGTCTATATGTACGGTTATTATGTAGAAGAAACTTAGTCAATCAAATTAGGGATTAATAAACACCCATTCTTAAGATCTTGAAACCACCGATTCAAAACCAGTAAAAGTCAACCTCTTCCTTAACCCACAATACAACATGCCTATGGCTTATGCGTACTGGCCATGGCATCGATACGATCATCCTTACTACGAAACCCGATCAGTTACAAGAAAACGTAGAGCAATCATCCCATTCGACCTTCTAGCGTTGCTTGATGATGTGATAACGAAGATTCTCGTTCGTGTTTGCGAATGGGACATGCAAGATCTCCGTCATTCGAAGATTGTTTGCAAAGCCCTGAAGGAGAAGACGGAAACACATGAGTTCTTCAACTCGGTCAATCTAACACAGATGACATACAATGTTTGGGCTCTGAGATTTGATTGGAAAAAATTCAATGAAAGCTGCTACGACGCAGGCAACACATCAGCCATCCTTTTCAAAGGAATCTCAGATTTCTTCTTCGATAACAAAAGAGATTAAGGTCTCGCACGCATACATGCGGTTGCAAAAGATGGATGCATCTTAAGCAAGTATGTGTATGGATGCATACACAAAGTCTTCGGGGAAGAGAGAGATGATGAACTCTTCGGTAGATATGAATTTACTAGGGAAGACACAACGAAACTACGATTAAAATTACCTCTTCTGGATCATAGATCATGGGGAGGTTGGCTTCCTGATTGGTTCAAAGCGAAACAGGACAAAAACAGTATTGATCGTGTGCGACACTGCCGATGTTTTATCTTCAACCCTTGGCGCTCTGGGTGGCCATTGTTTAAGGACTATTGCGACCAATGTTTCTGGATTATGCATACCGCTTTCTTCTGTAGACTGATAGATAAAAACTTCTCCCGATTTCCTTGTAATTGATGATGTCGTATTTATGTATGTTTTGCCTTTTTACGTTAGATGTTTACCCGTACCAATATCTAGTATTTTGTATCTACCACAACTTCTACAGGTTTCTAGTATTCTGTTTATTACTTCTACAGCGTTGCAACCCACAGAAATCATTTGAGACAGTGAATAACAAAAATAAACTAAACACTTTAATATTAACAAGATCAACAAGAACTTGGTTATAAATTATACCCTAAACTCTAATTGCTAGACCCTATCTATATATACCCTAAAATATAAACCCAAACGTTAAACCATAAACCTTATATATACCCTAAACTCTAAACATAGACATTAAACCATAATACATGTACTTGATTTTTTGAATCGGTTTAACGTCTGTTTAAGTAATTGAACCCAAGATCATTAATTCCATAAAAGATTTACAATTTGCCTTTAATTCTAATTTTTGGAATGGAATATAATGAAATAGTCATTCCATTTTATGTAATCCATTTACACCCTAATTATTACGTGGGGATAACGAATAGTCACGACTGTATGTATATATATATATATATATACATATGGAAAGGCCTCATAAAAAAAAACCAACTCGATAACACCCATTCAATCAACTCTCCATTTCAAAAGCACCACCGATTCAGAACAAAACCCATAAGCCATCTCAAATGCCAAACCCTCATGTATACTGGCCGTTGCCTCGTTTAAACGACCCGCCCTACAAAACACGGACGGTGACAAGAAGGCGGAGGGAGGCAGCGAGACCATTCAACCTGCGCGGCTTGCCAGAAGATCTAATAAGGAACATTCTTGTTCGTGTCTGCGAAAATGACGTGTAGGATCTCCGCCACTCGAGGATTACGTGTACTCGGCTGAATAGAATGTCTCAAACAGACAAGTTATATGCTCTATTAATCTACATAAGATGAGTCATTGGACTTGGGCTCCCGGGTTTGACTAGACAAAATTCCATGAGCGGTGCTACGACGCAGGAAACAGAACCGCCATCTGCCTCAAAGGAATCTCAAATGTGTTATTCGAGAACAAGCGCATTGAAGGAGTCGGTCAAATCAAGGTTGTTCTGGGAAAAGGATGCATCATGAGCGAGTATATCTACGGCATGACGTGCAGAATGTTCAGGGACGACTGGGAGGAAGGAGTCTTCGGTCAGTATCAATTTACTAGAGAACGTGCTACTCATCTTCGAAGCAAACTGCCTAAGATCATTGGGAATGGGTGGGAAAGGCAGATTCCAGATTGGTTAATTGCAAAACGTGACCAAAACGACCCTCATATGATCACCAAGTGAAAATGTTCGAAATACGATCCATGTCAACTATGGTGGGAGAAGCCGAAGGGGGACGACATGTGTGATAAATGTTACTGGATTTTGCAGGTTGCCTATGTTTGCAAAATGGTCGCCGAAAACTTTATTCTCTTTGAGTGCAATCGTTGAATTTGGGGGTTGTTAGAGCTTTTTGATAAATTTCCGATTTATATGTTTGGAGCAAACTGCCTAAACCCTAAAACCATGTTTATAAACCCTAAACCCTAAACCCTAAACTCTAAATGAGAGACAAGGAGAATATTCAATGTTCTCTCAACCGATATTATTTAATTTCCTTAATATGAAAAGTTTGTATATACTAAAAAAATCACATATATCTAGAAAGATTCAGAATATGAATTTAGTTTATGACCACTACATCTCGCTATGTATTTTGATCAAGATCATTCGATGTAAAAGAGAAGACGAAACCTCAAACTTTTAAGAGTATTTCATTAGTTTTGACCATTAATCACTTCGAAATGCATTGATTGATCAAATTTGGGAGTATCAGGGAAATACGTTTGTTGAACCCTACAATGAAACCTCGTAATGAGGTGTTAGGGATCCTTTTTAGGGTTTAAAGTTTTGTTCACTCCAAAAGAAACCCCAAACCCGAAAACCATTATAGTCCACGTTACGCATACAAGTGGGCAAAAATTCAAAATATTTGCCAAATTAATCCGGGAAACCTAAACCCAAATTTTTAGCTCAAAACATTTCAATAAATCATTTCTTAGGGAATAGGGTTTCATCTGTGCTGTAACATTCAAGTCCGAAAATATTTCTTTCTTCTTGCTGTATACTATTTTTAATTTGAGTGTTACCAAAATATATTCAACTATTTCAAAGAACTTAAAACTCGAATTTGTTTTCATAAAACCTGTCTTTAATCGTTCTTTATATTGTGAGCAAACCTGTTCTGATTATAATAAAGTAAAATGGATTAGTTAAATTTTTAAAACAGAGTCAATAAAAAAAGAAATATATTACGACCACGTTACGCATACAAGTGGGCAAAATTCAAAATATTTGCCAACGACGTTAGTTAGCAAGATAATCAATGTATGTTCTGCTTAACTCATTAAAAAAGAAATGGATGTTAATCTTATAGTTAGCACGCAATTGAATACACCAATATCTGCTTAACTCATTAATTTGTTCTGCTAAGTTCGAGTGTCTTAGCGCTTACAAGATAATCAATGTATCATTTGAGACATGACCAAACCATTCATAACTTTCTTCTGGAACATTTGTTGAGGAGATCTATCAACGACGTATGAAAGACATGGTTAGCATCACATTGGACTGCAAAAGCACTGCAAAGAATTTTGACCTCATGAGATATCAACAGTTGAATATACAACATCTTTCCTCAGGTAAAGTAACATTTTTCACAATCCATGTTTATAAAGTCATCTCACGTTCTTTATTTAATTGTTTTTCTCTTACTGTCTGTAATTGTCACAGGCCACTGAGAAGAATATATGATATATCATGGTTTTTACCGGTTTTATGCCATGATATAATTGTGTTTTAGTGTTATTTTGTGTTCTTTTAGAGTCTTTTACAGGTATAATCAGGTTTGGAGCAGAATTGGAGATATTGGAGCATTTTGGGGATTTTTGGAGTGCTTGGCCGAGAGATTGAGCTCACTGTCCGATTTTGAGATCATGCATCGATCGACACACCTTTGATGTCGATCGACACACCTTTGGTTTCGATCGACACACTAGCGAGTTGGGCCGATATGGCGGTTTAATGAAGATTCAAGATTTTGCACTTTGGCCCAGAAGTTTCCAGTATTTACAAAGAAGCCCCAGCCGAGATTATGCCTATATAATTAGGATTTTGGTGTTTATTTTAGATACGCTTTCATAATTAAGAGCAGAGAGTTTTTAGAGCTATTGGGGCTGATCTGATCCTGTACTTCACTTTATTTTGGAGAAGATTTCGAACCCCTTTATTTATTTAATCTCTTTTATGATTTCTATTAATTCATTGATTATGTTTACATCTTCTATGTCTGAGTAGATTCATAGTTAGGTTTAGGGTTTCTCATTAAGGATTTCATGACTTGCTAGACTTGTTTAATTCAGTTAAGGATTCACATGAATAGAATGTTCTTCGATCTAAATTGAGTTTAATGCTAGTTCTAACCTGATCAATTAGAATCTAGATCTTAGGTTGCTAAATACGACACGAGAGTGTGGTTTAGAATCTGAACTATTTAGGTTGAGCAATTAAATTATTCGCAAAGAGATTTGGCTTAGTTTGATTGTGAACATATCGAACTTGAAATTAATGCTGGTTTAATCTGTTAGTAATTGCAAAGAGATTTGGATTACTGCACTTAGACTTAGAGAATTTTCGCAAAGAGATTTGGTTAATTCTATATCCGTGATTTGAGTTCTAGAACTGTGCTTAATTAGATCCTGACTGATTGATTTGTCTGCTTGTCTGATTTCCTGAGAACGCCCTAGACTTAGCGCCTTTAATTAACTGCTTTCACCACCAACAATCTGCTACTTGTTTACTTTCTTGCTTTGCTATTTAGTTTACTACAATTTGCTTTCTTCTTATTTAAATTCCTACGGTTCTTTATCTATCGAGACCAGAGTCTCTGTGGATTCGATACCCTATATACTACAATCACTTAACTGTGCACTTGCAGTAGAATAGGATTAAAACCTGACCCTATCAAGTTTTTGGCGCCGTTGTCGGGGGCTCTTAGAGTCTTCGATAGGATCGAACCTAGGGTTTTTACTAGGATTTTTTATTTTGTTTCGTTTTATTTTGTTTTTATTTTAAGTTACTAATTTTTCTCTGTTTTCTCTCTGTCGCAGGTACCGATTTCGCTTTGCGTTGATCGTTGCACCTTTGTGTCGATCGTCACTAGGCGATTCTGAGATTGAATCGATCGTTGCACTGATAGCATCGATCGTTGCTTGACGATTACAGACAGTTTATGCAGACACATGAAACTCGAAGTAATCAGAACCTGAACCCCGTTAATCTCGGACTTGAAGAACTTGGACGTCTAGAGAGGACTAACAGAAGAGAAAGAAGAGCAAGGATGGTGGTACAGAAGTTAATCATTATGCCTGATGCTCAAGGTACCCTGAGGGACCGAGACAACAATCCGTACAATACTTCTGGGCATCGGATTGACGCTGAAGGGAATGTAATCCCTGATCCTCCTGAGCAACCGCAACAGGAGCAGAACCAAGGCCAAAGACATGCCCAAGGAAGAGAGATGGTTGTCCATGAGAGGACTTTAGCTGACTACAACAGACCGGATGAGTTTCATGCAAACCGGTCAGCTCTTGTGATGCCTGGTTTTGAGAGGAATGAATTTGAGATCAAAACCATCTACCACTCGCTGATGAGACAGAATGCCTTCCATGGTCATCCCACGGAGCAGCCTATGGATCACATTGATCAGTTTGAGGACCTAATCAATGGCATGAAGTATGATGGAGTCTGCCATGATTATCTGTTCCTTAAGCTCTTTCCATACAGTCTCGCTGGAGACGCTGCTGCATGGCTGAAGCAACTGCCACCTGGGCAGTTTGATACTTGGGCAGCCCTGAAGAGTGAGTTCCTGCGTCACTTCTATGATGATGCGTGTTCCGATTAGTCCAGACAGGACATTCTGACATTTACCCAAGGACCTGTGGAGCCTCTTAAGACTGCCTGGATGAGATTCAAGAAGTAACAGCGTGACTGCCCACACCATGGATTCACTGAGGTCACATTGCTAGGTATCTTCTTCAAAGGAATAGATCTTCCATATCAGTCTGCGCTGGATAACTCCAGTAATGCAAACTTCAACACCAGGACTCCTGCACAAGCTAAGCAGTTGATTGAGAACTTAGTGAGCAGCAACAGTTGCAAGACTATGGATGAGAGGAGGAAGAAATCTGGTGGAAGTGTAGAGAATTCAGAGATGGCTGAATTTAGATCTAAGCTGGACACAATTTGCAATCTCCTGGCTGGTAAGAAGTCTGTCCACTTTGCCCAAGATGTTGAGGTAATTCAGACTGAGGAGGACACTCAGGAAGAAGATGTGAATTACATTGCAGGATCTGGTTTCCAAGGTAACAGATTTGGTAATCAGCAGGGAAACAAATTCTTCAATGGAGGACAAAAGAGTGCCTTCGCAGGCAATCAGAACTCAGCTGGTTTTGGACAGACCAGTGGTTTTCAGAAACCTTTTGGACAAGGTACTCAGAGAACCTATGGATCTTCATCTTATCAGACTCCTCCTGCAGCCACTGCTCATGGAAGTAAGATGGAGGCAATGATGAAACAGCTGCTGGAGAATCAGACTAAGAGTGCTGCAGACTTCGACAAGAAGATAGATACAGTCTATGAGGAGCTGAATGGGAAATTTGAATACCTGAGCCCACATATGAAGGAGCTTGATGCTAAGGTTGCAAGAACTGCTGGATATGCTCAGAGGGAAGATGGATATCTCCCAGGGCGAACTGATGCTAATCCCAAGTACCAATGCAATGCAGTGACATTGAGAAGTGGTAAGGAGTTGTTACCTGGCCAGAAAAGGCAGTTAAGTGTTGAGGAACTCGTGGAAATAGAAGAATTGGAAGATGGGATCCGTGACATTCGCAATGCATTGTTCGACGCCACCAAGCAACGGTCGATGCAAAGCGATAACGAAGAAACTGTCGTAGCGAAGTCACCCAGCAACGATCGACACAACTCCAGTGACGGTCGATGCAAGGCGACTGCAGAGAGCTCAAAACCAGAGAAACCGAAACAGTCGACCGAGAGGGTTTACAAGCCTAAGGTACCTTATCCCAAGAATCCCAGAAAGGCTAAAAACAATAGGCAGTATGCCAAATGCAAGGAGTTCATTAAAAAGGTGAAAGTTGTAGTGCCTTTGATTGACTCCATGGAAACCTCTCCTGTGATGAGAAGATGTCTTAAGGATATGATTGCTGGGAAGTGGTCTGACGAGGAGAGTGTAATGATGATCAATGAGGTGTGTAGTGCAGTGATTCAGGGCAGAATTCCTGAGAAGTTAAAAGTTCCAGGAAGCTTTGTACTAGACTGTGCTATCTACAGGGAGAGATTCGAAAGGTCTCTATGTGATCTTGGTTCCAGTGTGAATCTTATGCCTTTCTCAGTTGCTAAGAGGCTCGGAATGACTGACTTTATACCCACTAGGATATCACTGGTTTTGGCAGATAGAACAATCAGGATTCCCGAAGGATTATTGGAGGATGTGCCCATAATGATTGGCCAATGTGTGATTCCCACTGACTTTGTGGTTCTGCAGTATGGAGAGGAACCGAAGGATCCACTAATTTTAGGCAGGCCTTTCTTAGCTACAGCTGGTGCGATGATTGATTGTCAAGGAGGTAGAATAGTTCTGAATGTGGGTGATCTGAAGATGAGTTTTGATATGGACAAGCTGGCAAAGAGACCAACCATCGACGGACAGACCTTCTATGTTGACAGACTGGGTGATTTGGCTGCAGAGTACTTTCACAAGTCACATGCTGAAGATCCACTAGAAAGAGCTTTACTGAGCTCTATATTGGAGCTGGAGTACCTGCAGGACGAGCCAGCAATGTGCTATGCAAGACTGATAGATTCGGTTGAAGTGGCGATGAAGGTGGAAGTGTCTGACGCAACGATGCAACGATCGACACCAAATTCAACTTATCCAGTGATTGTTAATGCTAGTTTGAACAACACAGAGCTCACTTTACTGCTAAGCAAGCTGCGCAAGCATCGCAAAGCTCTTGGCTATTCTCTTGATGACATTTCAGGTATCTCACCAGAGCTGTGCATGCATCGGATACATCTTGAGGATGAGTCTAAGACATCTGTTGAGCATCAGAGAAGGCTTAATCCTAATCTATAGGAAGTAGTTAAGAAGGAGATTATGAAACTCCTGGATGCTGGGATTATCTATCCTATTTCAGACAGTGATTGGGTAAGTCCAGTCCATGTAGTGCCTAAGAAGGGTGGAGTTACAGTTGTGAAGAATGAGAAGAATGAGTTGATCCCCACTAGGACTGTAACGGGACACAGGATGTGCATAGATTACAGGAAGCTGAATGCTGCAACCAGGAAGGATCACTTTCCCTTGCCTTTTATTGATCAGATGCTGGAGAGGTTAGCTAATCATCCTTACTACTGCTTCCTCGATGGATACTCAGGTTTCTTTCAGATTCCTATCCACCCAGAAGATCAGGGAAAGACCACTTTCACTTGTCCATATGGCACATTTGCTTACCTTAGGATGCCTTTTGGACTCTGTAATGCTCCTGCCACCTTCCAGAGATGCATGATGTCCATATTCACTGATATGATTGAGGACTTTATGGAGGTATTCATGGATGACTTCTCAGTCTATGGATCATCTTATAATGATTGCTTAGATAATCTGTGCAAGGTGCTGACTAGATGCGAAGAGAAGCACTTGGTCCTTAACTGGGAAAAATGCCACTTCATGGTTAGAGATGGTATTGTTCTTGGACATAAAGTATCTTAAGCAGGGATCGAAGTAGACCGCGCTAAGATTGAGGTAATGACCAACCTTCAGGCGCATGATTCTGTTAAGTCTATAAGAAGCTTTCTCGGACATGCTGGCTTCTATAGACGGTTCATCAAAGACTTCAGTAAAATTGCTAGGCCACTAACTGCTTTGCTGTGTAAGGATACCAAATTTGAGTTCAATGCAGACTGTCAGACTGCATTTGAACAAATCAAGCAAGCATTAGTGAGTGCTCCAATTGTTCAGCCACCAGATTGGGATCTACCTTTTGAGGTTATGTGTGATGCAAGTGACTTTGCTGTAGGAGCTGTTCTGGGACAGAAGAAGGACAGAAAGCTTCATGCTATCTATTATGCTAGTAGGACACTAGATGATGCACAGAGAAACTATGCAACCACGGAGAAGGAGCTGTTGGCTGTTGTCTTTGAATTTGAGAAATTCCGCCCCTATCTTGTTGGCTCCAAGGTGATTGTTCATACTGATCATTCAGCCCTGAAGTATCTGATGCAGAAGAAGGATGCTAAGCCAAGATTGTTGAGATGGATTCTGTTGCTTCAGGAGTTTGATATTGAATTGAGGGACAAGAAGGGAGTTGAGAACGGAGTTGCTGATCATCTTTCAAGGATGCTGGTTGAAGAAGAAGTGCCCATCAATGATTATTTGCCTGAGGAAAATGTCAATATGATTGGTACAATTTTTCAGACGGATTTGGGGAGAGAGTTGCAGAACTGTCGGGACAATCGCACAGTGTCGATCGATGCCACATTGGCAACGGTCGATACAAGTATCGGGGAAGCAACGATCGACACATGCACACGCAACGGTCGATGCATACCTGATACGAACCGAGAATCCTTAAGTATCAGAATTGGGAATTATGACTTCGAAATTGCTGCTGTAGCAATCACTGATTGACCATGGTATGCAGATATAGCTAATTACCTTGCTGCTGAGACTAAACCAGATGATTTGAAGGGTTATGCAAAGAAAAAGTTCTTTAGGGAGCTTAGAAGATACTACTGGGATGAGCCTTACCTCTATAAGCACTGTTCAGATAGTCTTTACAGAAGATGCGTTGCTGAATCAGAAGTTCCAGACATCCTTTTCCACTGTCATGGATCAGATTATGCTGGACATTTTGCTACATTCAAGACTGTGTCTAAGGTTCTGCAAGCAGGTTTCTGGTGGCCTCTAATGTTTAGAGACACTCATTCTTTCATCTCTCAATGTGATGCCTGTCAGAGGAGAGGGAAAATCAGTAAGAAGCATGAGATGCCTCAGAATTTCATTCTGGAAGTTGAGGTTTTCGATTGCTGGGGCATAGATTTCATGGGTCCTTTTCCCTCATCCTATGGGAATAAGTTCATCTTGGTTGTTGTGGACTATGTGTCTAAGTGGGTAGAAACAATAGCTAGTCCAACCAATGATTCTTCGGTGGTCATTAAGCTGTTTAAGACCATCATATTCCCCAGATTTGGAGTGTCTCGTATAGTAATTAGTGACGGAGGATCTCATTTTATCAATAAGGTCTTCGAGAAGCTGCTGAAGAAGCATGGAGTTCATCACCGAGTCGCTACTCCTTATCACCCTCAGACTAGTGGACAAGTCGAGGTTTCTAACAGGCAGATTAAGGAGATCCTTGAGAAGACAGTTGGAAGGACAAGGAAAGATTGGGCAGCAAAGTTGGATGATGCATTATGGGCTTACATGACAGCATTCAAGACACCACTTGGGACCACTCCATTCCATATGCTATATGGAAAAGCATGTCATCTGCCAGTAGAGCTTGAACACAAAGCAGCATGGGCTGTAAAACAGATGAACTTTGATCTTAAGTCTGCTGCAGAAAGGAGATTAGTGCAGCTTAATGAGTTGGATGAGATTAGACATTTTCCTTATGAGAACTCAAAGCTGTACAAGGAGAGGACTAAGGCATATCATGACAAGAAGATTGTCTCCAGACAGTTTGAGCCTAATGATCAGGTACTTTTGTATAACTCTCGTTTGCATTTGTTTCCAGGTAAGCTGAAATCAAGGTGGTCTGGTCCTTTCACAATCAGAGAGGTGCGTCCGTATGGAGCTGTCGTTCTAACTGGCAAGTGTTGGATCGTTTAGAGTTTCCTGATTCAATTGTCAATTGATTCATCCTACTAAACATGCAGATCTAGGTTCTCTTATTTAGAAACTTAATGGATCTCACCTTTTACCTTTTTGTGCAGCGGAAGAAGAGGTAAGGTCAGAGATCAGCAGAACCACCAAGAGATGGATCCTCCAAAGGCTCACACACGCACGCTCGGGAATTGGCTGCTAGACCAGACAGAGAGGAGGCGCAGAGAGAGGCTAAGGGAGGCGCAGAGACTGAGAAGAATTAGAGAGCTTTAGGTCAAGTTTTATTCATTAAAACTCCCTTTAGTTCTCATGGGCTTTTTGGGCCCAATTCTCAGTTCTGATTAAATCCCATGGATTTAATCAGGCCCTTTATACTCTCTAAGTACAGTAAATGCCTAGCACTTTTACCGTACTTCTGCTAAACCGTTCCTTCGTATTTTCCCGTTAGCTTAGGCGTGTGACCCATATGGGATCATATAATAAAGGCAATAAGTCCAAGACTTATAGATCATGAGCGGACTCTAGCAAGCCATCATGACCCCCAGTATTATATGACTTATGTCTGATCATTGACATACTCTTACGTTCTAGAGACAGTACAGAGATTACTGGACATAATTCCAACAATCTCCCACTTGAACTGGAATCTCTGTATTCATAATCCTTTTATCTCAATATCTCGATTAGTCATAAGGCAAGATTAGTGTCATCCTTATAAAGCCTAATCTTGTTTATCGGACTCTGATTTGATACTGACAATCCAAACGACTCGGGAAAGTCCGTTTGAGCATGGCCATGCATTTTCCAGTATTCAAATCTCCGATTGGCCTAGAGATATTCACTCCATTTATATTGGAGGGACAAATCCCGTCTTGTTCCATCACTGTAAACTACTCATTTCATAATACACCCAAACAAGGTCCTTATAACTATCGCTTAACGACAGCATTAGACAATGATCAAAGCGCATTAGTTCATGTGCAGTCACATGCATGCGAACTCAGGTCTAAGGACTATACTCTATAGTCGTAGTAAGAATCTCTTATGACACAGATATAAATATCCTGAAGAGTTCTTATAATCGGGTCTTGTCCGGTCGTATGTACCCTACATACACCTATGTACTGACTTTGATGCCGTGCATCTATGACACACTGAGACTTTGTCATAAGTCACATACCAATCCAGTCTCACACGGTTGTTGGTGTTCCAATTTCAACAACCTTCGACTAGGGACATGATGATATAAGCCATCTATCAAATATAGGGTCTCATGATCAAGCTAAATGACTTTGATAACTCAAGATCAAGTCACTTACTTCGATGACCTATAAAATGGTTCATATCACTTTGGAACGATTATTTCATCACAGTTAAAATAATCTTGAAATAATAATTTCATTAAACATAAGATAATGTTTTACAAGAACATATCAATAACTAAATAAAGCCCTCAAACTCCCACTCAAATTTAGATTACATTTCAATGTTTCTAATGCCTACAGCTTCAGTCAGGAACTCGAGCTTAGGTCTTGGGAGTGGCTTTGTCAACGGATCAGCGACGTTATCATCTGTCTGAACTCGGCTGATCTTGACTTCCTTTCTATTAATGATGTCACGTATCAAGTGAAATCTTCTTAGAACATGCTTGGATTTTTGGTGTGATCTTGGTTCCTTTGCCTGAGCAATAGCACCATTGTTATCACAAAACAGTGCCAGAGGCTCAGCCGCATCTGGTATCACACCTAGTTCAATAATGAACTTTCGTATCCAAACAGCTTCCTTCGCAACTTCTGAAGCGGCGATATATTCAGCTTCTGTAGTGGAATCAGCAACGGTGTCTTGCTTGGAGCTTCTCCAACTGATTGCACCGCCATTCAGACAAAAGATATAACCGGACTGTGACCGGAAATCATCTTGGTCTGTCTGGAAACTTGCGTCCGTGAATCCACTGACTTTAAGCACATCACTTCCACCGTATACCAAGAACTTATCCTTAGTATGTCTTAGATACTTCAGGATATTCTTGACGGCAATCCAATGGTTTTCACCTGGATTTGACTGGTATCTACTCGTCATGCTCAATGCATAAGCAACATCAGGACGAGTACAGATCATGGCATACATGACAGATCCTATTGCAGATTCATAAGGAATATTCTTCATGCGCTCAAGCTCAGCAGCCGTCGTAGGGCTCTGCTTCTTGCTTAGCGTTGTGCCATGTACCATTGGCGTGAAGCCCTTCTTGGAATCTTTCATGCTGAATCTTTGTAGGACTTTGTCAATGAATGAATCTTGACACAAGCCTATCAGCCTTCTAGATCTATCCCGGTAGATCCTGATTCCAAGAACGTATGCGGCTTCACCCATGTCTTTCATGGAAAAACAACTTCCAAGCCAGTCCTTTACCGACTTCAGCATTGGAACGTCGTTTCCGAGAAGCAGTATGTCATCGACATACAGAATAAGAAATACTATCTTGCTCCCACTAGTTTTCTTATACACGCATTGTTCTTCTTCGTTTCTGATGAAGTCAAATTGCTTGATCGCTTCATCAAAACGAAGATTCCAGCTCCTCGATGCTTGCTTCAATCCATAAATGGATTTATGAAGCTTGCATACTTTCCCAGCATTCTTTGGATCTATGTAACCGTCAGGTTGTGTCATATACACATCCTCTTCCAGAATTCCATTCAGGAAGGCGGTTTTCACGTCCATCTGCCAAATTTCATAATCATGAAAAGCTGCAGTTGCTAGTAGAATCCGAATAGATTTCATCATAACCACTGGTGAATAGGTTTCATCGTAATCCACACCGTGAACTTGTCTGAAACCTTTTGCCACCAACCTGGCTTTATAAATCTGGACATTTCCATCCACGTCAATCTTCTTCTTGAAGATCCATTTGCACTCGATGGCTTTTACACCAGCGGGTAAGTCAACCAACGAAAATACTTGGTTGACCGACATGGAGTCCATTTCGGAATCAGTGGCCTTACGCCACTTAGAGGAATCTGGGCCCATCATGGCTTGATTGAAATTCGATGGTTCATCACCATCAATGACCAGAAGATCATGACAGTTAGTCACGAGGAATCCTTGATATCTCTCGGGTTCGTGACGGATCCTCCCGGATCTTCGAACTTCAGGTACTACAGGTTCAGGCTCTACAATTTCTTGTAGGTCCTCCTGCTGCTCTTCCTCATTAGGTTGAGCAGTATCCTGTTCATCTTGAATTTCTTCAAGCAGTACCTTACTCCCACTGTCTTTCTTAGAGAGAAACTCCCTCTCAAGAAAGTTACAATCCCGGGCAACAAAGATCTTGTTCTCGGAACGTAGATAGAAGTAATAAGCCTTGGTTTCCTTCGGATAACCAATGAAGTAGCATTTATCAGACTTTGGTGTAAGCTTGTCTGAGATTAATCTCTTGACATAGGCTTCACAACCCCAAATTCTTAGATAAGACAACACTGGAGCTACTCCAGTCCATAATTCATATGGTGTCTTTGCTACTGCTTTCGATGGCGCTCTATTTAGAGTGAACACTGCTGTTAGCAGAGCATATCCCCAAAGGGATATTGGAAGCTCTGTGTGACTCATCATAGATCGAACCATATCCAATAAGGTCCGATTTCTCCTCTCAGACACACCATTCCATTGAGGTGTTCCAGGAGGAGTGAGTTGGGACACGATCCCACACTCTCTTAGATGATCACTGAATTATTGGCTTAAGTATTCTCCTCCTCGGTCGGACCGAAGAGCCTTAATGCTTTTGCCAAGTTGGTTTTGTACTTCATTTTGGAATTCTCTGAACTTCTCAAAAGATTCAGACTTATGTTTCATTAAATAAACATATCCATACCTACTGAAATCATCAGTGAAGGTAATGAAGTACTGATAGTTTCCTCTTGCATTTGTGGACATTGGGCCACACACATCAGTGTGTATCAGGCCCAATAAGTCACTGGCCCTCTCGTTAGGTTTATTAAAGGGGGCCCGTGTCATTTTGCCCATCATGCAGGATTCACATTTCTCACATGACTCAAAGTCAAATGAGCCAAGAAGTCCATTCGAATGGAGCCTCTTGATGCGTTTCTCGCTGATGTGCCCTAAACGACAATGCCATAGAAACGTTCGGTTCTCCTCATTAGGTTTGAACCGTTTGGTATCAATGTTATAAATTGGCGCGGATTGATCAAGTATGTAAAGCCCATTCGTAAGAGGGGCACAACCATAGAACAAATTGTTGCGATTGAAGGAACATAATTTATTCTTAACTGAAAAATCATAACCTTCCAAATCCAACAAAGAAATTGAAATAATATTTCTGCTTATCGCAGGTACAAAATAACAATTATTGAGTTCTAAAATCAATCCCGAAGGTAAAGACAACAAGTATGTGCCTACAGCTAGTGCAGGAACTTTCGCTCCATTCCCAACTCGTAGCTCCACTTGTCCTTGCTTCAGCCTCCTACTGTTGCTGAGTGCCTGCATATTAGTACAAATATGAGCCCCACAACCAGTATCCATAACCCATGAGGTATTATCAGAAGTAGTTGTATTAACTTCTATAACAAAAATACCTGATGAAGAAGTCTCGAGAGTCTTCTTCTTCAATTCCTTTAGACCTTCTTGGAATTTCTTACATTCTCTCCTCCAATGCCCTGGTTCTTTACAGAACCTGCAGATGTCAGTTGGCCCAGCCTTAGACTTGGGCTTGGGCTTTGGCGTGTCCTTGTCCGAGACTTGGACAGCCTTAGCCTTTCCCTTATCCTTAGCAGAGGATTTCTTAAACCCCTTGCCCTTTTGCACCATAAGCACATTGGGGTCCTTGGCGGTTTTCCTCAAGTTGGGCTCTGCAGTCTTGAGCATTCCGTGAAGCTCAGGCAATGTCTTACTCAAGCCATGCATATTAAAGTTCAGAATGAACTGATCATAGCTTGCAGGTAAAGACTGCAGAACGATGTCGCAGGCAAGTTCCTGGCTGATAGGGCAGTCGAGTTTCTGAAGATGATCGAGATAACCCATCATCTTCAAGACATGAGGACTCACTGCCGCATTTGCAGCCAACTTACAGTCTAAGAGGTTCTTAACTGTCTGAAACCTCTCAGCCCTTGCTTGCTCCTGAAAAAGCGATTTCAGGCTTGCCATTATCTCGATGGGTGACAACACACTCTCGAACTGCATTTGCAGCTCAGCAGTCATTGTCGCCAACATCAGGCAATAGACATCATTTTCATCTGACGAATGCTTTTCCCAAGCATTATGCAGAGTCCTGGCGGCATTGTTAGGAGGCCTCTCGGGGAGGGGATCACGAAGGACATAATCCTTCTTCTCCTGCTTGAGGACCAGCCTCAAGTTCCTTGACCACGTCAGGAAGTTCGTTCCAGTCAGCTTCTCCTTCTCGAGAACAGACCGGATTGAGAATGTGTTTTGAGTGCTTGTAGTAGTCATAGCTGAAATATAAGATAAAAGGTTATTAGTTAATATGTTCAATATGATTAATCTTGTATTATACTTAATATGATTAATCACGCATTATATTCAATAACATAAGTTACCCTCAATAGAATATAATGATTCCAAGATCCACATATAACTAAGATCAAAGTGGGCCACTGGCCATCACCCAACCTTAGCTTATATCGGTAAGCCCTATGTCGGCTAATTATATCCGTGATATAACTCTTGGTTGTGAATCTGGGCCCGAGGCCCAATCCACTCTGATGTCTCAAGGCCCGGGACTCCCGATAGCCTAGTCAAGAAAACCAGACTATACAGTCATGTAATCATTAATGTCTGGGACTCCCAATGACATTTATGAATCACAAACCGTCTTATCCACGCAAAAGTAGACACCCTCACACTGTAAGGCCATGAATACAATTGAATGGGCTTCGACAGCTGACATAGACTGGACAAGACATCCAACGCTTGATATTATTTGAGGTTTGTAGGTTTATTAAAAATTCATCCCAAAATAGAAGATTACTATTTTGGAAACTTTCCTTTTTGGGAAACCTACTAATTTTGGAAACTTTCTAAAATTGGAAACTTCCTAAAATTGGAAACTTTCTAATAATGGAAATTTCCTAAAATCCAAAACATGCAAATCTAGAAAATTCTAATTTAAGAAACTTTCTAATTTCAAAATTTTGGAAACTTATTAATTTTAAAAATCGATTTTTATAATTTCATAAAAATAAATTTTAAATTAATTCTGAAGAAAAGACTCAAATAATTGGCCCAATTGTTTTAACTTCTTGGCCCGAGGCCCAAGAATTGGTCCATGTCCAAGACATAACCCAATTGTCCAATTAAATGACATAACCGGTCTGGTTCATTAAAATTGGTCTTAACCAAAGTTAATTACTACGATGACCACAATTGTCAACCGGTTATTTACTAAACCGGATTTTCTCAATTTATTTGGTCCAACCAAATCAAATTAGAAAATCACTGGTTTAGGCACAAAATCCAATTTTTCGACTTTGGATTTCTTATCCCGGTTTAACCAGAACTTAATAAATTTATTAAGTCTGTTTATTAAACCGTGACGTTTTGATTTTAATCAAGTTTTAAACCGAACCGAACCGAATTGGTCACGAACCATTCATGGCCGTGACCTAGCCGTAAGCCAGCACGCGAGCGATCCACGACCGGACGGCTGCTGGACGCGACGAGACGGGACGGGACGATCGAGCCATGTGATCGGGACGAGACAGCCGGGCCATCTCTCGCGATCGGACGGGATGATCGGGATGATGCCGAGAGATCACGGACGCGATCGCGGTCGATCGGTCCATCTCTCGATCACGATCGGGACGCTCGGGACCGTGCGATCATCCTTCGATCGGGACGCGATCCATCCGTCGATCGGGACGCGACCACGCAACACGATCCTTCTTTGATCGGTTCGTGCGTCTGTCTCGATCCGGACGATCCGACGCATACCAATTCATATAGATTGGATCATGCGATTTCTTGTTTGTTTAGGTTTTTAATTCTTTGTTTCTTAAGTGTTTTTCCTTATCAGTAGATTGATTCAAAAACACTTCTTAAACAATCCTAAACAAGATTCTAAACAAGAAAAACCACAGAACCAATGGCTCTGATACCACTGTTGGATCGTTTAGAGTTTCCTGATTCAATTGTCAATTGATTCATCCTACTAAACATGCAGATCTAGGTTCTCTTATTTAGAAACATAAAAGATCTCACCTGTTACCTTTTTGTGCAGCGGAAGAAGAGGTAATGGTCAGAGATCAGCAGAACCACCAAGAGATGGATCCTCCAAAGGCTCACACACGCACGCTCGGGAATTGGCTGCTAGACCAGACAGAGAGGAGGCGCAGAGAGAGGCTAAGGGAGGCGCAGAGACTGAGAAGAATTAGAGAGCTTTAGGTCAAGTTTTATTCATTAAAACTCCCTTTAGTTCTCATGGGCTTTTTGGGCCCAATTCTCAGTTCTGATTAAATCCCATGGATTTAATCAGGCCCTTTATACTCTCTAAGTACAGTAAATGCCTAGCACTTTTACCGTACTTCTGCTAAACCGTTCCTTCGTATTTTCCCGTTAGCTTAGGCGTGTGACACATATGGGATCATATAATAAAGGCAATAAGTCCAAGACTTATAGATCATGAGCGGACTCTAGCAAGCCATCATGACCCCCAGTATTATATGACTTATGTCTGATCATTGACATACTCTTACGTTCTAGAGACAGTACAGAGATTACTGGACATAATTCCAACAGCAAGGACGGTAATGAATTCACTATGAATGGACAGAGGGTGAAACATTATTGGGCTAAGGCCGAGATTCCAGAAGGTCAGATTCTGCCTCTGGATGATGCACCCTCTACCTAAATCAGTTGAAGCGTCAAGCTATTGACGTTAAACAAGCGCTGAGTGGGAGGCAACCCACTGTTTTCGTTTTTGCATTTTAAATTTTAGTGTTTTTGTAGGATTTTACGTTTTGTTTCTGGTTTTGGTGAGTTTTTGTTTGCAGGTCTCGGACGAATCGCAGTGCGTCGATCGACACACCACTGTGTCGATCGTCACAACACGATCGAAATCGCATTGCAGCGATCGTTGCGGTCCTGAGCAACGATCGATCATACACGAAAAATCGCCTAGCAACGGTCGATGCACCTAGTGCAACGATCGATGCCTGAGCGACAGAGGTAAAACCCGACAGAACTCAACCAATCCTTTTAAACAAAAATTTTCTTTCTTTTTGCCAATCCTTCGCTTGACACTACTGGGGACAGTGTGTCTTAAGTGTGGGGGAGGTTCTACTAACTTCTTTCTTTTGTTTTCTTAGAGTCAGTTAAATTTTTTTTTAAAAAAATTTGTTTTATCGAGTCAAAACTTTTATGTAGGAAACAATGATTTTTTTGAGAAGATTAGCAGCACTTGCAGGAACTTAAGTAACCATTGGGATGAAACTGCAGATTATCTCTGACTATTAGAAAACCCAGACATGGATCAGCCTACTAAGGACACCCACATCGCTTCAGGCATCAGAGGATCCTTTTACTGACTTCAAACTTAATACTGACTTAGATTTCTCACCTAAGGCCTTGGTATACTTTGTGTCGGATTCCCTTGTTAGTTCTGACACAGCCTGTAAACCTGTCCTATTTAGTTCCCTTCTCCCCTTCCATAAAAAAAAAAATAATAAACTGAGGATGAGTTAGTAACTCCGAAGTGGTCATGGGAATGGTAGCTATAACTTTCATATCCTGTGCATCCATGGAATGTGTCCAAGGTACACCCCTTAACGGGAAGAGCACTGATAAAATAAAATAAAATGATACCCAATGGGGAAAAATCAGAATGCTAAGGAAGGGAAAAGAGAAGAAAGGGACTAGAGAAAGATAGTATGGTGGTCTAGAGCTGATAAGGTAAGAGTCTATGTGCCTTTGATCGATACTCCTTAGGTGAGACCGCACTTAAATACTTGCAGAAGTCAGTAAGGTGAATTTGAATGCGTGAATGTGATTGTGGAGTTTACTTAGGACAATTGCTAAGTGTGGGGGAAGTATATGTTGGTCTTGATGTCTGCAGGTTGATTCTTTCATATGGTTTACTAAAGGGAATCTGAGTGTTGCTGCTTCTAAGATGAAAAGAGTTTCTGAAGAGTTTTCAAACCTCTTCACTACATTCTAGTTCTTTGTTTTGCTTGAGGGCAAGCAAAGGCTAAGTGTGGGGGAGTTGATATATCATGGTTTTTACCGGTTTTATGCCATGATATAATTGTGTTTTAGTGTTCTTTTGTGTTCTTTTAGAGTCTTTTACAGGTATAATCAGGTTTGGAGCAGAATTGGAGATATTGGAGCATTTTGGGGATTTTTGGAGTGCTTGGCCGAGATATTGAGCTCACTGTCCGATTTCGAGATCATGCATCGATCGACACACCTTTGGTGTCGATCGACACACTAACGAGTTGGGCCGATACGACGGTTTAATGAAAATTCAAGATTTTGCACTTTGGCCCAGAAGTTTCCAGTATTTACAAAGAAGCCACAGCCGAGATTATGCCTATATAATTAGGATTTTGGTGTTTATTTTAGATACGCTTTCATAATTAAGAGCAGAGAGTTTATAGAGCTATTGGGGCTGATCTGATCCTGTACTTCACTTTATTTTGGAGAAGATTTCGAACCCCTTTATTTATTTAATGTCTTTTATGATTTCTATTAATTCATTGATTATGTTTACATCTTCTATGTCTGAGTAGATTCATAGTTAGGTTTAGGGTTTCTCATTAAGGATTTCATGACTTGCTAGACTTGTTTAATTCAGTTAAGGATTCACATGAATAGAATGTTCTTCGATCTAAATTGAGTTTAATGCTAGTTCTAACCTGATCAATTAGAATCTAGATCTTAGGTTGCTAAATACGACACGAGAGTGTGGTTTAGAATCTGAACTATTTAGGTTGAGCAATTAAATTATTCGCAAAGAGATTTGGCTTAGTTTAATTGTGAACATATCGAACTTGAAATTAATGCTGGTTTAATCTGTTAGTAATTGCAAAGAGATTTGGATTACTGCACTTAGACTTAGAGAATTCTCGCAAAGAGATTTGGTTAATTCTATATCCGTGATTTGAGTTCTAGAACTGTGCTTAATTAGATCCTGACTGATTGATTTGTCTGCTTGTCTGATTTCCTGAGAACGCCCTAGACTTAGCGCCTTTAATTAACTGCTTTCACCACCAACAATCTGCTACTTGTTTACTTTCTTGCTTTGCTATTTAGTTTACTACAATTTGCTTTCTTCTTAGTTTAAATTCCTACGGTTCTTTATCTATCGAGACCAGAGTCTCTGTGGATTCGATACCCTATATACTACAATCACTTAACTGTGCACTTGCAGTAGAATAGGATTAAAACCTGACCCTATCAATAGACGAGTAAATCCTTATCGAGTCGAAAGCCTGACAGCTAATCTTTTAATGCGCAAGCACAAGCAGCCCATACACTTTTCAGCGGTGTCGCCCACCAAGAGCAACTGAAGGAAGCCAAAAGTAAGAAAACAACACCATCTGATTCGTAGGTTACTTTATCACTGTCTCTTGCACTTGTTAATTTATTGGTATATGATTTGGCAACTCATAAATGCTGGAGTTTGCGTATGTAGGTCGTATGTGTCTACATGTTACCAATGTTATTTTTGATGCAAGTGTTTGTTACGTTTGTTGTACCATTCAAATTACGGTATCACCGATTACAATCGGAAATGAAATTAATCCAAATTCTAAATTTTACGGAAAAAGCCACTAAACGGTCGTCCATTATTCGCACTACACACTCAAACTAGCCGCTAAATATTTACCATTAACAAATCTATATTTTCCATATAGTCGCTTAATATTTACGACTATGTTGTGACTATATTAGACAGTCATATACTAGTCGCCCAGACTGTTTCATAATCAAATCTGGATGTTTCGTTTGGACGCTGCATAGTCGTTTAACAGTCGACATTTAAGAGCAAGATGTTTACCATACTCATATTTGGATTCTCCAATTAGTCGTCATATAATCGGTAAATTAGTCAATAAACAGTCGCCAAAACGTCACCATAGTCTACGACTAAATCGTGACTTTACTAGTCAGTTACATAACAGTCGCTACATAGTAACGAGATCATTACCATAATCGTATATGGATGTTCAGATTAGTCGCCGGATAGTAGTTAAAATGGTCGTTACCCAGTCGCTACATAGTGGCTACTATTTACGACTACTTTCTGACTACACAATACAATCACATATTAATCGCCTAATGTTCACCTAATTTGACGACTATTTGATGACATCATTCCTCCAATCGTATCTGGGCTCCATATATAGTCGCACATCTGTCGCTGCCGTAGTCGCAGATTAGTCCCTCTATCTTCCGACCACTCTACGTCTATGTTACGATTACCTATGTTGGTTGTATAAATGGTCGTAACTCGCCGACTAATAATATGACTATTAGATTTAGCGACTATGGATTAACGACTACCATATTTAGTCATATTTTTGTCGTAAACCCGGATTAACGACTATTCATCGATTAAAAGTGCAGTCGTGAAAACGCTGTTTTCTTGTAGTGTAAGGTACGCGTTTCTTGAACCTAATTCAACATATCCAGTGAATATTAATGCTTCCTTAAACAACGCAGAGACTTCCTTACTGCTGAGCAAGCTGCGCAAGTATCGCAAAGCTCTTGGATATTCTCTTGATGATTTCAGGTATCTCTCCGGATCTGTGCATGCATAGGATACATCTTGAGGATGAGACAAAATCATCAGTTGAGCATCACAGGAGGTTGAATCCGAACGTGAAGGAAGTGGTGAAGAAGGAGATTCTGAAACTGGTGGAAGCTGGAATCATATATCCTATCTGTGACAATGATTGGGTCAGTCCAGACTGTCCAATGCATGTTGTGCCTAAGAAGGGAGGTGTTATAGTGGTTAAGAAGGGGATGAATGAGCTGATTCCTACAAGGACTGTAACGGGACACATGATGTGAATTGATTACAGGAAGCTGAATGTTGTGACTAGGAAGGATCATTTCCCATTGCCTTTCATTGATCAGATGTTGAAAAGGTTAGCCAATCACCCATATTACTGGTTCCTTGATGGGTATTCTGGTTTCTTTCAGACTCCCATTCATTCAGAGGATCAGGGGAAGACCACTTTTACTGGTCCCAATGGCACTTTTGCATATCGCAGAATGCCATTTGGACTCCATAATGCTCCAGCTACCTTCTAGAGATGTATGATGTCTATCTTCACAGACATGATTGAGGACTTCATGGAGGTATTTATGAATGATTTCTCTGTCTATGGATCTTCATATCATGAGTGTTTGGACAATCTGTGCAAAGTTCTAGCTAGATGTGAGGAAAAGCACTTGGTTCTGAATTGGGAAAAGTGCCATTTCATGGTCAGGATGGTATTGTTCTTGGGCACAGAGTTTCAGAGGCAGGGATTGAGGTAGATCGCGCTAAGATTGAGGTCATGACCAGCTTACAGGCGCCAGACTCAGTGAAATATGTGAAGAGCTTTCTTGGAAATGCTGGTTTCTACAGGAGGTTCATCAAGGATTTTGGTAAGATTGCTAGACCACTAACTACTTTGCTATGTAAGGATGTGAAATTTGAGTTCATTGCAGACTGCCAGACTGAATTTGAACAGATTAAGCAAGCATTAGTGAATGCTCCTATAGTGCAGCCACCAGATTGGGAGTTGCCTTTTAAGGTAATGTGTGATGCAAGTGATTTTGTTGTAGGAGCTGTTCGGGGGCAGAAGAAGGACAAGAAATTTCATGCTATCTATTATGCCAGCAAAACAGTAGATGATGCGCAGAGAAACTATGACAATACAGAGAAGGAGTTGTTGGTAGTTGTCTTTGTCTTTGAGAAATTTCGCCCCTATCTGGTTGGATTGTAGGTGACAGTACATACAAACCGTTCATCTCTAAAGTACTTGATACAGAAGAAGGATGCAAAGCCAAGGCTTTTGAGATGGTTTCTCTTTCTTCAAGAGTTTGACATTGAGGTCAAGGAAGACGTTCCCATTAATGATTTTCTGTATGAGGAGAACGTCAATTTGATTGAGACAGTGTTTGAGACGGATTTGGACAGAAATATGCAGAACTGTCGGATTGCAGAGAATGCATCGATCGATGCAACACTAGCGACAATCGATGCACATCCCGATGCAGTGTCGATCGATGCACCCCCTTACAAGTTTCAGATTGGTCACTACAACTTGGATCTTTATGTTGTCTCAACGCCCAATCCATGGTTTGCAGATATTGCGAATTACCTTGCTGCAGAGACTGAACCAGATGATCTCAAGGTGTATGCAAAGAAGAAGTTCTTCAGAGAACTAAGGAGGTTATATTGGTGGGAGCCTTATCTGTATAAGCACTGTTCGGATGGTATTTACAGAAGATGCATTGCAGAATCAGAGGTTCCAGACGTTTTATTTCATTGCCATATATCAGATTATGCTGGACATTTTGCTACTTCCAAGACAGTGTCTAAGGTTTGCAAGCAGGCTTCTGGTGGCCTACTATGTTCAGAGATGCTCATTTGTTTGTCTCTCAGTGCGATGCGTGTCAGAGGAGAGGGAAAATCAGTAAGAAGCATTAAATGCCACAAAAATTCATTCTTGAGGTAGAGGTTTTCGTTTGCTGGGACATAGATTTCGTGGGTCCTTTTCCCTCATATTATGGAAATAAGTTCATTTTGGTTGCTGTGGACTATGTATCTAAGTGTGTGGAAGCAATAGCTAGTCCAACCAATGACTATTCAGTGGTGCTTAAGCTATTTAAGACCATCATTTTCCCTAGATTTGGAGTGCCTTGGATTGTGATAATTGATGGAGGATCTCACTTAATCAACAAGCTCTTTAAGAAGTTTCTGCAGAAGCATGTTGTTCATCATCGTGTGGCTACTCCATATCATCCTCAGACTAGTGGGCAAGTCAAGGTCTCTAACAGACATATTAAGGAGATCTTGGAGAAGACAGTTGGGAAGACAAGGAAGGATTGGTCTGCAAAGTTGGATGATGTTCTATGGGCCTACATGACTGCGTTTAAGACGCCATTGGGGAGTACACCGTTTCATTTTCTCTATGGGAAAGCCTGCCACCTTCCAGTTGAGCTTGAGCATAAGGCAGCATGGGCTGTGACGCATATGAACTTTGATATGAAATCTGCTGCAGAGAGGTGATTGGTGCAGCTGAACGAGCTAGATGAGATTAGGCATCATGCATATGAGAATTCGAAGTTGTACAAGGAAAGGACTAAGGCATATCATGACAAGAAGATTGTCTCCAGACACTTTGAGCCAAATCATCAGGTACTTTTGTAAATCTCTTGTTTGCAATTGTTTCTAGGTAAGTTACGCTCTAGATAGTCATGTCCTTTCACAATCAAGGAAGTGCGTCCGTATGGTGTTGTTGTTCTGATTAGCTCAGAAGGAAAGGACTTCACTGTCAATGGACAGAGGGTGAAACACTATTAGGCTAAGGCCAAGATTCCAAGAAGTCAAATTCTACCTCTGGATGATGCACCCACTGCCTAATCTCCTTTCATTCAAGTTAATGACGTTAAAAAGCGCTTAGTGGGAGGCAACCCACTGGTAAGTCTGTAAATATTCAGTTTGGTGTTTTGATTTGATTTTACTTTGATGTTTTCGTTTTTGGTTGTTTTTGTCTGTATAGATCAAGTCTGTCACTGGAATCTCCCTGCGTCGATCGACGCGGTCCTATGCATCGGTCGATGCATGGGTCGAATGGGAAAATAGCCTGTCAAAAAGCCGTAAGTTCTTCGGGTCAGAAAATTGGGCAAATCAGGTCCGATATTTGGAAAAGCAAAATGCGTCGACCGTTGCACCTGTGCGACGACCAATGCATCAGCCAAACCGGTCAAAATCGTCTGCAATTGAATCGTAAGTTCTCACTATTTCGTGCCCGCACTATTTCCCCACGGAAAATTCATCCCAGCACTAACAACCCGTGATTAAACATACCTGAACCTTTTAATAATTTGAATTTCATAAACACACAATTTAGTCGTCGATTAAACAAGCATTGACCTTAACCCCATTTAATTAATAGTTAACGGTGATGACTAGGCTGCTAACTCAGATTATTAAGCATAAACGTCGTCGTTTTGGGCTTTTTCAGACAAAAAAATATACAAAACGGCGTCGTTTTGTTTTGGGGAAAAAAATTAAAAGCCATCCTCTTCCCCGACGATGAAAACTCAGTTGCTCAGATCTTCCTAGGGTTTATATCAATTGGCAAAGATAATGTCTTCTTCTTCAAACCCAATCTCGTTGTCTAATTGAGGTTAGTCAATTATTCTTAAACATTGTCAATTTGGGTATAATCTATGACGATTTCGATGCCGGAAAAATCCAGGGAATTGGCGTCGCCTCGGTGATGAAAGAGGAGAGGTATTCCGAAAACTTGTAGATGTGGACAAGTATCAGTGGTAAGAACGTCTGGAACTTCGAAAAATCCGGAAAGACTCTTTCAATGTTGCCCGCATGGATCAGAAGGGGTAAGCACACAAATCCTTTTCGTTTTTAACGTGTCTTTGCTTTAAAGAAATAGAGAAAGTGACATTGAGTTTTTGAAACCATTGAAGGACAAATTCCATTTGTTCAAATGGACTGATGAATCTATGGTAGAGGAGATAGAAGAATTGAAGTCAATGATAAATGATCTTAAAGGAGACATGTCCGCTTTGAAGACGACAGTACTTGGATATGAGACGGAGATTATATGTTTGAAGAATGTGATAAACAAATGTGAAGGAGCTGGAAAGGAATGTGTTGATGAACTTCGTAGCTTCAAGAACGTGATGGTTTGTGGGATTGGAATGGTTGCCTTGTACTATTACTTTGTGTGTTAGTGGGAATGATATTGCTTGCTTGTGTGTTGTTGTCTTTGTTTTTTGTTGGGTTTATGTCATTTCTTCTTTGTCTTGTAAGGACTCAAGTCTAATGAATTTTATGTTCTCATAGAAGATAAAATGCTTGAAATCCAAGAACACATGATCACCAAAGTTAGTACAACCATTTTAGAATCCGACTAAATAAAACAACCATAGTTTACAGAAGTAAGTTGATCAAAACCAGCCACCAGAAACCTTCTGAACTAAAAATGAGCAAAAAAAAGCAGAAGTCTTCTTGAAAAAAAACCTGAGAACCTGCAACCTGAAACCTGCAACAAACAAGCTTCATCACAATACTCCCCTAAGAAACAGTCCGAAAGACAAATCCCAAATATACTACACAAATACCTTGACTTAATCATGAGCAATAGATGTTTGATATGGCTAGCTTGGCCCTTCTCCAACACCATGAACCATTGACTCTTGGGAACCTTGTACTTTAGCCTTCTTGGGTGGACGAGGTTTTAAAGGAACTCCCAAGTTCTTACATGACAACGCATTATGACCAGCAGAACTACATCGAGAACAATGCATAATGCGTGCATGTCTAGTAACTCTTTTCCCCTTTGTTGGTGACTCATTCGCTCCTTTAATTCTTTTTTTTTGGCTTTTTTTCCTCCCCTTTGTTTTCTCTCTTGGTGGAGGTTCGAAAGTAGACTCGCCTGAATCCTTCCAAAACGTAACTCCTCTAACCGGGTTTATAGAATCAGCATACTGCTTCTGCCAAGTTGATGTAAGATACCATTGTGACACCAAGTTTTCTGTGTTATAATTCTTAATATCAAACACAACTCGGAGAGCATGTCGACATGGAATTACGGATAGATCCCACCTCATACAGCTGCAAGTCATGGCTTTCATGTTCACAAAATAAGAAATCCCACCTTCTGTCACCTCAAACTCACCAGTATTTCCAGGATAAATCCGACATTGGTGTCGGTATTTTGACTCTAAAGCAATAACCTTTCCAACCTTTTCACTGAACTTTCCTTTATGGTTGTTTGATTTCTTCTTTCTGAGATCAATATGAACCATAGCCTGTCTCCTCATGGTCTCTAGCATCTCAACAAGCGGCATTGCCCGAGCTTTTTCAAGTGTACTGTTGTAGGATTCAGAATTGTTGTTCAATGCATTTTCACAAGTACAACTCGTACTGAAAAACGCTCGACTACATGTTTCTGGTTTTCTCTGCATCAATGCCTCATAGACTTCCAAATCATACTCCTTCAGCGCTTTTAAATTCGCATTGTAATCAGCCTCGTTGAAACTATCTGCAATCCTCCAAAAAAACTTCTTCATTTTGGCTTTCCCGGGAAGATTATCTTCAAGTTGACGTAAATGTGTCGTGCACTGATATACTTGTATTTCCATGCATTTAGGCTATTGTTAGGATCATGTTTTACTTCTTTTTAGCTTCCTTTAGCTTCATTTCTTTACTCATTGGTGTGTTTAGAGTATAGGATCATCTATAGCTAGGTTTAGGCATTCTAGGCTTGCATTTGGAGTGTTTTTGGTGTGTTGCAGGTGCAAGGAGTATTGGTGAGCTTGGAAGTGGAGTCTAGAGCTCAAAGGACTAAGGAAGACCCAGCAAAAAGTTCATATTGGCCACCATATTGACCAGCCTGGACAATACGACACAGCAGAAAAGTTCATACCGGCCACCATATCGGCCAGCCTGGACAATACGACACAGCATGAAAGTTCATATCGGCCACCATATCGGCCAGCCTGGACAATACGACCCAGCAGGAAGTCATATCGGCCACCATATTGACCAGCATGGCCAATACAGATCCCAGAAATTGACTTGGATCTGGGTCAACACCCGGTTTGTCCCGGGTTGACCCGGCTCGAACCCTAATGACTATTTAAGCCAAAAACCTATCTCTATTTGTTTCTTAAGCTGTTTTTGATGTTCTAAACTCTTTTGTAAGAACAAATTTGATTCTTGAGATTAATCTAGTATTTTCTTTGTTATTCCTTCTACAAATCTCTCAATCCCTCACCAATCTCCATGATCAACTCTATTCCTATGAGTTTTGTTGATCTAGTTATGATTAGTGAGTAGTTCTTCATAGGGCTTATGGGTTAGGTAGGATTAGGTTGATTAGGGGTGATCAATGGATTTCTAGTGCTTGGTTGTTTAAAATCTCATCTGTCAAAGTGTGTTTAATGTCTAATTAGCCTTGATCAAGTTGATTAGAATGCTTAAGATTTCTTGTTCACAACATGTTCGATGAAATTCCTGTTCATAGCTTTGATAGAACTTTCACATTCTAGCGCATGAGAATGTATGTTTAGAGTGATTGTTAGTTGTTTGGAACTTGTTTGATTGCTTGCTTGATTCTAATTCACAAATGAGAATTTGTTCTTGGATTAGGATTAAGTAAAGAGATTAGTATTAAGAGATTAAACTGATCGTATCGTTGTGTTCCTTACTAGGAGGTTAGCTTGTTTGAAGTTTGAATTAGGATTCCTTGATCATCCTGAGTCACCTGTCCGTTGACCTTAACCTTTGGGCCTTATCCTTGTCATTGATTGAATAACTTGTTTATTTGCTTTGTTTACTTCGGTTTGAATTGTTTTCGTTAGGATTGTTAGAAATTGAAATTAAATTGTTTGATTTGACTCTGAAGGTTTAGTGCTTGCTTATTGGTTTTATCCATCCCAGAATAGGTTCGATACCTCAAAGCTACATCGATAAGCTTGAGGAATTGGCACCTCAAAGGATCCTAAAATCCTAGTCACCAATTTGGCGCCGTTGCCATTTTGGGATTCTGGATATATCAATTCGTTTTCTATTCCTTTTTAGTTCAAGTTATTGTTACTAATTTGCTACTTTCTCTCTTTTTGATGCTAGGTGTATGAACTTGCGCAGCAAAGGGACTACAAACTTAGTTGCAAGAGTTTACGACATCAAAGCACACGAGAGGAGATTAGCAAGGGAACGACGAGCACAAGAACGAGCTGTTCACGTTGAAAGTGTTGAGCAAACAGTTATGGATAACCACGAGGATCAACAGCAGCAGCAACAGCAGCAGCAACAAAGGCCGGTTAGGGCCATTGGTGATGGAGATACACCTGACACAAATGCTAACCGGCATGGAATCATTCCACCAGCGGTGAACAATAATAACTTTGAGATCCGAGCTATGGTGATGAACATGGTGCAGAACAATCAGTTCCATGGGTTAGCATCTGAGGACCCGTTGCAGCACTTGGACACCTTTGACAAGATTTGTGCCACCACGAGGCTGAATGGTGTGACTGACGATGGGTTGAAAATGCGTCTCTTCGTCTTCTCTTTAGCAGACAGAGCCAAGGATTGGGAAAGCACTATCCCTCCAGGATCCATCACTACTTGGGGAGACCTGAAGAAAGCTTTCCTGAAGAAGTTCTTCTCACCTACTAGGACTGCCCGTTTTCGCAGTGAGCTATCCGGGTTTGTGCAGCGCAACAATGAGAGCTTCGCTGAAGCTTGGGAGAGGTTCAATAAGCTCACCACTCAGTGCCCACACCATGGTTTCACCAAGGAAACACTACTCAGCAACCTCTACCGCGGAGTGCTTCCTAGAATGAGGGCAATGCTAGATTCATGCAGCAATGGACACTTCCTAGGCAAGGGAGTAGATGCAGCTATGGAGCTGATTGAAAATCTGGCAACGAGTGATGGCAACTACAATGAGGATTATGAGAGGACTAATAGAGGATCATCATCTTCAGATGAGAAGTATGAGAAAGAGATAAAAGCTTTGAATGAGAAGTTGGACAAGATGATCTCCATTGGCCAAAAGAACATCAACTTTGTAGGACACTATGAGGATTCTAAGCCACAACTTTATGATGATGATGAGGATTTGACACAAGAAGAGATCAACTTCATTGCTGGACAAGGTGGTTTCAACAAAGGCTTCAATCAAAACTATAGAAACCACCCAAACTTCTCATACCGCAACCCCAATGTAGCCAATCCTCAAGACCAAGTCTATCCTCAAGCTCCATCTCAAGGACAAGCTCCACAACAAAAGCCTTTTGTCTCCTACACCAACCAACAAGGGTTTGTCTCTCAGCCTCAACCTCAGGGACAACAAGGCTATGTTCCCAAGTAGCAATACCCCCCACCCGGTTTTGGGAAACAACAGCCACAAGCTTCTTCCTCTTTGGGTTTGGGTAATGAGTTAAAGGGCATGATGCAGCAACTCATCCAAGGACAAGCTAGTGGGGCATTGGAAGTGAAGAACTTAAAGAATGAGTTGCAGCATTTGACCTCTCGCTTGATCAATGTTGAAAACATGCACGCTTCCACTTCTAGACCTACCGGTACCTTGCCCGGAAACCCGGAGAAGAACCCAAAAGACTACTGCAATGCAATCTTCTCCACTGTTGATCATTAGAAATCAGACTATGAGCGAGAGGTTGATAAGATAGAAGCACTTCTCTATGGTTATGAACTCCCTCCGGCTGCACCTGTTCCTCTCAAGGAGATGAGGGCCACTGTAGTTAAGCCTTCCTATGTTGCACCAGCTAAGGTGATGAGTGCTACTGATACTTTTGCTGAAGATATTGTGCCTACTGTCCAGACAACACCAAAAGTGCTTCCTAAGCTTGGTAATCCGGGTAAATTTACCATCAGTTGTACTTTGGGAGACTTGGAGATTACGGATGCATTGTGTGATTCCGGCTCTACTGTGAGTGTGATATCTCTTGACATGGTGGAATCTCTTGGGATTAAGAGCATGGAAAGGTACCCATCTTCTATTACATTTGGAGACTCTTACTCAAAAACTCCAATGGGAATGATCAAGGACTATCCACTGAAGATTGGTGAGTGCACTATCCCAACTGACTTTATTGTCATGAAGATGAAGAAGAGTACCCAACTACCTCTCTTACTTGGTACCTCTTTCCTCAACACCACTGGAGCTTGTCTGGACTTCAAAAAGAGACGTGCTGTGCTGAATAATGTTGATACAAAAGCTTATTATCCTCTAAGGAGCACATCTCTTCACACTTGTGGTGTCATCCTCTCTCCAAATGAGGATGATGTGTTAGAGGAAGCAAGGCTATTTGCCAATGTCGGCAAGGAAGTTTGGCCTAAACCCACTACTCATGGATCATTGAGTGAGCACATGGGACGTGCTCAAAAGAAGAGGGTGGATAGAGCTATTGGAACTCCTCTCATGACCACAAGGACTGAGTTTGTTGGATCCATCTCTTTGAAGAAGCTGAGCATCGATGAGGAAAAAGCTCCCAAAGAGAAGGCTGTGGATATGGTGAGAAAGATGTCTCCAAAGGTTGTAAAGGCTTCGATCAGTCCAAGGTTCCAAGGCGGCTCAGTCAATCTCAGTGAGCTGACTTCTCAGGTCCTAGCCATCACCCTCGAGGGAAAGCCACACTCTCCAACCGCCTAAAACTCGGTTTGCGAAAGTCGAGCTTAACGACTTTAAACAAAAGCGCACTTGGGAGACATTCCCATGTTTATCCTTGTACATACGTCTTTTTTTGTTATTTTTGATGTTTTGCTTTGAGTCTGTTCAGGTTTTGGTCTTAGGGTGAGATTGTATACCAGTTGGTGTTGAGTAAAGGCCGCGGGAATGAAGAAAGATTATACAGGAGTCAATATCGGGTTCCGTATCGGCTGGCCAGGCCGATACGGTTCTGGTAAAAATAATCCGAGACTCAGTATCGGGCACCGTATCGGTTGGCCAGGCCGATACGCTCTCACTGCCCAAGTTCACTCGACCGATACGCCTTCTCTTGGACCAGGTAACACTCCAACTTGTACATACTTGCATTTTAGCTTCTTTTTTTTTATTTTTCTCCTTTTGTTGAGTCTCTCTCTCGAGCTTACCTTCCCACCGAGACGGTGTGAACTAAGTTTGGGGGAGAGGCTAGTTGCTAACCATGTTTTCTTTGTTCCTATTTTCGATTTCCTCACTTTGAGTCTCATGCATTTCATTTATGGCATAGAAAAAAAAACCAAAAAAATTGAAAAAAAGAACTTTTTCAAAAAATTTCAAAAAAAAAGCATGTAGTTGCACTTGCATCATAGGATCGAGTCTAGTTGCATCATATAGGACGCATGCATAGGGAGAAATGATTGAAATTCCTTGTAAGACTGATTGAGTGATGACGTGTTCTTTATGCTAGTTGTTTGAGCTAGTTGATTGTCCTAAGATTGCAATTCAAGAAAGGATAGAAAGATAAGACGAACCATGCTAGGATTGCTTGCTTTGAAACTTGATTTGAAACTGAAATAGGCTTTGAATTGAAACTAGCTCTACCTAAGTGAGAACTTTAATGATGACATCTAATTATCTTACTCATGCTTTGTGTGCTAAACTCATGGATACTCTTAAAATATTCAAGCATTCTTATCCCTTTTACCACTCTCACTTGCTTGGATAGAATCCACAACTTTCACCACCCTTCTTTCAAACCCTAAACACTCTTGTTGAGAGGTAGGCCTATTTTCTTGAATGAGCTAGGTAAAAAGGGTTGAGTATGAGGCGACTAGGAGAAATTTCCATATAGTGCAAGCTCAGCATCTTTGGCTTTGCAATAGGCTAGGATCAAAGTTTGGGGGAAGAGTTGGGAAAGGAGAGAGAGAGTAAAGAAAAAGAAGAATGAAAGGGATTTTGGTTGTGATCTTATGTTTGTTGGCAAAGTGTTTTAAAAGAAAAAAAAAGCTCTCATGTGTTTAAAGAAAAGAAAAGTGTCTCCTATTTTGAAATGAAAAGAAGCCAAAGGCTCACCTAAAAAAAAAAAGAGAGAAAAGAGACCATTGCTAAAGAAAGATTTGAGCTTAGTTGAAAAGAAAAGATTTGCCACTGTTTTGAAAAGTCTTTATTGATCCTTGGGGAGTTTGATTGGAAAGTGTCTTATTGAAAAGAGGGATGAGGCAAAGATAGCCTTGGTCAAGGTTAGTATCCATTTAGGTGGGCTAGATTAGGAGAAGAAGTAATTGGGGCATGGGTAGATGGAAATCAACCTAGTATGCACCAATTGCCTCTAACTCTTAGCATTTTACTATAGCTCATTCACTTCTTTATGAGAGAACCTTCATGCTTTTGGAATAAACCCCTCTTTTGATTGAGATCACTTTAATCTCAAAAACCTTGTCCCTTTGCCAAATGAGTTTGGTCACCTTGTATTGAGTATGATCCACTTGAAAACCTAATGAATGTTAAAGAGCTAGTTGATAGGAATGCTTGTCTAGGTTGAGAATTGAGCTAAGAGTTTTGTCTTGATGAGCATGGCTAAATTTTTGGAGTAAGCCTAACTTGATTGCATCTTGGTGACGTTGACTCGGATTGGAACTCGTTGATCTCGGTTTTGTCTTTGGATATGAGCCCCCGCTTTCAAACCTTTTCCCCAACCTGTTGTGATTGACTTATGCTTGCTTGTGGACAAGCAAGATTCAAGTTTGGGGGAATTGATATACTTGTATTTCCATGCATTTAGGCTATTGTTAGGATCATGTTTTACTTCTTTTTAGCTTCCTTTAGCTTCATTTCTTTACTCATTGGTGTGTTTAGAGTATAGGATCATCTATAGCTAGGTTTAGGCATTCTAGGCTTGCATTTGGAGTGTTTTTGGTGTGTTGCAGGTGCAAGGAGTATTGGTGAGCTTGGAAGTGGAGTCTAGAGCTCAAAGGACTAAGGAAGACCCAGCAAAAAGTTCATATCGGCCACCATATTGACCAGACCAATAGCCTGGAGCAGAAAAGTTCATATCGGCCACCATATCGGCCAGCCTGGACAATACGACACAGCAAAAGTTCATATCGGCCACCATATCGGCCAGCCTGGACAATACGACCCAGCAGGAAGTCATATCGGCCACCATATTGACCAGCCTGGCCAATACAGATCCCAGAAATTGACTTGGATCTGGGTCAACACCCGGTTTGTCCCGGGTTGACCCGGCTCGAACCCTAATGACTATTTAAGCCAAAAACCTATCTCTATTTGTTTCTTAAGCTGTTTTTGATGTTCTAAACTCTTTTGTAAGAACAAATTTGATTCTTGAGATTAATCTAGTATTTTCTTTGTTATTCCTTCTACAAATCTCTCAATCCCTCACCAATCTCCATGATCAACTCTATTCCTATGAGTTTTGTTGATCTAGTTATGATTAGTGAGTAGTTCTTCATAGGGCTTATGGGTTAGGTAGGATTAGGTTGATTAGGGTGATCAATGGATTTCTAGTGCTTGATTGTTTAAAATCTCATCTGTCAAAATGTGTTTAATGTCTAATTAGCCTTGATCAAGTTGATTAGAATGCTTAAGATTTCTTGTTCACAACATGTTCGATGAAATTCCTGTTCATAGCTTTGATAGAACTTTCACATTCTAGCGCATGAGAATGTATGTTTTGAGTGATTGTTAGTTGTTTGGAACTTGTTTGATTGCTTGCTTGATTCTAATTCACAAATGAGAATTTGTTCTTGGATTAGGATTAAGTAAAGAGATTAGTATTAAGAGATTAAACTGATCGTATCGTTGTGTTCCTTACTAGGAGGTTAGCTTGTTTGAAGTTTGAATTAGGATTCCTTGATCATCCCGAGTCACCTGTCCGTTGACCTTAACCTTTGGGCCTTATCCTTGTCATTGATTGAATCACTTGTTTATTTGCTTTGTTTACTTCGGTTTGAATTGTTTTCGTTAGGATTGTTAGAAATTGAAATTAAATTGTTTGATTTGACTCTGAAGGTTTAGTGCTTGCTTATTGGTTCTATCCATCCCAGAATAGGTTCGATACCTCAAAGCTACATCGATAAGCTTGAGGAATTGGTACCTCAAAGGATCCTAAAATCCTAGTTATCATGCACACATACGGTGCTCCACATTGGGAAATTCTTTATCCACTGCAATAAGCAAACCCTGTGAAAAAGAAACATAAGAATTCCTTGGAACTTTACCAAGACAGACCAAAAACAGACACATAACACACACTTACTTTCTGTCGATCTGAAATAAGGGTGAATCCTTGTCCATTTCCGAGACCCAAATCAAACTCCAGATTTTGTAAAAACCAAACCCATGTCTCAGTGTTCTCTACATGCACAACTTCCCAAGCAATAGGGTATATTTGGTTGTTTGCATCCCTTTCCAAAGCTGCTAGTAGTTGTCCCTTTGTCGTGTTTTTGAGAAAACAACCATCAATACCAAAGATTGGTTGACAGTGTGACCACCATGTGTCTCTCAATATAGAAAAAGACGTAAAACCGCTCGAATACTTCAAGTCCGCCTGGTTCACAAACGGTTCGTAGCTCTGTTGTTGCGCCTTTGATTAGTACTGCATACGATGGTAAAAAAATGTAAACAAAGTAAAAAAATGTATACAACAATACGAATGAAGAATTAAATAAACCAACATTTACTTTCGAATTTCAATCTCGTAGTCTTTCATCCTCCTATATTGCTCATCATATTCTGCCTGTATAAGCTCCAATATTCGACACTGGTCGTTAGATGCATTGAGATCATAAAGAGTCTGAATTTTATCTTGAATCTCTTTCGGCCTAATATCTGGATCATTCCTTACTTCATTTAAGAACATCTCAACAATAATGTAATCCGACAATATCTTGCATCGTCCATTCTTGTAACAAGTATGCACATCCTGAAAGGTCTTCACCATCCATTGACAAGCAGATTCCTCAAAGGAACAATAAATTCTCCAAGCACACGGAGTTCCATCTTTGGCTACTACTGCTCCACATTTTGCTTCTGATTTTATATGACCCCATCTGCTAAATTGAATGTTCCATCCACCTTTCAAAGCATACTCTAAAACCGCTTCTCTGAACTCTTTCACACTATCGAACAACTGCCTTATATGTAACTGCCCACTTCCTGGATTAATTGCACCTAGTGTATCTTTTTAGTAAAATAATAACAAAGTTGTATCTTTCAAAATCCTGTTGCAAATTTGTATCTTTTTGTCTCAATTTCTTTTTTAAAAAGACGAAAATACCCTCACTGTCAAAACTAACTCTATGGATTGATGGCAGGTCCCACACTATGAGTTCTATATATATATTTTTTTAAAATCCCATGCATTAACAGTGCCCGCGGATGAACAGTGCCTATAAAATGTTGCTTTTTGGATGAATAATGGAACTAACATACTTTTTGTGTCCACGGATCACAATAATGTGAACTTTTGACCACCTATTGTCCATCAGAAGCGTTTATTATGTGATATAATCGTGGTAGTGTGCACGAATAATCGACATCGTCCACCTGAGCATTTAAAATTGTGTTTACCAGGTACATTTCACGATCATGTAAACTCTTGGTCACCTTCTGTCCATCAGACATGTCTAGTATGTGAGGAGATCGTGGTAGTGTCTACGACTAGTCGATATTGTCCGCCATATCCGTAGAAAGCATTTAACATGTGATGTTTATTTGTGTGGCTAGGAATCATAATGTGAACTCTTGACCACCTATTGTCCATCAGAAGCATTTATTATGTGATATAATCATAGTAGTGTCCACGAATAATCGACATCGTCCACCTGAGCTTTTAAAATTGTGTTTACAAGGTACATTTCACGATCATGTAAACTCTTGGTCACCTTCTGTCCATCACACCTGTCTAGTATGTGAGGAGATCGCGGTAGTGTCTACGAATAGTCGATATTATCCGCCATATCCATAGAAAGCAATTAGCATGTGATGTTTATTTGTGTGGCTAGGAATCATAAAAAAATTTGTTTCTAGCGGATAACGTACCTGGTTCAAGAGTTCACATGATTGTGAATCCGTGGACACAAAGTTTGTTGCGCCCACTATCCAGCCAAAAGAAAAATTTCCCTTGGCCACCTTTTATCCACGGGAAGCGTCTAGCATGTAATATGACCGTCGCACTGTCCACGAATGTTCGATATTGTGGACACCTAGTCTAGACTATCCACTCGAAACTTCTCTGAATTAACGCCAATTTTTTTTTTTTGAATTCCGGTACATCGACCGATTATATCTCCATTCCGGTAGTTTATATTGCCTGAAATCTCACCTCCGCAATGCTATCCACCGTCAAAAAAATAAAGGGTAAAAAGAAAGATAAAGTAAGAAAGAGAATATGGGGAAAAGAAAGAAAAGAAAAAAAAAACAAAATATAAAAGGGATGGATGGGATGGATGGGGGTATTTTCGTCTTCTTAACACAGAAATTGAGACAAAAAGATACAAATTTGCAACAGGTTTTGAAAGGTACAAAATTACAAGGAAAAAAAATAAAAAGATACACTGGGTGCAATACACCCCCACTTCCTCGCTTCCATTTATCATAAGGCTGTCCCCTTGGTTCTTCTTCACAGTCTGAACAAGGAGGAGTATCATGAAAATTCTCATCTTCATCATCTTCACAAATCGTGGACACCACAACTTCAACACGGGCGTCCTCTTCAAATTCATTCACCTCATCTTCACCGTGTTTCTCTGTATGATTCTGGTTAGATTCCTGCATATTGACGTCGAGATCATCTTCCTCCATCACGACATGGTCGTCTTCATCCACATCTTCATGCTCCATGTAAACATCTATGAACTTAGTCCAGTATGCAGCATCACATATCTTCTGAAAACTGTCAGCACCATTGCATAAGACTTTGAGTTGACTTAAATCTTCATACGGCATCTTATACCACATTCTTTGTCCATACAAATTTATATGAATATTGCTCATAAGACTGTTGAAGAAAGCTTGAGCGGGCGAATGAAGCAGATGAATTTCACCGTGATTGTAAGCTACTGCACCGCCTTCAAGTGTCAAAATTTTTCCACCAAAGTGTATTTGAAAAACATTATCTGTGTCACTGAGATTACAAAATCGTAAATTAGGACTAAGAAATATCTTCCTCAAATGAACATTGCATCAATCTCACCCGGAAGTAAGTGAATTTCAAGGTATTTGAAAAACCCAGAAACGGAATTATTACCCAAATCCAATGGAAAATTTCGAGTTATTACCTCATATCTTTGGTCAGGAATGAAAACCCAGCAACGAAGTGGCCGAATTCGAAGGCCTGAGTTGAAGAATCAGAGCGAGAGTACCTGGGTTTTGTTTGTGAATATCGCCTAATTTTGACCTAATTTTCGTCGAGGAAGAAGACGATTTAATTTTTTCCCCCAAAACAAAACGGCCACGTTTGGTATATTTTTTTGTATGAAAAAGCTCAAAAGACGCCGTATGTGGTTAATAATCTGAGTCAGCAGCCTAGTCATCACCATTAACTATTAATTAAACGGGGTTAAGGTCAATGCATGTTTAATCGATGACTAAATGGAGTGTTCATGTATGTTTAATCACAGGTTGTTAGTGCAGGGATGGATTTTCCATGGGGAAATAGTGCGGGCACGAAATAGCCGAAAGCCCTACCAAGAATTCGATTAAACCGGTCCGGTTTATTAAATCCCTAAGTGTGCCGACCGTTTCACCCTGTGCGTCGATCGACGCACTCCTCCACGAGGTAAGTACTTTAAATTTTTCTTTCTTCTTCTTCTTCATTAAATTTCTCCTCTCTCGAGACAAAGAACCCTAAATCGCTTCCAATCCGATTTTACTCATTTCTCAACCGATTTCGGTGATTCCTAGCCCTAACCTACTCGTTTTCCCCCTCATCTCATTTCTATCATCCATTTCATCTTTTACAAAGGTATGTGCTTCGAATCCCAAATTCTCGGTTTCGGCCCTAAGGTGAAAAAGTCGAATTTCGTCACATTTTTGGTTGATTCATGCTATATTGATGCCTGTTTAGGGTCTGTAGTTATGATTTTGAGTTACTCTTGAGTTTGGATGAGCAGATTCGCAAGTTTTCTGAAAACTCTAATTTGACGACGAACACTTGCGATTCTGTGTATTAGGCTGGAATTAGGACGGATTTAGAGGAATTGAGGCTGATTTTGGTGCTGATAATGGTTGCATGTGCTGATTTATAATGATTTGGTTGCATTTGTTGATCTTAGAGCTTTGGCTTAATTTGCGAGATTGCTTTTTTGTGTCTTTGATCGCAGATGGCTCCCAGGAAGCGCAAGAACGTTACGAATGATTCAGATGTTCCTGCAGACTTTTGCACTTGCGCCTCATCGCCTCCTACGGCTAATCCGCGTATTCCTGGAGAAGTAAGACCTCCTTGGCCTAAGGGTGAGAAAGATAAGATCCCGATGCTGAGACAGTGGGAGAATGATCCCAAGGCTGAGATAGAGAGCACTGCTTGCATTGAGCGAGAGATTTCTGAGGATTGTGATGAGTATGACACTTTGTTCTCCAATGCGTGGGTGGATATGCAAATAAAGCCTATACAGTTCAATCATTACAGGACATTCGAGATGTTGGGGATACGACATGATGTGCAGATGATTGTGCAGAAGATAGACTTGGGGAAAATGCCTATGAGGTCTTATGAGTTGTATCCTGACTAACTTAGACAGATGTTGGCTACCTGTCGAGTTTACTACTCAGATGATCATCCAGGAGAGAACCTGAAGGGGTACTGACCTTCATGTGCATGGGCGTCAGGTATCGCATCTCTATTTTGGATATGTGCCGCATTTATGGGTTCAGCGTGGAGCCCATCCGTTGTGTTCTACATGCTGAGTGGGCAGATGCAGATACTCAGTACTTCTGGTCACATTTTGGTAACAGAAACTACCATTACCGTCATACCAACAAGACATCCATCCGACATCCGGTCCCGAGGTATGTCGTTCGTGTTTTGGGGAACACGCTTCTGTGCAAGGCTGAGCCGAACAAGATGAGGAAGACATAGCTTATGCTACTCTACACTGGGATAGGACATCTGTTCGATGACACAATTTTAGCTGATCCCGCGCCAGGTCTGAATATGGGAGCTGTCTTCGCAGAGCATCTCTCCTCTCTGAAGACTAGGGCATTCAGTAGCAAGAAGACTGAGTCAGTGGGCAGCCTGCTTACTCCCATTTTTCAGCATTTCGAGATTCATACAGATGGAGAGAGGTTGTGACTAGGAGACTGTGGATGGATGATGCTCATTTTAGGAGCACTACTTGGATGAAGGAGGATAACCTTTGGGTTTTCCATGATGCGCATGGCGGTGAGTGGTGCGTGAAGCTTCCCCTGCGGGAGCTAGACACTTCTGGATTTGAGCTTTCAGCCAAACCGGAACCTTCTGCACAGATTACCCACGGTCACCAACCCCCTTGGAGCTTCTACTTTTGCTGCTCACACTGCTTCTACTTCAGCTGCCTCTACAGTTGCAGTGTGTTTGTACCTTATCCTGATCCACCGATGGATCCTGCAGAGATGTCTCGGGGAGCTTTCCAGACGATGCTGAATGACAGACTGAAGGGCATTTGGGAGATGGTAGCTAGCTGTTCTTGCATACGCCAACCAAGAGTTCATGTGCCTACACCTTCTTCTCGACTCAGACGATCTCCTACTCCTGAGTCTGCTGGTTCTGACCCTTATGCAGGCATTGATCATGAGTCTGATGAGTTCTGATTCTGGTTCCTATTTCATATGACACTTGGTTCTGTACTTTTCTCTTTTCTTTTTATTTACTTTGAGTCATTTTGATGTTTATTCTTGAGTCTATGCCAGTCCTTATACATTGGAACTAATGTACTTATGTTTGGTATAATTATCTGGTGCTTTGATTTCGAGTTGTCTTTGATTTATGTAGCATACATGTTGAGTTTTTGTGGTTATTCACGGAACATATGTTGTCTGCGAAATTTTTTTGAACAGACACGTTGTGCGTCGATCGTTGCCCTATTTGGGTCGATCGACGCACCCATTACGAAACATGCGTCGACCATTGCACGACTTGAGTCGGTCGACGCAGTTACAAGACAGGTAAACTCACATATAAAAACTACATTTCGTCCCTTTTTCATCTTTTACCGATCGTAAGCTTCGATTCCACTGGGGACAATGTGTTTCAAGTGTGGGGGAGGTGGTACTGACATAATCTTTTTCTTTTCTTAGAGTCTGTTGAGTCTGTTTTATTGAGTCAAAACAGTTAGTAAGAAACTAGGACTTTTTGAGAAGATCATTACACTTGCAGGAACTTAAGTGACCATTGGATGAGCGTGAAGCAGATCTCTGACTATTAGAAAACCCAACGCTGATCAGCCTACTGAGGACACCCATATCACTTCATGTATTCAGAGAATCCATTACTAACTTCGCCCTTAACTTGACTTAATTTTTCTCACCTAGGGCTTGGTATACTTTGAGTCAGATTCTTCTGTTAGTTCTGAATCAGCTTGTAAACCTGTCTAAGTATGGTTCCCTTCTCCCTTTACTTAAAGTTAAAAAAAGAGTATTAAACTGCGGATAAGCTAGTAGCTTTGAAGTGATCACAAGAGTGGTAGAGACCCCTATTATCTCATGTGCTTCATGGAATGTGTCCAAAGTAACATCCCAATGCGGGAAGAGCACAGATAAAAAAAAATGATACCCAATGGGAAAAATCAGATGCTAAGGAAGGAAAAGGAGAAGAAAGGAACCAGAAATTGATAGTATTGTGGTCATATGCTGACAAAGTAAGAGTCCATGTGTTCTTTGATTGATACTCCATAGATGAGACCGCACTTATTAGATTATAGAAGTCAGTATGGTGAATTTAAATGCTCTGAATCTGATTGTGGAGTTTACTTAGGACAGTTGCTAAGTGTGGGGGGGGGGGGGGGGGGAGTACATGTTGGTCTTGATGTCTGCAGGTTCATTTTTCATGTGGATTACTAAGGAGAATCTGAGTGTAGTACTTCAACGATGAAATGAGTTTCTGAAGTTTTCAAACTTCTTCTCCTTATCTTGGTTTTCTGTTTACTTGATGGAAAGAAAATGCTAAGTGTGGGAGAGTTGCTATATCATGGTTTTAGGTCTTTTAAGCCATGATATAAGTATATATTCGAGTCCTTTGTAGTGTCTTTCGAGTATTTTCAGGTGTTTTATAGGTTTGGACACGTTTGGAGGACTTTGGAAGATTATGGAGCTTTTTAGGCAAATGTTGGAGGTGAAGCTGTGATGACAGAGATCAGTGTGTTTGTTCGACCTGAGCATCGACCGACGCACATGTGCATCTGTCGATGCAGTTGCCAATCAGAAAATTCGCCAGCGATTAAATGAAGTTTTGAAGATTTGCAGAATTGGCCCAAAAGTTTTACTATTTACAGAGAAGACCCAAAGCGTGTTTAACACTTAGTATTAGAGTTTTTGAGTTTTATTTTTGTTACACTTTTCATACTTTTGGCTAGAGAGAGTTTATGAGCTTTGGGGCTGATCCGAACCTTGTACTGCTTTTGGAGAAGATTTTGAACCCCTTTTCTATTCTCTTACTCTTTTTAATGCAATATATTCAATCCATGGTTCTTGTTTCATTCAATATGTCTGAGTAGATTCATAGTTAGGTTTAGGGATACTCATAGGGTTTTCATGGCATGTTATATTGATTTGATCAGTTAAGGAATTCATAACTTGTTAGTTTTTCAATCTGAATTGTTCCTAAAACTAGTTTCTAACCTGATCAATTGGAATCTAGATATTAGGTTTTTAAATTAACACGAAAGTGTAATTTGGAATCTGACTTATTTAGGTTGAGCAAATTAGATATCCGCAAAGAAATTTGGATTTCTAGGGTTTATACTTAGTAAATTCTCGCAACGAAAGTTGGTTTATTTTACATATGTGTTTGAGTTCTAGAACGTTGCTTAATTCGATCCTGGGATAATTAATATGCATGACCTGATTTCCTAAGAACTCCCTTGATATGATGCTTTTAGTATTGATTACAAACTCGCTGCTATTTACTTTCTGCTACTGATTTATTTGCTTTTTGATTGCCTGATGCTTAGCTTAACTCAACGCTTTATAATCTATAGTAAGAACTCTTGAGTCTCTATGGTCGACCACTATATACTACATTTGCCTGTGCACTTGCAGTGTTGCTTAGGGATAATAAACTCTGAGCATATCAGAGAATTAAAAAAAAATTCCCTAGATTATCTCTGATATTATTATGTAAAATTCGAATAAATATAGATTTTCTTTCTTTTTAGGAGATTTGTATTTATCTTCTTCTATTTTCTAAATATGTTAATTTTCCATTAACATATTTATCTTCTTAGATGCAGGTCGACGGGGACGTCATCGCCGAGTTACTTCATATTGGGTCGATTTCTTCTTGCTTGGACTGAATCTTCGATGGGCCGTTCAACTATTCGGCCGGACTAAAGAGGGGTGCTAAACCCACCTCCAACATTCACTCAATTATATGGTATCAGAGTGATTTGTGTCTATTTTTCTTCTCTCATATCTTTGTCGTAATTATATCAACAACTGGAGAAAACTGGCAGACATGAACATACCACGTTAGAACTTTGCATTTGCTGAAGTGGACAGCCTTTTGTATGTGATTCGATGCTATTCCATAGATGCTTATAGTCTTTCCAACGCAGAAGCATACAATCTCGGAAACTAACTTTGAAAACCGAGTTCGTCACAAAGGTAAAATGCTCGTCTTGCTCGGGAGAGCTGACGTGCTCGAGGATCCATAGGTTAAAGTTTGTCTTAGAGAGGAACTGACTAAGTTCGGGAACAAATAGGAGAGAGTGAGCTGCTCGGTAATGAGCGTGTTTTTGTATTAGATGTAAAAGAGAGTCCGAGCAAATCAAGAGACGAGCTTGGGTTACAATTCGGGAAGTATTAACTCTAGAGAGAGAAAGTAGTGAGAAGTGCACAAATCCCAAAAAGTTGCATTTATGTACAGTGGCGACTCCTATTTATAGTAAAATACGGTTGTACTTTTTACAGGCCGTTGACTCCTTGTTGAGCTCGTGCGGATGGGCCGTACTTGATGACGAGATGGGCCAAGGCGAGGTCATCTTTGTTTGTTAGTGGAGCCGAGCTGATCCGAGACCGCGAGCCAAGACGAGCAGGGGATAATCTACGAGCCGAGACGAGCCATTGGTGACGAGCTCGGTTTTTAGATGAATACCTTTGTTCGGGCCTCTTGTTTGTTGGGCCGACCTTTGTCCAGAGAATAGTTATTGGGCCCTGCTAAGTGGAAGGGTGCTAAACCCATATATAACAGTAAGCCCCCCCAGTTCGTCGATCTTCGAAGTCGTTGGAGTTGGCGGATTTGTCAAGTGTTTTAGTTGGGCCGATACATGTTCGGAGTGGATTTGGTCGGCTTGTTTGCGTTCGTTGTCTTCCTCCTCGGGAAAATCAAGGGTTTCCTGGGAAGCTGCTGGAAGTTGAGGAGTCGCATAGGCGTAATGATGGTGCCTATAACCGCTGGGTACTGAAGAGTCGCCATAGGTGTAATGATTGCACTCTCCTCGAGAACTTTCCGCTCCGCTTATAAATATTTCTCTCCGCATCTTTCATTCTTCATTTCTCTTCCTCCGCAGGTAATTCGCTCTCCCTTCTCTCTAGAATTCTCTCTCTATATTTTTTGTTGTATCATTAGTCATGAGAATCAATTCTCATTCAGAGTCGTCTCCCGATCACGACGATCTTCACTCGGCAAGATTGTCCAAAGGTAATTCTGCGCAATCCAGCTCGTCTGTTGCGCAGTCGAGTTCTCCGACGGGCTCGGATCAACGAAAATTATTTCCCCGAGCCTAGGAAACAATCGGGATCGGTCTTCTCCAGCTTCAGGTGGTTTCCCGAGCATCCGGGTTCCGTATCTTATCGACTCGGAAGACGACGGTATTCGGCCTTGGTTGGTTCCGCCGAGACAATATCACTGTTCTCTCCCACTGAAGGCAGAGGACGTATATATCGTGGATCAGGCTAAGGAGCTGGCGAGAGAAGAGCAGGCGAGTATGTCTGAGAAAGCTCGGAAAAAATCGAGGCGATAGGCTTTGGGTGACTCCGAGAAAGAAAAGAAGTCTCGGCCGTTGCGTCCGGTTCTTCAGATGAAATGTACCGACGATGATCTGAAGTGGCTAGCGCATAACTGTTCTACCGGTGGTGCTGATCGGCTTGAGCTTCGCATGCCTGAACCGCATGAGAGGCCTTGGGATTACCCGGAGGGGTGGATATGCCTATACGATTTCTGGTTCAAGCTTATCCATCTAAGGTTTCCCTTGCCGAGACTGCTCTTCGCCTATTGCGAGGAAAGAAGGATTGCGCTGTCTCAACTCCGTCCTGCAGCTATTCAGAACCTGGTCGGTTCCATGATCCTGGCCGCTGAGTGTGGTATTGAGATGAGTCTACGGTTTTTTGAAGAAATTTTGTCGATATCGACGAATAGTATGACCGTGGGGACTCGTTATGTAAGTATGAGGACTCGCTATGGTCTTAAGGTCGTCATCGTGGAGCCAGCCAAACTTGACGATTGGTAAGACCGTTACTTTTATGCTCGGGTTAACTCGGCTTCGGTTCCTGACCTAGAGAGACCGTACAGGACGAGATGGAACCATATTCATGGTAATCCATTTTGCTTTGCTCGTTCCTTTAAATTGACTAACTCATGCTCGTTTCCTATTTTTTTTTTGCAGATCGTCATCCTATCACTCTCCCATTACCAGACGGTTTTTCGGAGGACCTGAAGAAGCTCGTTGCTCGTGGGATTCAGACGTGGCCAGAAGTTCACGCCGAGCCAGTGAAAAGAGCCATTGAGCGCCTTGACGAAGGTATTTTTCATTCTGCTGTCTACTGAGGTTTGATTTTTCTTTCCTGATCGAGATTCACCTTCGCAGGTTGTCTTCTTCGTTCGGTTGAGTCCTTGGCCGAGTTAAACGACAAACCACTCGTTCAGTATTCGAAGCGGAGTAGAAAGAAGAAAAACATGGGCAGGATGGATGCTGATGTTTTTGATTATGCTGGAGAGAACCTTGGGAGCGAGCAGGTTGCTCATAAAAATCCGCTTGAACCGATTCCTTGATTGGTGCTTCGGGGCGAGCATGACTTGGATTTGTATCTGGGAATCAGCCACTTGGTGGACGATGCATCGGCGAGGGCTACCGAGCAGACGAAGAAGAAGAAAAAGAAAAGATCTTAGCTTGATGAAGCGTCGACCGCAGAGGTGCTAGCGGTTCAGTCGGGAGCTCATGATCAGGAAGGCGAAGACGCTTCCAAGGTGCCTCCTCTTAAGAAAAGAAAGAAGAAGAAGAAGGTAGCGTTTGGTGCTATTGTTGAAACTGGTGACCAAGTTTCTGAAGCCTTGGTAGATCAGGCTGAGGTCAAAGCTTCCGAGTGTGCTGGCGCCGAGGAATTCGAAAATTTGGCGGATCATCCTGAGGGTGTACTCGTCCAGGTTGATCAGACTGATAATGAAGTTGCTGAGCTTCGGAACGAGGCGAGTGGACCCAACTACAATTTCTCCTTCACGTATGAAGGATCGACATCGATCGTCTGCGATGAGATGGCTTGTGCGGATTTGTTGTGTATGCTTAGGGATAGTCCGCCGAGAGATCTTCCCTCGGTCAGCGAGTCCTTTATGGCAGAGTTCCATAAACAGGCCGCGAATGATATTATGTCTTGTCTAACATTTTTGACTTGTGATAGTTTTTGCTCGATTTTTAGTTTCTTCGCCTCTTTTATTTTTAAAGGGCCTTTGCAACTACAACTCGCTCTTTGATGGTTATGAGAAGGAGCGAGTCGAGTGCGGAAGAAGTATCAGAGAGCTGAAGTGGGCCCTTCAAAGCTAAAAGAGCTGTCACCGAGCTTGAGGGTTTGCACGAGCAGGTGAAGGTTGTGGAGGAGCTCCGGTCATCGCATAAAGCCGAGGAAAACAAAGTCATCGTGCTGGAGAGCAAGATGGAAAAGCTTGTTGACGAGAACGTTCGGCTTGATGCTGGGAACCGAGAGTTCCTGGCTAATTTCTCCAATGTTCAGGCTGAGGCGGATGATTTGGCCAAACGTGTGACCGAGCTTGCGGATGAGATGAAGGCCGAGTGTGCTCGTTTGAAGGCGTCACATGATTATGAGGTTCTCAGGGAATGAAAACGAATGTTCGGGAGTGCTCAAGCTCGGCTGTCGAAGATAAAGCAAGCCAGGGAAGAGGAAGCTCTTGGGAAGAGGAAGTATGTAATGATGAATCAGGCTGCTGCGGTCGCTTCAATGTTGAAGAAGCTTGTTAAGGATGGCTTCGACATCCCAGTGTCCATGATAGAGAAGGTGGACTATGACGTGCTCAATATTATGCGCGAGCTTCTCGAGATCCATTTTACGGACTTGGATGAGGGTGATTTTGCAATGACTCCGCTTGGAGATCACGGTCGCGGGGAGAGCTCGGACCCGCTTGTTCCAAACCATTATGGTTCTAATCAGGCTGCTGTTACTCATGAGGTGGCGGATGGCCTCCGAGCGGCGGGATTGGCTCGAGAGACTGAGGGTCGAGCCGAGGACCGTGCTCCTGATCAGCCTAAGGATGCAGCAGATAGCCAAGCTGGGAACCGCTCTCCCGAGGCCCTTTAAGTGTTTTATTTTGCAATCTTGTTTCCGCCTCCGTTGTATGTTCAGACTCGTGCTTTTATGCATGTTTTTTTTATCATATAAGCTCGGATTTCGTTTAATGAATTTTGCTCGGGCTTTTCTGTGTACTTAATATTTTCAATTCCGCGTACTTGGCTTTCACAATATTCGCTTGTTCGATTGGCGAGCGGTGTGCTCGGGTTAAGTTAGAGTGTTAGGGAGGAGCGAGCATTGTGCTCGGCTTATCCTGTAGGTTCGACCAGGACAGTTGTGCGAAATTAGGTTCGGCTTATGTTTTCTGTCAATCGTCCTTGTGCGGTAACTGGGCCCGGCTTGCACGCTTTGGATTGAGGCTTAGAGCATTTGGCCATAATGTCGATTTGTTTGGGTAATTGAAAATAGACAAGTGTACTTGATAAAATTTATTTATTGATATAGCTGAGCCTTCTGAGAGGTTGCCTACGTACCCCGAAAGGGGATCAAGCCAACCGTAGTTCACTTTACATATTGGAGTACTCCGAGCTCGTGTATAGCGAGCTCGGGTGTTTTTTTTTTTGAGCATATTCTCGGTAACGTCGTTCTTATGTGTTTCTTGTTCGGCCTAATAGTAGTATCGCTTGAGTTTGTTCGCATTCCACGAGCGTGGAATGACTTCTCCCTTCATCGTGACTAGCTCGTATACGCCGGGCTTGACTACTTTGGAGATGATGTACGTGCCTTCCCAATTGGTGCCGAGCTTACCTGCTCGGTATTCACGAGTGTTTTGAACACCTTGCGTAGCACGAGGTCGCCCTCGACGAAGCGTCGTCCCTTGACATTCTTGTTGTAATGCCGAGTAATCTGTTGTTGATAATTTTGCAGGCGCACCAGCGCTCGGTCGCATAGCTCTTCCACCTGATCAAGAAGATCGACGATCATGTTGTTGTTTAGCTCTTAGTCGGATCATCGGGACGCTCAGCTCGGCAGGAGACATGGCTTCCATCCCATGAGAGAGGGAGAAAGGTGTCTTTCCGGTTGAGTTCCTTGGTGTGGTTTGGTGTGACCAAAGGACTCCGTCAAGCTCGTCGGCCCAGAGGCCTTTCTTACTCTCCATTAGTTTTGTAAGTCCGTCTATGATCGTCTTGTTCGTCGCCTCGGCTTGTCCATTTCCCTGCGGGTACCTCAGGTGGACTTGCTAAGGCAGATCTTCCACCTTGCGCAGAATCCTTCGAAAAGATTGGAAATGAATTGAGATCCGTTGTCGGTCACGATCTCATATGGGACGCCGTGGCAGCAGATGATGTATTTCCATACGAACTTTTGAACATCAAGGTCGTGGATCCTAGCATAAGATTCTGCCTCGACCCATTTGGTGCAGTAGTCGGTCATGATCAGGATGAATCTCTTTTGGTGTGAGGCTGGAAGCGGACCCACAATATTCATCGCCCATCAAATGAAAGGGTAGGACGTGGCTGCGGTCGTGAGAAGTTCAGCTGGCTGGTGAATGCTTGGTGCGTGCCTTTGACATTTCTCGCATCACTGGACGAAACTTTCGCAGTTGGCGATCATTGTTGGCCAGAAGTGGCATTGTCGCTTGATTTTGGCTGCGAGAGATCGGCCACTTGTGTGATTTCTGCATGCTCCATCATGGGTCTCCTCGGTTACCCACTTGATCTCATGTCCGTGTATGCACCGTAGAAGGGCCTTGGATGCACTCCAGCGAAACAGCTTGTCCTCCATTATCTCGTATTGCGCGCATCGAGCTTTCAACCTGCGAGCTGCCCAGTGGTCGTTGGGAACCTTTCCGTTGAGGATGTATTGCTTTATCTCGTCTCTCCAGTCGCTTTGTTCGGGTGCTGCTATCTTGGTAACTTCTTCATTAGTTTTGTATGCGTCGTCCAGTCCCTCTTCCTCTTCGGTAACGATGAGTACTTCGTCGTTGGAGATGCTTGGTCGGGCTATGCATTCAACTAGAATGATCCTCCTGAGATCGGGGTCAGATGTTGATGCTAGCGCGGCCAAGGCGTCTGCGGATGAATTGTCGCTTCGGAGAATCTTGGTTAATGTGACCGAGCTGATTCTTGCGATGATCTGATGGACAAGTTTCAGGTACGCATCCATGCGCTCGTTTTTCGCTTCATATTCTCCGTTGTATTGATTCACAACGAGCTGGGAGTCGGCGAACACTTCTACTTGTTTGGCTCCTACCACCTCGGCTAACCGTAAGCCGGCTAGCAGCGCTTCATACTCGGCCTCGTTGTTGGAGGCTGGAAATGCGAGACAGAAGGATTGCTCGATTATTTCTCCAATCGGGGATGTCAGTTTGACTCCTACCCCCGAACCATTTCTGGATGAAGAGCCGTCCACGAATAAAACCCACTTCTCCTTTTGGGTTTTATCTTCGCTTATGGTGAGCTCGGGTAGCAGCTCGATCAGGAAATCTGCTAGGACCTGGGACTTGGTGCTGGTTCTTGGTTTATATTCGATGTCGTATTCGCTGAGTTCAACTGCCCACTTGGCGATCCTGCCCAATTGACTTGGGTTGTGCAGTATTGTTCTGATTGGTTGGTTGGTGAGAACTATCACCGAATGCGACTGAAAATAGGGTCGGAGCTTTCTTGCCGAGACGACGACGGCGAGCACGAGTTTTTCGAGCGTGTTGTTAAGCATCTCGGCGTCATCGAAAATTTTGCTTGTGTAGAAGATGGGCTTTTGGTCACCCCGATCGTCTAGAACGAGCACACTGCTTATTGCCAAAGTGGAGACGGAAATATACAAGTATAGCGTCTCTTCCTCCTCGGGCTTCGCTAGGATCGGCGGGGTGGATAAGTAGGTCTTCAATTGTTGAAAAGCGTCCCACTCGAACTTCTTGTTTGCTCAGAAGAGGTTGTAGAATGGTAGGCATTTGTCGGTTGATCGAGAGATGCGCCTATTTAGAGCTGCGACTCGTCCAGTTAGCCATTGGACTTCTCGGGTGTTTTTTCGGGGAAGGGAGCTCAGTAATAGCTGTTATTTTCTTCGGATTTACCTCGATCCCTCTCCTTGTGACAATGTAACCGAGGAAATCTCCCGACGTGACTGCAAAGTACACTTGGTCGGGTTTAACTTCATGTTGTACTTGTTTAAGCCTGCGAAGCATGTTGCCAGATGATTGACGTGGTAATCTTCCGAGGTGGACTTGACGAGCATGTCGTCGATATAGACCTCCATCGTTTTGCCGAGTTGGTCGCGAACATGCGATTGACTAGAAGCTGATACGTTGCCCCTGTATTCTTGAGTCCAAATGGCATCACCTTGTAACAGTAGGTGCCACGGTCGGTAATAAATGAGGTCTTCTCGCGATCTTCGGGATGCATCATGATTTGGTTGTATCCTGCGAAGGCGTCCATGAACGACAATAGATCGTGTCTGGCGGTTGCTTCGACGAGCTGGTCGATGTGCGGTAGAGGGAAGCTGTCCTTGGGGCATGCTTTGTTGAGATCGGTGAAGTCAACGCACACTCGCCATTTGCCATTCTTCTTTCTGACTACTACTGGGTTTGCCATCCAGTCTGGATACTTCACTTCGGTGATCGAGCCTGCCTTTGAGAGTCTCTCTACTTCGTCGTTCACAGCTTTGGCACGTTCGGGGCCGAGCTTCCTTCTTTTTTGCTTGATCGGTTTGAACACTGGGTCAACGTGCAGCTCGTGGCATGCGATTGACGGGTCGACTCCAGTCATATCGCTGGTGGTTCAGGCGAAGGTTGTGGCATTTTCCTTGAGGAATTCTACGAGCCTATCTCGCAGATCTTTGCGAAGGTCAGCTCCTATGCCCACGCAACGTTCGGGATCGCTGATGTCGATGTTGATTTGAACGACATCATCCTTCTGTGGTCGGTTGGGCGGTGGCAGCTCGATTCGTGGCTCGGAAACTAGGTAAGCCTGCGACTTATGGCGTAGCTTATGCTCGATGCGGAAGCATGTTCGGGAGATCCGCTGGTCGCCACATAAGGTAAAGACACCGAACGGTGTAGGGAACTTGACGCATTGATGGTAGGTTAACGGGACCGCTCTCATCTTGTGTATCCATGGTGTTCCGAGGATGACATTGTATATTGCTGTTCGGTCGACGACCACGAACTTGATGAGCTTGGATATTCTGCCGACGTAGACGGGGAGCTTGATCGTCCCGATCGTGGTGATCGAATCCCCAGAGAACCCTGTTAACGGCTTTGCAGATGGCTTGATACGATAGTTACTGAGCTCCATGCATTGTAACGTTTCTTTGAAGATTAGGTCAACCGAGCTTCCGGTGTCGACTAAGATCTTGGAGACTTCGCAGTCTCCTATGCGCATTGAACAAGTGGATCGTTGTGTGGTCGGTCTACCCCTTCTCCGTTTTGGTCGGTGAAGGTGATGTCACTGCCGTTCTTGAGATCGTCGCCACTGTTTCTTTCCCATTGATGATGAGTCGCTGCTCGGCGTTCATATTCCTTGATTGACCGTACCGAGTCGTTGACCAGTGGTAATCCTCCCATTATCATGTTTATGCGTCTTCTCAGTGGGGGTGTTCCTTTCTTATCCTCCTCGTCATGAGCTCGCTTGTTTGCAGCTGCTGTGTTCGCGTCTATCTGCTCGATTTCCTCAGCAAAGGTTAATTGCTTCTTCCTCTCTTCTTGAACGAGTTTGAAGCGTTCGGCTTCATTCTTCGGATGCGACACCTGATTGATCTGCTCCGGGGGAGGTTGGTTGCGGTTTAGCATTAGCTTCTTGCCGTCCTTTTGATAATCAGCGTAAAGGAGAGCTTGAAGGTTTCTTCACTCGACAGTACCGTGACCTGCTAGTTGATGATAGTCGCAAAAAAGCTTGCTCTTGTCGCCTCGAACGAATTTATTGTTCCACGGCTTGCCTTGACTTTGATCTTGATAACCTTAGGGCGGGCGGTCCTTCTAATGGTCTTGAGGTGGGCGATCTTGGCGATGGCCTTGGGAGGGTCGCTCTTCTTCTTGCTGGTAGTCCTGCGATTGATCGCTGACATAGTAGGACGATTTTCCTTTTCTTGCGATATCGTCCTCCTTCGTCCTTTTGTAGTCTTTATCGTAGTGTTGGCGCGGCCCGTACTGTTCGATGCTTTTCTCTGCTTTTTAATTCGTGTTGGAGTTCTTTGGTCCGAAATTTTTTGCAAAGGTTTCCTTTTCTTCTTCGAGGTCGATGAAGATTGTTGCTCGGTGGAGCGCATCTTCGAGCGAGCTCGGCTTGTTTTTATTTAACTCTTCGTGGAAGCTTGATTCTTACCATAGATCGTTCCTCAGTGCGGGCAGACCTTCACTGTCGGTGATTGAGATCTTAGCGAGGATGCTCATGAAGCGGGTGATGTATGACCGAAGACTCTCCTTCGGTCCTTGCGAGATGGCCCAGAGGTCGACGTTAGATACTTCTTCATGTATGTACATCGAGTAGTGCTTGAGGAATGCGTGCATTAGATCTTGATAGCCATCGATTGAGTTCGGTCCTAAGAGAGAGAATCAATCTAAATAGGAGCCGGTTAGGTGTTCGACGAACAGTTGGCAGAATCCTGCATTACGCTCTCCGAGACTGAACTTTGTTCGTCCCATTGCAATACGGAAGGCTGTCAGAAATTCCCTTGGGTCGGATTTTCCGTCATATGTCATCATCTTGATCTTACTTGCTGAAGTTGGATGCTCGACTTGGATATCCATGAGCCGGCGAGTGAAAGGAGTGTTTTGGGTTTCTTCGAGCACGCGGTCGATCTTGGGTGCCGAGCTGATAGCTTGATAGACCTTTGACGTCATATTCTTCAGCATTAACTTCAGGTCCTCGATCTCGCTGTTTCTATAAGCATCGTATGCTGAGCTGTTCGGGATTTTAGTGATGGGATGTTGATCGTCGGTCTCTTCGGTTTGCTGACCCGAAGGATGGGAGAATGCTCGTCCTCCTTGTCCAGCGTTCGTGGTCGGCGATTCCTCAAACAAGGTACGTTGAAGGCGTGGTATGGAGTTCATGCGAGGCGCAGATGACTGTTGGCCTGATGCTTGTTGGTCGCTAATTTTCCCTTGGCAAAGTGCTTGTGCTGTGATGAGCTGATCAAAACGTGCGTTGCTTCCTCGGGACAGTTCGTCCACTTGAGTCATTAGAGCCTTTAGTAGGACGGACATGTCCTGCTCGTTGGATTGGTCATCTCTAAATTGCCGAGCTTGATCGGTCATTGGGGGTATTTCTGTGTTCGGCGGCTGGACGATCGGGTTGGTTACCTGAGAAACGTGGTGAGTCTTGTCGGGTTGACCCTTTGCTTGCGAGGTCGTGCCCGAACCTGATTTGTCTGGTACGATGATGAAATCCTTGATCGGCGTGGGTCCTGTCATTGTCGAACTTGTCCGTTAGTGAAGAAAAACTTTAATTCCCTACAGACGGCGCCAATTGTGATAACCAAGTTCGTCACAAAGGTTAAATGCTCGTCTTGCTCGGGAGAGCTGACTTGCTCGAGGATTCGTGGGTTAAAGTTTGTCTTAGAGAGGAACTGATTAAGTTCGTGAACGAATAGGAGAGAGTGAGCTGCTCGGTAACGAGCGTGTTTTTGATTAGATGTAAAAGAGAGTCCGAGCAAGTCAAGAGACGAGCTCGAGTTACAATTCGGGAAGTATTAACTGTAGAGAGAGAGAGAGAGAGAGTAGTGAGAAGTGCACAAATCCCAAAAAGTTGCATTTATGTACAATTGCGACTCCTATTTATAGTAAAATACGGTCATACTTTTTACAGGCCGTTGACTCCTTGTCGAGCTCGTGCGGATAGGCCGTACTTAATGACGAGATGGGCCAAGCCGAGGTCATCTTTGTCTGTTAGTGGAACCGAGCTGATCCGAGACCGCGAGCCGAGCCGAGGAGGGGATAGTCTATGAGCCGAGCCGAGCCGTTGGTGACGAGTTCGGTTTTTAGATGAATACCTTTGTTCGGGCCTCTTGTTTGTTGGACCGAGTTTTGTTTCTGTTGGACCGACTTTTGTCCAGAGAATAAGTATTGAGCCCTGCTAAGTGGATGGGTGCTAAACCCATATATAACACTAACTAATGGAACTTTATGGATTTGTCTAAACTGGCATGACTTTGCATTCTCCTTCAATTCCAAACTCTACGCTATAGGTAGGAACAAGTAAAGCTTTACAAGACTAGACGACAGACAAACTTCCGCTTCTGCGTGTGTGTGTGGGGTGGGGTGAAGACAGGTAGTTATAGACAAAAGTAAAGTAGTGTTCACTACCATTATAATGAGCAATTTGATAAACTAGTTTTGAAATGGGCCTAAACCTAACACGGGCTAAGTTTTATATGTTTTTACACGCTGATGGATGGCATTGGCTGGCGACCGGGACTTGCTATCACCGGTAAAAGGACAAACGGTGGGGCCGACGAGGTTAGCCGTGATCCAGCTATTCCGGCTGAGCATATTGATCTTTGCCAAAAGGGAAGGCCTACCTAAAACGACCTGAATAATCTTTTCTTCATCTTGTTACATTTTTTTCGTTATGATCTATTATAATACTACAAATCAAAGATTAATAACCCAGCAAATGACAAATGATGTTGTTGGATGATTACATACCGAAGCTGGTAATGATGAAGACACTTTGACATTTAAGTCCAAATAAATATCAAGACACTTTAGTGTCTCTTCACACTTGACCAAAGCTCTAAAGAAAAAGACAAAAGAGTAAAGAGGAGAAAAAAAAGAGAGCAGAGAACGAAATCAATGGCGGTTTCCGTTCCCATTCTCGCCGTCGTCACTGCCCTTGACCTCCTTGCTTTCGTTTTCGCCTTCGGCGCTGAACGACGCCGTAGCACCGTACTATTCTGTCTCTCTTTCTATTTTTGTTTCCTTTTCTTCGATTTATCATTTCTTGTATCTCTTTTGTACAGGCTGTGGCTGTGCCGGATCAGTACGATGAGAAGACTTTCTGTATGTACGGAACAGAGGCGGCGACGGTGTACGGTATGTCGGCGTTTGGGCTGCTTCTTGTTAGCCAAGCGGTGGTTAACGGCGTTACAAAGTGTCTCTGCTTCGGAAAGGGTCTTGTTACTGGTACTTCTTACACTGTCTGGGCTACTGTCTTCTTCGTTGTCTCTTGGTAAGATGTAAACCCTTTGCTCTCTAATTTTCGATTTCCTTTTGTGTTGAATTTAAGCAGATTCAGGCTTAACAAAGATTTGAAATAGAATGATATATAAAGGATAGTTTGTGTTTCAAATCTTGATTAGGTCTCTTGATTGCCATTGCAAGTCATAAATAAAGTTAAAAATTTGAACTTTGAGCTGATTGAAAATCTAGAGCTGATTGAAAATCTGGCAACGAGTGATGGCAACTACAATGAGGATTATGAGAGGACTAATAGAGGATCATCATCTTCAGATGAGAAGTATGAGAAAGAGATAAAAGCTTTGAATGAGAAGTTGGACAAGATGATCTCCATTGGCCAAAAGAACATCAACTTTGTAGGACACTATGAGGATTCTAAGCCACAACTTTATGATGATGATGAGGATTTGACACAAGAAGAGATCAACTTCATTGCTGGACAAGGTGGTTTCAACAAAGGCTTCAATCAAAACTATAGAAACCACCCAAACTTCTCATACCGCAACCCCAATGTAGCCAATCCTCAAGACCAAGTCTATCCTCAAGCTCCATCTCAAGGACAAGCTCCACAACAAAAGCCTTTTGTCTCCTACACCAACCAACAAGGGTTTGTCTCTCAGCCTCAACCTCAGGGACAACAAGGCTATGTTCCCAAGTAGCAATACCCCCCACCCGGTTTTGGGCAACAACAGCCACAAGCTTCTTCCTCTTTGGGTTTGGGTAATGAGTTAAAGGGCATGATGCAGCAACTCATCCAAGGACAAGCTAGTGGGGCATTGGAAGTGAAGAACTTAAAGAATGAGTTGCAGCATTTGACCTCTCGCTTGATCAATGTTGAAAACATGCACGCTTCCACTTCTAGACCTACCGGTACCTTGCCCGGAAACCCGGAGAAGAACCCAAAAGACTACTGCAATGCAATCTTCTCCACTGTTGATCATTAGAAATCAGACTATGAGCGAGAGGTTGATAAGATAGAAGCACTTCTCTATGGTTATGAACTCCCTCTGGCTGCACCTGTTCCTCTCAAGGAGATGAGGGCCACTGTAGTTAAGCCTTCCTATGTTGCACCAGCTAAGGTGATGAGTGCTACTGATACTTTTGCTGAAGATATTGTGCCTACTGTCCAGACAACACCAAAAGTGCTTCCTAAGCTTGGTAATCCGGGTAAATTTACCATCAGTTGTACTTTGGGAGACTTGGAGATTACGGATGCATTGTGTGATTCCGGCTCTACTGTGAGTGTGATATCTCTTGACATGGTGGAATCTCTTGGGATTAAGAGCATGGAAAGGTACCCATCTTCTATTACATTTGGAGACTCTTACTCAAAAACTCCAATGGGAATGATCAAGGACTATCCACTGAAGATTGGTGAGTGCACTATCCCAACTGACTTTATTGTCATGAAGATGAAGAAGAGTACCCAACTACCTCTCTTACTTGGTACCTCTTTCCTCAACACCACTGGAGCTTGTCTGGACTTCAAAAAGAGACGTGCTGTGCTGAATAATGTTGATACAAAAGCTTATTATCCTCTAAGGAGCACATCTCTTCACACTTGTGGTGTCATCCTCTCTCCAAATGAGGATGATGTGTTAGAGGAAGCAAGGCTATTTGCCAATGTCGGCAAGGAAGTTTGGCCTAAACCCACTACTCATGGATCATTGAGTGAGCACATGGGACATGCTCAAAAGAAGAGGGTGGATAGAGCTATTGGAACTCCTCTCATGACCACAAGGACTGAGTTTGTTGGATCCATATCTTTGAAGAAGCTGAGCATCGATGAGGAAAAAGCTCCCAAAGAGAAGGCTGTGGATATGGTGAGAAAGATGTCTCCAAAGGTTGTAAAGGCTTCGATCAGTCCAAGGTTCCAAGGCGGCTCAGTCAATCTCAGTGAGCTGACTTCTCAGGTCCTAGCCATCACCCTCGAGGGAAAGCCACACTCTCCAACCGCCTAAAACTCGGTTTGCGAAAGTCGAGCTTAACGACTTTAAACAAAAGCGCACTTGGGAGACATTCCCATGTTTATCCTTGTACATACGTCTTTTTTTTGTTATTTTTGATGTTTTGCTTTGAGTCTGTTCAGGTTTTGGTCTTAGGGTGAGATTGTATACCAGTTGGTGTTGAGTAAAGGCCGCGGGAATGAAGAAAGATTATACAGGAGTCAATATCGGGTTCCGTATCGGCTGGCCAGGCCGATACGGTTCTGGTAAAAATAATCCGAGACTCAGTATCGGGCACCGTATCGGTTGGCCAGGCCGATACGCTCTCACTGCCCAAGTTCACTCGACCGATACGCCTTCTCTTGGACCAGGTAACACTCCAACTTGTACATACTTGCATTTTAGCTTCTTTTTTTTTATTTTTCTCCTTTTGTTGAGTCTCTCTCTCGAGCTTACCTTCCCACCGAGACGGTGTGAACTAAGTTTGGGGGAGAGGCTAGTTGCTAACCATGTTTTCTTTGTTCCTATTTTCGATTTCCTCACTTTGAGTCTCATGCATTTCATTTATGGCATAGAAAAAAAAAACCAAAAAAATTGAAAAAAAGAACTTTTTCAAAAAATTTCAAAAAAAAAGCATGTAGTTGCACTTGCATCATAGGATCGAGTCTAGTTGCATCATATAGGACGCATGCATAGGGAAAAATGATTGAAATTCCTTGTAAGACTGATTGAGTGATGACGTGTTCTTTATGCTAGTTGTTTGAGCTAGTTGATTGTCCTAAGATTGCAATTCAAGAAAGGATAGAAAGATAAGACGAACCATGCTAGGATTGCTTGCTTTGAAACTTGATTTTGAAACTGAAATAGGCTTTGAATTGAAACTAGCTCTACCTAAGTGAGAACTTTAATGATGACATCTAATTATCTTACTCATGCTTTGTGTGCTAAACTCATGGATACTCTTAAAATATTCAAGCATTCTTATCCCTTTTACCACTCTCACTTGCTTGAATAGAATCCACAACTTTCACCACCCTTCTTTCAAACCCTAAACACTCTTGTTGAGAGGTAGGCCTATTTTCTTGAATGAGCTAGGTAAAAAGTGTTGAGTATGAGGCGACTAGGAGAAATTTCCATATAGTGCAAGCTCAGCATCTTTGGCTTTGCAATAGGCTAGGATCAAAGTTTGGGGGAAGAGTTGGGAAAGGAGAGAGAGAGTAAAGAAAAAGAAGAATGAAAGGGATTTTGGTTGTGATCTTATGTTTGTTGGCAAAGTGTTTTAAAAGAAAAAAAAAAGCTCTCATGTGTTTAAAGAAAAGAAAAGTGTCTCCTATTTTGAAATGAAAAGAAGCCAAAGGCTCACCTAAAAAAAAAAAGAGAGAAAAGAGACCATTGCTAAAGAAAGATTTGAGCTTAGTTGAAAAGAAAAGATTTGCCACTGTTTTGAAAAGTCTTTATTGATCCTTGGGGAGTTTGATTGGAAAGTGTCTTATTGAAAAGAGGGATGAGGCAAAGATAGCCTTGGTCAAGGTTAGTATCCATTTAGGTGGGCTAGATTAGGAGAAGAAGTAATTGGGGCATGGGTAGATGGAAATCAACCTAGTATGCACCAATTGCCTCTAACTCTTAGCATTTTACTATAGCTCATTCACTTCTTTATGAGAGAACCTTCATGCTTTTGGAATAAACCCCTCTTTTGATTGAGATCACTTTAATCTCAAAAACCTTGTCCCTTTGCCAAATGAGTTTGGTCACCTTGTATTGAGTATGATCCACTTGAAAACCTAATGAATGTTAAAGAGCTAGTTGATAGGAATGCTTGTCTAGGTTGAGAATTGAGCTAAGAGTTTTGTCTTGATGAGCATGGCTAAATTTTTGGAGTAAGCCTAACTTGATTGCATCTTGGTGACGTTGACTCGGATTGGAACTCGTTGATCTCGGTTTTGTCTTTGGATATGAGCCCCCGCTTTCAAACCTTTTCCCCAACCTGTTGTGATTGACTTATGCTTGCTTGTGGACAAGCAAGATTCAAGTTTGGGGGAATTGATATACTTGTATTTCCATGCATTTAGGCTATTGTTAGGATCATGTTTTACTTCTTTTTAGCTTCCTTTAGCTTCATTTCTTTACTCATTGGTGTGTTTAGAGTATAGGATCATCTATAGCTAGGTTTAGGCATTTTAGGCTTGCATTTGGAGTGTTTTTGGTGTGTTGCAGGTGCAAGGAGTATTGGTGAGCTTGGAAGTGGAGTCTAGAGCTCAAAGGACTAAGGAAGACCCAGCAAAAAGTTCATATCGGCCACCATATTGACCAGCCTGGACAATACGACACAGCAGAAAAGTTCATATCGGCCACCATATCGGCCAGCCTGGACAATACGACCCAGCAGGAAGTCATATCGGCCACCATATTGACCAGCCTGGCCAATACAGATCCCATAAATTGACTTGGATCTGGGTCAACACCCGGTTTATCCCGGGTTGACCCGGCTCGAACCCTAATGACTATTTAAGCCAAAAACCTATCTCTATTTGTTTCTTAAGCTGTTTTTGATGTTCTAAACTCTTTTGTAAGAACAAATTTGATTCTTGAGATTAATCTAGTATTTTCTTTGTTATTCCTTCTACAAATCTCTCAATCCCTCACCAATCTCCATGATCAACTCTATTCCTATGAGTTTTGTTGATCTAGTTATGATTAGTGAGTAGTTCTTCATAGGGCTTATGGGTTAGGTAGGATTAGGTTGATTAGGGGTGATCAATGGATTTCTAGTGCTTGATTGTTTAAAATCTCATCTGTCAAAATGTGTTTAATGTCTAATTAGCCTTGATCAAGTTGATTAGAATGCTTAAGATTTCTTGTTCACAACATGTTCGATGAAATTCCTGTTCATAGCTTTGATAGAACTTTCACATTCTAGCGCATGAGAATGTATGTTTTGAGTGATTGTTAGTTGTTTGGAACTTGTTTGATTGCTTGCTTGATTCTAATTCACAAATGAGAATTTGTTCTTGGATTAGGATTAAGTAAAGAGATTAGTATTAAGAGATTAAACTGATCGTATCGTTGTGTTCCTTACTAGGAGGTTAGCTTGTTTGAAGTTTGAATTAGGATTCCTTGATCATCCCGAGTCACCTGTCCGTTGACCTTAACCTTTGGGCCTTATCCTTGTCATTGATTGAATCACTTGTTTATTTTCTTTGTTTACTTCGGTTTGAATTGTTTTCGTTAGGATTGTTAGAAATTGAAATTAAATTGTTTGATTTGACTCTGAAGGTTTAGTGCTTGCTTATTGGTTCTATCCATCCCAGAATAGGTTCGATACCTCAAAGCTACATCGATAAGCTTGAGGAATTGGTACCTCAAAGGATCCTAAAATCCTAGTTATCATGCACACATACGGTGCTCCACATTGGGAAATTCTTTATCCACTGCAATAAGCAAACCCTGTGAAAAAGAAACATAAGAATTCCTTGGAACTTTACCAAGACAGACCAAAAACAGACACATAACACACACTTACTTTCTGTCGATCTGAAATAAGGGTGAATCCTTGTCCATTTCCGAGACCCAAATCAAACTCCAGATTTTGTAAAAACCAAACCCATGTCTCAGTGTTCTCTACATGCACAACTTCCCAAGCAATAGGGTATATTTGGTTGTTTGCATCCCTTTCCAAAGCTGCTAGTAGTTGTCCCTTTGTCGTGTTTTTGAGAAAACAACCATCAATACCAAAGATTGGTTGACAGTGTGACCACCATGTGTCTCTCAATATAGAAAAAGACGTAAAACCGCTCGAATACTTCAAGTCCGCCTGGTTCACAAACGGTTCGTAGCTCTGTTGTTGCGCCTTTGATTAGTACTGCATACGATGGTAAAAAATGTAAACAAAGTAAAAAAAATGTATACAACAATATGAATGAAGAATTAAATAAACCAACATTTACTTTCGAATTTCAATCTCGTAGTCTTTCATCCTCCTATATTGCTCATCATATTCTGCCTGTATAAGCTCCAATATTCGACACTGGTCGTTAGATGCATTGAGATCATAAAGAGTCTGAATTTTATCTTGAATCTCTTTCGGCCTAATATCTGGATCATTCCTTACTTCATTTAAGAACATCTCAACAATAATGTAATCCGACAATATCTTGCATCGTCCATTCTTGTAACAAGTATGCACATCCTGAAGGGTCTTCACCATCCATTGACAAGCAGATTCCTCAAAGGAACAATAAATTCTCCAAGCACACGGAGTTCCATCTTTGGCTACTACTGCTCCACATTTTGCTTTTGATTTTATATGACCCCATCTGCTAAATTGAATGTTCCATCCACCTTTCAAAGCATACTCTAAAACCGCTTCTCTGAACTCTTTCACACTATCGAACAACTGCCTTATATGTAACTGCCCACTTCCTGGATTAATTGCACCTAGTGTATCTTTTTAGTAAAATAATAACAAAGTTGTATCTTTCAAAATCCTGTTGCAAATTTGTATCTTTTTGTCTCAATTTCTTTTTTAAAAAGACGAAAAATACCCTCACTATCAAAACTAACTCTATGGATTGATGGCAGGTCCCACACTATGAGTTCTATATATATATTTTTTTAAAATCCCATGCATTAACAGTGCCCGCGAATGAACAGTGCCTATAAAATGTTGCTTTTTGGATGAATAATGGAACTAACATACTTTTTGTGTCCACGGATCATAATAATGTGAACTTTTGACCACCTATTGTCCATCAGAAGCATTTATTATGTGATATAATCGTGGTAGTGTGCACGAATAATCGACATCGTCCACCTGAGCATTTAAAATTGTGTTTACCAGGTACATTTCACGATCATGTAAACTCTTGGTCACCTTCTGTCCATCAGACATGTCTAGTATGTGAGGAGATCGTGGTAGTGTCTACGACTAGTCGATATTGTCCGCCATATCCGTAGAAAGCATTTAACATGTGATGTTTATTTGTGTGGCTAGGAATCATAATGTGAACTCTTGACCACCTATTGTCCATCAGAAGCATTTATTATGTGATATAATCATAGTAGTGTCCACGAATAATCGACATCGTCCACCTGAGCTTTTAAAATTGTGTTTACAAGGTACATTTCACGATCATGTAAACTCTTGGTCACCTTCTGTCCATCACACCTGTCTAGTATGTGAGGAGATCGCGGTAGTGTCTACGAATAGTCGATATTATCCGCCATATCCATAGAAAGCAATTAGCATGTGATGTTTATTTGTGTGGCTAGGAATCATAAAAAAATTTGTTTCTAGCGGATAACGTACCTGGTTCAAGAGTTCACATGATTGTGAATCCGTGGACACAAAGTTTGTTGCGCCCACTATCCAGCCAAAAGAAAAATTTCCCTTGGCCACCTTTTATACACGGGAAGCGTCTAGCATGTAATATGACCGTCGCACTGTCCACGAATGTTCGATATTGTGGACACCTAGTCTAGACTACCCACTCGAAACTTCTGTGAATTAACGCCAATTTTTTTTTTTTTGAATTCCGGTACATCGACCGATTATATCTCCATTCCGGTAGTTTATATTGCCTGAAATCTCACCTCCGCAATGCTATCCACCGTTAAAAAAATAAAAGGTAAAAAGAAAGATAAAGTAAGAAAGAGAATATGGGGAAAAGAAAGAAAAGAAAAAAAACAAAATATAAAAGGGATGGATGGGATGGATGGGGGTATTTTCGTCTTCTTAACACAGAAATTGAGACAAAAAGATACAAATTTGCAACAGGTTTTGAAAGGTACAAAATTACAAAGAAAAAAATAAAAAGATACACTGGGTGCAATACACCCCCACTTCCTCGCTTCCATTTATCATAAGGCTGTCCCCTTGGTTCTTCTTCACAGTCTGAACAAGGAGGAGTATCATGAAAATTCTCATCTTCATCATCTTCACAAATCGTGGACACCACAACTTCAACACGGGCGTCCTCTTCAAATTCATTCACCTCATCTTCACCGTGTTTCTCTGTATGATTCTGGTTAGATTCCTGCATATTGACGTCGAGATCATCTTCCTCCATCACGACATGGTCGTCTTCATCCACATCTTCATGCTCCATGTAAACATCTATGAACTTAGTCCAGTATGCAGCATCACACATCTTCTGAAAACTGTCAGCACCATTGCATAAGACTTTGAGTTGACTTAAATCTTCATACGGCATCTTATACCACATTCTTTGTCCATACAAATTTATATGAATATTGCTCATAAGACTGTTGAAGAAAGCTTGAGCGGGCGAATGAAGCAGATGAATTTCACCGTGATTGTAAGCTACTGCACCGCCTTCAAGTGTCAAAATTTTTCCACCAAAGTGTATTTGAAAAACATTATCTGTGTCACTGAGATTACAAAATCGTAAATTAGGACTAAGAAATATCTTCCTCAAATGAACATTGCATCAATCTCACCCGGAAGTAAGTGAATTTCAAGGTATTTGAAAAACCCAGAAACGGAATTATTACCCAAATCCAATGGAAAATTTCGAGTTATTACCTCATATCTTTGGTCAGGAATGAAAACCCAGCAACGAAGTGGCCGAATTCGAAGGCCTGAGTTGAAGAATCAGAGCGAGAGTACCTGGGTTTTGTTTGTGAATATCGCCTAATTTTGACCTAATTTTCATCGAGGAAGAAGACGATTTAATTTTTTCCCCAAAACAAAACGGCCACGTTTGGTATATTTTTTTGTATGAAAAAAGCTCAAAAGACGCCGTATGTGGTTAATAATCTGAGTCAGCAGCCTAGTCATCACCATTAACTATTAATTAAACGGGGTTAAGGTCAATGCATGTTTAATCGATGACTAAATGGAGTGTTCATGTATGTTTAATCACAGGTTGTTAGTGCAGGGATGGATTTTCCATGGGGAAATAGTGCGGGCACGAAATAGCCGAAAGCCCTACCAAGAATTCGATTAAACCGGTCCGGTTTATTAAATCCCTAAGTGTGCCGACCGTTTCACCCTGTGCGTCGATCGACGCACTCCTCCACGAGGTAAGTACTTTAAATTTTTCTTTCTTCTTCTTCTTCATTAAATTTCTCCTCTCTCGAGACAAAGAATCCTAAATCGCTTCCAATCCGATTTTACTCATTTCTCAACCGATTTCGGTGATTCCTAGCCCTAACCTACTCGTTTTCCCCCTCATCTCATTTCTATCATCCATTTCATCTTTTACAAAGGTATGTGCTTCGAATCCCAAATTCTCGGTTTCGGCCCTAAGGTGAAAAAGTCGAATTTCGTCACATTTTTGGTTGATTCATGCTATATTGATGCCTGTTTAGGGTCTGTAGTTATGATTTTGAGTTACTCTTGAGTTTGGATGAGCAGATTCGCAAGTTTTCTGAAAACTCTAATTTGACGACGAACACTTGCGATTCTGTGTATTAGGCTGGAATTAGGACGGATTTAGAGGAATTGAGGCTGATTTTGGTGCTGATAATGGTTGCATGTGCTGATTTATAATGATTTGGTTGCATTTGTTGATCTTAGAGCTTTGGCTTAATTTGCGAGATTGCTTTTTTGTGTCTTTGATCGCAGATGGCTCCCAGGAAGCGCAAGAACGTTACGAATGATTCAGATGTTCCTGCAGACTTTTGCACTTGCGCCTCATCGCCTCCTACGGCTAATCCGCGTATTCCTGGAGAAGTAAGACCTCCTTGGCCTAAGGGTGAGAAAGATAAGATCCCGATGCTGAGACAGTGGGAGAATGATCCCAAGGCTGAGATAGAGAGCACTGCTTGCATTGAGCGAGAGATTTCTGAGGATTGTGATGAGTATGACACTTTGTTCTCCAATGCGTGGGTGGATATGCAAATAAAGCCTATACAGTTCAATCATTACAGGACATTCGAGATGTTGGGGATACGACATGATGTGCAGATGATTGTGCAGAAGATAGACTTGGGGAAAATGCCTATGAGGTCTTATGAGTTGTATCCTGACTAACTTAGACAGATGTTGGCTACCTGTCGAGTTTACTACTCAGATGATCATCCAGGAGAGAACCTGAAGGGGTACTGACCTTCATGTGCATGGGCGTCAGGTATCGCATCTCTATTTTGGATATGTGCCGCATTTATGGGTTCAGCGTGGAGCCCATCCGTTGTGTTCTACATGCTGAGTGGGCAGATGCAGATACTCAGTACTTCTGGTCACATTTTGGTAACAGAAACTACCATTACCGTCATACCAACAAGACATCCATCCGACATCCGGTCCCGAGGTATGTCGTTCGTGTTTTGGGGAACACGCTTCTGTGCAAGGCTGAGCCGAACAAGATGAGGAAGACATAGCTTATGCTACTCTACACTGGGATAGGACATCTGTTCGATGACACAATTTTAGCTGATCCCGCGCCAGGTCTGAATATGGGAGCTGTCTTCGCAGAGCATCTCTCCTCTCTGAAGACTAGGGCATTCAGTAGCAAGAAGACTGAGTCAGTGGGCAGCCTGCTTACTCCCATTTTTCAGCATTTCGAGATTCATACAGATGGAGAGAGGTTGTGACTAGGAGACTGTGGATGGATGATGCTCATTTTAGGAGCACTACTTGGATGAAGGAGGATAACCTTTGGGTTTTCCATGATGCGCATGGCGGTGAGTGGTGCGTGAAGCTTCCCCTGCGGGAGCTAGACACTTCTGGATTTGAGCTTTCAGCCAAACCGGAACCTTCTGCACAGATTACCCACGGTCACCAACCCCCTTGGAGCTTCTAATTTTGCTGCTCACACTGCTTCTACTTCAGCTGCCTCTACAGTTGCAGTGTGTTTGTACCTTATCCTGATCCACCGATGGATCCTGCAGAGATGTCTCGGGGAGCTTTCCAGACGATGCTGAATGACAGACTGAAGGGCATTTGGGAGATGGTAGCTAGCTGTTCTTGCATACGCCAACCAAGAGTTCATGTACCTACACCTTCTTCTCGACTCAGACGATCTCCTACTCCTGAGTCTGCTGGTTCTGACCCTTATGCAGGCATTGATCATGAGTCTGATGAGTTCTGATTCTGGTTCCTATTTCATATGACACTTGGTTCTGTACTTTTCTCTTTTCTTTTTATTTACTTTGAGTCATTTTGATGTTTATTCTTGAGTCTATGCCAGTCCTTATACATTGGAACTAATGTACTTATGTTTGGTATAATTATCTGGTGCTTTGATTTCGAGTTGTCTTTGATTTATGTAGCATACATGTTGAGTTTTTGTGGTTATTCACGGAACATATGTTGTCTGCGAAATTTTTTTGAACAGACACGTTGTGCGTCGATTGTTGCCCTATTTGGGTCGATCGACGCACCCATTACGAAACATGCGTCGACCATTGCACGACTTGAGTCGGTCTACGCAGTTACAAGACAACTAAACTCACATATAAAAACTACATTTCGTCCCTTTTTCATCTTTTACCGATCGTAAGCTTCGATTCCACTGGGGACAATGTGTTTCAAGTGTGGGGGAGGTGGTACTGACATAATCTTTTTCTTTTCTTAGAGTCTGTTGAGTCTGTTTTATTGAGTCAAAACAGTTAGTAAGAAACTAGGACTTTTTGAGAAGATCATTACACTTGCAGGAACTTAAGTGACCATTGGATGAGCGTGAAGCAGATCTCTGACTATTAGAAAACCCAACGCTGATCAGCCTACTGAGGACACCCATATCACTTCATGTATTCAGAGAATCCATTACTAACTTCGCCCTTAACTTGACTTAATTTTTCTCACCTAGGGCTTGGTATACTTTGAGTCAGATTCTTCTGTTAGTTCTGAATCAGCTTGTAAACCTGTCTAAGTATGGTTCCCTTCTCCCTTTACTTAAAGTTAAAAAAAGAGTATTAAACTGCGGATAAGCTAGTAGCTTTGAAGTGATCACAAGAGTGGTAGAGACCCCTATTATCTCATGTGCTTCATGGAATGTGTCCAAAGTAACATCCCAATGCGGGAAGAGCACAGATAAAAAAAAATGATACCCAATGGGAAAAATCAGATGCTAAGGAAGGAAAAGGAGAAGAAAGGAACCAGAAATTGATAGTATTGTGGTCATATGCTGACAAAGTAAGAGTCCATGTGTTCTTTGATTGATACTCCATAGATGAGACCGCACTTATTAGATTATAGAAGTCAGTATGGTGAATTTAAATGCTCTGAATCTGATTGTGGAGTTTACTTAGGACAGTTGCTAAGTGTGGGGGGGGGTACATGTTGGTCTTGATGTCTGCAGGTTCATTTTTCATGTGGATTACTAAGGGGAATCTGAGTGTAGTACTTCAACGATGAAATGAGTTTCTGAAGTTTTCAAACTTCTTCTCCTTATCTTGGTTTTCTGTTTACTTGATGGAAAGAAAATGCTAAGTGTGGGAGAGTTGCTATATCATGGTTTTAGGTCTTTTAAGCCATGATATAAGTATATATTCGAGTCCTTTGTAGTGTCTTTCGAGTATTTTCAGGTGTTTTATAGGTTTGGACACGTTTGGAGGACTTTGGAAGATTATGGAGCTTTTTAGGCAAATGTTGGAGGTGAAGCTGTGATGACAGAGATCAGTGTGTTTGTTCGACCTGAGCATCGACCGACGCACATGTGCATCTGTCGACGCAGTTGCCAATCAGAAAATTCGCCAGCGATTAAATGAAGTTTTGAAGATTTGCAGAATTGGCCCAAAAGTTTTACTATTTACAGAGAAGACCCAAAGCGTGTTTAACACTTAGTATTAGAGTTTTTGAGTTTTATTTTTGTTACACTTTTCATACTTTTGGCTAGAGAGAGTTTATGAGCTTTGGGGCTGATCCGAACCTTGTACTGCTTTTGGAGAAGATTTTGAACCCCTTTTCTATTCTCTTACTCTTTTTAATGCAATATATTCAATCCATGGTTCTTGTTTCATTCAATATGTCTGAGTAGATTCATAGTTAGGTTTAGGGATACTCATAGGGTTTTCATGGCATGTTATATTGATTTGATCAGTTAAGGAATTCATAACTTGTTAGTTTTTCAATCTGAATTGTTCCTAAAACTAGTTTCTAACCTGATCAATTGGAATCTAGATATTAGGTTTTTAAATTAACACGAAAGTGTAATTTGGAATATGACTTATTTAGGTTGAGCAAATTAGATATCCGCAAAGAAATTTGGATTTCTAGGGTTTATACTTAGTAAATTCTCGCAACGAAAGTTGGTTTATTTTACATATGTGTTTGAGTTCTAGAACGTTGCTTAATTCGATCATGGGATAATTAATATGCATGACCTGATTTCCTAAGAACTCCCTTGATATGACGCTTTTAGTATTGATTACAAACTCGCTGCTATTTACTTTCTGCTACTGATTTATTTGCTTTTTGATTGCCTGATGCTTAGCTTAACTCAACGCTTTATAATCTATAGTAAGAACTCTTGAGTCTCTATGGTCGACCACTATATACTACATTTGCCTGTGCACTTGCAGTGTTGCTTAGGGATAATAAACTCTGAGCATATCAGAGAATTAAAAAAAATTTCCCTAGATTCTCTCTGATATTATTATGTAAAATTCGAATAAATATAGATTTTCTTTCTTTTTAGGAGATTTGTATTTATCTTCTTCTATTTTCTAAATATGTTAATTTTCCATTAACATATTTATCTTCTTAGATGCAGGTCGACGGGGACGTCATCGCCGAGTTACTTCATATTGGGTCGATTTCTTCTTGCTTGGACTGAATCTTCGATGGGCCGTTCAACTATTCGGCCGGACTAAAGAGGGGTGCTAAACCCACCTCCAACATTCACTCAATTATATGGTATCAGAGTGATTTGTGTCTATTTTTCTTCTCTCATATCTTTGTCGTAATTATATCAACAACTGGAGAAAACTGGGAGACATGAACATACCACGTTAGAACTTTGCATTTGCTGAAGTGGACAGCCTTTTGTATGTGATTCGATGCTATTCCATAGATGCTTATAGTCTTTCCAACGCAGAAGCATACAATCTCGGAAACTAACTTTGAAAACCGAGTTCGTCACAAAGGTAAAATGCTCGTCTTGCTCGGGAGAGCTGATGTGCTCGAGGATCCATAGGTTAAAGTTTGTCTTAGAGAGGAACTGACTAAGTTCGGGAACAAATAGGAGAGAGTGAGCTGCTCGGTAATGAGCGTGTTTTTGTATTAGATGTAAAAGAGAGTCCGAGCAAATCAAGAGACGAGCTTGGGTTACAATTCGGGAAGTATTAACTCTAGAGAGAGAAAGTAGTGAGAAGTGCACAAATCCCAAAAAGTTGCATTTATGTACAGTGGCGACTCCTATTTATAGTAAAATACGGTTGTACTTTTTACAGGCCGTTGACTCCTTGTTGAGCTCGTGCGGATGGGCCGTACTTGATGACGAGATGGGCCAAGGCGAGGTCATCTTTGTTTGTTAGTGGAGCCGAGCTGATCCGAGACCGCGAGCCAAGCCGAGCAGGGGATAATCTACGAGCCGAGCCGAGCCATTGGTGACGAGCTCGGTTTTTAGATGAATACCTTTGTTCGGGCCTCTTGTTTGTTGGGCCGACCTTTGTCCAGAGAATAGTTATTGGGCCCTGCTAAGTGGAAGGGTGCTAAACCCATATATAACAGTAAGCCCTGAAGGAATGTTTAGATCAATCCTGATTCAATTCCAGATTCAGATCATCCTAAACATGCGGATCTAGGTTCTCTTGAATAGAAACAATAGATGATCTCACCTTATACCTGATTTGCAGCGGAAAGGGACGGTATGTCTGAGATCAGAGAGCCACCGAGAGATAACTCCTCCAGAGGTTCACACACGCACACCGAGCAGGAAGAAGGCTGCTAGGCCACTAGGAGAATTCGCAGGAGAGAGAGAGGCGCGGCTAGTTAGGGTTGGAGAAGAAAAAGACTCGAGTTTTACTTATAAAACTTGTCCAATTCCGTTTGGGCCGTTTGGCCCAAATACCAAATAACTCGAAAACGTTCGCGCACTGTGTCGATCGACACTCCTTGTGTATCGATCGACACAGAGTCGCCAAACCCTTTTATTCTCTCTAAGTACAGTAAATGCCTAGCACTTTTACCGTACTTCTGCTAAACCGTTCCTACACATTTTCCTGTTGGCTTAGGCGTGTGACCCATATGGGATCATATAATAAAGGCAATAAGTCCAAGACTTATAGATCATGAGCGGACTCTAGCAAGCCATCATGACCCCCAGTATTATATGACTTATGTCTGATCATTGACATACTCTTACTTTCTAGAGACAGTACCGAGATTACTGGACACAATTCCAACAATCTCCCACTTGTACTGGAATCTCTGTATTCATAATCCTTTTGTCACAATATCTCGATTAGTCATAAGGCAAGATTGGTGTCATCCTTATAAAGCCTAATCTTGTTCATCGGACTCTGATTCGATACTGACAATCCAAACGACTCGGGACAGTCCGTTTGAGCATGGCCATGCATTTTCCAGTATTCAAATCTCCGATTGGCCTAGAGATATTCACTCCATTTATATTGGAGGGACAAATCCCGTCTTGTTCCATCACTGTAAACTACTCATTTCATAATGTACCCAAACAAGGTCCTTATAACTATCGCAGAACGACAGCGTTAGACAATGATCAAAGTGCATCAGTCCATGTGCAGTCACATGCATGCGAACTCAGGTCTAAGGACTATACTCTATAGTCGTAGTAAGAATCTCTTATGACACAGATATAAATATCCTGAAGAGTTCTTATAAGCGGGTCTTGTCCGGTCGTATGTTCCCCAACATACACCTATGTACTGACTTTGATGCCGCGCATCTATGACACACTGAGACTTTGTCATAAGTCACGTACCAATCCAGTCTCACACGGTTGTTGGTGTTCCAATTTCAACAACCTTCGACTAGGGACATAATGATATAAGTCATTTATCAAATATAGGGTCTCATGATCAAGCTAAATGACTTTGATAACTCAAGATCAAGTCATTTACTTCGATGACCTATAAAATGGTTTATATCACTTTGGAACGATTATTTCATCACAGTTAAAATAATCTTGAAATAATAATTTCATTAAACATCTTAAATGTTGTTTCAAGAACATATCCAATAACTAAATAAAGCCCTTTAATAACTCCCACTGAAATTAAGACTACATCTTAATTTCACTTATCCTACAGCAACAGTCCGCGACTCGTGCTTAGGCCTAAGGAGTGGCTTCGTTAATAGATTAGCAACGTTCTCATTCGTTGAAACTTGCTGATCTACTTAACATCTCTGTCATTTATCTTACGGAATAGGTTATACCTATCCTCAAGGTGTTTGGACCTCTGATGTGCAGTTAGTCTCATCTATGCTGGGAATCACATCAAGTTCAGTGACGAACTCTTCTTTCCAAACAACCTCTTTCGCCACTTCCCAAGCTGCGAAATGTTCAGCTTAAGTCATTGAGTCAGCAACAGTGCCTTGCACCGCCAGATAGACACAAGATATAACCGGACTGTGATCGGAAATCATCTTTGTCTATTGGAAACTTGCCTTTCAGACTCTACCGACTCGTAGCACCTCACTTTCTCCGTAACTCTAGAATTTATCCTTAGTATTCCTCAAATACTTTAGGATATTCTTTACGGCAATCCAGTGATTCTTTGCTGGATTTGACTGGTCTTTACTTGTCTTGCTTAACATTAAAGCAACATCAAACAAGTACGTTTCATGGCATACATGATAGATCCAATTACCGAAGCATATGGAATCCTATCCATGCATTTAAGCTCAGCAGTTATCGTTGGATACTGTATCTTGCTTAACTTAATGCCATGTGACATTGGCATAAAACCCTTCTTGGAATGCTGAAAACGTGTAGGACTTTGTTGGGATAAGAATCCTGACTTTGTCCTACCAGCTCTTTCGGATCTCTATCTTTAGATCCAAAATCCAAAAACATACGTGGCTTTACCCATGTCAATCATTAGAACCAACTCCCAAGCCAGTCCTTTACTTACTGCAGCATTGGGACGTCATTTTCGAGAATCAGTATGTCATCGACATACAATATGAGAAATGCTATATCGCTCCCACTAATCTATTAGTAAACACACAGTTCCGCTTCGTTCCTGTTCAAGTCAAAACCTTGATTACTTCAACAGAAAACTCCGATATGTTTGCTTCCATCCATGAATGGATCGATGAAGCTAACTTACATAAAATGTAATTTTTCGGAGTCCGGGCTCACTTTCGCTTCTTTGAATTTCGCAGATTCGTCGCTTTTAATGATCATCAGATCATGCGAACTTTCAATGATTATCAGGTTCAACTAATGACGAGAAATCACTCTCGGATTAGTAACTGATTCATTCATATCTGCGAACTTCAGGCTCCACAGGTGTAGATTCTGAAGGAACGATTGGATTAATCCTGATTCAATTCCAGATTCAGATTATCCTAAACATGCGATCTAGGTTCTTCTCAGAATAGAAACAAATGATGATCTCACCTTATACCTGTTATTGCAGCGGAAGAAGATGGTATGTCTGAGATCAGAGAAACACCGAGGGATGAATCCTCCAAAGGTTCACACACGCTTTCACAGGAAACAGCTGCTAGACCACGAGGGGAACTCGGCGCAGAGAGAGAGAGTTTACGGCTCCCGTGTTAGGGTTAATCAGTCTGAAACTCGAGTTTTATGACACAAAACTCGTCCTGTTCCGTTTGGGCCATTTGGCCCAAATACCAATTAACTCGTCGGTGTTTGCGCACTGCATCGATCGTTGCACCTTATGCATCGATCGATGCACAGTGGCTAAAACTTTTATTCTCTCTAAGTACAGTAAATGCCTAGCACTTTTACTGTACTTCTGCTGAACCGTTCCTACACATTTTCCTGTTAGCTTAGGCGTGTGACCCATATGGGATCATATAATAAAAGCAATAAGTCCAAGACTTATAGATCATGAGCGGACTCTAGCAAGCCATCATGACCCCCAGTATTATATGACTTATGTCTGATCATTGACATACTCTTACTTTCTAGAGACAGTACCGAGATTACTGGACACAATTCCAACAATCTCCCACTTGTACTGGAATCTCTGTATTCATAATCCTTTTGTCTCAATATCTCGATTAGTCATAAGGCAAGATTAGTGTCATCCTTATAAAGCCTAATCTTGTTCATCGGACTCTGATTTGATACTGACAATACAAACGACTCGGGAAAGTCCGTTTGAGCATGGCCATGCATTTTCCAGTATTCAAATCTCCGATTGGCCTAGAGATATTCACTCCATTTATATTGGAGGGACAAATCCCATCTTGTTCCATCACTGTAAACTACTCATTTCATGATGTACCCAAACAAGGTCCTTATAGCTATCGCAGAACGATAGCGTTAGACAATGATCAAAGTACACCAGTCCATGTGCAATCACATGCATGTGAACTCAGGTCTAAGGACTATACTCTATAGTCGTAGTAAGAATCTCTTATGACACAGATATAAATATCCTGAAGAGTTCTTATAAGCGGGTCTTGTCCGGTCGTATGTTCCCAACATGCACCTATGTACTGACTTTGATGCCGCGCATCTATGACACACTGAGACTTTGTCATAAGTCACGTACCAATCCAGTCTTACACGGTTGTTGGTGTTCCAATTTCAACAACCTTCGACTAGGGACAGGATGATATAAAACATTTATCAAATATAGGATCTCATGATCAAGCTAAATGACTTCGATGACTCAAGATCAAATCATTTACTTCGATGACCTATAAAATGGTTCATATCATTTTGGAACGATTATTTCATCACAGTTAAAATAATCTTGAAATAATAATTTCATTAAAACATAAATAATGTTTTACAAGAACATATCAAATAACTAAAATAAAGCTCACAAAGCTCCCACTCAAATTTAGATTACATTTCAATGTTTCTAATGCCTACAGCTTCAGTCAGGAACTCGAGCTTAGGCCTTGGGAGTGGCTTTGTCAACGGATCAGCGACATTATCATCTGTCGGAACTCGGCTGATCTTGACTTCCTTTCTATTAATGATGTCACGTATCAAGTGATATCTTCTTTGAACATGCTTAGATTTCTGGTGTGATCTTGGTTCCTTTGCCTGAGCTATAGCACCATTGTTGTCACAAAACAGTGCCAGAGGCTCAGCCGCATCTGGTATCACACCTAGTTCCATAATGAACTTTCGTATCCAAACAGCTTCCTTCGCTGCTTCTGAGGCGGCGATATATTCAGCTTCTGTAGTGGAATCAGCAACGGTGTCTTGCTTGGAGCTTCTCCAACTTACTGCACCGCCATTCAGACAAAAGACATAACCGGACTGTGACCGGAAATCATCAGTGTCTGTCTGGAAACTTGCGTCCGTGAATCCACTGACTTTAAGCACATCACTTCCACCGTACACTAAGAACTTATCCTTAGTATGTCTTAGATACTTCAAGATATTCTTTACGGCAATCCAATGGTTTTCACCTGGATTTGACTGGTATCTACTCGTCATGCTCAATGCGTAAGCAACATCAGGACGAGTACAGATCATGGCATACATGACAGATCCTATTGCAGATGCATAAGGAATATTCTTCATGCGCTCAAGCTCAGCAGCCGACGTAGGGCTCTGCTTCTTGCTTAGCGTTGTGCCATGTACCATTGGCGTGAAGCCCTTCTTGGAATCTTTCATGCTGAATCTTTGTAGGACTTTGTCAATATATGAGTCTTGACACAAGCCTATCAGCCTCTTAGGTCTATCCCGATAGATCCTAATTCCAAGAACGTATGCGGCTTCACCCATGTCTTTCATGGAAAAACAACTTCCAAGCCAGTCCTTTACAGACTTCAGCATTGGAATGTCGTTTCCGAGAAGCAGTATGTCATCGACATACAGGATAAGAAAAACGATTTTGCTCCCACTAGTTTTCTTATACACGCATTGTTCTTCTTCGTTTCTAATGAAGTCAAATTGCTTGATCGCTTCATCAAAACGAAGATTCCAGCTTCTCGATGCTTGCTTCAATCCATAAATGGATTTATGAAGCTTGCATACCTTCCCAGCATTCTTTGGATCTATGTAACCGTCAGGTTGTGTCATATACACATCCTCTTCCAGAATACCATTCAGGAATGCGGTTTTCACGTCCATCTGCCAAATTTCATAATCATGAAAAGCTGCAGTTGCTAGTAGAATCCGAATAGATTTCATCATAGCCACCGGTGAATAGGTTTCATCGTAGTCCACACCGTGAACTTGTCTGAAACCTTTTGCCACCAACCTGGCTTTATAAATCTGGACATTTCCATCCACGTCAATCTTCTTCTTGAAGATCCATTTGCACTCGATGGCTTTTACACCAACGGGTAAGTCAACCAACGAAAATACTTGGTTGACCGACATGGAGTCCATTTCGGAATCAGTGGCCTTGCGCCACTTAGAGGAATCTGGGTCCATCATGGCTTGATTGAAGTTCGATGGTTCATCACCATCAATGATCAAAAGATCATGACAGTCAGTCACGAGGAATCCCTGATATCTCTCGGGTTCGTGACGGATCCTCCCGGATCTTCGAACTTCAGGTACTACAGGTTCAGGCTCTACAATTTCTTGTAGGTCCTCCTGCTGCTCTTCCTCATTAGGTTGAGCAGTATCCTGTTCATCTTGAATTTCTTCAAGCAGTACCTTACTCCCACTGTCTTTCTTAGAGAGAAACTCCCTCTCAAGAAAGTTACAATCCCGGGCAACAAAGATCTTGTTCTCGGAACGTAGATAGAAGTAATAAGCCTTGGTTTCCCGTGGATAACCAATGAAGTAGCATTTATCAGATTTTGGTGTAAGCTTATCTGAGATTAATCTCTTAACATAGGCTTCACAACCCCAAATTCTTAGATAAGACAGCACTGGAGCTTCTCCAGTCCATAATTCATATGGTGTCTTTGCTACTGCTTTTGATGGCGCTCTATTTAGAGTGAACACTGCTGTTAGCAGAGCATATCCCCAAAGGGATATTGGAAGGTCTGTGTGACTCATCATAGATCGAACCATATCCAATAAGGTCCGATTTCTCCTCTCAGACACACCATTCCATTGAGGTGTTCCAGGAGGAGTGAGTTGGGATACAATCCCACACTCTCTCAGATGATCACTGAATTCCTGGCTTAAGTATTCTCCTCCTCGGTCAGACCGAAGAGCCTTAATGCTTTTGCCAAGTTGGTTCTGTACTTCATTTTGGAATTCTCTGAACCTTTCAAAAGATTCAGACTTATGTTTCATTAAATAAACATATCCATACCTACTGAAATCATCAGTGAAGGTAATGAAGTACTGATAGTTTCCTCTTGCATTTGTGGACATTGGGCCACACACATCAGTGTGTATCAGGCCCAATAAGTCACTGGCCCTCTCGTTAGGTTTATTAAAGGGGGCCCGTGTCATTTTGCCCATCATGCATGATTCGCATTTCTCACATGACTCAAAGTCAAATGAGCCAAGAAGTCCATTCGAATGGAGCCTCTTGATGCGTTTCTCGCTGATGTGCCCTAAACGACAATGCCATAGAAACGTTCGGTTTTCCTCATTAGGTTTAAACCGTTTTGTATTAATGTTATAAATTGGCGCGGATTGATCGAGTATGTAAAGCCCATTCGTAAGAGGGGCAGAACCATAGAACAAATTGTTGCGATTGAAGGAACATAATTTATTCTTAACTGAAAAATCATAACCTTCCAAATCCAACAAAGAAATTGAAATAATATTTCTGCTTATAGCAGGTACAAAATAACAATTATTAAGTTCTAAAATCAATCCCGAAGGTAAAGACAACAAGTAAGTTCCTACAGCTAGTGCTGAAACTTTCGCTCCATTCCCAACTCGTAGTTCTACTTGTCCTTGCTTCAGCCTTCTACTGTTGATGAGTGCCTGCATATTAGTACAAATATGAGCCCCACAACCAGTATCCTTGACCCATGAGGTATTATCAGAAGTAATTGTATTAACTTCTATAACAAAAATACCTGATGAAGAAGTCTCAAAAGTCTTCTTCTTTAATTCCTTTAGACCTTCCTGGAATTTCTTGCAATCTCTTCTCCAATGCCCCAGTTCTTTGCAGAACCTGCACATGTCAGTTGGCCCAGCCTTGAACTTGGGCTTGGGCTTTGGCGTGTCCATGTCCGCGACTTGGACACCCTTGGCCTTTCCCTTATCCTTAGCAGAAGACTTCTTAAACCCCTTGCCCTTTTGTACCATAAGTACATTGGGGTCCTTGGCGGTTTTCTTCAAGTTGGGCTCTGCAGTCTTGAGCATTCCGTGAAGCTCAGGCAGTGTCTTACTCAAGCCATGCATGTTAAAGTTCAGAATGAACTGATCATAGCTTGCAGGTAAAGACTGCAGAATGATGTCGCAGGCAAGTTCCTGGCTGATTGGGCAGTCGAGTTTGTGAAGATGATCGAGATAACCCATCATCTTCAACACATGAGGACTCACTGCCGCATTCGCAGCCAACTTACAGTCCAAGAGGTTCTTAACTGTCTGGAACCTCTCGGTCCTAGCCTGCTCCTGAAAAAGCGATTTCAGGCTTGCCATGATCTCGATTGGAGACAATACACTTTCGAACTGCTTTTGCAGCTCTGGAGTCATTGTCACCAACATCAGGCAATAAACATCATTTTCATCTGACGAATGCTTTTCCCAAGCATTGTGCAGAGTCCTGGCAGCATTGGCAAGAGGCCTCTCGGGGAGGGGATCTCGAAGGACATAATCCTTCTTCTCCTGCTTGAGGACCAGCCTCAAGTTCCTTGACCATGTCAGGAAGTTCGTTCCAGTCAGCTTCTCCTTCTCGAGAACAGACCGGATCGAGAACGTGTTTTGAGTGCTTGTAGTAGTCATATCTGAAATATATAAATAAAAAGGTTATTAGTTATATGTTCAAAATGATTAATCTCGTATTAAAGTATAATATGATTAATCATGCATTATATTCAATAACATAAGTTACCCTCAATAGAATATAATGATTCCAAGATCCACATATAACTAAGATCAAAGTGGGCCACTGGCCGTCACCTAACCTTAGCTTATATCGGTAAGCCCTATATCGGCTAATTATATCCGTGATATAACTCTTGGTTGTGAATCTGGGCCCGAGGCCCAATCCACTCTGATGTCTCAAGGCCCGGGACTCCCGATGGCCTAGTCAAGAAAACCGGACTATACAGTCATGTAATCATTAATGTCTGGGACTCCCAATGACATTTATGAATCACAAACCGTCTTACCCACGCAAAAGCAGACATCCTCACACTGTAAGGCCATGAATGCAATTGAATGGGCTTTGACAGCTGACATAGCCTGGACAAGACATCCAACGCTTGATATTATTTGAGGTTCGTAGGTTTATTAAAATTCATTCCCAAAATAGAAGATTACTATTTCGGGAAACTTTCTATTTATGGAAACCTACTATTTTTGGAAACTTTCTAAAATTGGAAACTTTCTAACTTTAGAAACTTCTATAAAATCCAAAACCCGCAAATTCAGAAACTTCTATTTTAAGAAACTTTCTAATTATAAAATTTCGGAAACTTTAATTTAAAACCGACTTTATAATTTTATAAAATAGATTTTGAATTAATCTGAAGAAAGACTCAATTAACTGGCCCAATTGTTTTAACTTCTTGGCCCGAGGCGCAAGAATTTGTCCATGTCCAAGACATGACCCAATTGTCCAATTAATTGACATAACCGGTCTGGTTCATTAAAACTGGTCTAACCAAGTTTTAATTACTACGATGACCACAATTGTCAACCGGTTATTTACTAAACCGGAATTTCTCAATTTATTTGGTCCAACCAAATCAAATTAGAAATTCCTGGTTTAGGCACTAAATCCAATATTTCTTTCGACATTGGATTTCTTATCCCGGTTTAACCAGACTTAATAAAATTATTAAATCTGTTTATTAAACCGAGACGTTTAATTTTAATTAAATTAAACCGAGCCGAAACCCTAACCGCATCGATCGATGCTCACAGCATCGATCCTGCAACGATCGTTCATCGATCCTGCATCGATCGATGCTCTCACGTGTGCACGAACGGTTATCAGGTTTGGCCGAGAGATTCTCGTGAGATCCATGCGATCGTTTGAACGATCCATGCGATCGCGGTCAATCTCTCGCGACTGTAACGATCGATCCTTGCATTGCATCGATCGATGCAATGCGATCTCAGTCGATGCAAAATCAGTTTAGATCACATACCAAATCAATATAGTTTGGTCATGCGATTTTTTAAACAGTTTGTTTAGGATTCAATTCTTGTTTCTTAAGTGATTTATCTTATCAGTAGTTGATTCAAAACACTTTTAAACAAGAAAACAGTCCTAAACATGAATCTAAACAAGAAAAACCAGAACCTAAAGCTCTGATACCACTGAAGGAACGATTGGATTAATCCTGATTCAATTCCAGATTCAGATTATCCTAAACATGCGATCTAGGTTCTTCTCAGAATAGAAACAAATGATGATCTCACCTTATACCTGTTATTGCAGCGGAAGAAGATGGTATGTCTGAGATCAGAGAAACACCGAGGGATGAATCCTCCAAAGGTTCACACACGCTTTCACAGGAAACAGCTGCTAGACCACCAGGGGAACTCGGCGCAGAGAGAGAGAGTTTACGGCTCCCGTGTTAGGGTTAATCAGTCTGAAACTCGAGTTTTATGACACAAAACTCGTCCTGTTCCGTTTGGGCCATTTGGCCCAAATACCAATTAACTCGTCGGTGTTTGCGCACTGCATCGATCGTTGCACCTTATGCATCGATCGATGCACAGTGGCTAAAACTTTTATTCTCTCTAAGTACAGTAAATGCCTAGCACTTTTACTGTACTTCTGCTGAACCGTTCCTACACATTTTCCTGTTAGCTTAGGCGTGTGACCCATATGGGATCATATAATAAAAGCAATAAGTCCAAGACTTATAGATCATGAGCGGACTCTAGCAAGCCATCATGACCCCCAGTATTATATGACTTATGTCTGATCATTGACATACTCTTACTTTCTAGAGACAGTACCGAGATTACTGGACACAATTCCAACAGATTCTACAGAAATCTGTAAATCCTTCCGCTGCTCTCCCTCAATAGGTAAAGCAGCCTCCTGTATTTTTCGAATTTCTTCGAGTTATACTTTTACTCCCACTGTTCTTCTTGGAAAATAACTTCCTTCTTAGAAAACAGAATGGACGTAAAAAATAACAAGCCTTGGTTTCCTTCTGACAAGGCTCCACAGGTGTAGATTCTACAGAAATCTGTAAATCCTTCCGCTGCTCTCCCTCAATAGGTAAAGCAGCCTCCTGTATTTCTCGAATTTCTTCGAGTTATACTTTTACTCCCACTGTTCTTCTTGGAAAATAACTTCCTTCTTAGAAAACAGAATGGACGTAAAAAATAACAAGCCTTGGTTTCCTTCTGACAAGGCTCCACAGGTGTAGATTCTACAGAAATCTGTAAATCCTTCCGCTGCTCTCCCTCAATAGGTAAAGCAGCCTCCTGTATTTCTCGAATTTCTTCGAGTTATACTTTTACTCCCACTGTTCTTCTTGGAAAATAACTTCCCTTCTTAGAAAACAGATTGGACGTAAAAGTAACAAGCCTTAGTTTCTCTAGGACAACCAGCGAAGTAGCACAACTACAAATACTCAGTAAAGACAAATTTGGATCGATTCCAATCCACATTTACGTGGTGTCTTTCAACTGATATTGGTGGAACTATTTCAGCGTGAACTTAGATAATTTAGAGCGTTATTCTTAAATAATATCATGGAAGATTCGTGTGACTCATCTTTAATCATTTCTATTAAGATCTGATTCTTTCTCACAGAGACACCTACAGGTTTTCAGGAGAAATGAGCTGTGAAACGACTTCACACTCAATCAGATGATCACACCATCGATGACTTAAGTATTCTCACTTGGATCTAATCCAAAGTCTCAATACTTCTGTCACTCACATTCTATACCTCATTCTAGAACTCTTACGACCATGTCAAAGAATTCCTTCTTGTGTCTCATCAAATGAACACAGTCTTACTCACTGAATTAATCAGTCGAGACAATGAAGTACAGAAAATTTTCTCTGGCATTACTGCTCATCGGACCACATACATGAGTATGTTCAATCTCCAATAAGCCTTTGGGCCTTTCTCTAGCTCGGCTAAGATGGGCCCTTTGTCTTTTGGTCTAGTAAGCAGAATTCAAGTCTCATAAGACATTCATTCAAATGAGCCCAACAGTTCATAACTATGGGATTTCTGAATCCGACTTACTCTCTGTGACCAAGACATTTATGCCAAGAAAATCAGGTTTAATTCATCAGATTTAAACCAATTTGGTATTTATGTTACATTTAGGCATTCTTTGGTTTAAGATATAAAACCCATTCCTTGAATAGGGTGCTACAATTAATATTTCATTAAGATCAAAAGAACAAAACTTGTCTTTTATCAAAATGAAAACGTTCAAATTCTTACAAGAGAATGAAAAACAACTCTGCTTAAAGCAGGTACATTGTAGCAATTACTTAATACAAAACCAAGCCTCGAAGGTATCTACAAGTGAAAAACCCTACGGCTGAGGCAGCATCCCAAGCTCCTTCCAGACATGTAGTTTCACTTGCCCTTCCTTCAACGTTCTACTGTTGCTTAGGCTCTGCATATTATCACAAATATCAGTGCCACAACCAGTATCCAATACCTTTAAGGTAGAACTTGAAGTAATAACATGAATACCTGAGGAAGTAGTCGCATACATCGACTTTAACTCCTCATCATCTTCCATGAATTTAATGCAATCTCTCTTCCAATGCCTTGTCTCCTTACAGTAGCAGCACTTACCAACGTAAGAGGAATCTGACTCGGGCTCAGAAGACACACGCTTGCCATGATTCAAAATCTGGACAACTTTGTCTTCACCCTTGTCAGCATTAGGTTTTGTAAACCTACCCTTCTCATTCATGAGATTGTACATGGTACTCTTCACGTTTGGCTCAACTGTCTTGAGCATATCATGCAGTTCAGTCAGCGTCTTCGTTAAGCCTTTCTTGATATAGTTCCTTCTGAACTTATCATAGCTTGACGGCAGTGACTGCAGAATGATCTCAGTTGCCAATTCTTGGCTAACTGGATAATCCAGTTTCCTCAGGTTATCAATGTAACCCATCATTTTACTGACATGAGGACTCACTGGATTATCATTTGGTAGCTTGCAGCTAGTGAGAGACTTAACCAACCGGTATCTCTCCACTCTTATCTGCTCCTGAAATTTCAATTTCAGGCTGCTGATCATCTCTATTGGCGACTCCATGTTCTCATATTGCTTCTGCAAGTCTGAATCCATGGTAGCCAATATCAGACCACGCACATCTACCGCATCATTATAATGCTTATTCCAAGCATCATATACTGCATGAGAAGCATTGGACCCGATCCTCACGGGGAGAGCTCTCTCAAGGACATAGTCCTTTCTCTCCTGTCTGAGGACTAGCCTCAGGTTCCGCGACCAAGTCAAGAAATTTGATCCGTTCAGCTTGTCCATCTTAAGGACAGACCGGATCGAGAAAGTGTTTTGATTGTTTGTGCTAGTCATAACTGAAAATTAAGATAAAAGGATTTTAGTTAATATGTTCAATATGATTAATCTCGTATTAAATTTAATATGATTAATCACGCATTATATTCAATAACATAAGTTACCCTCAATAGAATATAATGATTCCAAGATCCACATATAACTAAGATTAAAGTGGGCCACTGGCCGTCACCAAACCTTAGCTTATATCGGTAAGCCCTATATCGGCTAATTATATCCGTGATATAACTCTTGGTTGTGAATCTGGGCCCGAGGCCCAATCCACTCTGATGTCTCAAGGCCCGGGACTCCCGATGGCCCAGTCAAGAAAACCAGACTATACAGTCATGTAATCATTAATGTCTGGGACTCCCAATGACATTTATGAATCACAAACCGTCTTATCCACGCAAAAGCAGACACCCTCACACTGTAAGGCCATGAATACAATTGAATGGGCTTCGACAGCTGACATAGAATGGACAAGACATCCAACGCTTGATATTATTTGAGGTTCGTAGGTTTATTTAAAAATTCATTCCCAAAATAGAAGATTACTATTTCGGGAAACTTTCCATTTTTGGAAACCTACTATTTTTGGAAACTTTCTAAAATTGGAAACTTTCTAAAAACGGAAACTTTCTAACTTTAGAAATTTCTTTAAAATCCAAAACCCGCAAATCCAGAAACTTCTAATTTAAGAAACTTTCTAATTTCAAAATTTCGGAAACTTTAATTTAAAATCGACTTTATAATTTTATAAAATAAATTTTAAATTAATCTGAAGAAAGACTCAAATAATTGGCCCAATTGTTTTAACTTCTTGGCCCGAGGCCCAAGAATTGGTCCATGTCCAAGACATGACCCAATTGTCCAATTAAATGACATAACCGGTCTGGTTCATTAAAATTGGTCTAACTATATTTTAATTACTACGATGACCACAATTGTCAACCGGTTATTTACTAAACCGGATTTTCTCAATTTATTTGGTCCAACCAAATCAAATTAGAAAATCCTGGTTTAGGCACTAAATCCAATAATTCTTTCGACATTGGATTTCTTGTCCCGGTTTAACCAGACTTAATAAAATTATTAAATCTGTTTATTAAACCAGGACGAATTAATTTTAATCAAAATATTAAACCGAGCCTTAAACCAACCATGTCGATCGATGAACCAACCGTGTCGATCGATCCATCAACCACATCGGTCGATGCTCTTAGCATCGATCCTGCATCGATCGTGCATCGATCCTGTATCGATCGATGCTCTCACGCATGCACGGATCCGAGCCAAAACCCTAACCGTGTCGATCGATGCACCAACCGCATCGGTCGATGCACCAACATCGAACCTGCATCGATCCTGCATCGATCGATGCTTTCACGCGTTAACAAGGTTAGCCGATAGACTGTATCGACCGATCCATGCGATCGTATCGATCGATCCATGCGATCGCAGTCGATACTGACTTATGAAAATCGCATTCCACCAAATCAATATAGCTTGGTTTCTGCGATTTTAGGTGTGTTTAGGTTTCAATTCCTTGTTGCTTAAGTGATTTTTCTTATCAGTAGTTGATTCAAAACACTTTTAAACAAGAAAAACAATCCTAAACTTGAATCTAAACAAGAAAAACCAGAACCATGGCTCTGATACCACTGAAGGAATGTTTAGATCAATCCTGATTCAATTCCAGATTCAGATCATCCTAAACATGCGGATCTAGGTTCTCTTGAATAGAAACAATAGATGATCTCACCTTATACCTGATTTGCAGCGGAAAGGGACGGTATGTCTGAGATCAGAGAGCCACCGAGAGATAACTCCTCCAGAGGTTCACACACGCACACCGAGCAGGAAGAAGGCTGCTAGGCCACTAGGAGAATTCGCAGGAGAGAGAGAGGCGCGGCTAGTTAGGGTTGGAGAAGAAAAAGACTCGAGTTTTACTTATAAAACTTGTCCAATTCCGTTTGGGCCGTTTGGCCCAAATACCAAATAACTCGAAAACGTTCGCGCACTGTGTCGATCGACACTCCTTGTGTATCGATCGACACAGAGTCGCCAAACCCTTTTATTCTCTCTAAGTACAGTAAATGCCTAGCACTTTTACCGTACTTCTGCTAAACCGTTCCTACACATTTTCCTGTTGGCTTAGGCGTGTGACCCATATGGGATCATATAATAAAGGCAATAAGTCCAAGACTTATAGATCATGAGCGGACTCTAGCAAGCCATCATGACCCCCAGTATTATATGACTTATGTCTGATCATTGACATACTCTTACTTTCTAGAGACAGTACCGAGATTACTGGACACAATTCCAACAAGCCCCCCCCCCCCCCGTTCGTCGATCTTCGAAGTCGTTGGAGTTGGCGGATTTGTCAAGTGTTTTAGTTGGGCCGATACATGTTCGGAGTGGATTTGGTCGGCTTGTTTGCGTTCGTTGTCTTCCTCCTCGGGAAAATCAAGGGTTTCCTGGGAAGCTGCTGGAAGTTGAGGAGTCGCATAGGCATAATGATGGTGCCTATAACCGCTGGGTACTGAAGAGTCGCCATAGGTGTAATGATTGCACTCTCCTCGAGAACTTTCCGCTCCGCTTATAAATATTTCTCTCCGCATCTTTCATTCTTCATTTCTCTTCCTCCGCAGGTAATTAGCTCTCCCTTCTCTCTAGAATTCTCTCTCTATATTTTTTGTTGTATCATTAGTCATGAGAATCAATTCTCATTCAGAGTCGTCTCCCGATCACGACGATCTTCACTCGGCAAGATTGTCCAAAGGTAATTCTGCGCAATCCAGCTCGTCTGTTGCGCAGTCGAGTTCTCCGGCAGGCTCGGATCAACGAAAATTATTTCCCCGAGCCTAGGAAACAAACGGGATCGGTCTTCTCCAGCTTCAGGTGGTTTCCCGAGCATCTGGATTCCGTATCTTATCGACTCGGAAGACGACGGTATTCGGCCTTGGTCGGTTCCGCCGAGACAATATCACTGTTCTCTCCCACTGAAGGCAGAGGACGTATATATCGTGGATCAGGCTAAGGAGCTGGCGAGAGAAGAGCAGGCGAGTATGTCTGAGAAAGCTCGGAAAAAATCGAGGCGATAGGCTTTGGGTGACTCCGAGAAAGAAAAGAAGTCTCGGCCGTTGCGTCCGGTTCTTCAGATGAAATGTACTGACGATGATCTGAAGTGGCTAGCGCATAACTGTTCTACCGGTGGTGCTGGTCGGCTTGAGCTTCGCATGCCCGAACCGCATGAGAGGCCTTGGGATTACCCGGAGGGGTGGATATGCCTATACGATTTCTGGTTCAAGCTTATCCATCTAAGGTTTCCCTTGCCGAGACTGCTCTTCGCCTATTGCGAGGAAAGAAGGATTGCGCTGTCTCAACTCCGTCCTGCAGCTATTCAGAACCTGGTCGGTTCCATGATCCTGGCCGCTGAGTGTGGTATTGAGATGAGTCTACGGTTTTTTGAAGAAATTTTGTCGATATCGACGAATAGTATGACCGTGGGGACTCGTTATGTAAGTATGAGGACTCGCTATGGTCTTAAGGTCGTCATCGGGAAGCCAGCCAAACTTGACGATTGGTAAGACCGTTACTTTTATGCTCGGGTTAACTCGGCTTCGGTTCCTGACCTAGAGAGACCGTACAGGACGAGATGGAACCATATTCATGGTAATCCATTTTGCTTTGCTCGTTCCTTTAAATTGACTAACTCATGCTCGTTTCCTATTTTTTTTTTGCAGATCGTCATCCTATCTCTCTCCCATTACCAGACGGTTTTTCGGAGGACCTGAAGAAGCTCGTTGCTCGTGGGATTCAGACGTGGCCAGAAGTTCACGCCGAGCCAGTGAAAAGAGCCATTGAGCGCCTTGACGAAGGTATTTTTCATTCTGCTGTCTACTGAGGTTTGATTTTTCTTTCCTGATCGGGATTCACCTTCGCAGGTTGTCTTCTTCGTTCGGTTGAGTCCTTGGCCGAGTTAAACGACAAACCACTCGTTCAGTATTCGAAGCGGAGTAGAAAGAAGAAAAACATGGGCAGGATGGATGCTGATGTTTTTGATTATGCTGGAGAGAACCTTGGGAGCGAGCAGGTTGCTCATAAAAATCCGCTTGAACCGATTCCTTGATTGGTGCTTCGGGGCGAGCATGACTTGGATTTGTATCTGGGAATCAGCCACTTGGTGGACGATGCATCGGCGAGGGCTACCGAGCAGACGAAGAAGAAGAAAAAGAAAAGATATTAGCTTGATGAAGCGTCGACCGCAGAGGTGCTAGCGGTTCAGTCGGGAGCTCATGATCAGGAAGGCGAAGACGCTTCCAAGGTGCCTCCTCTTAAGAAAAGAAAGAAGAAGAAGAAGGTAGCGTTTGGTGCTATTGTTGAAACTGGTGACCAAGTTTCTGAAGCCTTGGTAGATCAGGCTGAGGTCAAAGCTTCCGAGTGTGCTGGCGCCGAGGAATTCGGAAATTTGGCGGATCATCCTGAGGGTGTACTCGTCCAGGTTGATCAGACTGATAATGAAGTTGCTGAGCTTCGGAACGAGGCGAGTGGACCCAACTACAATTTCTCCTTCACGTATGAAGGATCGACATCGATAGTCTGCGATGAGATGGCTTGTGCGGATTTGTTGTGTTCTTAGGGATAGTCCGCCGAGAGATCTTCCCTCGGTCAGCGAGTCCTTTATGGCAGAGTTCCATAAACAGGCCGCGAATGATATTATGTCTTGTCTAACATTTTTGACTTGTGATAGTTTTTGCTAGATTTTTAGTTTCTTCGCCTCTTTTATTTTTAAAGGGCCTTTGCAACTACAACTCGCTCTTTGATGGTTATGAGAAGGAGCGAGTCGAGTGCGGAAGAAGTATCAAAGAGCTGAAGTGGGCCCTTCAAAGCTAAAAGAGCTGTCACCGAGCTTGAGGGTTTGCGCGAGCAGGTGAAGGTTGTGGAGGAGCTCCGGTCATCGCATAAAGCCGAGGAAAACAAAGTCATCGTGCTGGAGAGCAAGATGGAAAAGCTTGTTGACGAGAACGTTCGGCTTGATGCTGGGAACCGAGAGTTCCTGGCCAATTTCTCCAATGTTCAGGCTGAGGCAGATGATTTGGCCAAACGTGTGACCGAGCTTGCGGATGAGATGAAGGCCGAGTGTGCCCGTTTGAAGGCGTCACATGATTATGAGGTTCTCAGGGAATGAAAACGAATGTTCGGGAGTGCTCAAGCTCGGCTGTCGAAGATAAAGCAAGCCAGGGAAGAGGAAGCTCTTGGGAAGAGGAAGTATGTAATGATGAATCAGGCTGCTGCGGTCGCTTCAATGTTGAAGAAGCTTGTTAAGGATGGCTTCGACATCCCAGTGTCCATGATAGAGAAGGTGGACTATGACGTGCTCAATATTATGCGCGAGCTTCTCGAGATCCATTTTACGGACTTGGATGAGGGTGATTTTGCAATGACTCCGCTTGGAGATCACGGTCGCGGGGAGAGCTCGGCCGCGCTTGTTCCAAACCCCTATGGTTCTAATCAGGCTGCTGTTACTCATGAGGTGGCGGATGGCCTCCGAGCGGCAGGATTGGCTCGAGAGACTGAGGGTCGAGCCGAGGACCGTGCTCCTGATCAGCCTAAGGATGCAGCAGATAGCCAAGCTGGGAACCGCTCTCCCGAGGCCCTTTAAGTGTTTTATTTTGCAATCTTGTTTCCGCCTCCGTTGTATGTTCAGACTCGTGCTTTTATGCATGTTTTTTTATCATATAAGCTCGGATTTCGTTTAATGAATTTTGCTCGGGCTTTTCTGTGTACTTAATATTTTCAATTCCGCGTACTTGGCTTTCACAATATTCGCTTGTTCGATTGGCGAGCGGTGTGCTCGGGTTAAGTTAGAGTGTTAGGGAGGAGCGAGCATTGTGCTCGGCTTATCCTGTAGGTTCGACCAGGACAGTTGTGCGAAATTAGGTTCGGCTTATGTTTTCTGTCAATCGTCCTTGTGCGGTAACTGGGCCCGGCTTTCACGCTTTGGATTGAGGCTTAGAGCATTTGGCCATAATGTCGATTTGTTTGGGTAATTGAAAATAGACAAGTGTACTTGATAAAATTTATTTATTGATATAGCTGAGCCTTCTGAGAGGTTGCCTACGTACCCCGAAAGGGGATCAAGCCAACCGTAGTTCACTTTACATATTGGAGTACTCCGAGCTCGTGTATAGCGAGCTCGGGTGTTTTTTTTTGAGCATATGCTCGGTAACGTCGTTCTTATGTGTTTCTTGTTCGGCCTAATAGTAGTATCGCTTGAGTTTGTTCGCATTCCACGAGCGTGGAATGACTTCTCCCTTCATCGTGACTAGCTCGTATACGCCGGGCTTGACTACTTTGGAGATGATGTACGTGCCTTCCCAATTGGTGCCGAGCTTGCCTGCTCGGTATTCACGAGTGTTTTGAACACCTTGCGTAGCACGAGGTCGCCCTCGACGAAGCGTCGTCCCTTGACATTCTTGTTGTAATGCCGAGTAATCTGTTGTTGATAATTTTGCAGGCGCACCAGCGCTCGGTCGCATAGCTCTTCCACCTGATCAAGAAGATCGACGATCATGTTGTTGTTTAGCTCTTAGTCGGATCATCGGGACGCTCAGCTCGGCAGGAGACATGGCTTCCATCCCATGAGAGAGGGAGAAAGGTGTCTTTCCGATTGAGTTCCTTGGTGTGGTTTGGTGTGACCAAAGGACTCCGTCAAGCTCGTCGGCCCAGAGGCCTTTCTTACTCTCCATTAGTTTTGTAAGTCCGTCTATGATCGTCTTGTTCGTCGCCTCGGCTTGTCCATTTCCCTGCGGGTACCTCAGGTGGACTTGCTAAGGCAGATCTTCCACCTTGCGCAGAATCCTTCGAAAAGATTGGAAATGAATTGAGATCCGTTGTCGGTCACGATCTCATATGGGACGCCGTGGCAGCAGATGATGTATTTCCATACGAACTTTTGAACATCAAGGTCGTGGATCCTAGCATAAGATTCTGCCTCGACCCATTTGGTGCAGTAGTCGGTCATGATCAGGATGAATCTCTTTTGGTGTGAGGCTGGAAGCGGACCCACAATATTCATCGCCCATCAAATGAAAGGGTAGGACGTGGCTGCGGTCGTGAGAAGTTCAGCTGGCTGGTGAATGCTTGGTGCGTGCCTTTGACATTTCTCGCATCACTGGACGAAACTTTCGCAGTTGGCGATCATTGTTGGCCAGAAGTGGCATTGTCGCTTGATTTTGGCTGCGAGAGATCGGCCACTTGTGTGATTTCTGCATGCTCCATCATGGGTCTCCTCGGTTACCCACTTGATCTCATGTCCGTGTATGCACCGTAGAAGGGCCTTGGATGCACTCCAGCGAAACAGCTTGTCCTCCATTATCACGTATTGCGCGCATCGGGCTTTCAACCTGCGAGCTGCCCAGTGGTCGTTGGGAACCTTTCCGTTGAGGATGTATTTCTTTATCTCGTCTCTCCAGTCGCTTTGTTCGGGTGCTGCTATCTTGGTAACTTCTTCATTAGTTTTGTATGCGTCGTCCAGTCCCTCTTCCTCTTCGGTAACGATGAGTACTTCGTCGTTGGAGATGCTTGGTCGGGCTATGCATTCAACTAGAATGATCCTCCTGAGATCGGGGTCAGATGTTGATGCTAGCGCGGCCAAGGCGTCTGCGGATGAATTGTCGCTTCGGAGAATCTTGGTTAATGTGACCGAGCTGATTCTTGCGATGATCTGATGGACAAGTTTCAGGTACGCATCCATGCGCTCGTTTTTCGCTTCATATTCTCCGTTGTATTGATTCACAACGAGCTGGGAGTCGGCGAACACTTCTACTTGTTTGGCTCCTACCACCTCGGCTAACCGTAAGCCGGCTAGCAGCGCTTCATACTCGGCCTCGTTGTTGGAGGCTGGAAATGCGAGACAGAAGGATTGCTCGATTATTTCTCCAGTCGGGGATGTCAGTTTGACTCCTACCCCCGAACCATTTCTGGATGAAGAGCCGTCCACAAATAAAACCCACTTCTCCTTTTGGGTTTTATCTTCGCTTATGGTGAGCTCGGGTAGCAGCTCGATCAGGAAATCTGCTAGGACCTGGGACTTGGTGCTGGTTCTTGGTTTATATTCGATGTCGTATTCGCTGAGTTCAACTGCCCACTTGGCGATCCTGCCCAATTGACTTGGGTTGTGCAGTATTGTTCTGATTGGTTGGTTGGTGAGAACTATCACCGAATGCGACTGAAAATAGGGTCGGAGCTTTCTTGCCGAGACGACGACGGCGAGCACGAGTTTTTCGAGCGTGTTGTTAAGCATCTCGGCGTCATCGAAAATTTTGCTTGTGTAGAAGATGGGCTTTTGGTCACCCCGATCGTCTAGAACGAGCACACTGCTTATTGCCAAAGTGGAGACGGAAATATACAAGTATAGCGTCTCTTCCTCCTCGGGCTTCGCTAGGATCGGCGGGGTGGATAAGTAGGTCTTCAATTGTTGAAAAGCGTCCCACTCGAACTTCTTGTTTGCTCAGAAGAGGTTGTAGAATGGTAGGCATTTGTCGGTTGATCGAGAGATGCGCCTATTTAGAGCTGCGACTCGTCCAGTTAGCCATTGGACTTCTCGGGTGTTTTTCGGGGAAGGGAGCTCAGTAATAGCTGTTATTTTCTTCGGATTTACCTCGATCCCTCTCCTTGTGACAATGTAACCGAGGAAATCTCCCGACGTGACTGCAAAAGTACACTTGGTCGGGTTTAACTTCATGTTGTACTTGTTTAAGCCTGCGAAGCATGTTGCCAGATGATTGACGTGGTAATCTTCCGAGGTGGACTTGACGAGCATGTCGTCGATATAGACCTCCATCGTTTTGCCGAGTTGGTCGCGAACATGCGATTGACTAGAAGCTGATACGTTGCCCCTGTATTCTTGAGTCCAAATGGCATCACCTTGTAACAGTAGGTGCCACGGTCGGTAATAAATGAGGTCTTCTCGCGATCTTCGGGATGCATCATGATTTGGTTGTATCCTGCGAAGGCGTCCATGAACGACAATAGATCGTGTCTGGCGGTTGCTTCGACGAGCTGGTCGATGTGCGGTAGAGGGAAGCTGTCCTTGGGGCATGCTTTGTTGAGATCGGTGAAGTCAACGCACACTCGCCATTTGCCATTCTTCTTTCTGACTACTACTGGGTTTGCCATCCAGTCTGGATACTTCACTTCGGTGATCGAGCCTGCCTTTGAGAGTCTCTCTACTTCGTCATTCACAGCTTTGGCACGTTCGGGGCCGAGCTTCCTTCTTTTTTGCTTGATCGGTTTGAACACTGGGTCAACGTGCAGCTCGTGGCATGCGATTGACGGGTCGACTCCAGTCATATCGCTGGTGGTTCAGGCGAAGGTTGTGGCGTTTTCCTTGAGGAATTCTACGAGCCTATCTCGCAGATCTTCGCGAAGGTCAGCTCCTATGCCCACGCAACGTTCGGGATCGCTGATGTCGATGTTGATTTGAACGACATCATCCTTCTGTGGTCGGTTGGGCGGTGGCAGCTCGATTCGTGGCTCGGAAACTAGGTAAGCCTGCGACTTATGGCGTAGCTTATGCTCGATGCGGAAGCATGTTCGGGAGATCCGCTGGTCGCCACATAAGGTAAAGACACCGAACGGTGTAGGGAACTTGACGCATTGATGGTAGGTTAACGGGACCGCTCTCATCTTGTGTATCCATGGTGTTCCGAGGATGACATTGTATATTGCTGTTCGGTCGACGACCACGAACTTGATGAGCTTGGATATTCTGCCGACGTAGACGGGGAGCTTGATCGTCCCGATCGTGGTGATCGAATCACCGTAGAACCCTGTTAACGGCTTTGCAGATGGCTTGATACGATAGTTACTGAGCTCCATGCATTGTAACGTTTCTTTGAAGATTAGGTCAACCGAGCTTCCGGTGTCGACTAAGATCTTGGAGACTTCGCAGTCTCCTATGCGCATTGAACAAGTGGATCGTTGTGTGGTCGGTCTACCCCTTCTCCATTTTGGTCGGTGAAGGTGATGTCACTGCCGTTCTTGAGATCGTCGCCACTGTTTCTTTCCCATTGATGATGAGTCGCTGCTCGGCGTTCATATTCCTTGATTGACCGTACCGAGTCGTTGACCAGTGGTAATCCTCCCATTATCATGTTTATGCGTCTTCTCAGTGGGGGTGTTCCTTTCTTATCCTCCTCGTCATGAGCTCGCTTGTTTGCAGCTGCTGTGTTCGCGTCTATCTGCTCGATTTCCTCAGCAAAGGTTAATTGCTTCTTCCTCTCTTCTTGAACGAGTTTGAAGCGTTCGGCTTCATTCTTCGGATGCGACACCTGATTGATCTGCTCCGGGGGAGGTTGGTTGCGGTTTAGCATTAGCTTCTTGCCGTCCTTTTGATAATCAGCGTAAAGGAGAGCTTGAAGGTTTCTTCACTCGACAGTACCGTGACCTGCTAGTTGATGATAGTCGCAAAAAAGCTTGCTCTTGTCGCCTCGAACGAATTTATTGTTCCACGGCTTGCCTTGACTTTGATCTTGATAACCTTAGGGCGGGCGGTCCTTCTAATGGTCTTGAGGTGGGCGATCTTGGCGATGGCCTTGGGAGGGTCGCTCTTATTCTTGCTGGTAGTCCTGCGATTGATCGCTGACATAGTAGGACGATTTTCCTTTTCTTGCGATATCGTCCTCCTTCGTCCTTTTGTAGTCTTGATCGTAGTGTTGGCGCGGCCCGTACTGTTCGATGCTTTTCTCTGCTTTTTCATTCGTGTTGGAGTTCTTTGGTCCGAAATTTTTTGCAAAGGTTTCCTTTTCTTCTTCGAGGTCGATGAAGATTGTTGCTCGGTGGAGCGCATCTTCGAGCGAGCTCGGCTTGTTTTTATTTAACTCTTCGCGGAAGCTTGATTCTTACCATAGATCGTTCCTCAGTGCGGGCAGACCTTCACTGTCGGTGATTGAGATCTTAGCGAGGATGCTCATGAAGCGGGTGATGTATGACCGAAGACTCTCCTTCGGTCCTTGCGAGATGGCCCAGAGGTCGACGTTAGATACTTCTTCATGTATGTACATCGAGTAGTGCTTGAGGAATGCATGCATTAGATCTTGATAGCCATCGATTGAGTTCGGTCCTAAGAGAGAGAATCAATCTAAAGAGGAGCCGGTTAGGTGTTCGACGAACAGTTGGCAGAATCCTGCATTACGCTCTCCGAGACTGAACTTTGTTCGTCCCATTGCAATACGGAAGGCTGTCAGAAATTCCCTTGGGTCGGATTTTCCGTCATATGTCATCATCTTGATCTTACTTGCTGAAGTTGGATGCTCGACTTGGATATCCATGAGCCGGCGAGTGAAAGGAGTGTTTTGGGTTTCTTCGAGCACGCGGTCGATCTTGGGTGCCGAGCTGATAGCTTGATAGACCTTTGACGTCATATTCTTCAGCATTAACTTCAGGTCCTCGATCTCGCTGTTTCTATAAGCATCGTATGCTGAGCTGTTCGGGATTTTAGTGATGGGATGTTGATCGTCGGTCTCTTCGGTTTGCTGACCCGAAGGATGGGAGAATGCTCGTCCTCCTTGTCCAGCGTTCGTGGTCGGCGATTCCTCAAACAAGGTACGTTGAAGGCGTGGTATGGAGTTCATGCGAGGCGCAGATGACTGTTGGCCTGATGCTTGTTGGTCGCTAATTTTCCCTTGGCAAAGTGCTTGTGCTGTGACGAGCTGATCAAAACGTGTGTTGCTTCCTCGGGACAGTTCGTCCACTTGAGTCATTAGAGCCTTTAGTAGGACGGACATGTCCTGCTCGTTGGATTGGTCATCTCTAAATTGCCGAGCTTGATCGGTCCTTGGGGGTATTTCTGTGTTCGGCGGCTGGACGATCGGGTTGGTTACCTGAGAAACGTGGTGAGTCTTGTCGGGTTGACCCTTTGCTTGCGAGGTCGTGCCCGAACCTGATTTGTCTGGTACGATGATGAAATCCTTGATCGGCGTGGGTCCTGTCATTGTCGAACTTGTCCGTTAGTGAAGAAAAACTTTAATTCCCTACAGACGGCGCCAATTGTGATAACCAAGTTCGTCACAAAGGTTAAATGCTCGTCTTGCTCGGGAGAGCTGACTTGCTCGAGGATTCGTGGGTTAAAGTTTGTCTTAGAGAGGAACTGATTAAGTTCGTGAACGAATAGGAGAGAGTGAGCTGCTCGGTAACGAGCGTGTTTTTGATTAGATGTAAAAGAGAGTCCGAGCAAGTCAAGAGACGAGCTCGAGTTACAATTCGGGAAGTATTAACTGTAGAGAGAGAGAGAGAGAGTAGTGAGAAGTGCACAAATCCCAAAAAGTTGCATTTATGTACAATTGCGACTCCTATTTATAGTAAAATACGGTCATACTTTTTACAGGCCGTTGACTCCTTGTCGAGCTCGTGCGGATAGGCCGTACTTAATGACGAGATGGGCCAAGCCGAGGTCATCTTTGTCTGTTAGTGGAACCGAGCTGATCCGAGACCGCGAGCCGAGCCGAGGAGAGGATAGTCTATGAGCCGAGCCGAGCCGTTGGTGACGAGTTCGGTTTTTAGATGAATACCTTTGTTCGGGCCTCTTGTTTGTTGGACCGAGTTTTGTTTCTGTTGGACCGACTTTTGTCCAGAGAATAAGTATTGAGCCCTGCTAAGTGGATGGGTGCTAAACCCATATATAACACTAACTAATGGAACTTTATGGATTTGTCTAAACTGGCATGACTTTGCATTCTCCTTCAATTCCAAACTCTACGCTATAGGTAGGAACAAGTAAAGCTTTACAAGACTAGACGACAGACAAACTTCCGCTTCTGCGTGTGTGTGTGGGGTGGGGTGAAGACAGGTAGTTATAGACAAAAGTAAAGTAGTGTTCACTACCATTATAATGAGCAATTTGATAAACTAGTTTTGAAATGGGCCTAAACCTAACACGGGCTAAGTTTTATATGTTTTTACACGCTGATGGATGGCATTGGCTGGCGACCGGGACTTGCTATCACCGGTAAAAGGACAAACGGTGGGGCCGACGAGGTTAGCCGTGATCCAGCTATTCCGGCTGAGCATATTGATCTTTGCCAAAAGGGAAGGCCTACCTAAAACGACCTGAATAATCTTTTCTTCATCTTGTTACATTTTTTTCGTTATGATCTATTTTTTTTTTTTTTGGTCAACCGTTATGATCTATTATAATACTACAAATCAAAGATTAATAACCCAGCAAATGACAAATGGTGTTGTTGGATGATTACATACCGAAGCTGGTAATGATGAAGACACTTTGACATTTAAGTCCAAATAAATATCAAGACACTTTAGTGTCTCTTCACACTTGACCAAAGCTCTAAAGAAAAAGACAAAAGAGTAAAGAGGAGAAAAAAAAGAGAGCAGAGAACGAAATCAATGGCGGTTTCCGTTCCCATTCTCGCCGTCGTCACTGCCCTTGACCTCCTTGCTTTCGTTTTCGCCTTCGGCGCTGAACGACGCCGTAGCACCGTACTATTCTGTCTCTCTTTCTATTTTTGTTTCCTTTTCTTCGATTTATCATTTCTTGTATCTCTTTTGTACAGGCTGTGGCTGTGCCGGATCAGTACGATGAGAAGACTTTCTGTATGTACGGAACAGAGGCGGCGACGGTGTACGGTATGTCGGCGTTTGGGCTGCTTCTTGTTAGCCAAGCGGTGGTTAACGGCGTTACAAAGTGTCTCTGCTTCGGAAAGGGTCTTGTTACTGGTACTTCTTACACTGTCTGGGCTACTGTCTTCTTCGTTGTCTCTTGGTAAGATGTAAACCCTTTGCTCTCTAATTTTCGATTTCCTTTTGTGTTGAATTTAAGCAGATTCAGGCTTAACCAAGATTTGAAATAGAATGATATATAAAGGATAGTTTGTGTTTCAAATCTTGATTAGGTCTCTTGATTGCCATTGCAAGTCATAAATAAAGTTAAAAATTTGAACTTTGAGGAGCTGATAGTTTCTTCTATTTTGAATCTGAGCTAAGAGAAAGTTGTATATGATTTTGATTGTATATTCATGGGTTTCAACTTTGAAGCGAAAAAGGCAACTTCTTTTTTATTCAATGGCTTGTTTTGATAAAGTCTTCCAGATATGTATGTAGCTAAGATAATGATTTAAAAGTCACTTTGTTGCAAACTTAAATTCGTGTGCCTTATGAATAGCTCGATAGGCAGATTACTCTTTCGCAGAAAATCGATAGGTGTAGCATGTAGGCTTATTTGGTTGCACACAATCTGTGATCTAACCAAACTATGTCGATTCTATAAGAGCCTTACGACAATAATGACTAGGTAGTTGATCTCTGTCTATCTTTGAGTAGTTTCGTCTTAATCATTTCATATTGTGCTTATAATCGGCTACTTCACAGGGTAAGCTTTTTAGGTGCTGAGGCGTGCTTGTTGGCTGGATCAGCGAGGAACGCTTACCACACCAAAAGTAAAGGCATCTACCAAGGAAAAGAGCTTTCGTGTGCCATCTTACCCGTTGGAGTCTTTGCTGCTGGAGCTGCTCTGACTCTCATGTCTTTGATTGCAACCATTCTTTACTACTTGGCTCATTCTAAGGCTGACACTGGTGGATGGGAGAAGCATCACAACGATGGGATCGGCATGACTACTCCTGCAGATGCTCCAAAGCAACAGAACACAGACTTCGACAAGGTTTAACCAATACCTGTTTCGTCTTATGATAGGTATGCTTTTTAAGACGGGTATAAACTATATAAAATGTTGTGTTGTTATAATTGTTCATATAAACATGTATTCTCAGATGTAATGTTTGTTGGCTTATGTATGTCTGTTTATGAGGAACTTGGCTTCTCATCATCTTAGCTTCCCACTTGACCACGCTATATAGGGATGTTAACAATCAGGTTTATAAATGGGCTTGGCGTAAACCGTTAGGCCCATTATTAGGCTTATTATTAGGCCCATTAAAAACATGTCTAGCCTCAGCTTGGAATATACTTGTATGAGAAAGAGTTGTTGTTAAAAAAAAAAAAAAAGAGAGAGAAAGAGTTTAAACAAAGAGCTATGATCAAAATGCTAATAGCTTTTTCGAATACATTTTTCATCTCTAGTACAAGTAATGAAGGATTCCTCACAAGGTATTACAGTTACTTTACTTGTGCAATAAAATAAAAAGATGAGATTTGCAACATGCTACCTTTCCCTTTTTCTCAAATCTATTTCTTCTTTATGAATCCAAGAACAAGTCCTTTCTTATCTATAAAAACATTTGAATCTTAGAGCTAAGCTAACAAAAAGGCTACTGTTGTTAACCATAAAGCGCGAAACCGAAACAATCATGGCCATTAACCTGTCTGAAAGTGATGAACATGGAGCTTCTTCATTGAGAAGACGAAGATCTCTGTACCACAATCTAGGAGGAGGACACTGTAACATATATCTTTCTTTAGTTACATTCATTTGTGTTCTATAATCTTCCTATATGAACCAGGTTTTATCTTGAAATGTTGTAGTTGCTGATATAATGTTCTGGAAAAACAAGAAAGAATCAGGAACAATCTTGGCGGATTTCACATTGATTGGTTCTTGTTCGAAGTGGTTGAGTATCCTTTCATCACTTTCCTCTGCCAGATACTCTTGATCTCCATCTTCATATTCCTCATTTGGTCGTACATTGGCTCTTCAGAACTAATCCAGAGGTAAAAACATTAACACTTTGATTCTTGTTTATGGAACCGAGTACTCAAAGAACACGCCATTTCTTGCAGGCAACCACCAAGTATTGACGATCTAAATATTTTGGAATCAACTTGGAGGTCTTGTTAGACAAGATAAACTGGTTCATCATCAAATTGTATGATATTTCAAGTGGAACAGACTTCAGACTCCTAGTTTTGGTATATACATGCGCCTTAATATTCCAGAAATATTAATTTCATTTCAAGATTGTTTGGATTGAAAACTTGTGTCACATTGTGTTTCAGGCCGTTTTTTCATTGTGGATATTATCAGTCGTTGGTAACTATTTCAGCTCTCTAACTCTGTTATACATTGGTGAGTCTTTATGATTTTATCTACGTGTAGACTTTGCTATATGACATGATCAGGAGCCAAAATGTTAAACTGTGATTTTTTGGTGAAGTATTTGTGGTTCTGGAGACGATACTATTAGGGACATAAGTCCGGTAGTTGGAAAGAATCCTTAGTAATATATAAGTGATATAGGCCACTCCACTTATCACCAATTAATAGGAGATATACACGAGACTGTTCAAGTGTTCTTAGGGTTCTTGGTGAGTGATCAAACGAGTGTGTGCAACTGTTGTTGTACGGTAAGGACTTGGGGTAGATTATGAATTGGTCAGTCTCGATTCACTATTGTGAAGTCGTGTAAAGCTGATTGAACAAGATTCTTTGTATTCAGTTCAAGTGATTTCTAGTAAAGTGCTTATTGGTATATTGATTGTGAAGTATTTCAAATTGAGGTGTTCTCTGAGTTTTCATTTGGTATCAGAACGAAAAACCTTTAGATTTCTAAATCGTTAATCAGGTTGAGATCTTGAAGAGAATATGGATACAAAGGAATTCATTGCGATTCAGAAACCCATCATGCTTGATGAAGGGAACTTTGGTCACTGGAACGTTCGTATGAGACATGTGATTCAAGCTATTGATGAAAGTGTTTGGAATGCTGTTTTAAATGGTTGGTCAGAACCTCACGAGATTCTGGAAGACAAAACCAAGGTAGTAAAACCTCTTGAAAAGTGGACCGAAGAAGAAAGAAATGCATCAAAGTTCAATTCGAAATTATATCAACAATCATGTCTGCGGTTAGTACGAAGCAGTTCAAGATATTTCAAGGTTGTGAATCTGTTAAAGAAGTTTGAGAATACTCTGGTAAATCATTTTGAAGGAGATGCGAGCATCAAACGCCTTAAAGAATGTAGAATTTCAAAGCCTTACACACATACACACACATATATATATTTTGGATCCAAACTCTATTTATTTTAACATATTTTCAAAAATTTAGCATCATATACTGTATAATTGGATTTTTTTATGATATGTTTATCTAAAAAACAATTTGTAACATTCCGGTTTGATAGATGCATAGATGTTTAAAAGAATTGATATGATTATCTATTTCGCCAAAATGCACTTATCTTTTCGGTCAGTTGCCCATAAAGAACTCCAAACTTAAACGTACTTGAACTGAACTAGTTGAATTATGGTTGACTTAGTGGGAAGTGATTCGCGTTATCGTGCGAGTGAGGAAAAATAACGAAAAAAATCATGTGGGGATTGCAGGGACAATAAACAAGTGTTTAGAGCCTCCCAGACTAACAATACGGCCGTCGGACGAAGGTGGGCCCACAAATGGGGACGGTCGATGCGTTACAAGTGGCATCAGACCCGAATCCAAAAACGTGTGTGTTTTCAGTGAGAGCTCACACTATCAAGGATAACAATCATGGTGTGCAACGAGGGCATTGGCGGTGATTGTAATATCTTAGTTTGTGATATATGCAGTTAAAAGAATTGATTTGGATACCTATGTCACCAAAGTGCACTTACCTTTTCGTTCACTTGTCCAGTGAGAACTCCAGAGTTAAGCGTGCTTGAACTGGACTAGTTGAATAATGGATGATCTACCGAGAAGTGATTCGCGGTATCGTGCGAGTGATGACAAAGCACGGGGAAAAGTCGTGTGGTGATTGATGGGACAGTAAATAAGACATTAGAACCTCCATTTCCTGAGTCCTAATCATCCATTTCAGGCCAAGGACGTTGCAAGGAAGTTCATAAATGAAGTTGTAAATCTTCAAGGATTTCTTTAATCTATTGTATCAGACCGTGATGCTGTGTTTCTAAGCGCATTTTGGAAGGATTTGTTTCAAATGGCAGAAATGAAGTTGAAGTTTATTTCAGCATTCCACCCACAGACTGATGGGCAAACAGAGGTGCTTAACCGTTGCCTAGAAACATACCTCAAATGTTTCACATCCTCACATCCTCGTACATGGCATCTTTTTTTAGGCTGGACTGAACTATGCTATAACACATCCTACCATACAGCTTTAAAAACATCTCCATTTCAGGTGGTGTATGGGAGAGAACCACCAACATTACTTAGGTTTGAAGAAGGTTCTACCAGGAATGTAGAAGTGGAGGAATTGTTGAAAGAAAGAGATGCAGTGTTGAGTGATATAAAACAGAAGTTGATTCATGCTCAGCAACTCATGAAGAACAATGCGGATAAGCACATGAGAGATGTAGAATTTCAGGTGGGAGACACAGTTTATCTGAAGTTAAAACCGTACAGACAACATTAAGTAGCTCGTCTAGTGTGTCAGAAGCTCTCTGCAAAGTACTATGGTCCATTTACAGTACTAGAACGCATTGGGAAAGTGGCATATAGATTGGAGCTACCACCTGAGACTAAGATCCATGCTGTCTTTCATGTCTCCCAACTAAAAGCAGTAGTGGGGAAGAAATATCAGGTTTTACCCTTGCCAAAACTGACTTCGAAGATTGATGATAAGCTGATCGCTCCGGAAGAGATATTGACAACACGTTATACTGATAAAGGCAGTTTGGTGCTTTTGGTCAAATGGACAAATTTACCAAGTGAGGATAATTCTTGGGTATTGTATAAAGACTTTTGTGAGCAATACCCAAATTATAAGCTTGGGGACAAGCTTCATGTTAAAGAGGGGGTATTGATAAGCTACCGCAATGCTATTATCGCAAGAAGAATAAGGCATCGAGCAACGAAGTGAGAAGAGAAGGAGAGGATGACGTGGACAATTATTCAACGGCAGCAACAACCGTCAACAACAATGGTTGACCATCGGTTGATCAGTCAAAGACGCAAGAAGAGGAAGAGAATTGTTGTTAGTCGTTGAGAGTATAAATAAGAGAGAATTGAGCTCATTTGTTCTTAGCTTTGATTTGTTGAACCGAGACGTGAGTTTTGAGGGAGAATTCGTTTGGGTTAAGCCAACGAACTCCATTGTTTCTCAATTCAAAATGTACATTCTTTACATTCAATTTCATACTTCGATTCTGAGATTGTGATTCGAGTTAGCTACTTGATTACATGAGATTACATAGCTAAACTCTATCAAGAACCCGTATATATTTCGCTGAATGTACCATTACCCCCATGTCCTGTCCATCTGTTGGAGTCGAAACTCCTTTTGTCCCATCAAACCCATCCAAAGTTCCTCCAGTGCCCATCAAGCATTAAAAGCCATAAAACCCGAGCTATCAACCAAATGTTTGCCAAAACTGTAATGCCCCTGCATATCACGTTGTCTGTGATAAATGAGATGGTCACGAGATCGGAGTGCGCGTCTTGCTCGAGAGTTGACGTGTTTGGTCCGGGGGAGTCAAGTTAGTCTTAAGAGAGAACCGACTAGATTCAGAGATAAACGAGAGTTGAAAGCATGTTCGGGATGATTTATTGGAGGATTACGTTCGGGATTGTTCGAAGAGTTATGTGTTCGGCAACGAGCGTGTTTCGTATTCAGATTCCCGAGCAGGCCGAAAGACGTGCTCGGTTTACAGTTCAGGAAATTGACTCTAGAGAGAGAAAGTAGTAAGAAGTGCACAGATCCCAAAAAGTTACATTAATGTACAGTGACGACTCCTATTTATAGTAAAATATGGTCGTACTTTTTACAGGCCGTTGACCGCTTGTCGAGCTCGTGCGGATTGGGCCGTACTTGGTGATGAGATGGGCTGAGCCGTACATTCTTTTGGCTGTTAGCGTAGCCGAGCCGGCTTGTTGTCGTTGAGCCGAGCCGAGCCGATGATGATAAGCTTGGTTCGGGCGTGTATGTTCGGGCCCTTATTGCTCGTTGGGCCGTTCTGTTTTTGTTGGGCCGACCCTTGTTCAAAGAATAAGTATTGGGTCTTCTAAGTGGATGGGGTGCTAAACCCATATATAACAGTAAGCCCCCCCCAGTTCGTTGATCTTCGTAGTTCTTGAAGTCGACGGATTTGGTTAGTGTTTTAGTTGGGCCGATACTTATTCGGTGTAGGTCTGGTCGGGCGGTTGGATTCGCTTGCTTCGTTGCTTCTTGCTCGGGGAGCTCAAAAAGGTTTTTTGGGAAGCAGCTGGATACTGAAGAGTCGCACCGTTGTAATGATAGTACCTATAAACGCTGGAAGCTGAAGGGTTGCGTAGGGGTCATCATTGCGCTTGTCTCGAAATTCCCCCGCTTGGCTTATATATATCGCGCTCCGCTCTTCTCCGATTTCATTTCTCTCCTTCTGCAGGTATTTTGCTCTCCCTTCTCTCTAGAATTTGCTTTCTCTCTCTAGTTTTGTTGTATTAGTAAGTCATGAGAATTGACTCCAGTTCAGTGTCGTCTTCGGGTCGGGATCTTCATTCGGTAAGGTTATCCGAGGGTGATTCTGCTCAACCTAGTTCGTCCGTTGCACGGCAAGGTTCTTCATCCAGCTTGGGGCGAACAGAGGTCATTCCCCAAAATCCCGAGGATAACCGAGCTCGGACTCCTTCAGCTTCGGGTAGCGTGCAGAGCTTTCGAGTGCCGTACTTGATAGACTCAGAGGACGACGGTGCTCGGCCTTGGCTCCTTCCACCGGTTCAGAATTTAGGTTCCCTCCCAGTGAAAGCGGAAGCCGTGACCATAGTGGATCAGGCGCGGTGCGACAGGATGGTACTGGAGCCGAGGAGGTCTAAGAAGGCTCGGAAAACACAGCGAGGGGTTGTGGACGGCTCGGAGAAGAAGGCGTCCCGTTCGTCCTGTTCTTGCAACGAAGTGCTCGGACGACGATTTGAATTGGGTAAGGGACAATTGTGCTTCTGGGGGTGCTGGTCGGCTCGAGCTCCGTAAACCCGAGCCGCATGAGAGGCCTTGGGACTGTCCGGAGGGATGGATATGCTTGTACAATTTTTGGTTTAAGGACGTCCATCTGAGGTTTCCTTTGCCGAGGTTGCTCGTGGCCTATTGTGAGGAAAGGAGGATCGCCCTGTCCCAGCTGTGTCCGGCTGCTGTTCAGAACCTGGTCGGTTCTATGATTTTGGCCTCCGAGTGCGGCGTGGATATGACTCTTCGGTTTTTCGAGGAGATAACGACAATTTCGACGAACCCCACTACCGTTGGGACTCGTTATGTTTGTATGAGGACTCGCTTTGGAGAGAAGGTCGTCATAGGGAAACTGTCGAAAGTCGACGATTGGCAGGATCGTTACTTTTATGTTCGGGTCAATTCAGCCTCGGTTCCCGACCCTGAGAGGCCGTACAGGATGCTTTGGAATCATCTCCATGGTAACCTTTTCTGCTTTGCTCGTTCCTCTAAATAGACTAACTCATGCTCGTTCTTCTTTTTTGTAGATCGTCATTCCTTTGATCTCCCGGCGCCGGATAGTTTTTTATCAGATCTTCACAATCTTGTTGCTCGGGGGATTCAGAAGTGGCCGGACGTTCACGCTAATCAAGTCAGGCGGGCTGTAGAGTATCTAGACGGAGGTACGTTCTTCTCTTCCTCTTCCTTTCCCCCTTTTTTGTTTACTCGGGTTTCCTTAATATTGGTTTTCGTAGGTTGTTGTCTTCGTTCGGTCGAGTCGTTAGCCGAGTACAACAATAGGCCTCTCGTTCCAGTTGTCCAGAAGAAAAGCAGGAAGAAGAAAATGGGTCGTATGGATCTGGAGATTGTGAATTACGTCGAGGAGAACCTCACTAGTCGGACGGAGAACCCTGTTGTGGAGCAGGAGAATCCTTCTGGACAACAGGTAAATCCTGTTGCCCTGGACCCGAACCGACCATTTTCACCATGGGTTGGGGAGATCCCCTCTGGGATGTTTTTTGTGAACGAATATCATCGAGATTTGTTTCGTCAGGTGTGCGAGGCGGTCGAGGCGGTCGAGGCTCATAAGAAGAAGAAGAAGAGATCGTGAACCGAGGACACGGCTACCACTGAGCCGGGGACTCCTTTTGTCCCTGAAGATGGTCGGGAGACCGAGGAGACGACCGATGTTCCTTCCTTGGCGAGGAAGAAAAAGAAAAAGAAGACTGTTGCTACCGAGGACCAAATGATTGATGCCTCCGAGCATACGGACATTGGTGGGGTGGGTCTGGCAGTTCTTCCCGATGTTGCGGGTACCCAGGTTGGGGATACTGAGGGTCCGGGTGTTGGTGGGGCGACTCTTTTGGAGCGTCCAGATGGCGATCTGGCCGTTGACCGAGGTGAAATGGATGGTCGGGAGGAGAAAGAAGATTCTGATCCTCAAACCGAACAGTCTATTCCAAACTTGGACGACATTGCCGGGCTCACTTTTCTAGGTGGGCCGGGTGAAGGGGTGTTCACGGACTACGGCTTCTCCGTGAGGTATGAAGGCTCAAAGCCGCTCCTTTGCGATGTGGAGGCCTGTGCTGATTTGCTTCGGTTGCTGAGAGATAGTCCCCCGAGGCCGTTGCCTCCTGTTGGCCATACACATTTTCCCGAGCGTAAGGGAGCAGCGGCTAAGGATTTTATTCGGGTGAGTTTTTTGCTTGTTTTCTTGTCGGCGGATCAGTTTTGACCTAGTTTCGTGTTTCAGGGTTTCGCCAACTACAATCTCGTCTTCGACGAGTACGAGCAGAGGCAGGTTGATCTTGAGAGAATGATCAGTAGCTTAAAGAGGGAGCTCGGTAAAGCCGGAAGGTCCCTTACCGGGCTCGAAGGATACCACGAAGCAGCGGCTGCTACGGAGGCGCTCCGTTGCTCCCTCAAGGTCGAAGAAGAGAAGGTGTCGACTTTGGAGGCAAAGATTGCTGATCTTTCCACCGAGAATGCTCGGTTGGAAGTTGAAAATAGACAGTGCCTTGCCGACTGCTCGAACGCTCGGGCGGAGGCTGATGAGTTGATAATTCGGGTGTCCGACCTGCAGGGTAAGCTCGAATCCGAGTGTGCTCGGCTAAGATCTTCTTGTACGCGCGAAGTTCTGAAAGAGCGGGAGCGAGTCTCGGATAAGGTGCAAGCTCGGCTCTCTAAGATCAAGAAAGCCAACGAAGAGAAAGAGCTCGGGAGGAGGACCCAGGTACTGATGAATCAAGCTGCTGCGGTTGCGTCTATGTTGGAGGCGCTTGTCAAAGAAGGGTTCGCTATCCCCCCTGATAAGATAGCCAAGGCTTATTCTGATTTTGCTCGTTTCAAGCAAGAGCTCGTCTCGATTCAGTTCACCGATTTGGTTGATGGGGACTTTGTCATGACTCCTCTGTAGGAATTTCTAGCAGTTCCTAATCCAATTAGGCAACCCTGGTCTGAATTCCAAGCCTAGGATCTAGGGTTCATATAATCGAATCATTAGGATCTCAGGATTACCTGGTTATTAGCAGCGAAAGGTTTTGCAGATAATCGAGATCACGAAGCACCTCAAACGCTGTGCCTCTACTGGTATCCACACGCACACAAACTGAACAGGAGGGATGCTAGTGCCTTTAGAGATCAGATCTCTCGAGAGGTTTCTCTTACCTTTCTGGTGGCTGTGAATTAGGTTAGATTGGTGTTTAGGTCGACCATATATCTTATATATGTCGACTTAAACCACAACCGAATTAAACAATGATTAAACCGATTTTAATCTGGCAATTCGCGAGTTGTGTCGACCGACACACTTGATGTGTCGATCGACACTGCCCCAGAAAATTGGTATCAGATGCATATCAAATATGCATTCATCAGATCATTACATTAATGATCAACCTCGTATACTACGTCCATTTTGCTTAGGTTTGTGACCCTGTAGGATCATATAACACTAGCAATGAGTTCTAAACTCATTGATCATAAGTGGCTTCTAGCAAAGCATTATGACTGCCTAGTGTCATATGATTGTCTCATCTCGACAATACGACTTTCACTTAAGAGCAAGTACAATAGATTTCAGGACATTCCCAACAATCTCCCACTTGTACTGGAATCATCTATTCCCATAAACCCTTCGTCACTAAATATCGATCTGGCATAAGGCAAGATCTGTGTCACCCTTATTTAGCCAAGATCATGTTCATCGAACTCCGATTTATACTGACAAGACAAACGAATGACAATCACCTCGTTTGAGTGTGGCCACACATTTCTCAGTATCAAATCTTCGATGGGCCTTGAGATAATTATCTCCTGTTATATAGGAGGGACAAATTCCATCTTGTTCCATCCCTGTTTCTTCACACGTTTCATGATACGCCCAATCAATGCCTTTATAGTCACCAGTTACGGCTGACGTTTGACAAGATTAAAGCGGACCAATTCATATGTAAGAAAACATGATGAACTCAGGTCTAAGGACTTTACTCTATAGTCATATTGAAAACTCTCATGACACTTATATAACTATCCCGTAGAGTTCTCATCAGTGGGTCATGTCCGATCATGTGTTCTTTAACACATATCTATGTGATTGACTTTAATACTCTTATTAATGACTCCGTGAAACTTAGCCATCAGTCACCTCACATACTAGTCTCATGCGGTTGTTAATGTCCCACTTTAACAACCTTGACCAGGGACCTTCTTAATTTATGTCATTTATCACTTATAGGGTTTCATGATCAAGTCACATACTTGATGACCTATAAAATGTCATAAATTACTTTGGGACTATTATTTAATAACATAATTAAATAATACTGATGTCAGAATTCATTAACATAATCATATTATGTTTATATGAACATCATATCATAACTAAGATCAACAACAACAACTCCCACTAAAATTAAGATCACATCTTAAAACATCTAATGCATGTAGCAGTTGTCTGAACCTCATTCGCTCTTGCTCAGCGTGTGTCGAAGGACACTGCGTCTTGCTAAGAGTAATGCCAAGCGTCATTTGCATGAAGCCCTTCTTGGAATTGTGCATATTGGACCTGTGCAAGACCTTATCACCATAAGTATCTTGACACAATCCAATTAGCTTGTCCAATCTATCTTTATAGATTCTTATTCCAAGAATGTATACGGTTTCTCCCATATTTTTCATCGAAAAACAACTTTCGAGTAAAGTCTTAACAGACTAAAACAATGGATATTCATTTCCGAGAAGTAGTATGTTATCAACATACAATACTAGAAATGCAACTGCGCTCCCACTAGTCCTCTTGTAAACACACGGTTCCTCTTCGTTCCTGACGAAGTCAAACCTTTTGACCGCTTTATCAAAACGAAGATTTCAACTCCGAGATGCTTGCTTCAATCCATAAATGGATTGATGAAGCTTGCATATCTTCCTAGCTTCATTAGGATCAATGAAAACTTCAGGTTGTGTCATGTACACATCTTTTTCCAGAATTCCATTAAGGAAAACTGTTTTCACATCCATCTGCCAGATTTCATAACCATTATGAGTGGCGGTTGCTAGGAGAATCCGAATGGACTTAAGCATAGTGACTGGGGAATAGGTTCCTTCATAGTCAATACCATGAATTTGCTTGAAACCTTTTGCCACCAACCCAGCTTTGTATATCAGAATATTACCATTTTCGGATTCAGGGCTCATCATTGCTTCTTCAAAATTCGCAGGCCCGTCACTTTCAATGATCAACAGATCATGGCAATTGGTCACGAGAAATCCACATTTCTCGGGTTCGTGACGGATCCTTTCGGATCTTCGAGCTTCAGTTTTGTGTAAAAGTCGGGCACATATCTCATATGTAGACTTTTACCACGACCTAATTAACCAAGATTTAAACCGTCGTTTATTAAGTCATAAACCAAAATCAATATTTTGGTTCGCGATCTGTGTCGATCGATGCAACTTTTGTGTCGATCGACACTTCTTCAGAAACTCGCCATTTAAATGTATATCGAATATACATTCACCAGATCCTTTATAAACTTTAGGCACCACAGGTGCAGGTTCTACAACTCTTTGTAGATCCAACTGCTGCTCTTCCTCATCAGGTTGAGCAGTCTCCTGTGATTTTCGAATTTCTTCGATTTGTACTTTTACTCCCACTGTTCTTCTTGGAAAGAAAGTCTTTCATAAGAAAACATAGTTCCGAGCAACAAACAATTTGTTCTCGAACTGGTTGTAAAAGTAACATGCTTTGGTTTCGTTAGGACAACCAATGAAGTAGCACTTATCAGATTTGGGTGTGAGCTTATCAGAGATTAAACGTTTTATATAAGCCTCACAACCCCAAATCTTCACGAGATACAAATCAGGAATATTTACAGTCCACATCTCATGTGGTGTCTCTGTAACTGATTTTGATGGAAAACTATTTAGTGTAAACGCAGACGTTTCTAGAGCGTATTCTTAGAAGGATAATGGAAGATCTAAGTGACTCATCATTGATCGAACCATATCTAATAAAGTCCGATTCATGAGGGGTGAATTGCGAAACACTTTCACAATCTCTCAGATGATCACTAAATTCTTGACTTAAGTATTCACCTCCATGATCTCATCGTAGAGTTTTAATACCTTTGCCATATAGATTCTGTACTTCATTTTGGAACTCTTTGAACTTTTCAAAGATCCTGACTTATGTCTTATAAATAAGACATAACCGTGCCTACTGAAATCATCAGCAAAGGTAATGAAGCACTGAAAGTTTTCTCTAGCACTTGTGCTCATCGGCCCATGTACATCCGTATGTATAAACCCCAATAAGCTTCTGGCCCTTTCATTTTGATCGTTCGCAACCTGTATCGACCGACACACCGTTTATGTCGATCGACACTACCTTTGTTGAAGGTGCCATTGTCGTTTTACTTAATAAACAAGATTCGCATTTCTCATATGATTCATAATCAAATGAGCCCAAAAGCCCATCACTATGGATTTTCTGAATCTGTTTCTCATTTATGTTGCCCAAACGACAAAGCCAGAGAAAAGGTTTGATTCGTATCATTTGACTAGAATCTTTTGGTACTAATGTTATAGTCAGGCATGATTTGGGTTTAGAACATAAAGTCCATTCTCTAATGGATTGCTACTATAAAATATATCATTGTAATCAAATGAATAACACTTATTCTTAATTTGAAAACTGATATCCTTCCATATCCAAACAAGAATTAGAAATAATCTTTCTGCTCATAGCAGGTACATAGTAGCAGTTTTAAGTTCAAAACATGCCATAAAAGAAAACAAAAGAAATACTCCTACGGCTAATGCAGCAACTCTTGCTCCATTTCCCACGCGTAGATCCACTTGTCCTTTCTCCATAGTCTTACTTTTGCTCAGGCCCTGCACATTTTCACAAAATATGAGTACCACAGCTGGTATCTAATACCCAATAAGTAGGACTATAAGAAGTAACATTTACTTCTATAACATAATACCTGAAGAAGAAGTCTCGTACGTCTTCTTCAGCTTCTCATAATCTTCCAAGAATTTATTGCAGTTTCTTTTCAAATGCCCATAACCATTACAATAACGGCACTTAACATCTTCAGAAGGACCAGGTTTAACCTTAGGAGCATGGCCAGACTCGCTTGGATTCACAATCGAGCTCATCTTGCCATCACCTTTGTTCTTACCAAGTTTCTTAAACTTTTTACCCTTTTGTACCATAAGGACATTTGGGGTGTCCTTCTTGATGTTAGGTTCAGCAGTCTTAAGCATCCCATGCAATTCAGTCAACGTCTTCGTCAAGTTGTTCATGTTATAGTTCATAACAAATTGATCATAGCTTGACGGCAGTGACTGCAGAATGATGTCAGTAGCCAACTCTTGGCTAATGGGACAATCCAGTTTCCCCAGGTTATCAATATAACCCATCATCTTAATGACATGAGGACTAACTGGTTCGCCCTTTGGTAGCTTGCACTCAATCAGAGATCTTACCGTCTGGTATCTCTGAGTTCGTGCCTGCTCCTGAAACATACTTTTCAGGCTAGTGATCATCTCTATTGGCGACTCCACGTACTCATATTGCTTCTGCAATTCCGAGTTCATGGTAGCCAACATGAGACAACTCATCCACCACATCATTAGAATTCTTATCCCAAGCATCCTTATCTGACTGCCAGGCATTGGCTCGGTACTTCTTGGGGATAACTTTCTCAAGGACATTGTCCTTCTTCTCCTGTTTGAGAACAATTCTCAAGTTCCGATACCATTCAAGAAAGTTTGATCCATTTAACATGTCCTTCTCAAGGACGGATCACAAGGAGAAATTGTTACGATGGTTTGTGCTAGACATAGCTGGAAAAACAAGGGAGGTTTAGTTATGATGTTCAAGAAATGAGAAGTCTTAACATTTAAGAAAACTCGCATTATATTCAAACAATGTTTCCTCAAATGAATATAATGATCCAAGACCCATACTTCACTAAACTTGAGTGAGCCACTGGCTAGCACCCAAATTTTAGCTATCTAAGTAAGCAACAACCTTGCTATTTATATCCAATATAACTCTTGGTTGTGGATCGACATCTCATGCCCAATCCACCTGATGTCTCTGAGCCCAAAACGATTTTGATGGCCCAGTCAAGTAAACCAATCTCTTCAGTCATGTAATTGTTGATGTCTTGCACTGCAAGTCCATTAACACGATTACCTCCTGTCTTACTCATGTAATTGTGGACACCTTGCACTGCAAATCTATCGCACAATGAAATGAGCCTTAACAGTTTACAAGATTGGAAAGACATCAAGGATCACTTGATATTTGGTTGAGGAACGGAACCTTTAAAATGTTCAGTTTTATTATGTTTTAATTCTTTTAATTAAAATGGTTCATTTTGGTTTGGTTCTGTGATTTCAGATTCAATAACCTACACCATCGGACCTTGTGTCGACCGACACTACTTTAGTGTCGATCGATGCAGGTTAACCAAAACCAATTAGCGATAACCGATCAATCCAATTGATCCGGTTTTATGATAACTAGTCAGCGTCGATCGACACTACATTAGTGTCGGTCGATGCTAACCTAATCAAACCAATCGCAATAAACCGTTCTTAGCGTTTAACCATTATTAACCAAGCTCGATAACCGGTCCAATCCAATCGAACCAATTTATCAATTTCGAGAGGTTTGTGTCGACCGACACAACTCTTGTGTCGATCGACACTAGGCGAAACCTAAGTTTTATTCGGGTTATCCTTCTGTGTCGACCGACACCGGATTGGTGTCGATCGACACATGGCGATAAACCCTAAACGTTTTCAAGCAAAAACCTAAAACTAGATTACTTTCATGAAAACGAATTTTGGCATGTTTGTATCAACTATACAGAGATCCAGATTCAACTAATCTAATCAACATGCTACTGATTCAATGGAAGCCTAAGGCTCTGATACCACTGTAGGAATTTCTAGCAGTTCCTAATCCAATTAGGCAACCCTGGTCTGAATTCCAAGCCTAGGATCTAAGGTTCATATAATCGAATCATTAGGATCTCAGGATTACCTGGTTATTAGCAGCGGAAGGTTTTGCAGATAATCGAGATCACGAAGCACCTCAAACGCTGTGCCTCTACTGGTATCCACACGCACACAAACTGAACAGGAGGGATGCTAGTGCCTTTAGAGATCAGATCTCTCGAGAGGTTTCTCTTACCTTTCTGGTGGCTGTGAATTAGGTTAGATTGGTTTTTAGGTCGACCATATATCTTATATATGTCGACTTAAACCACAACCGAATTAACCAACGATTAAACCGATTTTAATCTGGCAATTCGCGAGTTGTGTCGACCGACACACTTGATGTGTCGATCGACACTGCCCCAGAAAATTGGTATCGGATGCATATCAAATATGCATTCATCAGATCATTACATTAATGATCAACCTCGTATACTACGTCCAGTTTGCTTAGGTGTGTGACCCTGTAGGATCATATAACACTAGCAATGAGTTCTAAACTCATTGATCATAAGTGGCTTCTAGCAAAGCATTATGACTGCCTAGTGTCATATGATTGTCTCATCTCGACAATACGACTTTCACTTAAGAGCAAGTACAATAGATTTCAGGACATTCCCAACATCCTCCTAGCAGCCCAGGTCGGATCGAGGAAAACCCTCCGATGTTCGTCCAAGATCAGCACGGCTCGGATCAAGCATTTCTGGCTTCAGAAGCGGCGGCTAATCTTCGAGCGGCCGGGCTGATTAGTAGCGAGGATCGGGACGAAGACCCTTCCGACGATCCTGAGAATGCGGCTGAGAGTCGGGATGAAGATCGAGCTGTTTAGATCTATAATTTTCCTCCGTTTTTAGGCCTTCTTTTGTAATCGGTCCGTGCCTTGTGCACGTTTTGTAGTGGCTCGGGACTATTTTTTATAATATATAAATTTGGATTCCCGTCTTTTTCCGCGTACTTAAATTTTCATTCCGCGTACTTGACCCTAACCGCGCACTCTTTACGAGTGGCGTACTTGGTTTAAATTAGGTGGGTGAGGAAAAAAAATGAGCGACGTGTTCGGCTCGGCTCACCTTGTAGAAAGGACCATGACAGTTGTGCGAAACTGGTTCGACTTATTTTTTCTGTCAGTCATCCTTGTGCGGGAACTGGGCCCGGCTTACTTGATTGTGGGGTTCGAGACTGTGCTCGTTGTACCACAAGTCGGGTGCGAGTAAGTGCTCGGCTTACCCCTAAGGTCTGATCGGGACATTGTGCGAAATCTATGTTCTGCTTATCTACTGTCGATCAGCCTTGTGCGGGAACTTGGCCCGGCTTAAAATGTATCGAACATTTGGCCAGAATGTCGATTTGTTCGGGTGATTAAAACAAGTTTTTAACTTGATAAAATTTTATTATTAATATAGCTGAGCCTCGTGAGAGGTTGCCTACGTACCCGAAAGGGAATCAAGCCGATCGTAGTTCACTTTACATATTACTCGAACTCGTGTATAGCGAGCTCGGTTTGGAGCGAAATGTTCGTTTTTTTTTTTTTTTTTTTGAGCGCGATGCTCGGCTTTATAGTAGTACCTCTTGAGCTTGTTCGCGTTCCACGAGCGTGGAATGGCTTCTCCCTTCATTGTCACGAGTTCGTAGTTTGCGCCGAGTTTCCCTGTTCGGTACTCCCGTGTGTTTTCGAACACTTTCCGGAGAACGAGGTCACCTTCCGTGAAACGGCGTCCCTTGACCTTTTTGTTGTAGTGTCGGGTGATCTGGTGTTGATAGTTCTGGAGGCGTAGAAGTGCTCGGTCTCGTAATTTTTCTGCTTGATCAATGCTGTCGATGATCATGTTGTTGTTGAGTTCTTCGTGCTCGGGCGCTATGCTCAGGCGTATCGTCGGGACGCACATCTCGGCGGGAGACATAGCCTCCATTCCGTGAGAGAGGGAGAAAGGAGTCTGGCCGGTTGCTGTTCTCGGTGTTGTTCGATGGGACCAGAGGACGCCGTCGAGCTCGTCGGCCCAGAGGCCCTTCTTGCTCTCCATTCGTTTCTTTAGCCCGTCGAGGATCGTTTTGTTGGTCGCCTCGGCTTGTCCGTTTCCTTGCGGGTATCTCAGGGTGGATTTACTTAAGCGAATTTTCCACCTCGCGCAAAATCCTTCGAATAGGTTGGAGATAAACTGGGAGCCGTTGTCGGTCACGATCTCGTAGGGGACGCCGTGGCGACAGATTATGTATTTCCAAACGAACTTTTGAACGTCGAGGTTTTTGATCTCCGAGTAGGATTCAGCTTCGACCCACTTGGTAAAGTAATCGGTCATTATCAGGATGAACTTCTTTTGATGCGAGGCCAGGAGAGGTCCGACGATGTCCATCGCCCATCACATAAATGGGTAGGGTGTGGCTGCGGTGGTGAGGAGCTCGGCTGGCTGGTGTATGCTTGGTGCGTGCCTTTGACATTTCTCGCATCGGGCCACATAGCTTTCGCAGTCGGCGATCATGGTCGGCCAGAAGTGGCCGTGTCGCTTTATCTTTGCGGCTAATGCTCGGCCGCTTGTGTGGTTTCCGCCAGCTCCTTCGTGTGTTTTCTCGGTGACCCATTGGATCTCTTGCCCGTTGATGCAGCGTAAGAGGGCCTTGGACGCACTCCATCGAAAGAGCTCGTCCTTCATCATTACGTATTTCGCGCAGCGGGCTTTCAACCGGCGAGCTGCCCAACAATCCTAGGGAACCTTTCCGGACAGTATATAGTCTTTGATCTCGTCTCTCCAATCAATAATGTCGGTATACTCGGGGTCTGCATATTTAATGACTTCCTCGTTGCTTCTGTGGGCATCGTCCAATCCTTCTTCTTCCTCGGTAATGAGCAGAACGTCTTCGTCTGGTGCTATGCTTGGTCGGGCTATGCATTCGACTGGGATGACTCGGCGGAGGTCGGGATCCGAAGTTGAAGCTAGGGCGGCCAACGCGTCTGCGGAGGAGTTGTCGCTTCTAAGAATTTTTGTTAGCGTAACCGACCCAATTCGTGCGACGATTTCTTGGACGAGCTTTAGGTACAAGTCCATGCGTTCGTTTTTTGCTTCGTATTCTCCGTTGAATTGGTTCACCACGAGCTGGGAGTCGGCGAACGCGTCTACTTGCTTGGCCCCTACCACTTCGGCTAGTCGCAGTCTAGCGAGCAGTGCTTCGTATTCAGCTTCGTTGTTTGAGGCTGGAAATCCTAGGCGGAAGGACTGTTCGATTAATTCGCCGGTCGGGGATGTCAACTTGACTCCCACTCCTGAGCCATTTCTTGATGATGAACCATCCACGAATAGAATCCATTTCTCGTTTGAGCTTTGTCCTTCGGCTATGGTAAGCTCGGCTGGTAGTTCGATGATGAAATCTGCGAGCACTTGGGACTTGGCGCTGGTCCTAGGCTTGTACTCAATATCGTACTCGCTTAGCTCGACTGCCCATTTGGCGATTCTTCCTGATTGGCTTGGACTATGCAATATAGTTCTGATTGGTTGATTCGTGAGTACGACCACCAAGTGTGACTGAAAATAAGGGCGGAGTTTCCGAGCTGAGACGACGACTGCCAGTGCGAGTTTCTCAAGTGTGTTGTAGCGTGTTTCTGCGTCGTCGAAGATCTTGCTGATGTAGAAGATCGGTCTTTGGTCGCCTCGGTCGTCGCGGACGAGTACACTGCTTACTGCCGAGGATGATACTGAGATGTATAAGTACATCGTTTCTCCTTCCTCGGGCTTGGCCAGAATCGGTGGGGTAGAGATGTAGGTTTTTAGTTGTTGGAACGCGTCCTCACATTTAGCGTCCCACTCGAATTTCTTATTCCCTCTAAGGAGATTGTAGAAAGGGAGACACTTGTCCGTCGATCGTGAGATAAATCTATTCAAAGCTGCGACGCGCCCCGTTATGCGTTGGACTTCTCTGGTATTCCTCGGCGACGGCAGCTCGGTGATCGCCATTATTTTCTTCGGGTTTGCTTCAATTCCTCTTCTCGTGACAATGTAGCCGAGGAATTCTCCCGTCGTGACCGCGAACGTGCATTTCGCCGGATTCAGTTTCATTCCGTACTTGTTTAGACTCGCGAAACATGTTGTGAGGTGATTGATATGGTCGTCCGCTGAGGTGGACTTGACGAGCATATCGTTGATGTAAACTTCCATTGTGTTACCGAGCTGGTCGGCGAACATGCGATTCACAAGGCGTTGATATGTTGCTCCCGCGTTCTTGAGCCCGAACGGCATAACCTTGTAGCAATATGTGCCGCGGTCGGTGATAAAGGAAGTCTTTTCTCGATCGTCAGCGTGCATCATTATCTGGTTATATCCTGCAAAGGCGTCCATGAACGATAGCAACTCGTGACCGGTGGTTGCTTCTACGAGCCGGTCGATGTGTGGCAGCGGGAAACTATCCTTGGGACACGCTTTGTTGAGATCGGTAAAGTCTACGCACACTCTCCACTTACTGTTTTTCTTCTTTACCACAACTGGATTTGCCAGCCAGTCAGGGTACTTCACCTCAGTGATCAAGCCTGCCTTTGAAAGCCGCTCTACTTCATCGTTGACAGCTTTGGCGCGCTCGGGACCGAGCTTCCTTCTTTATTGCTTGACTGGTTTGAAGATCGGATCAACATGCAGTTCGTGGCACGCGATGGTCGGGTCAACTCCGGTCATATCACTGGTGGTCCAGGCGAAGGTTGTGGCATTTTCTTTGAGAAATTATACAAGCTTGTCTCGTAAATCGTCGCGGAGGTCGGCCCCTATTCCGACGCATCGCTCGGGATCCTTTATGTCGAGGTTGACTTGTACTACCGCATCCTTCTTCGGCCGATCGGGCGGTGGCAGCTCGATTCGAGGCTCTGCGACTAGGTATGCCTGTGATTTGCGACGCATTTTGTGTTCGATACGGAAGCACGTTCGGGATATCTTCTGATCTCCTCGTAATGTAAATACGCCGAATGGGGTTGGAAATTTTACGCATTGATGATAGGTAGACGGGACTGCCCTCATTTCGTGGATCCAAGGGGTGCCGAGGATGACATTGTAAATAGCCGGTCGGTCGACGACCACGAACTTGGTCAGTTTGGTGATTCGGCCGACATAGACGGGGAGTTTGATTGTTCCAATTGTTTTGATTGAGTCGCCCGAGAAGCCGGTTAGTGGTCTTGTCAATGGCTTAATACGATAATCGCTGAGTTCCATCCGTTGCAACGTCTCTCTGAAGATTAGGTCTACCGAGCTGCCGGTGTCGATCAGAATCTTCTCAACTTCGCAGTCGCCGATTCGCATGGCGACGACGAGTGAATCGTTGTGCGGTCGGTCCACTCCTTCGGCGTCTCGCTCGGTGAAACTTATTTCGTTGCCGATTCTGAGCTCGTCAGTGGCGTTTCGTTGGTAATGCTGGGCGGCCATGGCCCGTCGCTCGTACTCCTTGATCGATCGCACTGAGTCATTTACCATAGGTAGTCCTCCCATAATCATGTTTATACGTCTTCTTGGTGGACGTGCTCCCTCTTAGTCTTCTTCGTCACGAGTTCTTTTATCCGCAGCTGTCGTATTTGCGTTGATTTGCTCAATTTCCTCGGTGAAAGCCACCTGTTTCCTTCGTTCCTCTTGAACGATCCTGAAGCGCTCGGCTTCGTTCTTTGGTTGTGTCACCTGGTTGATTTGCTTTGGGTGAGGTTTGTTGCGATCTAGTACTAATTTCTTCCCGTCTTTTTGGTAGTCGGCGTAGAGGAGGGCTTGAAGATTTCTGCATTCTTCGGTGCTGTGACCTGCTCGCTGATGATACTCGCAAAATAGCTTGCTTTTGTCGGCCCCTCGGACGAATTTATTCCATGGCTTGCCTTGATTTTGACCTTGGTAGCCTTGGGTGGGTCAATCCTGCTGATGATTTTGGGAACGGTCGGGGTGATTTTGTCGATTCTGGTGGGAGCGTTCCTCGTCCTGTTGGTGGTCCTGTAACTGATCGCTGACGTAATACGACGATTTCCCCTTTCTCGCGGTTTCTTCTTCCTTGGCCTTCTTATAATCCTGATCGTAGTGTTGCCGAGGTTCGTATTTCTCGGTGCTCTTCTCGGCTTTGTCCTTTGAAGTCGAACCTTTGGGTCCGAATTTCTTGGCTAGGGTTTCCTTTTCTTCCTCGAGGTCGATAAAGATCGATGCTCGGTGGAGAGCATCTTCCAGTGAGCTTGGTCTATTTTTCTTTAGTTCCTCTCGGAAGCTCGATTCATACCAGAGGCCGTTTCGGAGCGCGGGCAGGCCTTCGCTATCGGTGATCGAGATTTTGGCCAGAATACTTTTGAAGCGGGTGATGTAAGATCGGAGGCTTTCCTTCGGTCCTTGGGAGATGGTCCACAGGTCGGCGTTTGATACTTCCTCCTGAATATACATGGAGTAGTGTTTGAGAAAAGCGTGCGTCAAGTCGTTGTATCCGTCGATCGAGTTTGGTTCTAAACGAGAAAACCAGTCCAAGGCCGAGCCGGTCAGGTGCTCGACGAACAGTTGGCAGTAGCCTGCATCACGTTCTCCGATGCTGAACTTTGTTCGCCCCATCGCGATGCGAAATGCCGTAAAAAATTGTCTTGGGTCGGACTTGCCATCGTAGGTCATCATCTTGATTTTGACCGCAGAGGCAGGATGCTCGACCTGGATGTCCATGAGGCGACGAGTGAAGGGTGTGTTCTGGGTTTCCTCCAGTACGCGGTCGATCTCTGGTGCCGAGCTGATTGCTTGGTGGACTTTGGACGTCATATTTTTCAACATCAGCTTCAAGTCTTCAATTTCGCTATCTCTGTTCGGGCCGAGCGCTGAGCTACCCGGGATATCCGTATTGGGAGGTTGTTCGTCCTCGGTCTACTGCGATACCGTTCGGTTTCTCGGATTTGGGGGCGGCGTTTCTTCGAATAACGCTCGGTGGAGATGAGTTCGGGGAACGGATCCTTGTTGGCTTGCCATCTGTAGATCGTTGATTTGCCCTTGGCATATTGCGTGTGCCGTGGCGAGCTGGTCGAAGCGTGCGTTGCTCCCCTGGGAGAGTTCGGTTACTTGAGTCATGAGAGTTTTGAGTAAGGTGGACATGTCCTGCTCGTTTGTCTGAGCTTCTGCGACTTGTTGAGGTCGTTCGGTGTTTTGAGGTTGCTGCTCGGCGCCGGCCGGCTGGATGATTGGATCTGCAACCTGAGAAACGTGCTGGGGTTGCCCCTAGCTCTCGAAGCTGTTTCTGAGCTCGTTATATCTTCGATGTGGACGTAATCTTTGTTCGGTGGTGCTCCTGTCATCGCTGAACCGGTCCGTTAGTGAAGAAAAAACTTGAGTCCCCACAGACGGCGCCAATTGTGATAACTGATATGGTCACGAGATCGGAGTGCGCGTCTTGCTCGAGAGTTGACGTGTTCGGTCCGGGGGAGTCAAGTTAGTCTTAAGAGAGAACCGACTAGATTCAGAGATAAACGAGAGTTGAAAGCATGTTCGGGATGATTTATTGGAGGATTACTTTCGGGATTGTTCGAAGAGTTATGTGTTCGGCAACGAGCGTGTTTCGTATTCAGATTCCCGAGCAGGCCGAAAGACGTGCTCGGTTTACAGTTCAGGAAATTGACTCTAGAGAGAGAAAGTAGTAAGAAGTGCACAGATCCCAAAAAGTTACATTAATGTACAGTGACGACTCCTATTTATAGTAAAATACGGTCGTACTTTTTACAGGCCGTTGACCGCTTGTCGAGCTCATGCGGATTGGGCCGTACTTGATGACGAGATGGGCTGAGCCGTACATTCTTTTGGCTGTTAGCGTAGCCGAGCCGGCTTGTTGTCGTTGAGCCGAGCCGAGCCGATGATGATAAGCTTGGTTCGGGCGTGTATGTTCGGGCCCTTATTGCTCGTTGGACCGTTCTGTTTTTGTTGGGCCGACCCTTGTTCAAAGAATAAGTATTGGACCTTCTAAGTGGATGGGGTGCTAAACCCATATATAACATTGTCCTTGAGACCTCTGTCTGTAGAAAACAGAAAATATACAATTAAATATGCATAAGTATTGTTGTTCTCCCCATCTCAATTATTCTTTCGATATACACTTCCTTGATCGTAAAAGTAACTGTATTCCTTTAGAACCACATTGTGAAGCGCTTTCCCAACAGTTGCAAAACAGCAATGAATAAAATTGGGACCTTAAGTCGCAGTATATCCTTAAGTTCAGTACCAAATCCTGTCAAACATAATTACCACAGGACAAGAAACCGATAATGCAACATTTAGATTCTGAAAAAAATAACCGAAAGGGGAGCTTCCGAATACACATAACGATCTCGTATCATCACTCTCCTGTAGAGTTATGTCCCAAATAGAAAGAGAATTCAACAGTCCTAAAAATCTAACCATCAAACTAACCATCGAAACGCATACAATAATTCGAGACCAGTCAAAGACATCAATATCGAAATCATTTCTACCTGGAGTAAACTTAACCAAAATTGCCGTCACATACCATATCCACTAACTGTTGTTCTTGTGTAACATACCTTCCTGCCCCAGGCATTGATAGGAGGGATTATATTCAGTGACTCCAACAGTATACCTCGGCACAAAGACCATTAGACATAGAGCTTCCTGAAAACTTTCTCTCGCTCCCATAATCATAGCTCTGCACCATGGCATTAACATGATTAAAAAGTTATGCTTTCAAAAATATACCAGTTTTTACAACCAAAGAAAATCAACCAAAGCATTGACCAAAACTCTAAACGATATAAATTCAATACCGATTTATTCCAAAGTTGAAAAGTCCTAGTAAAGAATCGCCCCCACAGATATCTGACATCAATGAGATTGACTCTTTGCCATGACTTGAACACATAAAACTCAAATATAAGACAAAATAGACCAGACCTGAATAAAGACAGACACCATTCATAAAATTGTAAAGAATCTACTTGCTTTAAGCTTAATGACTCCATTAACTAGGACTTATTAGAAACTTCGAAAGAAAGACCCTCTATCCAGTAGAGTCTGGTGCCTTTCCCTTGTCCGAATTCGGATTAAGAGACTCTTTGACCTCTTGCTCAACCGTGTCCTTTCCCATTTGTCCTTCCCACTTTTGAGTTGGTTTCTTCCTAAGTGATGTTAAGGACTGGACCATTCTCTTCTTGGAGAGACGTTCCAGCATCAGGGTAGGTCCAATGAAAACCTTCTTTTTACCACATGCTGTCTTCTGTTCACCACCTCTCATACCAACAATCTACTCCACAACTCCAACAACATCTTCCTTGGCCTTGTTGTTCTCCACCTCCACTGCTATTCCACCAATGATACATAAAAATAGATACATGCATATAGGACACGTGGATGACCACGATTTAATCATTCAAGCTGAGTAGAAAGTTGTTAGAACAGAAAGTTATACTCGTTGAAAAACATTATCGATATTAATGAGAAATTCTCAGATTCTTCTTTCTCTCTGATGTTCTTGAGTAGCGATTCACTGATTTGAGTTCCATTTTCCAAGATTGGTAGCTCAGTTGGTAAGGAAGGGTTCTGTTTGTTCATGAACATTAGCCTTCGGTTCTCTCTTGATTGAGATACATAATTTCTTGTAACAAAGGTATCAGAGCTCAAACATCCTCGGAATCAAGATGCAGGAGGACAACGATGTGCATATTAGAAGTTTTTTGGAGGGGATACGAATCCGGTTAGGTTTAGAGAACAAGGAATCAACACCGGAGAAAAGCGATGTGCAGATTGGGTCTCTATTGGAGGGGATACGGTTCCGATTAGGGTTAGAGGACAAGGAATCAACATTGGATCTTCGTCACGACGGTCTGTCAACACCTCCGCAAGAGCTTGTTGCTGCACCTGACCAGATGGTGTTGTTCACAGATGCTCGGGAGAAGTTTCAATCCACCATGAAGTCAGGTTTAGACGGGTTGAGGGATGAGATCCGTTAGCTTAGAGTTGCATTTCACGAAGATTTTAATGAGATAATTCAGAAGATTGTGAACAGCGAGTCTGAATCAATTCCAGTGACGGAGAACTCAGCCTTGAGTATTGACGATGTTCTTGGAGCGAAATCAATTCAAGAACGAGGTTCCATGGTTGCTGAGGAATTGAGTAGAAAGACAGAGTTGATTGATGAAGTTACTGAACAAGCTCAATCTCAATCTCAGGTACCTAATTCTTTTCTGGAATCTAGACCTGGAAATAGGATGTTAAGCGAGTTAGGTATGGGATTGGTATTTTCCGATGAAAATATGGAGATCAAACATGTTGAAGACCCAAACTTTGACGATATACTTGAAATCTCACGGGTCTTTCAAGAGGAATCACTAGAAGCTCAACAGATGGAGAGAATAGATGTTCTACATGTAGAAAACGTGGCTGAAATTTTTGAGCTATTGACAAGCATAATGATTTCACTTTCTGCATACCAACTGTTCGATAATATGTTTTCAAGAGGAAGAATAGAGATTCAGCAAATGATAGTGAGAAAAATGCCAAAGTCATGGAAATTTAAGTACAAACGAAGAAGAAACCAACATCAGGGGACAGATTCAAATGGTAACACAGAATTGTTGGAAGCAATTAGGGATATTGAAGAGCAGCAGGAAATCTTGATACAACATCAGAAAGTAGAATTTCTACAACTTCAGTTGTTCAATGGAAAGGATGCGGCGAACATTGTCTGGTGGTTGTTACATGACAGTGAAAATGAGGTTGATGGAGAACCTGAGTTTGTCAAGATTTTACAAGGACACAAAGCTCTAAACCTGCATCAACTGCGGTTTCGTGACTCTTGCCATAGCCATCAGCTTCCTGTCACTTTTGTCAAGGCTTCCGATCACAGAGCCGTGGTTGTGAGCAACAGAACCGTGGTTGCGAGTACAAAGGCTGACAAGGGAAAAGAAACAAAGAGTTCAATTAAGCCACTCGATGAACAAAACAATCACACTGATATTGATGGACAGAGGAGTGGAAATAGGGAATCTCTGAACAGCAGCTTCATGATTGATAAAGGACAGGAAACAGACACTGGTAAGACGGCAGGTGAAGTGAATCAGATTAATCGGATTGATTACCTTAGCTTGGAGCAGCTCAGTGGGTGATATACCATGGATTTTAGGGATTTTAACCATGGTATATGTGTTATTTATCGAGTCTTTTACTATGCTTTAGAGTCTTTTCAGGTGTTTATTAGGTACAAGCACATTTGGAGCATATTTGGTGATTTTGGCACTTTCTGGAGCTAATTGGAGTATTTGGCCGAGAGATAGAGTTCACTGTTGATATTTCCGAGCTGCAACGATCGTCACACTTATGGCGTCGATCGATGCACCAACGAGATGGGCCAAACGACGGTTTAATGAAGAACGATGAAATTGCAGTTTTACCCAGAAGTTCCTGATATTTACAAAGAAGCCCCAAAACGTGTTTTAGGTTATAAATAGAGTTTTTAAGCCAATGTTTAGAGACGGCTTTTCTTAAGTTTTATTTTATTTCAGAGAGCCTTAGGGGCTGATCTTGTTCTCGAAAGAGACTTGATTTCGAACCCCTGTTGATTATTCTGTTTAATGATATTTGGTTTTCTACTTATGATATCTTCTGTCTCGATGAATATGTCTGAGTAGATCACCTGTTAGGTTGAAGGATTCTCATTAGGGATTTCAGAGAATTATAGTTTAATTAATCTGTAGAGATTCATATCTGCTAGTTCTTTATCTAAGTTGTTCTTAATGCTAAATCTGAAGTAGCTAATCAGAGTTATGATGTTAGGTTGATTAGTTCAGCGGAAGTTGGTTAATTTAACTGGAAAGAACCTAGATAAGCAATTAAACTATTCGCAAACGAAAGTTTGGTTTAGGATAATTGTGAACATATCAAACTTGGAATTAATGCTGGTTTAATCTGTTAGTTCTCGCAAACGAAAGTTTGGTTTGCTGCACTTAGACTTAGAGAATTATCGCAAAGGAATTTGGTTAATTCTATATCTGTGTTTTGAGTTCTAGAACAGTTATTGATTAGATCTAGATAGATTGATTGCTTGCGTTCCTGATTTCCTGAGAACTCCTGAAACCTAACGCTTTGCCTTCTTGCTTACAAACTCACTTGATTTACTTTGTTATTTCGTTTACTGTTTTCACATCTGCTTCGCTTAATTTAATCTGAACTACTAATAATCTATTGTGTGACTGAGAGTCCTTGTGGGATTCGATACCTTATATACTACGATTGCATTAACTGTGCACTTGCAGTAGAATAGGGAAAACTACACCTATCAAGTTTTTGGCGCCGTTGCCGGGGACTCTTTGAGTTCACCGATATATTTAGTATTAGGATTTAGACTAAGCATTCTTTTTAATTTTCTTGTTTACTCACGTTTTTGATTTTTTGGATTCGCAGGGATTCGCATTGCATCGATCGTTGCCACCCTGCATCGATCGACACAAGGCGAGAACAGCGATGCTGAGATCTGAGACGTTCAATAGGTTCCGCGCCATGGAGCCTGTGAATTTGATTCGCGGTGAAAATGGCGTTTTACGAGACCAAGAGGGTCACATATGCAACGCAAAAGGTCAGAAAATAGATGGGGAAGGAAACCCCATCTTACCAGATTACCATGTATTGGTTGGGCAAGTAGCTGAGATGCAGAATAAGATAGATGACATCCACGACATCTTACTTAGGGAGAGACAGTTCCGAGCAGAGGCAAAAACTGATAAATTTGCAGAGGTACACTATATGGCTGGAGCCGACTCTTATGGACATACATTGGGACATCAGCAGAGACAAGGTTCTAGGCATGTTCAAGGATCAAGAGACCATAATTATACTTCCTATCTGGCACCTCCTACACAAAGGAGCAAACTAGATATGATGATAGAACAATCAATTGAAAAGCAACAGCAGAACACAGCTTCCTTCAGCTCGAAGCTAGAGAACCTGTACACTAATTTGAATGAGAAATTTGAATCCTTGAACACTCGTATGAAGCAGCTGGACACACAGATGGATCAAGTTTCATGTTCTACCCCAAGGAAGGATTCTCAAGAAGCTCATGCCAGCAACATTCCCATTCAGGATGACACACAGATGGATCATGGATCATGTCTAGCAGTTAAGGATGTGGAATTTGTGGAAGACAGAGAGGGATTTGATGTTGAATTACCTGAGTTTGAAAGCTTCGATGCACCTGACTCAACAGAGATTGACATGGATATCTTGACTTGGATAGTTCAGATTGAAGCGGGACCATGCCAAGGAGAGAAATTTGAGTCTGAGATGGCTGGAATGGACCGAGAAGCGGATAAACCCGAGACTGTAGTTGAAACCCGAGCTGAGATGACAACATCGATCGTTGCATCACATGCACCGATCGTTGCACCCCGAAAGGAACCAGTTTCGCTCATATCTCAAGGACCTGCTAAGGAAAGGACTTACAAACCTCCATTACCATTTCCGAAAGCTCCCGTTAAGTCTAAAGATGTGGTTCAGTGCACAGTGGTGGTTGACAAGAAGATGGTGGTTCCACAAGAGCCTATTCTAACATCTTCAAGGCCTAAAACTACTCATAAACAGAAGGCTCCGAACATCAAATCTTTGCCAAAGGTAAAACATAAATCCTCTAAGTTTAAACCTCCTGACTCGACTGTTCGGAATGCAGAAAAAGGTTTTAAGCCTCCCAAGTGTCAATCTCACCTTACATTCCTCCCGACGTTCCTTGGACGACATCATGCTGCTACTGCTTACACACCACCGTGGATGATAAGGCATTCACAGAGACACTCAAAGTCTCTGTTGAAACCTCCATGAGTCTGACCTCTTTCCAAAAGTCAAGCTAATGACTTAAAACAAGCGCTGAGTGGGAGGCAACCCACTGATAGGTTTAATTATTTTTCCTTTTTATTTTTGGTGTTTTTCTTAGGATTTCACGTTTTTATTTGTTTTTGTTAGTTTTTAGATACAGAACACAAGTCTGGAGATGTGTGACGATCGTTGCTCACATCGAAAATTAAGGTACGTCGAGCTAAACCGGAATCAATCTGGTTCAACCAAGCATCGATCGTTGCATAGTTGCATCGTTGCACCCACGACCAAGGTAAGTTACCTTAAACCCTCTTTTCTCTCCTTCTTCTCCATTTCTTTTAGTCGACACACCGAGAACCTCCGCCCAAAAATCATCATTTCTTCATCAAATTTCTTGTTTCCAAGTGCTATCTACTTATTTTTACACTCCCAATCTATTTCTCCAACCCATATCTCACGAAATCAAGGTAATGTTCTTCTATTTTCGAATTTTCGGATTGGATTTTAGGGTTTTAGGGTTGTTGATTTTTGAACTGAAAATTGATGTTGTATGCATGATTAGATCGATTTAGGGTGATGGGTTAGGATTTTGAACTGATTTGAGACAATGTGGCTTGGAATTGAACTGATTTTGATGATTTGTTTGCGGCAAAATCGCCTTGCAACGGTCGTTGCTTTCGAGCAACGGTCGTTGCTTTGCGATTTTGGGAAATGCTCGATACAACGAAATCGCCTTGCAACGATCGATGCCTTAGATGCAACGGTCGATGCTTAGCGATTTCGCAGTGAAATTTTACCGAGACTTATAAATGTTTGAAATTTGTTTTTGCAGATGGCGTCTCAAAGGCAACCTCGCAAGAAGCGAGCCACAGCTTCCACAGCGACACGACACTACACCCCACCGCCTCAATGGTTCAACAGAGAGTCAGAGCCACCCGCACCATACGCTAGATATGGGCCACCAATTGCTCTACCTTGGCCCAGAGCGGACGCCACACCGATTCAGACAACTAGACAGTGGCCGGAGGACCTTATACGTTTCTTCAAGACCGCTGAGTTCACAGAGCGGCCATTGCTCAGTTCATGGGACGAGTATGACTCGCTTCTCTACAGTGGTTGGTGTGGGATGACCTTCAAGCCGACCAAGTTCGCTGACTACTCCATCTGCAAGACTCTGGGGATTGATGAGCAGGTACTCGCTGTATGCAGAGGCATTGGTCTAGGGAAAATGCCGATGCGACATTATGATCTCTATCCTGAGCTGGTCAGGCAGTTATTGGCCACTTGCAGAGTGGTTTACTCGGATCCCGACAACAGGAGCGCTACAGTGGGTGCATTCACCTTCATGAGTTGGGGAGTCAGGTATCGGATTCCTCTACTTGATCTTTGCAGGATCTACGGGTTCAGTACTGAGCCGAGGCGCATCGCCATGCCACTCGAGTGGGATCAGGTTGAGGCTCGCACATTCTGGGAGAGTATTGGCAGCGGTCGATACAACTCCAGGACCACACCAGTAGTGCAGATGAGACATCCGGTGCTGCGATATGTCTCGCGTATCTTGTGCTGGAGCTTGCTTTGCAAGTTTGAGGCCAACAAGATGCGCAAATATGAGATGGAGCTGCTGTTTATGGGGCTGAGAGATCAGTTTAGAGGTTCTGGCGTGAAAGATCCTATTGCGGGTCTCAACTTGGGAGCTATTTTCGCACAGCATTTAGTTGATCTGCAGCTGAAGCCGTTTGATGGAGCTGGTACTGAGACGGTAGGGAGTTTACTTACTCCCATTTTTGAGTATTGTGGGATTCCTCTTCATAGCACAGAGCGTGATACAGCTCGGGAGTTCCTGGATCTCAGCCATTTGCAGAGCGCTACCTGGCTCAAGGAGGGGCGCATTTGGGTTTACACTGATCCGACCACTGGGAGGACTGGTATAGAGCTTCCTGCTGCCAAATGGACACAGATTGACACATTAGAGGCACTGAGATTTCAGCCTCCCGAGTCTGCGCAGCGTGGGATTCCGACTATGGCTCATCCGCTGGGAGAGCCTTCCTCACGAGCTTCGACTTCTGCTGCCCCTACTCCTGCGCCAGCGCCTGCCCCAGTCGAGTTTGTGGGTCCCTTTCCAGATCCTGCAATGGCTTACGGTGCATACTCTGAGGCAGAGTGGAGAGAGAGATCAGATGGTATGTTTCGAGTTCTTTGGAACTTCGTGCGTACTTGCAGCTGCAGGAGGCCACCACAGATCCATCAGCCCGTACCTGACCGACGTCGTCGACAGCGATCTCCATAGGATGCCACTGATCCCGCAGCTGAGGCAGCCGATGACGATGCACTGTATGGAGGGATAGATGATGTGAGCGAGTGATCATAGTCTCCATGTTCAGACTTTCGGTTCTGTATTCTGACTTTTTCTTTTCTTTTGCACTTTTCTCCTTTTGATTTTTAGGACTCTACTATGTTTGGATGATTTGTACTTTATTTGGTACATCTTTTTCTTCGATTTTACTATGTTTCTAGTGTTTTCAGCCTGCAGGTTCTTAAAAATTGACATAAACCGACAGACTAACCTGCTAACTAGCTGTCTGATCCGATATACGCATTGCAGCGATCGTTGCTGCTTTTAGCAACGATCGACACTCAACGAAAAATCGCCAAGTAACGGTCGATGCACTTAGTGCAACGATCGATGCTTGAGCGACAGAGGTAAACCCGACAGGACTCAAACATCCATTAACAAATTTTTGTTTTCTTTCTTTTAACCGATCCCTGCTTGACACTACTGGGGACAGTGTGTTTTAAGTGTGGGGGAGGTGCTACTGACTTATATCTTTCTGTTTTCTTAAGAGTCAGTCCGTTTTTCAAAAAATTTTGTTTTATTGAGTCAAAATTGTTTAAGTAAGAAACTATGATTTTCTGAGAAGATTTACAAGACTTGCAGGAACTTAAGTAACCATTGGGATGAAGTTGCAGGATCTATCTCTGACTATTAGAAAACCCCATCACAGATCAACCTACTGGGAACACCCACATCACTTCAGGTATCAGAGGATCCTTTTACTGACTTCAACTTAATACTGACTTAGATTTCTCACCTAAGGGCTTGGTATACTTTGTGTCGGATTCCCTTGTTAGTTCTGACACAGCCTGTCAACCTATCCTATTTAGTTCCCTTCTCCCCTTCTATAAAGTAAAAAAATAAATAAATAAACTGAGGATAAGTTGGTAACTCCGAAGTGGTCATGAGAATGGTAACAAACACTATTTTCTCTCATGTGATCCATGGAATGTGTCCAAAGTACACCCCATAACGGGAAGAACACTGATAAAAAAAATAAAATGATACCCAATGGGGAAAAATCAGTTGTTAAAGAAGGGAAAGAGAAGAAAGGGACTAGAGAAAGATAGTATGGTGGTCTAGAGCTGATAAGGTAAGAATCCATGTGCCCTTTGATCGATACTCCTTAGGTGAGACCGCACTTAAATACTTGCAGAAGTCAGTAGGGAGAATTTGAATGCTTGAATGTGATTGTGGAGTTTACCTAGGACAGTTGCTAAGTGTGGGGGAAGTACATGTTGGTCTTGATATCCTGTAATTGATTCTTTCAGTGGTTTACTAAGGGGAATCTGAGTATTGTAGCTTCTAGGATGAAATGAGTTTCAGAAGAGTTTTCAAACCTCTTGACTACATTTAGTTCTTTGTCTTGCTTGAGGACAAGCAAGAGCTAAGTGTGGGGGAGTTGATATACCATGGATTTTAGGGATTTTAACCATGGTATATGTGTTATTTATCGAGTCTTTTACTATGCTTTAGAGTCTTTTCAGGTGTTTATTAGGTACAAGCACATTTGGAGCATATTTGGTGATTTTGGCACTTTCTGGAGCTAATTGGAGTATTTGGCCGAGAGATAGAGTTCACTGTTGATATTTCCGAGCTGCAACGATCGTCACACTTATGGCGTCGATCGATGCACCAGCGAGATGGGCCAAACGACGGTTTAATGAAGAACGATGGAATTGCAGTTTTGCCCAGAAGTTCCTGATATTTACAAAGAAGCCCCAAAACTTGTTTTAGGTTATAAATAGAGTTTTTAAGCCAATGTTTAGAGACGGCTTTTCTTAAGTTTTATTTTATTTCAGAGAGCCTTAGGGGCTGATCTTGTTCTCGAAAGAGACTTGATTTCGAACCCCTGTTGATTATTCTGTTTAATGATATTTGGTTTTCTACTTATGATATCTTCTGTCTCGATGAATATGTCTGAGTAGATCACCTGTTAGGTTGAAGGATTCTCATTAGGGATTTCAGAGAATTATAGTTTAATTAATCTGTAGAGATTCATATCTGCTAGTTCTTTATCTAAGTTGTTCTTAATGCTAAATCTGAAGTAGCTAATCAGAGTTATGATGTTAGGTTGATTAGTTCAGCGGAAGTTGGTTAATTTAACTGGAAAGAACCTAGATAAGCAATTAAACTATTCGCAAACGAAAGTTTGGTTTAGGATAATTGTGAACATATCAAACTTGGAATTAATGCTGGTTTAATCTGTTAGTTCTCGCAAACGAAAGTTTGGTTTGCTGCACTTAGACTTAGAGAATTATCGTAAAGGAATTTGGTTAATTCTATATCTGTGTTTTGAGTTCTAGAACAGTTATTGATTAGATCTAGATAGATTGATTGATTGCGTTCCTGATTTCCTGAGAACTCCTGAAACCTAACGCTTTGCCTTCTTGCTTACAAACTCACTTGATTTACTTTGCTATTTCGTTTACTGTTTTCACATATGCTTCGCTTAATTTAATCTGAACTACTAATAATCTATTGTGTGACTGAGAGTCCTTGTGGGATTCGATACCTTATATACTACGATTGCATTAACTGTGCACTTGCAGTAGAATAGGGAAAACTACACCTATCAGTGGGGACAATCAGCTTAGTGTTGAAGATTTTTGTGAGAACTGCAATGCTAGAGTAGATGATACATGCTGCATTAAGCTGCACATACTGTCTCCTGTTCTCACATTTCAACTCAAACGAGGGGTGTCAGGGTTGGCAGAATCTTATGTGAATGACTTGCCACATGATCTCTTTGCTGTGTTAATCCACAAAGGCAGCGCGATGCACTTGCTGGTTCAACACTTGCACCTACATCGATCAACACATTTGAATCTGGCATCTTGGTTTATGTTGCTCCCATCCGAGTTAGTTGTGACTCATTGGCACAGTGAGCTGTTACAATGCCTTGGGACAGTCTTCAAGTGGAACTTTATGACACACCAAATATTCATGCGATTCTTTTCTTGGAGAACTATTAGCAGTGTGGTGTTTGAGCTTCTATCAAGCTATGGGAGCATAGTTTGGGATCCTGGTAGAGCTGTTGCTGAAGCTATTTGTTGAACAAACTTGTGGACAAGTTTTTGTAAAACGGGGAGATTTGATACATAAAAATAGATACATGGATATAGGACACGTGGATGGCCACGATTTAATCATTCAAGCTGAGTAGAAAGTTGTTAAAACAGAAAGTTGTACTCGTTGAAAAAAAATATCGATATTAATGAGAAATTCTCAGATTCTTCTTTCTCTCTGATGTTCTTGAGTAGCGATTCACTGATTTGAGTTCCATTTTCCAGGATTGGTAGCTCAGTTGGTAAGGAAGGGTTCTGTTTGTTCATGAACATTAGCCTTCGGTTCTCTCTTGATTGAGATACAAAATTTCTTGTAACAACCAACCTCATCAGTTTCCTCCCCTTGTTGCTGCTCCATGTCATGTTATATATTTAAGTGTGTGGTTGTAAATATTAATGAAGAGTTACAATTTGTTAAATGAAACATTGCAACTTTTGGGGATGAACCATTGCAACTCTTGGTTATGAACCATTGCAACTTTTGGTTATGAATCATTGCAACTCTTGGTTATGAACCATTGCAACTCTTGGTAATGTACCATTGCAACCTTTAGTGGTTAACAATTGCAACTTTTGGTATCAATGGTTGCAATGGTTGGTGATTAATAATTGCACCCTTTTGATCTCTATATAAGGAGTTGTTGGCATTTGCAAATTAATAACAAAAAATTTACAAGCAGCAACAACTAATACAAAAAGAAAGAAAGAGAGATAAAAGAAGAGATTAATTGCTTTGAAAGATCATCAAAGATCTTTGAAGAAACACATATAAGCACATAAAATTCTATTTGTATCTCTTGTATCTTAGCCTAGAACAAGAGGGAGACTTTGGTTGTCTTATCCTACAAGGGATTTCGTGTAACCCAAGGCTTGGGATAGGGTCGAAATACTCTTTAGGGAAAGTGCTCTCGTGCACGATTCAATCATTATCCAAGTTCATAGTTCACAATACCCGGCTAATTCTCCAACAATCTTAAAGAGTATTTCCTTGTGAACTATGGCCAGTGTATCCGTGCGAGAGATGACATCAAAATTTGGAAAGTTAGAAAAATTTGAGGGAGTAGATTTTCGAAGATGGCAAAAGAAGATGCATTTTATCCTCACAACACTCAATGTAGTGTATGTTCTAAGCATGCCTATGCCCTATATACCAGAAGATATAGAGAATGAGTCTTTGGAGGAGACAAGTAAGCAACATAAATTGGAACACGACGATTACATATGCCGAGGCCACATTCTTAACGGTATGTCAGATCCACTCTTTGATGTTTATCAGAATGTCGAATTCGCAAAAGAGTTGTGGGATGCACTAGAATCAAAGTACATGGTTGAGGATGCTTCTAGTAAGAAGTTCCTTGTGAGTAATTTAATAATTACAAGATGTCTGATTCTAGGCCGGTTATGGAGCAATACAATGAATTGCTTCGTATCCTAGGGCGATTTTCCCAGCACAACATGAAAATGGATGATCCATATCAGTATCGAGTATTATCGATAAGTTACCACCTTCGTGGAAAGATTTCAAGCACATGTTGAAATACAATAAGGAAGAGTTATCTCTCGTACAACTTGGCAGCCATTTGAGCATAGAGGAACCTCTAAGGGCGCAAGAGGGAGGAAAAACCAAAAATGTAGAGGCTGGCACTTCTTCAATTTTGATGAATGAAGGTAGGAGTTCTAAGAAAATAAGGGGAGGAAACTCTCCTTTAATAACAGCACTAACGATGGATCTAACAAAAGACTTAAGAGCGTTTGTTGGAATGTAATAAGTCGGGTCATTTAAAACGTGATTGTCGGGCATGGAAGGATACAAATAGAGCAGCACAAAACCGCTTGGGACAAGGGTCTAAGGACCAATGTCCCTCCACTCATCAAGGATGATGAAGTGGCATGGTGGATTGACTCGGGTGAAACAACACATGTTTGCAAGGATCATGACTGGTTCATGAAATATGATCAAGTTCAAGATGGGTCCATACTTCATACGGGCAACGAGTCAACCACCCCTATCTTGGGTCATGGAAAAGTGGTGTTAGAATTCAGTTCCGGAAAACTCTTGATCTTAAGGATGTACTTCATGTACCCGAAATTAGAAAAAAACTTAGTCTCTAGTAGTGTTTTAAATAAGTGTGGCGTGTTTGTTGGATTTGGATATTTCTATAATGGCATGTTTATGCTTAATATTAATAAAATTGTCAAATCTGTTTATATGACAAGTTCTAGCAAAATGAAACTTCACTATGGCATGCTAGATTATGTCATGTACATTATAAGTGTATGATTGATATGTCTAAAGAAGGATTGATTCCTACGTTAGACATAAATATAGAGAAGTCTAGTACTTGCATGTTGACAAAGATAGTTAGACAGCCATTTAAAAGCATTGAAATAAATTATGTAGTGCTTGGGCTCATACATAGTGATCTATGTGATTTGCATGCTGCACCATTTTTAGGAAAGAAGAAGTATTTTATCACTTTATTATAGATGATAATACTCATTTTTGTTATGTATATAGTATATTTATTACATGCTAAAGATGAGGCCCTAGATAAGTTTAAGGTTTATAAAACTGAAGTTGAATTACAACAAAATGATTTGATTAATAAGTTACTCACCGATAGAGGTGGAGAGTATTATGATCCTGTATATTTCCAATCTGTAGGCATTATACATGAAACTACAACTCCATATAAACCAGAACAAAATGGTGTGTCGGAGAGGAAAAATAGAATTTTAAAAGAAATGGTTAATTCCATGTTATCCTACTCGAGATTGAGTGACGTATTTTGGGGAGAAGCAATGTTAACAGCTTTCTATTTATTAAATAGAGTTCCTAACAATAGGAACAAAATTACCCCTTATGAACTTTGGTACAAAAAGAAACCAAACTTGAATTATCTTCGAGTGTGGGGATGTAGGGCTGTCGTTAGACTTCTCCAACCCAAGATTAAAACCTTGGGAGAAAGAGACATTTATTGCATATTTGATGGATATTTTGGGTACTCCAAGGCTTACAGGTTTTATGTCATAGAACCTAATGAGTCTATATCGGTTCACACCGTAATCGAGTCAAGAGATGCAATATTTGATGAAAACCGTTTTTCATGTATACCTATACCAAAGGATATGATTCCTAGTTTTAGTAGAACTAAGGAAGGAGACGAAACATTCGTACCTCCTAACATGTAACCCATGCTCCGTAGGAGCAAGCGAGGGAGGATCGAAAAATCATTCGGTCATGATTTTAAAATCTATTTGGTTGAAGGATTAAGTGATGAGATTGGTTTTCAGTACTCATACTGCTATCATATTGATAATTATCCTTGGACATATGGTGAGGCTATGAAGTCTCAAGACGTTGCTTTTTTGGAAAGAAGCAATAAATGATGAGATGGACTCCATCATGGGAAATAATACTTGGATCTTATCGGATATCCCACCCGGTTGCAAGCCTTTGGGCTGCAAATGGATCTTCAAAAAGAAGATGAAAGTTGATGGAACAATCGACAAGTTTAAAGCTCGATTGGTTATTCAAGGCTTTAAACAAAGGGAAGGTATTGATTATTTCGATACATATGCTCCGGTTGCTAGGATATCTTCTATAAGGCTAGTAATTGCTTTGACAGCTATTACTGACCTTGTGATTCACCAAATGGATGTCAAGACATCATTCTTGAATGGTATTTTGGAAGTAGAGGTGTATATGAAACAACCTAAGGGGTTTATTATGCTTGGTAATGAGCATAAGGTGTGTAAGTTATAAAGTCATCATACGGGGTAAAGCAAGCACCTAAGCAGTGGCATCAAAGGTTTGATGAGGTTGTCTTATCAAGTGGATTTAAGTTGAATCAGTAGGATAAGTGTTTATACACAAAATTTAATGCGTCTGGTAATGGAGTAGTCATTTGCTTCTATGTTGATGACATGTTGATCTTTGGCACTGACCTTAGACAAGCAGAGCTTACAAAAGCATTTTTGTCATCAAATTTTGCCATGAAAGACATGGGGGAGGCGGATGTGATTCTTGGAATTAGAATGAAGCGTGAAAGTAAAGGACTATTTTTTTTTACAATCTCATTATATTGAGAAGGACCTTAAAAGTTTTAATTGTGAGAATTTTTCTTCAATGGGCGCTCCCATAGATGCGAGTGTGAAGCTTATGCCTAATAAATGGCAAGCAGTATCACAACTCGAATATTCACAAGTGATTGGCAGCTTAATGTATGCCATGACGAACACTAGGCCAAATATAGCTTATGCTGTAGAGAGGTTGAGTAGATACACTAGTAATCCTAGTACTCAACATTGGCAAGCCTTAAGACGGGTGCTCAAGATCTTGAAAGGAACCATAAATTATGGTTTGTCTTATGTCGGATTTCCTTCGGTTTTAGAAAGGTATTCAGATGCAAGTTGGATTAGCAAGGTAGAAGATCATTCTTCTACAAGTGTTTGGGTGCTTAGGGGAGGTGCCATTTCATGGGATTATAAGAAGAAAACTTTCATTACAGATTCGACTATGGAATCAGAATTCATAGCATTAGCATATGCCGGTAAAGAGGCGGAGTTGCTAAGGAACCTAATATACAAGATTCCACTGTGACCAAAAACAATATCACCAATATCTATCTGTTGTGATAGTCAAGCTACCTTGGCTAAGGCCTATTGCCAATTGTATAATGGTAAGTCGCGACACCTGGGCATTATACATAGCGCTGTACGTGAGCTGATCACTCATGGGGTGATTACCATAGAATATGTTCGGTCTCAACAAAATCTAGCAGATCATTTGATGAAAGGATTAGCTAGGGACTTGGTAGTTAAGTCGGTTAAAGGGATGGGATTAAAGTCCATATAAATCTTTAATTGTGGATACCCAATTCTCCTCTAATACGACGTTAGGGGCTGAATTCAATGTGGAAAGCCTACACTTAAAGATTGAAGCACATTTTTATATCATCTCAAAGTATGTGCTTGGACCTTCAAGAAAGGGAGAGGTTGAAGTTTTATTCTTAATAGATCTTTTGAAAAAAATGCAATTTGCAGGTGCGTGATTAAAATTATCTACCTATATGAGTGTGAAGTGTTGCTGCTTCAAGAAGTTAGGACTCGACTTTGTAAGCACTCATGAATGGATATGGACACATGGCTTATAATAGTGTCAGGTATAAACACTTTGAGTAGTGTGAGAATTCGTGCGTGTATTATCTTCTTGTTGACACGATTCAATCCATAGGACATCCTGATCCTCGGGCATTTGGAATGTGTAATATCACTAAGATAGAAATTCAATATGTACAACATTTTCATTTATGCATGAATTTGATATATGTATTATATATTTAGTGAATTTGTGGTTACACTTAAATGGGGGAGGAATGGTATATATTTAAATGTGTGGTTGTAAATATTAATGAAGAGTTGCAATTTGTTAAATGAAACATTGCAACTTTGGGGATGAACCATCGCAACTCTTGGTTATGAACCATTGCAACTTTTGGTTATGAACCATTGCAACTCTTGGTTATGAACCATTGAAACTTTTGGTATCAATGGTTGCAATGGTTGGTGATTAATAATTGCACCCTTTTGATCTCTATATAAAAAGTTGTTGGCATTTGCAAATTAATAACAAAAAATTTACAAGCAACAACAACTAATACAAAAAGGAAGAAAGAGAGAAAAGAGAGAGATTCATTGCTTCAAAAGATCATCAAAGATTTTTGAAGAAACACATATAAGCACAAAAAATTCTATTTATATCACTTGTATTTTAGCCAAGAACAAGAAGGAGACTTTGGTTGTCTTACCTTACACATGGATTTCGTGTAATCCAAGGCTTGGGATATGGTCGAAATATTCTTTAAGAAAAATGTTCTCGTGCGCGATTCAATCATTATCCAAGTTCATAGTTCACAATATACGGCTATTTCTCAAACATGTCATTATCAACTTTCTCTGTCACATTAGGTCCCAGATCTGCTTGAGCTTCAGTTACTTCCAGATCCTGCAAAACTCATAAGCTCGTCAACACTCTCTCCATTCTCAACCGCCTCCCCCAATTCCATATCTTGATCCTCCATCTCCAACTGAGAGTTCAAATCCTGTCCCATTTCCTCATTATGTGCCTTCTTGATAGCCATATCCGAGCTTGGTCCATCCTCAGGAAACTCATTCGTAAACTTGAGCTCCTTCCTTGCCTTCCTAAACATATTTTTATCTTTCCCATTATTCAGTAAGTCCCCCTTCCCCTTGTCCAACGTTTCTTTTGTTGCTCTTATGTTTGGCGACTTCATTGCTCTGAAGGCCTCCAACATCAACTACTCTTGATCCGATAGCCCAATACACTTTGTATGTTATCCCTCTGGTTTGAATCCCTAGCAACCAGTACATACCTATGTCTTTGCTCCCATGGTGAGAAAACCTTGTGAGCCCTTGAATGAGAAGAAGAACCCTCACCATATCTCCTCTCATACCTTTGAGAAGCACCCATGTATCCCTTCTATTAGTGACCCTACCAAAATCCTTCCCTTCATCAATCTTAGTCTTATCCTTATCTTGAGTATGACTGTCTTGATGTTTCCCTGAGTCTCTTTTCCCTTCACGAGAATCATCTCGCCCTCCATGAGTAACCGCACCTTTGTAGCTAACTGTTCCCAACCCATTGACGGTTCTCTTGGTTCTTTATCACCCCTCCTCCTCGAATTCTCCTCCTCTGACCTCATATCCTCCTTTTGTGGACAAACCTCTTGGTCATGGCACAAACTATAACAAATCCTACAGAATCAAAAAAGTCTTTCATATCTAGCTGCACCAAGGCTTCAATCCCATTATTGAAGCTCACTATTGTCTCAAACACCAGCGGTTTGAATCCATCGATCACCACTCTCACTCTGCCATTATCCAAATCCACCCCATATGTATTTCCAGTGCCATCTCCAATGCTCTTGAATGTTGGATCTGCCCAAAAATGGAAAGGCACTCCCCACCTTAACCCAAAAGGTAATGGCTGAGGAATAGTTAACATCGATGATCGGCTCCCACTTTACAAGAGACACCATCCAATAGTCGAAATGAAAAGGCTCCATGCTGAGAACCTCCTCGATATCCTTATCGTTATCGAAATCAAGCTGAAAACGCCCCAAACCAAGATCTGCACCCACAACTCTGTCTTCCATCTTCCATATCATTGGTAAAATATGGACCAAGGATTTGGTGTCTTGACGTTTGGGGTTCATACACCTTCCGATCAAAGTCCTAGCATTTCCCCTAATCAAGTCTGTGTTGTCAAAAGGCGGAACAAAGATCTTCAGTTTTTGAGTGTTGACCGCCATCATCTTCCCCGACCTTTTAGACACCAAAACACTTCATTTAGACATGTTAAGAAATCTTAAAGACGAATGTATCTTTAAGAAGCTTTGTTAGAAATGTGTTGATAGGTGACACTGCATCTACGTTTATATAGTCCTAACACCCAGATCGAATATCTCTCCCACGCTATAACATTAAAGCCAACCGAAAATCAATCCCTCTCAATCCATGAAATGAATCCAATCTAACTTCCCAAATAGACATAATCACCATAACGATACTGCTTTGATAACATAATCGTCTCTTAAGATCAATTATGTGATTGGCCTTCCTTAATCGAATCTCCAACACTACATTTTTGGCAAATAACCTAAAAATCCTAACTTAGACAGACCAAGACACCAATTCAATATCACCGTAATCATTGGAGCATATGCTAATGATTAAAGATTAATAATCATTCAAAGTATAGAAAGGAAGTTACCTTAAGAAATTAAAATTCATATCCGAAGATCGAGCATTTGATACTCCGATCCGATACACTCCTGATGTTCCTTTTTCAAAACCGAATCTTGAATTGAATCTCCTCCTCCCGAATCATATCGTGTCTCTCCACGCACTCCACTAACCCAATCCCCAAAGGAAGTTTGGATCAAATTACCTCCCAACTGTATATCAAATCCCATCGTCGATATAGTCCTGATGTTCCTTTTTCAAAACCGCAATCCCGTAAATTGATTAATTCGATCTCCACAAAACCCTTGAAACCGAAGACATCCGCATTCCAATTTCATGCTTCAATCATCAAAAAACCTAAATCACCATCATGTTTGCCAAAGCCAAAGACGTTACTTTTTACTGTTTGACTACAACACTGTCTGACTACAACACTGTTAAGTTTTTAAAATCGGAGATCAATCTAGATTTTGAGGAGTGCGGGTATAATTTTCTTTACAAATTTTACTTTTTATTCATTTTGTTAATAGTAGTTTAGATTTTTTAATTATATAATCTAATTTTGATTATAATTGTTTAACCAACATTATAAACAATGAGTTATCAATTTAGTTTTTTTTATAAAATGAATTATGTGTTATTTGGAGGAGATATATCGTAAGGATTAAGAGATTAAAATAACGATTTCGCATTATATATTTTAATCTGTGTTGTATCGTAAGATCATAGTTTGGAAAAAATATATATATGTGAAAACAACTATTGTAAAATTTATGTGGTATATGTTTAATTGTTATTTTATTTATCTAAAATATTATTTTATAAAATACCTGTAGTCATAATGCAAATTTGATGAAACTATCCGTTAAAAACTTCATCAAACATAAAGCATAATCTGACGCTTCAAATATTTGAATAATATAAGTATGAAATCATTTTAATATTTTTATTAATTTTAAAATATATCAACTGAAATTATTTACTATATGCGAATTTTTTTTATAGAAAATTTATAATTGAGATTGGCTAATTAATTTTTCAACCCGTTTAATTAATTAAATATTTTTCAGTTTGATGGAAAAACTTGCTAAAAAGTACAATCGTAAAAACATCAATCGTACCCATTAGATTTTGGTTGTTTGGCTACATGTTTAATAATTGTCTTTTTGGAAACATGGATTGTAGAGATAATAAATCAAATATAAATACAGTTTTACCCTTAATGAAGGTTACAAATCCTAATAATATCAAGGGCAAATTTCGGGAACAATATTTATGTACCATGGCAAACCTTCCTGTTTTAATCTAGATTTTGATTATTCCTCCGTAACTCTGGTTATTCCCTCAAATGTGTGGGTATCATCCACGCCATACTAGATCGCCAAATCTCACCTAAATACACTATTGGTAAGTTTTCTCTTATATATGCATTTTTAATTTTCTTTTTAGAAAATTATTTTTTTTTGTTGGATATATATATTTATTAACCTTCTTTAATTGTTGTACTGATTTTATGTATATATATTGTATATGTGATTGGATGCATCAAGTTTGTGGGTGAAATGGAATCATGTGAACATGATAAGATCGAAAGGAGACAAATTTCTTCTGATCTTGTTAAACAAGTTTGGTTTCATCTAAGAGAAATGAAGTAAGATCTTCATTTTTAACAGTTTTATTTAGGAAATATTTTAATATTTTGTTCCACCTTTTACTTTAATTTAATTTTTTTTCAAAGTGAGAAATACATCAAATGCTTGGCTATGAAACAACATGCGATTGAGTTTTATGAATTCTGGCACTCTATTGGGAACTATGAATCAATTGTGGTATTGAAATTTTGGCGTCTGAATAATACTCTAAGTAAGTAAAAATGTATTAAAATCACTTTTCCTAATTACAATTGTATTAGGGTTTAGTTGGTCCATTATTGTCATTTTACTAATTCTTTTATTATTGTGATTGTATTTAGGTATTCAATTTGTCCAAGATTCAAGTATTATTTCACAGATTTACTTTGATCCAGATATTGAAGACGTTCATCTAATGAAAAGGTTGAAATTTATTGAACTTTTACAAATTTGGTATATAAAACATATATAGTTTCTTACTAACATCATTTTAAATTTTTCCTTGTATGAGTTTCTTTACAAAAGCCAATGGATCTCATTTCAAGCTATGAATTTGTCTTCAGTCCTACTTTTTATTGGGATCAAACTTATTGTGGATTTCCTTATTAAGACTTTATATTAATCACGGTTAATATTTAAAATCACTGTTATTTGCAATTTTATGATTAAGTTACGACTACAAGTGGGAAAATTTCAAAAAGTGCCTAATTAATCCGGGAACCAAACCCAATTTTATAGCCCAAAACATTTCAATTACCCCGCCTAAACCCAAGAATTTTTGACTAAGTGTCGAGAAATCCTCAATTATGACAAACATAAACCCTGATTTTATTTTGTTCTTCCCCTTTTCTGAAATCTCCTTCGAATCATCTTGCTAATCTCTCTCCAAATCCTGTTCTCTGCCCACCCTTCTCTAACTAATATCACTTCTTTCAATATCTTATTCGAGGCTCTCAGTTTCATTGCTAAATTTCGCAGAAACCCTATTGACCCTCTCAATCTCTTTTTTGAATCTCTCAATCATGAAACTCTCCGTGATACGATTCCTACAGCTACAGGTAATAAAGGACGTAAGAGATTAACCGTTGCTAATGCTTCTCAGAGAGCAAGTGGGACCAACTGCCCCACTACTTCGTCGAGAACACCGAACCTTCTACTGGTCAATACAACTTCACGCCAGCGGCCAAATTTCCTCTGACTGAGTCGACTCAATTTCAAGACCAAGACCCACATATCGCCCAACCATCAACGTCAACACCCCATTTCTGGAACTATCCAGCGACATAACAAATTTTACATAACTCGACTACTAATCAACGTGAAGTCGATGCGTCTCCGGCGTCACAAGAAGTCTAGAACAATCAGACTCCTTTTCAGGACGCATGCTCAGAGTCATCTATCTTCTGAAGGTCACAACTTCCTCGACAAATTAGTTCCAGTTTTGCCGGATCTTTAGGAGGACACACTGCAGGCTCTCAATGCTCTGCTTTGGGTGCAAGACAAGGAAATGTTTACCACTCTCTCCCGAACCGACGACAAACTCGACTTGGTATGACTATTTTTATTTACTGTTTCTTCAGCTGTTGTTATAAATTTTGTTAGTACTTGTTATTCTCTGTATGGTTTCTTGTTCTTGTCTGATGGGTATTGTAATGGTGTGTTTTTAAACCGTCTAGTTTGCTTCTGGTTTGCTTTGCTTTTGAATCTGATTGTTGGTTTGCTTATGTTTTGATTCTGGTTTGCTTGTAAACCACTCCTAGATTCCTCTATCAGCTTCAATAAAGTCTCTACAGTCTGGATAAGTTGGTTTTTTTTATCTGAGTTATGATTGTTTGATGTGTTCGAATCTCTGATGGTTATGATGTTAATCTTATAGTTATCAAGCAATTGAGTTTTTATGTCTTAGTTTAACTACTCTATGTGTGTTGTTAAGTTGGAGTGTCTGAGCAATTACAAGATAGTGTTTGTATCATTTGAGACATGAACAAACCATTCATAAATTTCTTCTGTTAAAACATTTTTTTCAGGTTTAGTTGTGACAGAGGATCGAAATTGGTTCCGAAGATTACTAAAAAATTTATAAACAAATTCAATCAACCCTACTATAGCTGGTCACGTGTGCCTCATGATAGAGTAGAAAGATACTTCCTTGAGTTCGCATTATAGTTTTCTCTCCTATACCCTTCACATATAGGTTTGATTGTGTTGTTTTCACTAATGCTATGTTTATTCTCTTTGTATTCTAGAAAACCCACACATGGGATACCTTGATAACAAGGACAATTCAACAGTTTTTTGAGGAGATCTGTCAACGATGGATGAAAGACATGGTTAGCAATGCGAGGACTAGTCGAGAGTGACCTAAATGGATCAACAAAACTCTCTGGAAAATGAAGACCAACTACTGGGGTACTACAGAAGCACTGCAAAGGAGTGCGACCTATTCCAATTGTCGTATGTCTGACCGTGAAGGTCTCGGTCCTCACATCCATTTATAAGGGCCCAAGTCATACCAACAAATCCATCAATAAATGTGTAGTAACTTTTATATATCTGTTATTTATGTTTCTTACAGCTTTAGAACTTTAAATTAACTTTTATAGATCCTTGTTTGTTTTATATCACTGTAAGAAGAGGAATTGGGAAGACCGGTGAATATTGGTGAGGTATTCATCAAGACACATACAAAGTCAGATGTTACGTATGTTGATCGGAAGGCGGAGAAAATCGCTTAAACTTTTGAGAAGAACATGCAAGAGAAGTTTGCAGAGCTCGAGGCATAGACTTCATATGTTTCAAATAGTGCTGCTTCACGACCTCAGGAGCTCTCAACAGATGAATAAAACTAAATCTTTCTTCAAGTAAATTAACATTTTTCACAATCCACATTTATAAAGTTATGTCATGTTCTTTATTTAATTGTTTTTGTCTTACTATATTTAATTATCACATGCCACTGAGAAGGGTGGACGAGGAAATCCTTATGGAGTTGAAAGCCTCAAAGAGAATCTTTTAGTGGGCAAGCGCAAGAAACTGGGAGACTCTTTAGAGTTTGTGGCCCTGCAAGAGCAACTGAAGGAAGCTAAACTAAAATCGAAGAGCAAGCCCGAGTGGCGACTAAGGAAAAAGAAAAGATTGATCACTTTTCCTTGGTGGAAAAGTATATGCGATAAAGTGATCCGCAATTTATGGACTTCATGGAGACTCAAAAGGCTGCAACAAACACAGAGCCTCTTGCCCCAACATGTACAAATTCAACTCCATCTACTTCAGAGGTTTCTTATCACTGTCTCTACCGAATTAAATTTTTTTTTTTTGGTATGATTTTACAACTCTTTAATGTTGGAGTTTACATACGTAGATAATCCTTTATGTGTATCTCCTACACATAAATATATAAGTTATCTATGTTATTTTGAATCAAATGTCTTTTACATTTATTATATCATTCATATTACAGTATCACCAATTACCAAATCGTAAATTTGACAAATGAAATGATACCAAATTCTTATTTTACAAATAAAATAGCCAATAAATAGTCGTCAATTAATCGCACAATGGTCACAAAGTAATCGCAAAGCACTGGCAAAATATTTACCATAATCGTATATGGATTTTCTGATTAGTCGCTACATAGTCGTTAAATAGTCATTAAACCGTCACCAAATAGTCACCATATATTACGACTAAGTTGTGACTATATTAGACAGTTAGATAGTAGTCGCCAAGTAGTGCCACAATCATTACCATAATCGAAGCTGGATGGTCTGATTAGTCGTTGCGTAGTCGTTAAACTAGTCATTAAACAGTCGCCAAGTAGTGCAAAATGTTTACCATAATCATATTCGGATGTTCCGCTTAGTCGTTGTATCGTCGTTAAATTAGTCCATAAACAGTCGCCAAATAGTCATATATATTACGACTAAGTTGTGACTATATTAGATAGTCACATAATAGATGCTAAGTAGTGGCCAAATCATTACCATAATCGTATTTGGATGTTCCTATTAGTCGATGTATATTCGTTAAACTACTCATTACCCAGTCACCAAGTTTTATGACTACATTGTGACCATATTATACAGTCACATATTAGTCGGCCATTGGTCACCTAGTTTAACGATTATTTGGTGACTACATTTCTCCGACTGCATCTGGACTTTGTCTTTAGTCACACAATTATCGCCAATATAGTCGCAAGTTAGTCCCTATATATTAAGACTACGCTACGTCTATTTAACGACTAAAAGTGCAGTCACAAAACACTGTTTTATTGTAGTGTGCGGAAAAGAACCGAGTGTTGCGTATGTTGGAAACCGAAAACCAACATAAGATGACAAAGAGGTTCTTTTGAAAAAAATAAGACATTAAGAAGTCTGCAACCTTGCATTTTGCACGTGCAAAGGGTGATATGATTAAAAGGCTAGCTTCAACACAAGTTGATACTTTTGTAGGAAATACCACCACAAAGGTAATCATGGCTATCCCCTCCGAACACAAGCTTGTCTATAATCCGTTTGAACCTGATAATAAGCAAAAGGTGAAGATTTTCATTGACTGGCTGACCCTTGATTAGTAGGTCACCACTTTCAACTTTTTTGACACAATATTACCTTATGTATTACAACCAATATGGAAATTCTCAGTTTCAAAGATTGGAAGAAAAATAAAAAGCCAAAAGGATCCGTCGTCGAATGGTTTTGGATTCTGCAAACTCCAAATGTCTTAGAGAATACGCCTCCTTGATGCCAATTTTACGATGATGTGGACATCGAAGTACAAGGAGTTTTTGGACTCTGCACTGAATGACGATGGTTCATGTAAATTACTATCGGCTGGTTCTTATGATTACTTTCGGGTGAGGCGTCAGCTTACTGTAGGACGAACAAGACATGGAGGATTAAAGTGGATGACTTATACATGCCCTTGAACGTAGCCAAAACTCATTAGGTAGCTTTGTGGATATCCATACCAAAAACGAACATTGTTATTTGGGATATTGCCTTCATACTCACTTCAAAGATGAGACCATTGATGCTGCAGTTGAGCCTATTTCAGTCATGATGCCCTATCTGATTCGGTCGGTGGTTGTTAACGACAGAGAGCTACACACTTTCGAGCCATTCACGCATGAGCGAATTAAGCATAAGAATGTGCCCCAAAACAGCCAACAAGGTGACTGGAGTTTTTTTCATGAAGTACATTGAATTTCATGCACTTGGCATGTCATTTCCTTCTACATTGTTTTTGTAAAATTATGTTTTCTCGCCAAAAACAAAAAATTGTGTTTTCTCGCCAAAAACGTAAAAATCCATTTTCCCGCCAAAAACGTAAGATTGTGTTTTCCCGCCAAATACGTAAGATTGTGCTTTCCCGCCAAAAACGTAAATTTCGTTTTTCCGCCAAAAACGTAAAATTTTTGTTTTTCCGCCAAAAACCTAAAATCCGTTTTCCCGCCAAAAACGTAAAAATATGTCTTCCCACCAAAACGTAAGATTCCGTTTTCCCGCCAAAAACGTAAAATTATGTTTTCCTGCCCAAAACGTAAGATTCTGTTTTCCGCCAAAAACTTAAAATTCTTAATATATGTATTAATTTTGTAAAATCAGTTTATTTAAATTAGTTTAAAAATAATAGTTATAAATTATTAATATTGTATGTATAAAAGTTAGGGTACCCGTGGATAACCCTAAAGCTATAGGATTTTGTTTGGGTTACCTTAAAGGATATAGAGTAAAATAGGATTTTTATGGTTAGGGTACCCATGAAATTAGGGTAGGGTAGGATATTTTTACCCACCACAACATCCCTAATTGTGTGACAAAAACATAAGAGGTATTATGGAAAAGCTAGCGGCAGAGATATGGAACGAGTGCGAGTACCGTGGACAAGAAGCACACAAATTGTCGGAATTGGACCTGTATGAAGGTGTATGATGATATGGTATATGTTGTTGTTTTTTTTTATTTATTGAACAGTGCTATGGTTGTGTAGTTTTTATTAATCTATTGACACTGTCATTCTTTTGTTCCTATGATGGATAGTAAGCTTTTGTTGTAACCTATCATTTTTTCATAGAAAGTTTGGTAATATTACAAGGATTTTAGATTTTTATTATTCGAATACCATTACTAATAGACTTCCTTGATAGACTTCCATAGAAGACTTCTCCTGCAGACTTCCCTGATAGACTTCTTCTACAGACTTCGTGAATATGCTAATCTTCCACGAGTTTAAGCACCACCATCATTTGAAACCTAAGTAAAAAACATTAAAAAGCATAAGTGACAAGAAACAAATATCAAAACACACAACAACAAAAAAAAAATAGAAAACTTACACAATGATTATGAGTAAGTCCAGGTTGCTTGCATTTTGAACATCTATACTACTTGTGAAACTCTCTCGGTTTCGTGTGTGTCTTCCTTGAAATTTCTAGCCAAGATAGCCATCTTGATTTCTTCTGTCTGTTAGGACCACGCTTCTTGAACGGAGGAAGACATAGTACACTACCTGACTTTGATTCATCAAATGGGGGGGATAAATGTTTTACGAGTATGTCGCATATAAATAGTCTTTTACATATGAAAGGTTGACAAGCGTAGAAGTATGCAAACGATCCTCTCTTGCAGTTGCGATTGCATGTGAACAAGGTATTTTCTCAACATCAAACACCCCACATGCACACTTATTATGTTCTAATTCTACAATACAATCTCACGGTATACCCCTAACGAAAAAACGCCAACCCTCTATGCGTTCAACCGTCATGGTATCTGCATAATGTTCACGTACCGCCAACAAATATTCAACACCATTGTTATGGGGTTTTCCATTTCCCGGAAAAAATAACAAGACCAAACACATTAGAGTTTGAAATGTAAATGTAGATTTATTTAGGACGTCTACAACGTAGACTTCATCACGGAATCAACTATCAATAAGCTAACTTCATAATCAAACAAGAAAATTGATTCATGCATATGTATATGTATCTGGAACAAACATGTCAAACACATTCAAAAGCAAGTATATTAGCTAACTAAACATACAAAAAATCTCAAAATTCGTTATATATTGTATACAAATGCATTTTTTATATAAATTTATGATGTCAAAATGATGTCAACATAATGTATCGTAAAGTATACTACATGAAGTAGACTTCTTTGACATGTTTACAGTGTCGAATTATTCATGAAGTCTTATTTGAGGTTACTTTTTCAATTTCAAATAAAATAGTAGACTTCTTCAAGAAGTGAAAAAGTGAAATGGTTAGATTTGCATTTGACGAAACTTTGACTTTTTAGTAATATACTTCATAAAATCAAGTAGAATTTTTGGACAGTCTACTACCAATAGTAGACTTCCAGATGTAGTCAACGGGTGAAGTCTACTTCTTGTGATGTTAGTTTTGCAATTGGAATTCATCTGGAAGACTTCTATGCGAAGTCTGGCGCTTAAGACTTCCGCCATAAATTCTACTTAGGTTAGTTTAAGGGTTGACCAAAATGTCGATAAATTAAATATAGACTATGGGGGAGAAGTCTACTACACTAGTCAACTCTCGACATTTCGTTCAACCCAAAACTAACCTAAGTAGACTTCGGGGAAAGTCTATCTAAATAGCCAAACATTGATCAAATATAAAAATGACTTTTTCTTCCCGTAGATTTCCAGCGCATACTTCATGAAAAATAGTTTGACTTAGTCAAATTTAAAACGAACCCGAAATTTATTCAAGGAGAAGTCTGCTACAATTTTTTTTGTTTTCAAAGAGAGGCAATAGACTTACCGAGAAGTCTACTGTCGAGATCCGACCAAATGGTCAATTGCAAAAATATCACAAAGGTTGACCAGCAGACTTCGATAGAAGTCTACTATATTCAAAACGAAGTCTCCGTTCGTGACCCTGATCAAAAAATTACACAAAGGCGATTTTTACCTTCTTCGACCGCCCAGAACTTCATGTTGAACCACCAACACAAAAACCCAGCCAATATGAATTCAAAAACGCTGGAAAAGGTCAAGATGCTAGAGATTGCATTTTAAAAAAGTAAATTATATAGTTTTTGGGATGAAAATGGAGAGGATATAGAGGAATATGAAGTTTCTAAAACAACTAATGAGGTTTAGGAGGATAATTTTAGGTGAATAAAACATTTACAACTTCAAAATCGGTTGTCTATGGTGGTTGAAAGAATTGATGATGATTAGATTTTGTAAATATGAGGTAGAAGAAAGGTTGGCTAGGTCATTTGCCATTTCCAAAATTCGGAGTAGACTTCACGAAGAAGATCTGCTGCGTCAATAAGTGGAACACTTACATGATTTAGCAAATATTGAGAGACCACATTTTCGGGGTTACTTTTGCATTTGGCTCCAAATTGTGGGTCACTTGTGAAACCAACCCTCAAATATTTGTATAAATCATAAAAAAGTTTTGGTAAATATACACATAAAGTTACATAAATAAATATATTTTGAAAATATTTCAACTAACAAAAATAAAAATATGAAAATTTAAAAAGTAAGATTAATAATTTATAATTTATAAAATGTAAATTTTAACGTTTTACAACAAAATAAAATATTAAAACTAGGTCGGTATATTCTGGAGTGAATTTTCCAATAAAGTGACCATAAACACAAGCAAAATTATATTCACACATATAATAAACAACAAACAAAAAATATTTGTTGCAAAATAAATATTAAATATTATAGTTTAGTAAAATAATTTTGATTCAAATAAAAAATTTTAAATCTTAATTACAAATCTTAGATGAAACTCAATTGACTAAAACCTAAATTCGTAATATTTGAGAAATACTCAAAACAAAGAAAAACAGTGAAAAAAATAAACCAAATATTTAAACCATAGTATTGTAAAATTTAGAATCAAAAACCAAATATAATGAATTTCTAATATATTAAAACTGATAAAAATTGTAAGATTTTATTTCAAAACAATATAAAGTTTAAATCTAAACAAAAAATATTGGTGATAAACGTGGAACAATCTCTAGTATATACTAAAAATGAGAACATCAATACAACCCAAACATGTTTCTTCCATATCTGTTTCGCCTTTTGCCTGTGATGATGATCTGTTAAACTGTCTTCGCTGCTTCATGGGTTTGTGAAAATTAGGGTTCTGCAAATAGATTTGGGATTTATTGGGAATAAGGACAAATACTGTTTAATAATATGTGTCTATGAGCATTAGCAACAAAATGCCACTAGTTTAGTGGTCACATACCTCTAACCATGACATACCGGATCGTAATTCGAGACTAGCTAAAAGCTAGGCTTTATTTTGGGAGTAAAACAAAATGATGTCGTTTTGATTAATTTGACTAAGAAAATTAAGACAAAACGACGTCGTTTCGTTTTAACGGACTAATAAATGGCCGGTTTAACATCATTTAATTAGTCTGTTAGATTACTTAATGGTGTGTTAAATTGGCTAGGTCAACTATAACTCTGATGTTTTTATCCAAAGTCAAGCAAAGTTCAGATATTTATTGGTAAGCTCAATAGTTTGGGTATTTTTTTGGCCATATTTATAAAGTTCTGGATTTGTTTGGCATTGTTCCTTATATTAAAAAGAATAATAAGCTGATTTAAATTTTTTCTAAATAGCTATATATATTTAAGAAATATAGTATTACCCTTACAATGATTTAGGCTTGCCTAGTTTACACAAAAGCAAGAGTGTTTATTTAGTATAAAAACATAGTAGATAATTTAAAAATATAAGATAATTTAAACATATGTAGTTTAAGTTTTATTCAATATAAAGTTATTTACATATGGCTCAAAATTTAAGCAAATATATACTAGCCCTGTAATTATTTTTGTGCTTCTTTTTTTTTTTTCGGACGAAATCATAACTTCATTAATCAACAAATACATTGTTTGTTTATAATATCAAAGACATTGTACAAAATTATAACAACACAATTATTACATATACGTATGTATGTACCATAAACTGAGAAAATATAGCAGAAGCGATTTTGACGATGCTTTCAGAAGAATAGTCTTACACGCTAACCGATCATAATATCGATTATTCTCCAAATTTATATTTGATTTTCTCTGATGTGATTTGTATGCAGTATCTTTTGGCTGAAATTTCTTTTAACAAACCGCATCTTGAAACCTGATGTGTCGAAATGTATCTCTGAAAAGTAGACACATTGATACCAATAATTCCGTATCAAGGTCTTTATGAAGAATCTTGTCTCTGAAAAAAGCCTAATAAATGATATATTTGGCTCTTTATTGACTCCAAATATCTGCAATATCCATGGTGGTTTCCGAGCCGATCTTTGTTTAAACACCAATTTCGAAAAGATTTTCTTTAAACTTCGAAACACCACAAAATGATGGCGTCCGGAGAAATCTACTTTATTCACCCAGTTTTGTGTACTTAGTTTTGATCTCTTATTCTGTTGTGAATGTTCAAAACCCAACTCCATAGAAAGATAATAATCTTACAAAATTATGAACGAACATATAAAAGATAATAATAAATATAATTTATTATATCGATAAATGTAAATAAAGATAAATATATATATTTTTGGAAGAAACAGTTATAAAACATAAAAATAGTGAGAGAAAGAATTTTATATTCTTATATGTGAAGATGTTTTTTGATGTATTACAAATAAACCAAAAGTTCGTTTAGATACAAGTTAAAAAGTTGAAATTACTATATATGAATAGCGATAGTGGGATCTACATAAATTATCACACGTTTTTTTAATCTTTTTTCTTCCTTGTTCTTCTGACTTTTGTGACACTCCCCCTTAAAGATCAGTATCGTTCTAGTATTTTTTTAACGTCTTTATTGCCTAGTTAAAAATCTTTCTAGGAAATCTCAATAGGAAAAACCATAACAAGATAAAATAGTACAAACCACGCAAGCTCTCCTTCGAACGAACTTGACGTCATCTTTATAGGTCATGTTGATGACGCATTCCCATGTTATGGATATGTTTCCTGAACATAGTGGTGGACAATAGTTTTGTGAAGAGATCGACTGGATTGTCGCATGATCAAATGTATCTTAGTCCACTCTCTTTATTCTTTTCGAGCTCTTGAGTGTATGAGAAGAATTTCATAGGTATATGTTTAGTTCTATCCTTTTTGATATATCCTTCCTTCATTTAAGCAACACATGCATCATTGTCTTCATATAAGATAATTGGCTATGTATCTTCGTTAATCTCACTGCTTGATCATATGTGTCGACTTATGATCTTAGACATAAATATTCTCTATTTGATTCATGGAGTGTGATGATCTCAGTATGCTTCTAAGAAGTGGCCACAAACATATGTTTCTGAGAAAGCCAAGATATAGTGTGCCTCCGATCGTAAAAACATAAAATGTTTGTGATCATGCTTTATGTAGATCTGGTAAATATCATGCATATGCAAAACCAACCAATTGACCTTTTGTATTTTTAGTATAAAATAAACCCAAATCAGTAGTCCCTTGAAGATAACAAAAGATTTGTTTAGTCTCATTCCAATATCTTCGCGTATGGGATGAACCGAATCTTGCCAAAACGACAAATGATATATCAAGCCGAGTACAATTTTCAAGATACACAAGCGCTCCAATTTCACTTAAATATGGTATTTTAGGACCAAATATTTCTTTATATTTATCATGTTGTCGGAATGAATCATTCTCAACATTGAGTGCTCTAATGTCCATAGGAGTACTCAAAGGAGTTACTTTATCTACGTTAAAATGTTTTAACACTCTTTTGGTATAAGTACATTGGTGCACAAATATATCCTTTTGCGAGTGTCAACTTTAGGCCAAGATAGTACTTTGTCTTTCTGAGATCTTTCATCTCAAATTCTCCTTTTAAACAATTTGATGTTTTATGAATCTCATCATATGTTTCGATTATGTTTAGATCATCAACATATAATGCGATTATCACAAATCCATATTGTGTTTTCTTGATGAAAACACATGGGCATATTAGATCATTTACATATGTTAAATATTCAGCGAAACAATTATAACACATGCGTCCAGAATTCTTTAGCCCATATAATGATCTTTGTAATTTTATTGCACGTAAATCTTTTGGTTTAGAGCTTATTGATGTTGGCATTTTAAACCCATCCAGAATTATCACGAAGATATCAGTATCTAGAGATCCATATTAGTATTCTGTAACAACATCCATAAGACGTATCCCTAGATTTTTATCAGCAGTAGACTTACCAGGAATCTAAACGTAATTGCATCCATAACTAGAGAATTTGTTTCTTTATAGTTTATTCCAGGTTTTTGAGAAAAATATTTGGGGCACAAGATGAGTTTTATATCTCATAGTCTTAGTTTCTCATTTCTTTTTCGAGTGAAAACTCATTTATATCTAACTGGTCTCACATCTACAGGTGTGAATATAATAGGTCCGAACACTTCTCGCTTATCAAGCAAATTAAGTTCGACTTGTATTGAATATTTTCAAAATTTTCCCATCATGTTTCTTTTGACATTCATATACAAACTTTGGTTCTGGATCTTTGTTTTCCTCATTTATTTATTTTGACACAATATATGAGAAAACATAAAAAACATTCTATTCATTTCTTTTCCATATTTTTTCATTATGGATGTAGTTGATAGAAATCTCATGATTTTCTTCCGACTCATGATGCTTTATTACCATTAGTCTCATAAACTGTTTCTTCCAAAATACTTTCCTCTATTTTGGGTGTGTCATGCATCTCAACATCTTTTTGTTTTCTATGTTTTCTATGTCATGTCATGTGGTATTTTAATACGTGCATGAGTATTTGCAGCTGATATATGAGATTTAGTTACCATTTTGATATCTATAAATGCATCGGATAACTGATTAGCTATACTTTTCAAATGCATAATTCGCCGAACTTCTACTTCTGACTCTTTAGTAGGAGGATCAAGGTATAACAAAGAAGGTAGACTCTATTTAATATCCTTTCATGTATGTTTATTTTATCCCCTGAGAACAAGAAAGACTTTCTCATTGAAATGACAATCATCAAAATCATGATGTGAATATGTCACCAGTTTATGGTTCAAGGTATTATATAATTTATGGAGAATCACAACCAATATATATTCTCAACCTTCTATGAGGTCACATATTTTTACTTTGTGGTGGTGCTACTTTCACATACAATACACAACCAAATATTCTAAGGTGATAAACATCAGGTTCTCGACCAAACGCTAATTGTAGCGCGAATACTTGTGATATGCACTTGTCTTATCCAAATGAGTGCTTCCGCATGCATTATAGCATGTCCTCATAAAGAGGTTGGAAGTTTGATCTCATGATCAACAATCTCATCAATTGCAACCTTTTAATTAATGATTCAGCCAGACCATTTTGTGTATGAACATGGGCTACCGAATGTTCAACATTAATTATTGTTACCATAGAATAATCATTGAATGCTTGGATGTGAATTCACCAGTGTTGTATAATCTAACTCTTTTAATAGAATAATCATGAAAGTGAGATAACAATTTGATTATCTGAGTTAGAAATCTCGCAAATGCCACATTTAGAGATGATGATAGAAAAACGTATAATCATTTGCTTGATGCGTCAATCAATACCACAAATAGTGGAATGGTCCACATAGTGGACGTATTGTCCACATATATCACCTTGAATTATTTCAAGGAGCTTTGGTATTCTTTATCAATTTTGGTTGGCGATCGTCGTATGATCATTTTACCAAGAGAGCATGCAACACATGTCATTTTATTTCCCTGATAACTCTCTTGGGTTTCAGTGAATGACCATTTGAGCTCTCATTGATTTTTTTGCATAATTGTGGTGTCTGGATGTCCGAGGCTATCATGCCATAATGTGAAATCTCCTGGATTTCTTTTGACCACAAGATTTGATTCGATTGCATCTATATAAATATGATGCAACCAAAACAAAATTTTCTGAACTTTTCCAATATATTCATTTTTCCTGATTTTTTTTTAATTATTTCCATCCTTAGTTGCAGTCTGAGTATAATAACCTTCAAGGTATAAAAGACATTATTTCTGGAAAAACAATTGCTCCATTGGGTAGCGTAAAATTCGTTTTACCAATTCTTTCAATCAATTCAGCAAGATCCGATATTGTAATGAAAATAATTCTTGTCATTTTTATATCAAAGAAATGTCTCTTTTGCCTTAGAATAGTGTCATTGTTTCACTATTTGGTAACCAAATTTCTCGAATCCTTTTCTTTGATATTATTACAAATGCATTGTCATCCATTTATGTACGTAACATAAACATCAATAAAAAGGTGGAATTTATTCATATGAAAACATATATAATTGTACATTACATTATTGTTAGAAATAACATTTTATTGAAAACTAAACACGTAATAATTATATATAACATAACTGGAGACTATACAATAGTCTCACTACAAGCATTTTCAGTTCACTGGAGGAGTGTTCTCGTCGTAATCATTTTCAAAGTTGGTAGAGTCGAGGTACAATGTACCCTCGAAGTGTTCTGTGAGCTTCACTTCTTTTCCTTTGGCTTTTGACTCTTGGTACAACTTACAAAGATGCGGAATGTACGACAAGTACATGACCAATGTCATTTGCATCCAAATCAGTAAAAAACATTCTCACGTTTCTAGGTGATGTCCACTTGGGTTTCTTTCCCTTTCGGAATGTTGTTCAGGTCGAACCATTTTTTCGGTCCCTTCCCCTTAATGTTATAAGCCCTTCCACATTCGAGATCAACCGACGGCTACGACCCCAATCAGCTTGCCTTTTCTTTTCATAATATTTCGTAGCCATAGCATTTACTTCAGGTAATGCTTTGGCTCTCGTAGGTCTGGAATTATTGTTACTGATGAGAAACTCATTATTTTTCTCTGATAAAATGAGTGTCACCTTCAATTCAGAAAATCTTGTATATCCACATTTTCTATATATTTGTGGTAAGTCAAGATGTTCTTTATGAAATGTGAGGTATTTCTTATCGAGCACTTTTGCTTCGGAGAGAGGATTACCACAATATTTCAATTGTGATACAATATTTAAGACTGAAGAATTATAATCTTAAATTTTCTAAAAATCTTGATAGAGTTTGATGGAGATTTACATCCCTCTGGTTGTCACACAGTTTTCTAGGTCTTTTATGTGCGTATAGCCATGCGTCACATTTTCATCGAGATGTTTCTTCAGAAAAAATATCGCTTCAATTATATTTTTGGCAGACGATTTACTACCAATTTTAATGGTATATGTTATCTTTTCATCTCAAAATAGAGTTCAACGTTGGTTATCCATATTGTATAATTTACTCCAGTTATTTTGAGAGCAGAGAACTTAAGCTTCTAAAATTTGTCATTTCTTTTCGAAAAACAAAATTGTAAACTTTTATTAGATAATAATATATTTATTAGATGATAATACTTTTATATTAAAATGAACTGATTACATTAATAATGAAAGTGACTATAAGAAAAGAATACTACCTAGAAAGGTAATGCAACATTTGTTACCTAGAAAGGTAATGCAACATTTGTGGTGAATTTTTGTTTGGAGTGAATTTTCCAATGAAGAGACCATAAACACAAGCAAAAATTATAACCGCACATATAATCAACAACAACAAAAAAATCTTTGTTGCAAAATAATTATGAAAAGAAGAGTTTTTTGAAAGTATTTGACAGAAAATGAAGTGTTTGAGTAAAACAAATGAGTGTAAATGAGTGTATCATTTTTATTTTTCAGCAATGAGTGTATCTACAAATTTAAAATAATGTTTATAGCCGTTTGAAAAAATGAAAATTTTGAAAAATAATTATTTACGATCATTGGTGGTAAAGAGTTAAAATTCAATCCAAAATATTTTTAGTATGCAGTTAATTAAATTTATTTAATTTTAGAAAGAAAATTTTTATATAGGTGACCAAATAAATTATATTTAACAATAATATTTTGGTATATTTTTTTTTGGTCAACAATATTTTGGTATATTTAAAAACAATATTTTTATACAACAACCATAATATAAACATAATTTAACAACAATATTTTCGTGATACAATTATCCATGTTATAACAACATATAAATTATACGGAGGCTTGGCCGTCTAATATATTTGTAACTATCCAATTTTAAGTTTTCTTATTTATTTTCTTCGGCCCATCAAGGTCCAATTCACCTAGGGAAACCCCTAGGTGATTTTCTTATGAATAGACCTTTCCCTTTCATTTTTTCCTGCACATAAGTCTTCCCGGCGAAGCCCTGTCGAATTACCATCACGAAATCCACCGTCAACTTGTGAAAGATAAGTTTTCTGCCCATCGAAAACCCTAATTCTATTTTTAGAAAGTTTCCTTTTCGAGAATTTTCAATTATAGAAAATCTATTTATGGCAAGTATATTTATGGAAACTCTTTTTCTAATCTCAGTTTTCCGATGTGGTGTTTCCTTAACCGCAACCGCTTTGACCGCTAATCGTTTAATCACCATTTTCCCAGGTTTGATTAGGCTAAGGTGATGGCTATTTAGAAACTCTTTGATTTCTATCTTTAACCTTCTAATATAGCTACTATAGTATCTAATGTGATCTGTTTATTTGCTAAGTCTATCTAGGTTGTTTGTTAAATTGGGGATATGATTATAGATGTTTCAACCCCCTTGTTTGCATTTCCGGCTAAATTGTTTAATTGTTTGATGCATATAAATACATACATATATATATATATATACTTAGTCCTAGTATGATGAGTAGGAGATCGCATGCGTGCAAAGACGGACTTTTGCATTTGAGCCACATTGTGTGTTGTGTGAGGCCACATGCGTACAAGGAGCCGCAAGTGCAATCGTGGGTACGATCAAGTCTTAGTCGATCTATTGCTCGTGCCTTCAGAGATTGATAAAGCCTCTACGGAGGGGTGTGGGTGATCAATTAAATAGCGTAGGACCGTTTTTGCTTGGGCATTTTAAGTAACGTGATTTTGCTTGTTAGACTAGTCTATATTCGGAGTGTTAGGATATAGTTTGTGGACTTGCGTTTTAGTATCTCATACATCACTGAGTGACTCCCCTGTTACTCATACCTCCTCTTCTTTTTCATCCTTTCAGGTGAGCCTGCCGAGTAGATGGATGCCTAGCTTGATCGGGTGCTTTTGGAATTTGATTATTGTTTTCCGAATTTTTTAAACATTATTTATGATTTATTATGGTTATTGGTTATTGTCGGATTATGTCGGTTTTTTTTAGTTATTAGAGACTATTGGTGCTATTTGAGATTATTGGAGTTATGTGATATATAAGTTAGGATTCGTGGTACGATGTCTCGAGTGAGGAGGAGACGGATGTTACAATATTATTAACAATATATAAATAATTAAAACAGCAATTTTAGAAATTATGATATAAAACAATAATTTAACAACAAGACAATAAATCGTCTACTTTAATATTTATTAAATAGTGGTGCATTTAAATAATTATTACAAAACAAAATTATAGGTGGTGTACCAACTATTATAACAAAACATATATCTATATATATAAAGAAGGCTTTTCTCTCTTCTCCTTAAGCTACATTATCCTCTCAATTTATTGCACATTATTTTTATTTCATTTAATTTAAATCTATATATTATTAAAAGAAATATGAAAGGTCATTTCCATATTATATATCATAAAAATAATATTCAATCAATATAATTTATCCTCATCTAAATTTATGGCACATTATTTTTATTTTCACTTAATGCTTTAAATAGGTAAGTTCTTTTACTAGAATATACTTAAAAGTTTTTTAATCTAAATTATACTAATTTATTAATATAAATTATCAAAATAGTAATAATCCAATAATAAAATTAATTTTAAAACATCAATTTTAGAAGAAAAATAATAAGAAGAAATAGGGATACAAACTGATTAACAACAAACATATAAAATAGAAAATAATCTTTATATATCAATCGACCATATTTATAAAGACATATATTACAGTCGATGTTAGAATCAAAATAGAATGCATAATGAGAACAAATATAACCATTTATTCTTTCTTGAAAATTTATATTTATAGTAAGATAACCTATAGTCTTTTATAAGTTCTCTCATAAGAATAAATCAAAATATTCAAATTAGTATTTTCAACTAAAAAGTCAATTAAATATTTCCCAATATCTCATCATCTTAATTTATTGCACAATATTTTTATTTCATTTATTTTAAATCTATATATTATTAAAAGAAATAAGAAAGTTCATTTTCATATTATATATCATAAAACCAAAACTCAATCAATATAATTTATCTTCATCCAAATTTAGGACACATTATTTTTATTTTCACTTAATGCTTTAAATATGTAAGCATTATTACTAGAATTTACTCAAAAATTGTTTAATATTGATTATACTAATTTATTAATATAAATAGAAGCAAAAATAGTAATAATCCAATAATAAAATTAATTTTAAATGAGCAATTTTAGGAGAAAATAATAAGAAGAAATGGGGATACAAAATGATTAAAAACAAACATCTAAAATAGAAACTAATCTTAATTATACTGATATATTAATATAAATTGAAGCAAAATAGTAATAATCCAATAATAAAATTAATTTTAAATCGGCGATCTTAGGATAAAAATAATAAGAAGAAATGGGGAAACAAATTGCATTAACAACAAACATCTAAAATAGAAAATAATATTTATATATCGATCGATCGTATTTATAAAGACATATATTACACTCGATGTTAGAATCAAAATAGAATGCATAATGAGAACAAATATAACCAATTAATCTTTCTTGAAAATTTTATATTTACAGTAAGATAACCTATAGTCTCTTATAAGTTCTCTTATAAGAATAAATCAAAATATTCAAATTAGTATTTTTAACTAAAAGTTGAATTAAATATTTCCAAATATTTATTAGAATTCGTGATGCTGTTTCAGAATAAAAAAAAAAAAAATTTCTATCCGCTCAACAAATATTAGAATTCAATATATAATTTAGGATTTAAAAATAAAAATTGTTTATCTGTTTATCTGCTCACCCGTCCGTAGGGCGGGTTAATTTCTAGTTATATATATAGTCATGTCATATAGTGATCATGTTGATAACGTGTTATAATAATAAACTTAATTTATCATATTAATTAGGGTTTTCTGCAAATTAACCTTCCAAATAGTCCGATATTTCGGATCAACCCCTTACCACAATTAAATGCAGGTCAACCCTCAACGTCACGGTCAACCCGCAATATAGTACGTCTGTGTATTGATGACGTGGCACCGTTAGTAAATGTCACAGAATGTGAAACATCAGTCGTTTTGGAAGAAATTAAAAACAACATGATGTTTAAAAATTGAGAATTAAACCAACAAATATAAACATCATGTTGTTTTTAATTTCTTCCAAAGCGACTGAGTTTCACATTCTGTGACATTTACTAACGGTGCCACGTCATCGATACATAGACGTCCTATATTGCGGGTTGACCGTGACGTTAAGGGTTGACCTGCATTTAATTGTGGTGAGGGGTTGATCCGAAATATCGGACTATTTTGAGGGTTAATTTGCAGAAAACCCTATTAATTAATAAGTAAATATAAAATATTATATTCATTAAAAAGGTAAATATTAAAGAAAAAAAAATTAGAAGAAAGAATCTTATATTTTTATATGTGAAATTTTTTTTCGATATATTATAAATAAACACAACATTAATTTATATAAAAGTTAAAATTATTATGGATAAATAGTAACAATCAATTCCACATAAATACTCACACGTTACTTAACATTTTTAGAGGGTTCTAAAATATGGTCTATACGGCCGTATATACAGCATCTATACGCTATACGGTGAGATCATAAGATTTAGATTATACATTCGATTATACGGTATATATACATAGCATATGTGACTGTATATACAGTTTTTTCGAACGTATATATTGTACTTATACGTTTTTGTCAACACACTTATACAATATAAAATTAAAAATTTATATATATTTTAATGTTTTTACAATTTTATTTAACATACTATTTGAATTAATTTTTTAATTTAGTAGTATTAATTGGAGAACTATAAAATTTCCACCATTTGTTCTACTTTAAATATCAAATCTAATTATAATTTAAATACCATATTTTATCTATGATTTACATAATGTTTACTATTCATATTTTTAATAATTTTAATTTATAAAATCATAAACTATACTAGTTATAAATGCATATTTTATTTAATAAATCAATATTAAATTATATATGACACTTAATTTTGTATTTATATATATTTTAAATAAAATATTTATCGTATATATCCCGTATAAATATCTGTATATACATTTATACGCTATACGGTAGCTAGCCGCCCGACTAATTACATAACAATTTATTTGGTGCTTCTAAGTAGAAAAAATACAGAACAATTTATTTGGTTGTAAATAATTGCTCTCTCTCTCTCTCTCTCTCTCTCTCTCTCTCTCTCTCTCTCTCTCTCTCTCTCTCTCTCTCTCTCTCTCTCTCTCTCTCTCTCTCTCTCTCTCGCTCTCTCTCTCTCTCTCTCTCTCTTGTGGGCACCAAAATTATCCTCATCGACTGCTTCCCTAGCGATCACCATTTCTAGTCGCCGGAGAGTGTTTTTCGTCCTTTTTCTCTTATTTTTCTTTCTATTCTCTTGCATATGCTTCGTTTCTGCGGTTTGGCTTCCTCCATGGCCGAAATGGTAGCCAGGCTCAGTCTCTGGCTTGCTACGGTGGCTCGGCGGTGGTCCTCAGGTGGCGGCGCTCCCGCGACTCCGGTTATGTTGAGGACCAGATCCGGGCTTCTCACACTACAAAAAACTGTAAATAGCCATGACTCAGCCACGGATCGTTCGTGGCTATTTTTCCAGCCACGAATAACTATAAAATAGCCATGAATTTCAAAACTCGTATTCCGTGGAAAATTTGTGGCTATCCGTGGAAAATTTGTGGCTATCTGTAGAAACTTAGCTACGAATAGCAACAAAAAGACGTGGAAGGACATAGCCATGACTAGACACGAAACCATTCGTGGATATAGAGCCATAAACTTATTCGTGGCGATTCGTTGCTATAGTCACAACTACTTTCGTAGCTATCTATCGCTATATGTTAATTATAAGATATCCACGAATAGCCATGAATTTATTCGTGGCTATTCAAAACACTAAATCCTAAATATACACTAAAATCATAAACTATAAACAAAAATCTAATAACTAAAACTCCAATTACTATAATATATCTAAAATTAGGATTCAACACTTTAAAAAGAATTTTTATTTTCCAAATCTAAACTATTTTCAAACATTAACTTAAAACCTTAAACATAACCCTTCAAACCCTAGACCCTAAACCATAATCAAACACTTAATCATAAAATAGAAAATCAAAATACAACCATTAATTATATATATTTTTTTTTTTTCAAATCCAAAACCACAATATTCATATCCTTAATAAATCATACAACCCTAAAATATAAACAAAAATTCAACACTTAAATTTTATAAGACTTCAATTATTATAACATATATAAAACTAAGATTCATAACTTATAAAAGATTTTTATTTCTTTAAATCTAATATTTTTAATCATTAAATTAAAAATTTAAACATAACCTCAAACCCTATAGTCCAAACCATAAATCATAAACTATAAACCTTAAACTCTTAGTCAAAAAATTATAAAATAATAATGTAACTATTAATTATATACATACAACTAATATTTAAACCATTTACATATATTTTACACATAATTAATTTTAAAAATATTTTAAACAATAATAAACTAAAACATCTTATGATTTTATTTTAAAAAATCTACTAATCTTTTATACTAATAATAATCTAAAAAGTCTTAAAAATAATCTAATTATTGTATATATTCATGAATAAAACTTAACATTTTTAATATTAAAAAATCATGTAAATTAATATATCAAATTTAAAGATTTTTATTATTTAAATCATTTTAATTAGTATATAGACTCGTTTTATTATTTTTAAATTATTTTTAAAAGTTTTTATCTGTTACACTTTAAATTTATAAATTAAAAAAAAATCTTTTAACCATTTTTATTATTTTTCATTATTGATATTTATATATTAATTAAACCAAAAACAAATTTCATTGGTTAAAAGCTCATCACGCGGATCACGTTGTGGACCGTTGATTAAACATTATCAACAGTTCAGATTTCGTTTCAGAGACTACGCGGATCTGAAATCGTGACTGCTGGATCTATTTGTTATCTTAAATTGTAGCCGTTAATTCTATATTTCATATCAAATCCTGACCGTTAGATCTATATCTAACTAAAATTTGTACCGTTAGATTCTTCATCTTCTCTAACCTAATCATCTTCTTCCCTCAAGCCCCTGTAATCGAAATTCGTAGCCTCAAGCTCCTTCACGATTCTTCAAACAATCTTCTTCATGAATTCCTTCACGAAAATCTGCAGCTCCACATTGACGATGAAAACCCAATTATATGGCCTAATCGTCACTCGCCCAAGAACCGGTGGTCTGTGGATTTGATTTCTCTCGCTGTTAATAAAACCTATATGCTGATTTGATACTTCCACGGCAAATTGATTCTATATCACTGACGCCAAAGATCTTGCAGCCTCTCTCTCACCTTCAACATCTTCTTCCCGGAAACAGCCTCCGGCAGATGCTCCGAGCGCATGCTTCTCCACTAGACGTCGTCACAACGAGATCAACCTGGGGCGTGGTGAAGAATCAACGATGGCTGCGGTGGATTCGTGGTGCGGTGGAGTCATGGTGCTGCGGAGGCGGTCCATGGTGCTGCGGTGGCGCCGTGTTGCGACGGTGGCGGCGGTCCATGGTCACGGGCCTCAAGGCATATATATTTTTTTTTAATTTATGTTTCGTAATTTAATTATTTTTAAACAGCGGAATTAGTCAAACAACTACGAAATCAGGTCTGGGAACGGATTACGAGAATTGGTATTACTCATAGCGAACCGTGGTTCATAATAGGAGACCTGAATGAAATAAAAAGCAATCATGAAAAAAAGGTGGAAAACTTTGTCATGCTGGGACTTTCGTGGATTTTAATAATATTATAAGAAATGGAGATGCTGGGGAGGGGGAAAACCATTTAGATGTCTGCTAGATCGAGCATTAGCGAATCAGGATTGACACACTTTATATCCAAATTCTTTTTAGAATATGTGGATTGGAAAAGATGGATTAATGGCGACTATAGCAGATAATATTCCAAGGAAAAAGGCCAATTTAGGTTTGACAAAAGGTGGATTGGAAAAGATGGATTAATGGAAGCAATATCCAGAGGTTGGAAACAATTAGATGGGATTCATGATATGAATTTTACGGAAAAATTAAGAATTGTCGGCATGAGATATCACGGTGGAGGAAAAATAATCCTCCTTATGGAAAGGAAAAAATAAGTTAATTACAAGAAGAGTTAAAGGAGATTCAAAATGATGTTAATCATACCTTTGAAGAGTTTTTGGAAATATCCCGGAAACTAAAGGATGCTTACATGGATGAGGAACAATATTGGCAACAAAAAAGTAGGAATTTATTGTATACTTCAGGGAATCGTAATACAAAATATTACAAAGCTTTGACAAAAAAGCGTCGGGCAAGGAATCAGATCGTGGGATTACATACCTCAGAGGGCGAATGAGTTACAACGGAATCAGATGTCGAAAAAATTACGGTAGATTACTTTGACGAACTTTTTACATCCACAAATTCAACAATTTTGATGAATTTTTACAGGAGATTCCATCTTTGATAACAGAACACATGAATACTAAACTTATGAAACCAGTGACGTAAGAGGAAATACGGGGAGCATTCTTTATGATGCATCCGGAAAAAGCACCGGGACCAGATGCTATGACAGCATTATTCTTTCAGCGATCTTGTCCAATCATTAAAAGTGATATCATCACAATGGTTAATGCTTTTAGAATGTCGGAGTTAAAACCTATTAGTCTTTGTAATGTTGGATATGAAATAATTTCCAAGGTTCTGTGTCAGAGGTTGAAACCTCTTTTACCGGCCCTCATTTCGGAGACACAATCAGCCTTTGTATCGGGACGTCTCATTTCAGTTAATATTTTAATTGCACAGGAAATGTTTAACGGGCTTAGAACAAATCCTTCGTGCAAAGGGAAATATATGACAATAAAAACGGATATGAGCAAAGCTTATGACAGAGTGAAATGGTTCTTCATTGAGAAATTACTAAGGAAAATGGGATTCATAGCACATTGGAAAAGGCTGGTGATGCAATGCATAACATCAGTTTGTTACAAGGTACTATTAAACGGGCAACCTCGCGGTATAATATGTCCTAAACGGGGACTTCGTCAGGGAGATCCTTTATCACCCTACATTTTCATACTGTGCACGGAGGCTTTTTGAAGGTGGCAAGATCATGTCCACAGATAACCCATCTGCTTTTTGCAGATGATAGTTTATTATTTTGTAAGGCTACAAAGGAGGAATGTCAGGTTATCCTTAGAATTCTAAAGGATTATGAGATGGTTTCGCGACAGCAAACAAATTTTGCCGAATCATCTTTACAATTTGGACATAAGGTTGCAGATACAGCCAAGGAAGAGTTAAAAGCAATTCTAGGAATCACCAATATTGGACGAATGGGATCGTACTTGGGGATACTATTGGGTCAAAAACCACCTCGACGAAAACAATAGCCGAAGACAAGATCAGCCAATCAGATAAAAACAAATGTCCGCATCGGACGTTAAAAGTCTCGTATGAATAACCAAGTTGTATGAAGTATCGCCAACTTCACTTGAACGACTTATTAAACAAACAGATTCAACGGATATGTTTCAAACGACATCTCGTATATGAAAGACCATTCGGAAAAACATACCTTACAACAGGGATTGCGGATCAATGAAACGACCAAACAGACAGAGAACGGGCTGATTCAGCTCGGAACCGAACCAAACCAGCTCGGAATCACCGAGCTGAACCAGATCGGACCGAGCTGAAACAGCTCAGGTCCGAGCTGGTCGCAACCAACTTGGCTCGGATCCGAACCTTCCCTTCCTCTTTTTCCAAACCTGGCTTATCCCTTTGAGAATTCGAAGCTGAATGCACCTCTTGCAAACTTCCGAGCTGGACTTCGCTGAGCTTTCCGAACGGTTAACCAAACATTTGCCGATATGCACAACTTGTCGCAACCCACCTTCGGAAACATCGGCCTGTCCCTTCTTGGCCAATAACTTGGACTGATGGATCAAGTTAAGAAAAATAAGAACTTAGGCCCAAACATACGACGACTTTGGGCCGAATAGGTAAGTCTGTACAAAAATGGACTCGAATCGTCCGTTCTCGGCCCATCCGGCAAATAGGTCAAGCCGCGGAAAACTGAAAGGAGATAAAGACAAAGAAGTAAAGAAATATATATCTCCGAGCTAAAATGGAAAATCCGAGATAGAAATGTACATCTTAACGGAAAAAGGAAGGATATAACAACAGGAAGATTTCCGCAAATCTTGCGGAAATATTCTCGAAGCCGACTTGCCGCAGATTTTATAAGGATGTGGAAGTCATACGAGAGAGGCAGAGCGAAAAACCCTAGCATCTAGACTTAAGAGTTTAAGCAGTTTTCTTAGCTGATTCTTTTTCGTTGTATTCTCTTTTCCGACCTTTGTACTCCTTTCGATCTAACATCAATAAAACATCCTCCGCGTTTACTAGTTTAGTGGTTTATCTTTAAAATTTATGTTCCCTAAAAATCTTGCTCTACAAGTTTTGACAGTGCGAGTTTCGACTCCCACAGTTTAGCGCCGTCTGTGGGGAACATAGAAACTTTTGACACTTAAAAACCACCGATTAACATATCCGAAAGAGATGACTACCATTGGAAACGGAGATGAGACAGATCAGCAACTGCCGATCGGCATCAACACACCCAACGATACCACTGGTAACACTTCAGAAAGCGGCGACGTTACAAACACGGCCGCACCGCACGCGACAATCAACGCGACACTGTTCGAGCTGAAAGAGATGGTGGCCGCGTTAAGGCAAAGGGCAGAAGAGCAGGAAAAGGCAAACAGTACCCTCACAGAGCAGAATGAAAGACTGAAGACTGGAAACCGTGCTCGAACAACCCGAACGGTGAACTTCGCCTTGCCTGAGCGAAGGCGTCTGGACTTCTCAACGTCCGGAGAGTCGGTGAGAAATCCATCGAAACATCGTCAGCAAACCACGGGCGAACAAACTCCCCCGGCGACTAGATCCAATCTCACAGATCCTCCTCCCATAATCCGAGGACGAAAGTCCGCAACGGAAAAAGCCGCGGAAGGCTGCGATAACGAAGACTCGATTCCGCATGATAATCAGACTGAACTATCCTCAGATGAGGAGGAAAGGATCGATGCGGACCGATACATCCCCCAGTTAAGCGCCGACAAATTATCGGAAGAAGAAGACGCAGAACAAGCCCACCCAAGCGAGCCGCGAAGAAGCAACAAATGAAGCGAGCTCGATGAGCTCAGGGACACGCTAGCTCAGATAACTGCGGAGATAAAAATTGTACGGTCGCAGGTTCATCGGGCAACAAGCGCTGCGCCGGAGATTGATCGAGTCCTGGAGGAAACACGGAAAACACCATTCAAAGCGTGAATCACTAGAACTCAGATTTACAATCCGGGCAAGCTCAAAATCCCATTCTACGACGGAAATACTAATCTGAAAGCTCATATGATGGCTTTCCGGATAGCAATGGGAAGAGCAAATCTTAGTCGAAAAGACAAGGATGCCGGCTTTTGTCTCCTGTTCGTAGAACATCTGAAAGGAGCGGCCCTCGAATGGTTTTCCAGATTCGAACGCGACTCCATCGGAAATTTCCAACAGAGTCGCTACCAGAATCAAAAGAACTACCAGAATCGAAGTTCTTAGCGATAAAGTGGGTATCGACGCACTGAAGAAAGCACTTTGGTTCGAGTCGGACTTCAGGAAGGAAATCTCACTAAACCGGCCGCAAACGATGGTGGATGCTTTGCACAGAGCGATAGACTTCATTCTCGATGAAGAAGAGATGAAAGTCTTATCTGAGAAATATAAGTCTAAAAAGCAATCGAGCAAGGAAACCCGCCTATCGACAAGCACAAGCAGCGAGAAAGGGACTTCAAAGCCGATGAGCACTTCACGGCCCGAAAGAACGGGTGGGGCGCATAATTACCTGATCGGCTCAAATGAGCAAGAACAATGGCCGGGAGAACGAAGGAAGAGCTCGTGGAACACATGACAAGGAATTCCAGCGCTTACGACGAAAAGGCATTCTGCGATCACCACCAATCTTACGGCCATAACACTGCTGATTGTCTAAAACTGGGCATTAAACTCGCGGCAAAACTCGTGCCGGAGAATTGGGAGATGCAATAACCCTGAAGGACCTCGACGACGGGAAAACGGGGAATCTGCCGAACAGGCCAAACAGGAACGGCGATCCAAATGGGTCAAACCGAGAACGAAACCATCAAGAAGGACATGTCACAACAGGAAATAAACGAAAACGAAGCAATGAAGACCCTAAAGCAAGCGGCCGTCAAAGGGTAAACGTGATCGTGGAAGGGCCGCAATATCACCCAAGATCGAGACCGATGGCCGATCCCTACCCTCGGCGACCATGGAGAGTAATCGCACCAAGAAGAGATACATGGCGAATCATGCCGAGTCGACGCACGGATCACATGATAACATTCGACGACATGTGGATCTCAAAGACCAATCAACCTCTAGTCATTGAATTGATCATCCAGAATCGTCATGTACCATACTCATCGACACCGGAAGTTTCGTGAATGTAATCTTCTGCGAAACTCTGAAAAAGATGGACATGAACTTAAACCAGGTAACGCCTTCTCAGTCGTCTTTAACAGGATTCGCCGGAGACACCATAGCCACATTCGGAAAGATCGAATTTCCAATACTCGCGGGAGGAATCTCCAAAGGCGTCGAATTCTCGGTGGTCGATCGTCCAACGATCTATGGAGCGATTCTATGGATCCCATGGATAAACGCAATGAAGGCTGTTCCGTCGACTTATCATCTATGCATTAAGTTCCCGACCGCCACAGGAATCATGACAATCTGGGGGAACCAAGAGCAACGGACTCCTGGCAGCTTCCGGATCAATGAATCAGGCCATCAGATGAGTTCAGCAGGGAGAAGCTATCAACCCTGCCAATCAGACGATCATGCTCAACCTTTCTCCGCGGGAGACCTTGTCCTAAGAAGAGTATGGCGAAACTCGGTGCTTCAAAATACCGGATCGGATTGGGAAGGACCTTACATGATCACAAGGGAGATCCGTCCCGAAGTGTACGAACTCGAGACCATGAACAACACCAGGATAGTTAGAGGGTGGAATGCGATGCATCTGAAAAGATTCCGCTACTGAAGACTACGAAACGTCAAAAAAAAGAACTGTTACAAAGTATTTTGAACTACGGGACGGCTTGATCCCCAAAAGGGGTACGTAGGCAGCCGGTCTCTTGATCGGTTCAGCTGTCCCCCCTCTAAAAAAAGGGGGGGGGAGTCCATATATATCTATACTTCCACATCGGAATTTTGAATTTTAAAAAAAAATTCTCGGACTCGAAATCTATCCAAATGCTTGGAACTATCTCGGAAATTCCTAGCAAATCAGCTAGGAAAATCCAAACTAATCAAACTAGCTCGGAACGTTCCAGTAACTCGGCTAGGAATTTTCCAGCAAACCAGCTAGAAAAGTCCGAGCACATCAGCTAGGAACTTTCCAGCGAACCAGCTAGGGATATCCGAGCAGATCAGCTAGGAACTTCCCAGCAAACCAGCTAGGAACTTTCCGACAGATCAAATAGGAAAATCCTATCTAGCCAAACCAGCTCGGGCCTCCGAGCTGAACCAGCTCGGGTCCATGCTAAACCAGCTCGGGTCCACGCTAAACCAGCTCGGAATTTCTGAGCTGAGCCAGCTCGGATCTGAGCCAAACCAGCTCGAAATTTCCGAGCTGAGCCGACTTGAATTTCCGAGTTCCGCGAAAATTCCACACAACAGATCTTGGCTGGAGCCACAACACACCTGAAAGAGTTCAACTACCTGACCACGCCCTTGAAGTTATCCGGTAACAAAAATAAAATCTTTTTCTCCTATTCATATCAGTCTATTTCTTCTTAGATCAAAATTAGAACATCAACTTTGTAACTTAGAATTCGCATACTATTACAACGCATGCATAGTTGTTAGGAATAGCTTATCTTGTCCGTCGACGGCCGCGGCGGACAAACACATACATCCATCGTGGATATTAGCCAATACGTCCTATATGGATTGAGGCTCTATACATCCAACAAACGGATAAAAGCGCGCTATATAAATTTTAAATACCACCAAGGTATGTTTATTATCGGCAAAGGGAACATAAGTCGAGAGGTTGACGTAAAATCCCGAATACGGGTTGTTGACAGGTCTTCAAATCCGCCGCACCAGTACTGGAGACGATAATAGACCCCAAAATCCAGTATAACGCTACTCAGCACACTGGTAAAATGATGTTCTAACCAAGAATATCTTGGTTCGGTATCTTTGAAAGGTAGTCCTGCGGATACCAGTTTATTTTCAGTGAACGAAAGATGCGAGGCGAGAGTCTCGCGGAAAGTCGGGATCAAAAATCTAAACCCAGTAGAATATGACACACTGGTCTCGACAACGTCATTATCAAGTACACGACCGACTTGGGAATATAAGACGGCAGACCCCACACTAGTACCAAAGTCAACCGTAAAGCTCCTAAAAACCCAGTAAGACGCTTCCGAACACACTGGTCTGTACATTACAAGTCCGCGAGAGAAAAACGTATTGTTATCTCTCAGATTCGAAACCCAGTAAGACGCCTCCGAGCACACTGGTCTAATCACCGAGAAACCCAGTAAAACGCTTCCGGGCACACTGGTCTGATCATGACAAAACCCGGTAAAAACACTTCCAAAGCACACCGGTCCGAACATTGTAAAAGGCACGCACCGCAAATTCCCGAGCTAAACCAGCTCGGAAATTCCGAGCTGAACCAGATCGGAAATTCCGAGCTGAATCAGCTCGCTTCCGAGCTAAACCAGCTCGGGTCCGAGCTAAACCAGCTCAGAAATTCCAAGCTAAATCAGTTCGGAAATTCCAAGCTGAATCAGTTCGGATCCGAGCCGAACCAGCTCAGAAATTTCAAGTTGAACCAACTCGGGACCCATCCAAACCAATTCGAACTTTCAATCAAGCCAATACGGTCTATAAAACGGATCCCGAACTCTTTCAGAAAAACCAAATCAAACGTCATACATTAAAAGATTTTCTACTTCGAAATACAGAGAGAGATTGAAAGCGTTGAAATATTCAAAGACAAGCTAGTACGACGACCAACCGTCTTAAGGAGATTATCGAATAACAAACACGAGTCATATCCGCAATCCTAAAACCAGGCATCTCCTTGGGATGAACTGGCACCATCACCATGAAACAAAGATGGATCGACGCAGTCCCTAGCTTCGGCAATCAGCCGGTTCTATTCAAAGACGTCTCCCTCTCCGGGTGGATCCTCGACATTAGATCCGCCTCTTCGTATTCAAACGCAGGAGGATGCTCGGATCTCAAGTCAGCAATCAAAACCAGGTTACTCCTTGCTGCGACGAATTGACTTTGCCGCTCTATAGTCGAGGGCAGTTTCGAGAAGATCTTTCGGAACTTGGAGAATCAGGATGCAATTTTCTTCAGGATGCCCCTTTTCCCTCTCTCGGCCGCAGTCCGAAGAGAGACCTCACGGGAAACCTCTCTCTCGGCGAGTTGGACTCTTAAAGCCTCGACTTCAGTTAAGGCCGCAGTCCTCTCGACATCGAGGGAAAACCTCACTGTCTCAAACTCGTTCCTTCCATCTTCCATAGAAGCTCTCATAACAGCAACTGACTCCACCAAGCGCGCATTGTCAACAGAACGCCTTGCGAAGCGGTCCCGAATTCCTCGAAGCTTCATATCGGATTCTGCAGCATGACGATTAACCGAAGCCCACGCCTGAAACAAACTCAGACGAATTAGCAAAGTAGTGGGATAAGATCGCATGCCTTACGGAAAAGTAAAGGAACTAACCCTTAACATGTCATGCCCAGCGCTAGCAAGGGATTCGCCACAAATCATATCTTCGTATTGTGTGGGGAGATCTCCCAGATGACGAACATCCGCACAAAAGCTAGCGACCGCAGCAGCATTGGTGTACATGGAACCACAGCCATCACGACCAGACTGTGCCAGGATTTCAGGTTTCGGAACCTCGAAGTCCTTCCCATGTCTCTTCCTGGACCTTCGACTAGATTCAGGCGCGACGACCCGATCCGATGACTCCGACAGAGGAACTTGCGGAACATTCATCCCCTCACTGTTATCAGCATCGGCACAAGCTCCAGGAATGCCTTTGCCCAGCGTGGGATTTTGACCGATCCAGTCGTCAAAGCCATGAAAATCGAACTCCGGAAGCTCAACCCCTTCCGCAAGCCACGGGGAGATCGAACCATAATCTTGGATAACAACATCATTCGGACGCTCGTCATCAGCGTCCGTTTTCTCGTTGATCCTAGCCGCTCGACGAGTCGCGTCCATCTGACTAGCACGGATAACACGCTCAAGCGAAAAGTGCTGATTCCAATTCGTGCCCCCGTCCTGAAGCGCCCAAATGAGAGGAACCAACTGCGGTGGACACGTCAAGCAGATATCTTTCGCTGAAAATAAAAAAAAAAATTTGTTAGGAGATCGGCAAGATATAAATCTAAACGACGAAAACAACTAAGTCCGCTACCAATCTTTCCCCATTTCGATATCATCAATGGAACACAAGCTTCTCCAACAGATGCCTCGTCGATTAAGACATAGAAGAAATGATGCCTCCATTGACGATCCTTATTTTCGAAATCCGATATAACCGCCAGATGTAGATAGGGCCTGAGGTAATGCTCGGGACCACGCTTTATCGGAACCACATGCATCATATTCCGAAGATGTAACACTCGGAGGTCGACTACGCATTCGAAACTAGGGACCAGTATTCCTACCAAATGCCTTAGGCTCCTAGGAGTGATTTGCGTCAAACCCAATCTATGACGTTGAAGGTAACGGACGATAAGTTCGTGAATCGGGAACCAAAGAAAGCACGACTCGAAGAAGATTTCGTACACCGAGAAATACCCCTTTGGTGGAGACTCAACTCGGTCGCTAGGAGACGGTATCCTGATCGTCACATTCTCAGGAATCTTAGCATCGCGTCGAAGCTTCACGACCGACTTTGCCGAAGACAATGTCGAACCAACAGGATCAGGAATCAGTTTCTTTTTTCTCGGACGAGTCTTCTTTGGCGCATCTGGAGGGAAATCCCAGTAACGAAGGAATTCCTCCCGACTAACTTGAGCGCCCTCGAACTCATTCTTGATCGAAGCATCCGCTGTTGCCGAGGGACAAGGTCGACTAGCACGAGACCTGGTCGCATGCCAAACCCCAGGAGACTCTCCTTCGGACGAATTAGCATGACCACGTTTCGGTTCACGATCCGCCATATTTACCATAAACGCCGTCAAAGCGAAAAATTCAAACTTGGAAAAGATCCAAAGCTTCTAAACTCACCAGAACAGAGCTGGGAATCTTGACGAAACTCACAAAAAACTAAGAAGAAGTTAGAGAGAGAAGTTACCTTTGGATTATTTTCTTTGGAGAGAGGAATGAAAGATGAAGAATGAAGGGGTGAATACTTATAGAATTCACCAAGGCATGGGACTTTTGAAATAACTACCTTTTAATCATATTGTCACAAGCATGCCCGAGCAAATCATGATGGAGCGGCTCATGAGTAGGCATGGTGTCGAAATGTCTCAGCATGGAAGAGTTGATTGCGGCCGAAAGACGATGCTTCGGACGGCCCGTTGTCGCAAATACAATGACATCGGATGAAGTTCTTTCGGACAATTGTTTTCGCCTCGAATAACAAAACAACCTCGTCATCATCGCATTCGAGTCTAACGAGCTGGGGGGCTAACTGTTGACGAAAACAATAGCCGAAGACAAGATCAGCCAATCAGATAAAAACAAATGTCCGCATCGGACGTTAAAAGTCTCGTATGAATAACCAAGTTGTATGAAGTATCGCCAACTTCACTTGAACGACTTATTAAACAAACAGATTCAACGGATATGTTTCAAACGACATCTCGTATATGAAAGACCATTCGGAAAAACATACCTTACAACAGGGATTGTGGATCAACGAAACGACCAAACAGACAGAGAACGAGCTGATTCAGCTCGGAACCGAACCAAACCAGCTCGGAAGTTCCGAGCTGGTTAGCTTGGAAGTTCCGAGCTAAACCAGCTCGTATTTCCGAGCTGAACCAGCTCAGGTCCGAGCTGGTCGCAACCAACTTGGCTCGGATCCGAACCTTCCCTTCCTCTTTTTCCAAACATGGCTTATCCCTTCGAGAATTCTGAGCTGAATGCACCTCTTGCAAACTTCCGAGCTGGACTTCGCTGAGCTTTCCGAACGGTTAACCAAACATTTGCCGATATGCACAACTTATCGCAACCCACCTTCGGAAACATCGGCATGTACCTTCTTGGCCAATAACTTGGACTGATGGATCAAGTTAAGAGAAATAAGAACTTAGGCCCAAACATACGACGACTTTGGGCCGAATAGGTAAGTCTGTACACAAATGGACTCGAATCGTCCGTTCTCGGCCCATCCGGAAAATAGGTCAAGCCGCGGAAAGATGAAAGGAGATAAAGACAAAGAAGTAAATAATGAGATATCCGAGCTAAAAAGGAAAATCCGAGATAGAAATGTACATCTTAACGGAAAAAGGAAGGAGATAACAACAGGAAGATTTCCGAAAATCTTGCGGAAATATTCTCGAAGCCGACTTGCCGCAGATTATATAAGGAGGTGGAAGTCATACGTGAGAGGCAGAGCAAAAAAACCTAGCATCTAGACTTAATAGTTTAAGCAGTTTTCTTAGCCGATTCTTTTTCATTGTATTCTGTTTTCCGACCTTTGTACTCCTTTCGATCTAACATCAATAAAACATCCTCCGGGTTTACTAGTTTAGTGGTTTATCTTTAAAGTTTCTGTTCCCTAAAAAGTTTGCTCTACAAGTTTTGACCGTGCGAGTTTCGACTCCCACAGATACCAGAAAGTTTAGGAGGAGCATAAACACAGATTTTCAGCTTTCTTCAAGTTAGACTACATAATTGGGTAAATGGATTGACAATAAAGTATTTGACAAAAGGAGGGAAATAATTTTTAATAAAATCAGTAGCTACAGATCTACCAAACCATGTGTTGTCATGTTTTCGCCTACCAAAAGTGGTCATTAGTAAACTTACGAGTATTACAGCCCAATTTTGACGGTGTACAAATGGGTCACATAAAGGAATGCATTGGCTATCAGGGGATAAATTGTGCTTGGGAAAGGAAGATGGTGGAATTGGTTTTCGGGCGCTAAGCAGTTGTGGAGATTAACTAAAAATCCGGATTGTTTATTTGCAAAGGTGCTTAAAGGGAGATACTATCAGAATGGGAGTCCACTGGACCCAATAAGATCATACTCCCCATCATATGGATGGAGAAGTATTGTATCTGCTCGATCTCTGGTTAGTAAAGGACTAATCAAAAGGGTTGGAACAGAAACATCCATTTCAGTGTGGAATGTTCCTTGGATACCAAGCCTATGCCCGAGGTCAGCATCTTGTAAAAACACTCACTTTGATCAATCTTTAACGGTTAATAAATTGATCGACCCTATGTCACATATGTGGAATGATCAATTGATTAGGGACATTTATAGTAGAGGAGGATGCGAATATAATTATTAGTCTACCGGTTAGTCGTTTTCTTCGTCAAGATACAATTGGATGGCACTATACAAAATCAGGACAATATACTGTTAAATTGGGATATCATTTAGAGAATGAATCCTCTATTCGGAAAACACAAGGAACACCGACGTATGGACCAAATTTTAAGGCTCTACAGGCTTATACATGGAAGATAAAATGTCCACCCAAGATTAAGCAATTTATATGACAAACAATTACTAGATGCTTACCGGTTTCAAAAAATTTAACATCTAGAGGTATGAAATGTGATATTCGATGTGGTAGGTGTGGGGCTGAAGAAGAATCAGTTAATCATGTTTTGTTTTGGATGTCCGCCAGCTTTACAGACTTGGGCATTGTCTTCGATCAATCTAACCCCATAAACTTTCCACGGTCATCAATCTATGAAAATATAGATTTTTTGTTTGGGAGATTACCATCAGATATTCGAAATGTTGATTTCCCATGGACAGTGTGGTTTACTTGGAAGAGCAGGAATGATAAATTATTTAGTAATATTGATAGAGATCCCATGGGAATATTTAAGATAGCAGAATCGGAATCACGAGCGTGGGAAAAGGCACAACTTTTGGAGGAAAATAATCGATTACATTCACAATATAGCACCCAAGAGATGGGTATTCAACGGAAAATAAATTTAGAATCCAAGGACGATGGTGCTTCCTAGATGGGTCATAGAAGGAAGGGGAAAATTTCTCCGGGCAAGGATGGTATAGCATTTACAAAGGAGAAAGATATATTATGATGGGAGCAAGGAACACTAGAAGGAGTTTATCACCTTTACATGCAAAATTCGAAGCGTTGATTTGGGCTATGGAATGCATTAAGAGATGGAACCAACAAGAAGTGACGTTTGCTACATATTGTTCTGAGCTGGTGAAGATAATGTCTACACCTATGGAATGGCCAGCCTTCGCAATTCATTTAAAGGAATATACGCAACAGAGGGAGTTCTTCACGAGGTTTGTTATTACTCATATTCCACGGGCGGGCAAAAAAAAAGGCGGATATTGTGGCGAGGAGCGTCCGAATTCAACCGTCTTATTTTATTTATGTAGAACCTGAACCAACAGTTTGAGCTCATTGAGCCTCTCTAGTTAGATATTTTGACAACAAAAAATAATTAATTATTTTTTATTTAGGTTTTGTTATATATTTATTTTATTGTGTATTGCAATTATTTTTTTTCATAAAATTTATACTAAATTAAAATTATATTTTTTATTTTTTATTTAAAAAAAACTACGGATTAGCTATGGTTTAGGTTGTGGATATATATAACAATAGCTGCAGATTTAGGTCTTGGCTATTTGTAGCTATTATAGCTACGAATAATATTTGTAGCTATTCATGGCTATACAGTCACAAAGTACCTCGTAACTATCCGTGGAAGTGTAGCCACGAATTGCTACATTTGGCCGATATCCACGACCTCATATCCACGAATTTTATTTGTTGCTATATGTGGCTATGGTCGAAATAGCTACGAATTAAGGCCTATAGCCACAAATCTCGTGGCTATGGAACAGTTTTCTTCTAGTGTCAAATCCACAAGTGCCAGATCCGGTTGGTTTCTTGCTCGTGCTCTCGTCTTGTTCAGTCAAGCTGGTTTTGCCGGCGGTGGTTTTTAGTTGGTGTCGTGGAATCAGGTGGAGTTTGCGGCATGGTGCTTCTTCTGGGTTTAGTTCCGTTTGTTTTTTTTCTCCTCTTCCTAACCGTTTGAGGGCTGCAGCAGAGATGGAGGAAGCTTTCAGGCGGTGGATTGTGGAACGAAAATGGCAAGGGTTGTCTGGGGTACCTACTGTCCGATCGCCTAGGCACGGCTGGTGAACCGAAATTGGTGTATGGTGGTGCAGATCTCCTTTTTCTTCTCTTTAGCCTAGGCATAATCTTCCTTTTCCCATATCTGTCACTCGCCGTTCTCTTCGCTTCTCCTCCAGCATCCCTGGAGGTAGGCGTTTCTTGGTGGCTCCGGTTAATCCTTCTCGGCACTGGTGGTTAGATTTAGTTCTGGGTCTTCGCTTGGTTCAGATCTCTCACTTTGACGGCGGTGTGGCTTCTGCTTCTTCGTCTAGTTTCTAGGGTTTCTGGTTTTGGCGGTTTTTGTGACATTTTGGTTTATTCCAGTTTGCATGTGTTCCGGTTTATTTTTGTTTTTCGTTATTTTTAAATTTTGCATTATGTAACTAAAAAACTAAAAATATTTTAATATAAATACTCTTTAAAAGAAAAAACAAGCTCTTATTTGTTTTTAGAATAATGACAAGTGCTCCTCGATTCTTATCTATTTGCCTTCTGATACGGAAACAATTTAACTTTCATTGGGGGAAGTGAGCATAAAGTGGTAAAGCAATAGAATAACCAATTTACACAATGATTTTTTTTCCCAACAAGATACACAAGAAAAGAACCTAACCCATATAAGGACTTCGTGCTAGTCTATCTGCCATCAGATTGTTTTGCGCGGTACATGGATGAATTCAAAAGTTGTGAAATACTTCTTCCTTATTTTGAACTCCTCTAGGTGAATCGAAAAAGTTGGCCATTTTTCTAGTTCCGACACTATCTTCACCAATTCAGAACAGTCCGTTCCATATGTAATGTGAGTATGTTGATGAAACTTCATACATTCCATAGCCCATAGAAGGGCTTCGATTTCTGCATGGAGTGGGGATAAACTAGCTCTAATATTCATTGCTCCCATCAAAACATTAGCATCTCTCTCATAACAGCTATACCATCCTTGACCTGAAAACTGATCACTATCCTTATAGGATCCGTCCACAAAACACCATTGACCTCTGAGTTCCAAATCACTTGTGGAATTACTTCCTCTCCCTGTTCCTGCTATTGATTCTTTTATATGTGATAACTGCGCATTTCCCCATGTCGCAGATTCTGTTTCTGCCAATCTTAATGTTTCCTGAAGGTTCCAATCAATATGGTTGTAAACCATATCATTCCTACTTTTCCAAATATAACATATTAACAAAGGATATATATCCATCTCATTCTCCGAAGGTAATCTCCAAAATAGATAATCTATATTCGTGTAGATAGACGTCGATGGAATATTTTAGATAGTGCCCAAGTTTAAATTGCTGGTGGACATTCAAATAAAACATGGTTTATCGATTCCTCCTCTACTCCACACCGAACACAACGTGTATCACAATTTATCCCTCGTCCCTTTAAGTTTTTGGTCACCGGTAAACAACCTGAAAGTGATTGCCATATGAAATGCCTTATCTTTGTTGGACATTTTATCTTCTACGAGAAAGCTAGAAGACTTTTAATACTTGGCTCCCAGATTAGATTAGACTCGCCATTCTCAATGAAATCTCTCTCCAAATGATACCCTGATTTCACCGTATACCTACCAGACTTTGTAGGATGCCATCCCAAGGAATCATGTCTATTCAAGCGACTAAAGGGAATACTTAATATCAAAGCCACATCCTCTGGCTCAATAATTGTCTCCATTAGTTATTTGTTCCAAATCTGGTTGTGATGATCAATCAATTGGTTAACAGTCACCAATGTATGATCTGTGTTCGGTTTTTGAATTGCTGGTTTCAGGCGATAGGCTGGTATCCACGGGTCATTCCATATCGAAATAGATTCCCCTGTTCCCACCCTTTTGATAAATTCTTTTTTAACCAGAGGCCTAGCTGATGTAATACTCCGCCATCCGTAGGATGCTGAATATAATTTTATTGGACCAAGAGGATCCATATTCCGAAAATACCTTCCTCTGAAAACTTTTGAGAAAAGAATATCTGGTTTATCGATCAATCTCCACAATTGTTTCGCTAAGTAGGCCGTATTCCCATCAAGAAAGGCTCTAAAGCCAATCCCACCATCGCCTTTATCCCTGCAAAGTTTATCCCAAGACATCCAGTGCATACCAGAACTTGTTCCCCCCGTACTCCACCAGAAATTGGAGACAATACTCGTCAGTTTTGTAGTGATCGTTTTTGGTAACGGATAACAGGACATTACATGATTGGAGAAGGCCGTCGCCACCACCTTTATCATAACTTCTTTACCTCCTCGTGATAGAAGCTTCGTCGTCCATCCATTGACCTTCCATGAAGTCTATCTTGTAAGAAACTAAAAAATTGTGTTTTGGACCCACTAAGACTCTAAAATAACCAAATATGATCCCATTCCACCTATCGTTGTGATCCCTAAAATTTCTTTCATCTCATCTCGAACTTCAGTCGCCACCTTATGCCCAAACTGTAGCGATGATTTCGAAAAATTTATTTGTTAACCTGACACTCCCTCGTAGTCTTTCAGAATCCGTAAAATTGTCTGACATTCCTCCTTCTTAACTTGGCAAAAGAATAAACTATCATCCGAAAACAAGAGATGTGATATTGGAGGACATGCTCTTGGTACCTTTAGTCCCGTTAACTGTTTTTCTTGTTCCGCTTTCTTTATATTTTCAATCAGAGCTTCTATGCATAAGATAAATAAATATGGTGACAAAGGATCTCCTTGTTGTAGCCCTCTCTATGGCTCTATAAAACCTTGCGGATGACCATTAATGAGAACCCTATACTGAACCATAGTTATACATCGCATAATCTGATCAACCCATTGAGCAGAAAATCCCATTTTACCCAGGAGGTTCTCAATGAACGCTCATTCCACTCTGTCATAAGCCTTACTCATATCCGTTTTGATTGCCATGAATTTACCCTTACAAGATGGGTTTGTTCGTAATCCATGAAACATCTCATGAGCTATTAAGATATTATCAGAGATCAATCTACCAGCAACAAAGGTCGATTGCATTTCATATACTAATTTTGGTAGAAGCCCCTTCAACTGCTGACACAAGACCTTAGATATGATCTTATACCCTACATTACAAAGACTGATAGGTCGCAATTCCGTCATCCCACTTGATCGTTCCGTCTTTGAAATAAGACAAATATATGTCATATTAATCCTTTTATCCAACTCCCCATATTGTAAGAAATTGTTAACCAACCGAATAACATCATCCTTCACAACTGGCCATGACTGTTGGAAAAATAAAGTTGTCATCCCGTCTGGTCCCGGTGCCTTTTCTGGATGCATCATAAACAGTGCTCCCCTAACTTCCTCTTCAGTGGCTGATGCCATAAGTCTCTCATTCATCTGAATTGTTATTGATACCAGTACCTCCTGTAAAAAGTCCTCAAAACGATCCAGATTATTAGACGTAAATAGCTCTTCAAAGTATTTACACAATGATTAAAAGGTTAAAATTAAATAGTGAATCAGTTATTAAAGATTTGATTGGTTCTTCCGTTATTATTCACAAACGAGGCTTTTACGGATTATAAAAGTTTTAAAGTTTAAAAACAATTATAAAAATTATTTTTATTCTTTATACCACTCTAAATCTTTTAGAATCAAAATTTACTTTCTTCAAGCGTTTATAGCTGCAGACGATTGTGGATGAATAGTTAAAAATATATTTAAAAAATATACAAAATACATTTAAAATCAAATATATAATATGTTTAAAATTAAAATTGGATATTATAATTATGAACTCTGTGATTAGATTTAATATATTTAATTAACATTCATTAATCATCTATCATAATTTTATATTTCTAAGATTTTTTAAACATTTTTTTTTCTTGATAAAACTCTTCCTAAAATAAAGGAAAAAGTAAATATAACTTTTATGTCAATCTCTAATTCCATACAAATTATAAACATGACTTCTATAAATAAAATTTACAAATTCAAGATACAAGCATAAGTAACATTATGACTTTCATAAGCATAATAATGATATGAAGTTAATATATTCTGAATAAATTATTAATATTTTATATATTATTTTCATTATAAATCATTTTGAAATATTGGGTTGGATATTTAAAATAATTATATATTTTTGATGTTTTATAATATTGTATTAGTTTTGATAATTTTTTGGTTAATCGTATACAGTAAAAAATATCTTATAAATGAACTTAATAGTTTGCAAACTCTTGTACCTATAATTGTATCAGTTGCGTGTAAACCAGTCATGCCTTAATCTTAAGTCAAATGCTTCTTATCTCTTGTTACTCACTATTCCAGAGTTACGAAGCCAAATCTAAGAGCGTCCATGTTTGATATGGGTTTAGCACTCCATCCATAAGCCCATTAAAATCTATCATTTCATCAAAAACATTTCAGTTCAAAGATCAAGTCCACCAATGAGTTAACAGTCTAGCAAGAAGTCATACCATTTTTACTATAAATAAACCCTTCAGTGTTCGTTTTACTTATCTTGTAACTTGTGAAGGCTCCGAGCTGCGCTTATAAAGTGACGAGTCCAAGCAATCTCTCGGGAGCACGTCTGTCGATGGACTCCCACATCGTAATCATGTTCATTGTTCAGCTCCGGCCTAATCATTAATACAACAAGTTTCTACCCCCACTTTTAATCTATTATTTTCTTGTTAGTTTGGAACTCTTTGATCGTAACTCTGACTCTTTTGGACTCTATCGAAATTCAGTAACAACAATTTGCGCCGTATGTGGGGACCAAGAAACTCTTCTACACTTTAGATGAAGTCGAAGATGAAAGGACCAGCCTTGATCAGTGATAACCTCAAGTCATCCAAACAGACTCTGAGCCTACTCCCTCAAAGCTCAACCTCTCCGAGTCCGATCATCAGAACGGATTCACTAGTCCTAACGATCGATACTCTGGGCAACCAAGCCAGGACGACCAACATTTACAGAGATGTCGAGCTGACAAATCAAACTTCAGACACTCAAAACCCGAACCAGGACGTTTCTTCCCTCATAAAGGTCCTAATGACGCAGGTTGACGAGCTAACTCGAGGCAACAATACCTGCTTCGACCAGCTCACAAATTCTCAGAACGTATGCAGAGAACATATTAACGACCTCCAAACACCTGGGCATCGAACATCTCAAAAAACGTGAGACCTCCCCCCTCGGCTCCAAAGGGCTTTGTTCAAGGTATCACCAGATCTAAACACGGAGTCGAGCAGGCGACCACCCGCACCTCTAGCACCGCTGCCAACTAGACCAGGAACGGAACGTACACCATCCACCGAAGCAACACGAAGCCAAGCAGAAGCTAACCGAAACAGCGAGCTTGAGCTCTTAAAGGCGCAACTGGATTATATGACATCAAAATTTCACATGGCAACCAGCTCATCCCCCGAGATCGACTGGGTCCTCAAAGAGACGCAGAACACACCGTTTACAAGAAAGATAACGGGCACACCAATCAAACACCCCTGAAGGATCAAGTTGCCAACCTACGAGGGAAGCTCGGATCTCCGACAGTACCTGACAGCCGTTAGCATCGCAATGCGGCAAACACAGTTCTCCCCCAAAGAACGCGATGCCGGTTTCTGCCAACTCTTTGTCAAAAATTTAAGTGGTGCCGCCTTGTACTGGTTTTCGCGCCTCGAGGCACACTTCATCGACACCTATCACCAGCTTTCGACCCTTTCCTCAAGCACTATTCCATGTTCATCCAAGAGGGAGCTTCAAGCGCCGACCTCTAGGCAGTAAGCCAGAGACCCAAGAATCCCTCAGATTGTACATCGATAGGTTCAAGTTCATCGTCTCCAAAATATCGGTGACCGATAACGAAGGGTTTCCAGCACTACTAAACGGACTCTTGTACGAATCACCATTCCGCGATGAGTTAGCCATAAACAAGCCACAAACTCTCGAAGGCGCTCTCCACCGAGCAGCCGTCTTCGTCGAAATAGAAGAAGAAAAAAAGCTGCTAGCTAAGAAGTTTGCCTCGGTAAAAAGGGGAAGGAACCTTCGCCATAGTGTCTTGACGAAAAAGGCAAGAAAGCAACGACATGCTACGTCGGTGAACAACAGATAAACCGGCAGAAAAATCAGCAGCAAGGACGCAGTCAGCCGAAAAACCAACAAAATCGAGCATGGAACAAATACGTTAGAACTGACGACCAGGAAAAATCTTTATGCACCTTCCATCAATGCTACGGACACGACACCACCGAGTGCCGACACCTAAAAAGTCTCTTGCTCGGTGAATACCAGAAAGGAGTAACACACATAACAAATCGAAACGCGCCAGCAACTCCTATTGGAAACAAAGAAACGCAACGATAACCCAAAAACGAGGGAGAACGATTCAAGCTCGTCCAGGAGGAAAAAGCGAGGCAAGCCAATAAACAGCGAGCAGAGCAAGAGGATGCTGACACAGAATCACCCAAGTGGACTCGCGACGATGACAAGGAAGAAAATCCCATGCCAAGTAGACACATAAACATGATCATGGGAGGACTCCCGCAACGACTCACTACGATCGATAATAGCATATGGTCAGAAACCCGACGTACAACAACACTGGAACAGGAATATCGCCAGGAACTAAAAGCTGGAAGCGAAATCACTTTCACCGCAGAAGACGTAGAAGGTCTCAATAAGCCGCACAACGACCCGCTCATCGTCGAACTCCAGATAGGTGATTGCGAAGTCACCAAAATTCTAATCGACAAAGGAAGCTCGGTCGACCTCATCTTCAAAGAAACTTTGCAAAGAATGTAGTTGCGAGACTACAAGATGAAGCGATCGAAAAAACCTCTCACTGGTTTCGGTGGCGACACGACCACAAAAATCAGAACTATTAAACTGCAGGTACACGTCAGAAGAGTAACTAAAGTTATCAAATTCGTCGTCATAGATCGACCTGCGATCTACAACGTGATCTCCATGGATCCATGCGATGAAAGCAGTACCCTCGACTTATCACCAGTGCATAAAGTTCCCGACCTCAGAAGGAATCTTCATGCTCCGAGGAAGTCAAATAATCTCTAGATATTGCTTCGCAGTAGAGCGCAAAATGCGAGAGGTTTCATGCCTCATAACCAACCAGATAATCATTAATCAGGCACCAAAGCAAGTTGACAAGATTCGACCTTTGGGAGAAGTGTTAATCTAGCGGGTACAGGCACCATCTCCAAAGAATGAAGAGAACGTAAGCGAGCTTTGGCTCCTACAAAAAAAAGTGCTCTAACTTTATAAAAACATATCTATATTAGTAATCGGGCTTCGGCTCAGAACTTGTAAAAGAAAGAACTACGCTCGGCTTGATCTCTCCTCGGAGAGTACGTAGGCAACCTCTACGAGGTGCAGCCACCTTTATATTTTCAAAGTTTTAAGTCTCTCCTCAATCGATATTCTGGCTAAATGTTCAGTTAAACCAAAAATGTGTCTCATACACAGTGACATTGCACGTCACATTGTCAAATCTGACGACCTTAAGCTGGGACCAGACCCGCACGAGTCCTTAAATAAGTTTGTAAGCCAAACCTCCTTCGCACAACTAAAATTCAAGGGCTTCACAGGATAAGCCGAGCACGTACCAGTACATAAAAGTCAACAAATGACAAGTTAAGCTGAGCCCGAACTCGCACCTACAAACATTTGTAAAAGACGAGCATAGTTTCGACTCTAAAAAATCAAAAATAGGACAAACCGAGCACGTACTCGCACCTAAACTTTAATCTCACCCAAAAGTCGAGAATCGCCTCGCACATCACTTAAAACAACCACATAAATATCTGCCTCGACAAAAGACGAGCGCAACATAGACAATAATGAAAACCAAGCAAGTCGAGCTAAGCACCTAAATTTCGTTAATTCATCTCTCAAAGAAGGGAACAAGCACCTCGGAAGTTACGAGTGCGGACAAAGGGAGCTAAAAAATATATATACAATAATATTCTTTATTCATTTTCCTTCGTCAAAATACAAGGAAATCTACAACAACAACAAAAAACTACAAGCTTATTTCTTGAAAGATGATTTCGCCTGGATCGATGCTCGTGTATCGAGCTCGATTTCATCCAACAAGGAGCCTAGCTCCTTTCTTGAAAGACGACTTCGTCGTCTGTTCCCGGCAAGACTAACGGCAAATATGGGAACAATGATGAAGCCGAACCAGGATGGAACTTCATGGGGGTAAAAAGAACCCAGAAAGTTGACCTCATCACACCAAAAAGGTCAGCTGGTCTCCAAAACCGGACCCCATGGTTCCCCTGGAAAGTCTGATGTCGGGCGGCTCTCTCCAAAGGAATAACTTCTCCTATGCAAAAGAAGAAGAGCTAGTCTGACGCACCACCTGCCGCCCTGCAAACAAAAAAAAGGGGGGCAAAAGAGGAACTTTAGAACGAGCCCTGAACAACGATATAAAGAGAGAAAAAACAAAAATACTTACGGAGACACCGACCAATCCAGGAGGGAGCAGCCATTGACGCATTACTGAAACCAATGACGCATCAGATCGATAAAAACGAAAGACATGTGGCCCTTAAGTTCGGAAAGGCGACAAACAGAGGCAACTATCGATATATTTTCATATATCGACGAACTCCTCTTTCGTAGGAAAAATATGAGCTCGTCCAAATGTGACCATGACAAACCTCGAAGCTCGGGAGGTCGGCAAAGACCTAAACAGAAGAGGGATGAGGAACTCATCGGCAGAATGGATTTGCTGCCACAACCCACTGAGACTCGGCCCTCCGAAACAAAACTCAAACCTACTCGTAAGAACAAGGCGCAAAAATAAAAAGAGCTCTCGGAAAAGAAAAGAAGAAATGAAGAAAGAAATGAGTTATGGAAAAATCGAAGAAGGAAGAGCAGTACTTATAGCCAAGAAAAGCAGCGGTTTCCAAGGCCGCATTCAATGCAAGGCGACGGTTACCAATACAAGCCTTAATGAAAAGCGGCGGTTCACTCCCCAAGAAACACACAAAGCAGTTACTATGTGGCAATAAAGACGCCTTGACGAAATCGCAGAAAAAATGTGGAAACACACGACGGTCGAAACACTTTGACCACGCAGATTCTTCAAAAATATCAGGTCGGCAACATGGCCGCAACGACGAGCAGAAAATGAGCTCCGAGCACCAACCGACATACAAATTACAAAAAAACGAGAAATATACGCAGAACGTAACATTCAGAGACTACAAAGTCCGGGCCAAAACCCATGATAGAGAAGCCCAAAACAGGGAATTGTTCGTACAACAACCAATATACAAAATAAAGATTACAACACAAAAAGTTACTCTGGGAGATCGGATATACGAGGGACAGTCGCATCCCCAACTGCCGCAGACGCCACGTTTGTCCCTTCTCTGCTCTCCACTAGCAATATCACCACTCGTCAACTCAAGAAGTGGCGACATGCACAGATCATCAAGACTAAGGTCGTCAGGCCTCAATGCTTTCTAGCTCTTACCTCAGGCGGGGTTCATCCTCTTCGATATGGGTAATTAGGGTAGAAGGAACCGAGATACCCTCCTGTTGGAATTGTGTCCAGCAATCTCTGTACTGTCTCTATAAAGTAAGAGTATGTCAGTGATCAGACATAAGTCATACAATACTGGGGGTCATGATGGCTTGCTAGAGTCCGCTCATGATCTATAAGTCTCGGACTTATTGCTTTTATTGTATGATCCCATATGGGTCACACGCTTAAGCTAGCAGGAAATAAAGTAGGAACGGCTTAGCAGAAGTACGACAAAAGTGCTAGGCATTTGTCGTACTAAGAGAGAAAGATTAATGGGTCTGATTAAATGGGATTTAATCAGATTGGGCCCAAAAGCCCAAAAGGGAAAGAGAAGGCTTTTAATGACTAAAAGCCAACTCTCTTCCTCCCAACCCTAATCTGAGCCGCGCCTCTCTCTCTCTTCTGCGCCCCATCTCCTCTTGGTCTAGCAGCCAGTTTCCTGTGATTGCGTGTGTGAGCCTTTGGAGGATTCATCCCTTGGTGTATCTCCCTGATCTCTGACCTGTTCATCAATTCCGCTGCAACAAACAGGTAAAAGGTGAGATCATAATGTTTCTAAATAAGAACACCTAGATCTGATGCATGTTTAGGTTGATATCAATATGAGAATTGAATCAGGATCAACCGAACAATCCAACAGTGGTATCAGAGCCATTGGTTCTTAGGTTTCTTGTTTTAGATTCATGTTTAGGTTGTTTAATCTGTTTAGAATTGTTTTTGAATCAATTACTGATAAGATAAAACAGTTAAGAAACAAATTTTGAACCCTAAACACACTAATTCAGATCGCAAACTGAGCTATATGACTCAAGTTGTGATCGGCCGAGTGAAATCCGATCGGCTTGGCCGGTTGGATCGCATGGCCGAGATGTTGGCCGGCCGGATGGATCGATCCCGATCGCTTGGCGATCGTTGGAAGCGATCGACCCGAGCATCCCGATCGCGGTTGCAGCTTGCACGATCGTCCCGATCGTGAAGCTTGGCATGGACGATCGTGGCTCGCTCGTCTCGGCTGTCCCGCGTGATCGAGGCCGAGTATCAGCCCGGACACCGTCCCGTACGCGGCCATCACGATCTCGGATCGAGTTGGCTAGGGTTGGCGGCTAGGGTTTAATTGCGTGAAGAACACGACTAGGTCGTGATCGGTTCACGTGATCAAACCGGTTCAATTTCGGTTAGCTGGTTCGTTTTAAAACTTGATTAAAATCTTCGTTCTGGTTTAATAAACAGGTTTTAATAATTTTATTAAATCTGGTTAAACCGGGATAAGAAATCCAATGTCGAAAGAAATATTGGATTTAGTGCCTAAACCAGGAATTTCTAATTTGATTTGGTTGGACCAAATAAATTGAGAAGTTCCGGTTTAGTTAATAACCGGTTGACAATTGTGGTCATCGTAGTAATTGAAACTTGGTTAGACCAGTTTTAATGAACCAGACCGGTTATGTCAATTAATTGGACAATTGGGTCATGTCTTGGACATGGACCAATTCTTGGGCCTCGGGCCAAGAAGTTAAAACAATTGGGCCAGTTAATTGAGTCTTTCTTCAGATTAATTTAAAATCTATTTTATAAAATTATAAAGTCGTTTTTAAATTAAAGTTTCCGAAATTTTGAAATTAGAAAGTTTCTTAAAATAGAAGTTTCTGAATTTGCGGGTTTTGGATTTTAAAGAAATTTCTAAAGTTAGAAAGTTTCCGTTTTTTAGAAAGTTTCCAATTTTAGAAAGTTTCCAAAAATAGTAGGTTTCCATAAATAGAAAGTTTCCCGAAATAGTAATCTTCTGTTTTGGGAATAAAACTTTAAAATAAACCTACAGACCTCAAACAATATCAAGCGTTGGATGTCTTGTCCATTCTATGTCAGCTGTTGAAGCCCATTCAATTGTATTCATGGCCTTACAGTGTGAGGGTGTCTACTTTTGCGTGGGTAAGACGGTTTGTGATTCATAAATGTCATTGGGAGTCCCAGACATTAATGATTACATGACTTTATAGTCTGGTTTTCTTGACTGGGCCATCGGGAGTCCCGGGCCTTGAGACATCAGAGTGAATTGGGCCTCGGGCCCAGATTCACAACCAAGAGTTATATCACGGATATAATTAGCCGATATAGGGCTTACCGATATAAGCTAAAGTTTGGTGACGGCCAGTGGCCCACTATAATCTTAGTTATATGTGGATCTTGGAATCATTATATTCTATTGAGGGTAACTTATGTTATTGAATATAATGCGTGATTAATCATATTAAATTTAATACGAGATTAATCATATTGAACATATTAACTAAAATCCTTTTATCTTATATTTCAGTTATGACTAGCACAAACAATCAAAACACTTTCTCGATCCGGTCTATCCTTGGGATGGACAAGCTGAACGGATCAAATTTCTTGACTTGGTCGCGGAACCTGAGGCTAGTCCTCAGGCAGGAGAGAAAGGACTATGTTCTTGAGAGAGCTCTCCCCGTGAGGATCGGGTCCAATGCCTCCCATGCAGTATATGATGCTTGGAATAAGCATTATAATGATGCGGTAGATGTGCGTGGTCTGATATTGGCTACCATGGACTCAGACTTGCGGAAGCAATATGAGAACATGGAGTCGCCAATAGAGATGATCAACAGCCTGAAATTGAAATTTCAGGAGCAGATACGAGTGGAGAGATACCAGTTGGTTAAGTCTCTCACTAGCTGCAAGCTACCAAATGATAATCCGGTGAGTCCTCATGTCAGTAAAATGATAGGTTATGTTGATAACCTGAGGAATCTGGATTATCCAGTTAGCCAAGAATTGGCAACTGAGATCATTCTGCAGTCACTGCCGTCAAGCTATGATAAGTTCAGGAAGAACTATATCAAGAAAGGCTTAACGAAGACGCTGACTGAACTGCATAATATGCTCAAGACGGTTGAGCCAAACGTGAAGGGTAGGTTTATGAAACCTAGTACTGACAAGGGTGAAGACAAAGTTGTCCAGATTTTGAATCATGGCAAGCGTGTGTCTTCTGAGCTCAAGTCAGATACCTCTTACGTTGGTAAGTGCTGCTACTGTAAAGAGATAGGGCATTGGAAGAGAGATTGCATAAAATTCATGGAAGACGATGAGGAGTTGAAGTTAATGTATGAGACTACTTCCTCAGGTATTCATGTTATTACTTCAAGTTCTACCTTATAGGTATTGGATACTGGTTGTGACACTGATATTTGTGAAAATATGCAGAGCCTAAACAACAGTAGAACGTTGAAGGAAGGACAAGTGGAACTGCATGTCTGGAAGGAGCTTTGGAAGCTGCCTCAGCCGTAGGGTTTCACTTGTAGATGCCTTCGAGGCTTGGTTTTGTAATTAAGTAATTGCTACAATGTACCTGCTTTAAGCAGAGTTGTTTTTCATTTTCTTGTAAGAATTTGAATGTTTTTCATTTTGATAAAAGACAAGTTTTGTTCTTTTGATCTTAATGAAATATTAATTGTAGCACCCTATTCAAGGAATGGGTTTTTGTATCTTAAACCAAAGAGTGCCTAAATATAACATAAATACCGAATTGGTTTAAATCTGATGAATTAAACCTGAATTTTCTTGGTATAAAAGTCTTGGTCACATAGAGTAAGACGGATTCAGAAATCCCATAGTTATGGACTGTTGGGCTCATTTGATACGATATCTTATGAGACTTGAATTCTGTTTACTGGACCAAAAGACAATGGGCCCATCTTAGCCGAGCTAGAGAAAGGCCCAAAGGCTTATTGGAGATTGAACATACTCATGTATGTGGTCCGATGAGCAGTAATGCCAGAGAAAATTTCATATACTTCATTGTCTCGACTTATTAATTCAGTGAGTAAGACTGTATTCATTTGATGAGACACAAGTCGGAATTCTTTGACATGGTCGAAAGAGTTCCAGAATGAGGTATAGAATCAAGGTGACAGAAGTATTAAGACTCTGAGTTAAATCAGAGTGAGAATACTTAAGTCATTGATTATGTGATCATCTGAATGAGTGTGAAATCGTTTCACAGCTCATTTCTCCTGAAAACCTGAAGGTGTTTCTGAGAGAAAGAATCAAATCTTATAAGAAATGATTAAAGATGAATCACACGAATCTTCCATGATATTTTAAGAATAATGCTCTAGAAATATCTAAGTTTACGCTAAAATAGTTCCACAAATATCAGTTGAAAGACACCACGTTAATGTGGATTGGAATCGATCCAAAATTTGTCTTTACTGAGTATTTGTAGTTGTGCTACTTCGCTGGTTGTCCTAGAGAAACTAAGGCTTGTTACTTTTACGTCCAATCTGTTTTCTAAGAAGGGAAGTTATTTTCCAAGAAGAACAGTGGGAGTAAAAGCATAACTCGAAGTTTTCTCAAGGAAACCAAGGCTCGGTACTTTTACGACCATTCTGTTTTCTAAGAAGGAAATTACTTTCCAAGAAGAACAGTGGGAGTAAAAGTGTAACTCGAAGAAATTCTTGTTATTTTTACATCCATTCTGTTTTCTAAGAAAGGAAGTCACTTTCCAAGAAGAACAGTGGGAGTAAAAGAGTAACTCGAATTTATTCGACAAATACAGGTGGCTGCCTAACCTGTTAAGGGAGAGCAGCGGATGGATTTACAGATTTCTGTAGAATCTACACCTGTGGAGCCTGAAGTTCGCAGATATGAAAGAATCAGTCACTAATACGAGAGTGATTTCTCGTCATTAGTTGAACCTGATGATCATTGAAAGTTCGCATGATCTAATGATCATTGAAAGCGACGAATCTGCGAAGTTCAAGGAAGCGAAAGTGAACCCAGACTCCGAAGAATTACATTTTGTGTAAGTTGGCTTCATCGATCCATTCATGGATGGAAGCAAACATATCGGAGTTGGAATCTTCGTTCTGTTGAAGAAGTCAAGGTTTTGACTTAAACAGGAACGAAATGGAACTGTGCGTTTACTAATAGATAAATGGGAGCGATATTGCATTTCTCATATTGTATAACAATGACATACTGATTCTCGTAAATAACGTCCCAATGCTGCAGTCGGTAAAGGACTGGCTTGGGAAGTTAGTTTTGTGATTGACATGGGTAAAACCACGTAAGTCTTGGATTCTGGATCTAAAGATAGAGATCCAGAAGAGCTAGTAGGACAAAGTCAGGATTCTTGAATTGACAAAGTCCTACACGTTTTCAGCATTCCAAGAAGGGTTTTTATGCCAATGTCACATGGCAATACGTTAAGCAAGAAGCAGTGTCCTACGATAACTGCTGAGCTTAAATGCATGGATAGGATTCATATGCGACGGCAATTGGATCTATCATGTATGCCATGTCACGTACTTGTTTTAACGTTGCTTTAATGTTAAGCAAGACAAGTAAAGACCAGTCAAATCCAGCAAAGAATCACTGGATTGCCGTAAAGAATATCCTAAAGTATTTGAGGAATACTAAGGATAAGCTCTTTAGGTAAAAGAGAAAGTGAGGTGCTACAAGTCGATAGAGTCTAAAAAGGCAAGTCACCAATGGACAAAGATGATTTCCGGTCACAGTTCAGTTATATCTTGTGTCTACTTGGCAGTGCAAGGCACTGTTGCTGACTCCATGACTTAAGCTGAACATTTCGCAGCCTGGGAAGCGACGAAAGAGGTTGTTTGGAAAGAAGAGTTCGTCACTGAACTTGATGTGATTCCCAGCATAGATGAGACTAGCTGCACATCAGAGGTCCAAACACCTATCCCGTGAGATAAATGACAGAGATGTTAAGTAGATCAGCAAGTTCCAACGAATGAGAACGTTGCTAATCTATTAACGAAGCCACTCCTTAGGCCTAAGCACGAGTCGCGGACTGTTGCTGTAGGATAAGTGAAATTAAGATGTAATCTCAATTTCAGTGGGAGTTAATAAAGGGCTTTATTTAGTTATTGATATGTTCTTGTAAAACATTTTATGATGTTTATTGAAATTATTATTTCAAGATTATTTTAACTGTGATGAAATAATCGTTCCAAAGTGATATGAACCATTTTATAGGTCATCGAAGTAAGTGACTTGATCTTGAGTCATCAAAGTCATTTAGCTTGATCATGAGACCCTATATTTGATAGATGGCTTATATCATTCAGTCCCTAGTCGAAGGTTGTTGAAATTGGAACACCAACAACCGTGTAAGACTGGATTGGTACGTGACTTATGACAAAGTCTCAGTGTGTCATAGATGCTCGGCATCAAAGTCAGTACATAGGTGTATGTTGGGAACATACGACCGGACAAGACCCGCTAATAAGAACTCTTCAGGATATTTATATCTGTGTCATAAGAGATTCTTACTACGACTATAGAGTATAGTCCTTAGACCTGAGTTCGCATGCATGTGACTGCATATGGACTGATGCACTTTGATCATTGTCTAACGCTATCGTTCTACGATAGCTATAAGGACCTTGTTTGGGTACATCATGAAACGAGTAGTTTTCAGTGATGGAACAAGATGGGATTTGTCCCTCCAATATAAATAGAGTGAATATCTCTAGGCCAATCGGAGATTTGAATACTGGAAAACGCATGGCCATGCTCAAACGGACTTTCCCGAGTCGTTTGGATTGTCAGTATCAAATCAGAGTCCGATGAACAAGATTAGGCTTTATAAGGATGACACTAATCTTGCCTTATGACTAATCGAGATATTGAGACGAAAGGGATTATGAATACAGAGATTCCAGTTCAAGTGGGAGATTGTTGGAATTGTGTCCAGCAATCTCTGTACTGTCTCTATAAAGTAAGAGTATGTCAGTGATCAGACATAAGTCATACAATACTGGGGGTCATGATGGCTTGCTAGAGTCCGCTCATGATCTATAAGTCTCGGACTTATTGCTTTTATTGTATGATCCCATATGGGTCACACGCTTAAGCTAGCAGGAAATAAAGTAGGAACGGCTTAGCAGAAGTACGACAAAAGTGCTAGGCATTTGTCGTACTAAGAGAGAAAGATTAATGGGTCTGATTAAATGGGATTTAATCAGATTGGGCCCAAAAGCCCAAAAGGGAAAGAGAAGGCTTTTAATGACTAAAAGCCAACTCTCTTCCTCCCAACCCTAAACTGAGCCGCGCCTCTCTCTCTCTTCTGCGCCCCATCTCCTCTTGGTCTAGCAGCCAGTTTCCTGTGATTGCGTGTGTGAGCCTTTGGAGGATTCATCCCTTGGTGTATCTCCCTGATCTCTGACCTGTTCATCAATTCCGCTGCAACAAACAGGTAAAAGGTGAGATCATAATGTTTCTAAATAAGAACACCTAGATCTGATGCATGTTTAGGTTGATATCAATATGAGAATTGAATCAGGATCAACCGAACAATCCAACACCTCCTTCACGAGCAGCTGATAGGCACCAAGGATAGCAACCACCTTGTTCAGCTCCAAAGGCTTATCAGTAAAAGCCTTGTTTTCCTCTCTCTCCAAACTTAGCTTTTCAAGACGATCGGAGGCCTTCTTATGAAGCGCTTCTTGATCGACACGAAGACACTCGTCAAAAGAAGTTTGAATCTCACCATGCCGAGACAAAAGACGATCGATCTCAGACCTGAGAGAGTCAGCCTCACCCACGGCCCTGCGCTGAAGCTCGCGTTTCTCATCTTCAAGTTCGATCACCTTTTTCTCCAGATCCCCGACCTTTTGCTTCTCCGAAGATAGAGAAGCAGCGACCCCCTCCACCTCTTCAAGCTTCTTGCAAGCAATCTTCAGCTCGTGAGCAGAAGCCCACATCACATCAACCTGTTCTCTAAGGACCCCCTTTGTCGACTTGGCCTGCCTCATCTCGGACTCATAGGAGTCCCTAAGCTGATTAAGGTCGGCAATAGCCTGCGAAAGGAGGAAATAAAATAAGATAAACCTGAACATGCATTTACGCTCCATAAAAAACAAAAACAAAAACAAAAACAACAAACACATCGGAGCAAAACTAGAACACATACCATAACAAGGTGATCGCTGAACAAATACCATAATAGTGCACACTGCGAGGAGCCCCCTAACCAGCATTCTCCTCCTCAGGAAGAGCAGCGTCTCAATCCACGACTTCTCGATCGAAAATGAGCTCCTAATCATGGTCGACCTCCTGATCACGAACAACCTCTTGATCGTGAACGACTCCCTGCTCAAAAGCAATCTCCTGATCCTGCCCAACCTTCTGACTACGGTCAACCTCCATCTCCTCGACTGCAGCCTCCTTGCTTTCACCACCTTCGCCGACCCCCGACTCAACATCAGATTAATTGTCCCACCCAGCAGCAGTCGGGCTCGCCTCAAGATCGATTACTGTAGGATTCTCAGTAACCGAAGAAACTCTCTCCTCAGTACGATCAGGAAAATCCACGTCTGTACGACCCATCTGCCTATTGGATACTCTACGTCTTTTTTATAGACGAACGAGAGGACGACGGCTAAATAACCGGATTCGAAGGATAAGCTGACCCCAAAAACGTTGTCAGGAAAATCAAAGATATCATTAAAGCTGCCATGTACACCTTTCAAAAAAAAAAAAAGAGAGGAGGGAGTGGAAGCATGAGATAAACGGAATAGAACTATACCCGAATCAATCTCCGCAAAGCAGTCTCAGACCCTCTTCGCAAAACGCACCTTGGCCCTCTTGTCTTTTGAAGGAGGCCAATCTATCGCACCATGGGCTCTCAGTTTCTGCAAGTCACTGGCAAAGACTGCGGACCAACTGTCTGAAGACGAGCGATCTACAAAATAGAAAAAGAAAATTTAAGACAGTTAATATCAACAAACGAGCATAAAAGAGAAAGGGAGCTACCAAGGTCGTGATTCAAGGTCGATCTGAAATCCTTGTCCGTATCAAACGCCGGCGCGCTATTAACCCGTGCAAAAAAGTAACTATCCTACCAAGCAGTAGTTTTTCCCGGAGGATCGGACACAACCTTCAAACGACGCTTGGGCCTGACCGTCAGAAAGAAAGTTCCTGATGTCCCCCGATTAATCAAAATTGATGTAAACTACTCGAAGAAACGAAGAGACATGTCAAAACCAGAGTCAACCGATAGGATCAGAACCCCAAGCAAGTTACGAATGGCTGTCAGGCAAATCTGAGAGAAAGCCATTTTTCTCGCTTCACAATATTCGACTATGAGTCTTGGAAGAGGGAAAAACAAATGGCAATCCGAGAACCAACATTCATACAAGTAGACCCAGTCAGGAGGGGCATCCCAGGGTCGCTCATTCGAGCTCGGCAAGCGCAATTCGAGACCAGGAACGTGAGCACAATTCTGCCGGATATCATCCAACGAATCCTGCGTACAAACAGATCGACAAATCTCTTGGGGGACGACGACCTTCTTCCCCGACGTTGTCTCCTCTTCCTCCACCGCTTCTTTCTTCTTTCCTTTCTCCTTTCCTCTTGAAGCATTCGTCCGAGAGCAACTACCAGAAACAGCCACAAAGTGTCTTGAGCGACCACCTTCCAAAACAATAGGCTCGACGCCCTCACTTTGATGACCATGCCCATCATCATCACCACCCGGATTCCGCTCGCCGTTGCCTCCTCGATTATCGCCCACATGCAAATCTAAACTCTCCCTCTCAGGAGGCTGGGAGGAAGAGGCATCGAAAAACGGCTGGCAATCGAGAGGTTTTATCACCACCGAGCACCACAATACGGACGAGGCTTCCATCCGACGCGCGATTTGAAGAAATCATCATCCCCTTTAATTGACCTAGACTGAACGGGGCTCTCTCCCGATGACTCAGAAGAATCAAGGTTTCCACTACTAGTAGACGAATGATAACTAGATTCTACCATCATGCTAACAAATCTAAAGCAAAAAAGCAAAACGCAACGGCTCAGAAAAACAGACATGAGACGAAAATCACAGAGAAAAAGTGATTACCTGAGAAAGATGATGGAAACTGAAGAGACGAAGACTCGAAAAGGGGTTTTTATAGAACAACAATAACCTGAAAAGTTGCGCCATCCGCGGTTTGCGTCTTTTCATTCCTTAAGCCACGAAATAATCCAACGGTCAACTCAACGCCGAGCAAAGCCAGATAAGCTGACCAGATTTCTGCTTGACTTAAATATTCAAAAAAAATTCACTGAGTCCGACCCGAGCCAAAGATCGCCGAACTGGAAGGGGGGACTAATTGTTGGATATGGGTTTAGCACCCCATCCATAAGCCCATTGAAATCTGCCACCTCATCAAAAACATTTCGGCCCAAAGATCAAGCCCACCAAGGAGTCAACAGCCTAGCAAGAAGTGAGACCATTTTTACTATAAATAGACCATTCACTGTTCATTTACTTATCTTGTAATTTGCGAAGGCTCCGAGCTGCGTTTATAAAGTGACGAACCCAATCAATCTCTCGGGAGCACGTGTATCGACGGACTCCCACCTCGTAATCATGTTCATTGTTCGGCTCCAGCCTAATCATTAATACAGAGAGTTTCTGACCCCACTTTTAATCTATTCTTATCTTGTTAGTTCGGACCCCTTTAATCATAACTCTGACTCTTTCGGATTAGATTGAAATTCCGTAACAACAATCCACATGAGTCTCTAACAAAATTTCTAAGCAAATATTATTAATATATAAATTTAGTTATCTATTTAAATTTTAATAATAAAAATAAATTTAAGAATTCGTAACAAAACATGCGGTTTAAAAATCTTTCATGAATCTTTCAAAGTTTCTAAAACAAGAGATTTCTCTCATTCTCTCTTTTTCATTTTTATTATTTTCAAAATTTTAATAGTGAAAAACTTATTGAGCAATCCTCACTAAAAATACTCTAAGTTCCACTAAAAGAGTCTAGCTTATTTACATCACATCTACTTTATTTTAAAAACAATTTGTGGTCCTTAACAATGGTCTCTAAAGATATGTTTGTCCATCCATACACCGAAATTGCCATCTTTTTTTTTATTATGGTGTTATTTTTAAATGAGTAATTGCAATAAATGTCCATCAATAAATACTCACTAAATTAGTTCTCTCTCGTTAGATAATATTCATCACACTATTTACTCCACAAAAATCTATTTTACCCTTCTTATTTCTCTCTCCTCCAACCAACATTTCTTTCTCTCTCATCTAACCACCTACGAAAAAAATATAGTGGAAATAGATCGTGAATAACATAGTTATCATTTAGGTATGATAGTATATAACGAAATTACTTTACATATTATCGATATAATTTTCTATAATATGTTAAAATAACTGATTTATTTTGTTAACATGATTATAACAACATGTTATGTTGAATATTAGCTTGCAAAAACATCCGATATATTGTTGTTAGGACATTATTAATAACTGATATTATTATTTATTTTTTGTTGAAATGTGAAAATATATTAACAAAAAAAAAATGTTTACAATCTCATGGCTTTACAAAGAGCCAAGAGAAAAAAAGAAAATGACTCACTAACATGCTAGAGAGTCAAAAACAGGGCAGTGGAAACTGAAAAGACAGAGCAAGGCGAGATCGATTTTAAAACATCAACGGAGCTGTGCCACTAGCTGATTCCATCGACTAAGTCCACTTCCTGCATCTTCCTAAACATGACGAAGAACAATGAGCCTGTTTTGCTGTTCGATGTGGATGGTATGGGCCGTGTGAAGAGCAGAGTTTGGGGCTTGGTTTTGCAGTACACTAACTGATATTATTGTTAGTATGGTATAAGTGTTTGTTATCATCGTTAGTAGGTCAATGCAGATAATCGATATATATATATATATATATATATATATATATATTAGCACGATAATATTCAGGGTTGTTTGTATATAGCCCCCTATAATACCGCTTCTGCTTTATCCCACCCGAACTCTCAAACTACTGATTTTCCCCCACAAACTGTAACATTTATGCTTAATTTCATCCAAATTATTTTTTCTGCTTAATTAAACCTACCTTATTAGAATTACTAAATTGCGATTAAAAATAACAAATTGGCCTTTAAGCTAAACAGATTACCCAAATCCGGTTTGATCAATACCCTAACCCAAAACCCGACCCAACCTGAAATCTTAAGACAATTATTTGGAAAACCTGACCCGACTCCATAATTGTTATATATGGGTTTAGCACCCAATCTATTTAGCAGGGCCCAATATATATTCTCTGTATAAAGGTCGGCCCAATAGAAACAAACTCGGCCCAATAAGCGAAGGCCCGAACATGTGCATTAACACTGAGCCCATCATTATCAGCTCGGATCATCTCAACCGAACAACAAGTCAGCTCGGCTCCGCTAACAGCCAAAGGAATGTACGGCTTTGCCCATCTCGTCATCAAGTACGACCCATCCGCACGAGCTCGACAAGTGGTCAACGGCCTGTAAAAAGTACGATTATATTTTACTATAAATAGGAGTCGTCACTGTACATTATAATGTAACTTTTTGAGATTTGTGCACTTCTCACTACTTGCTCTCTCTAAAAATAATATCTCCCGAATTGTAAACCGAGCTCGTCTTCCGACCAGCTCGGGCTCTCTCTCAATATAACACGCTCGTTACCGAGCAACTCACTCTCTTCATTACTTAACACCGAACATCTCTTTTTATTTCCTGATTCATCACCGAACCTAGTCAGTTCTTCTTTAAAGATAAACTTTGACCCTCGGACCCGCGCACGTCAACTCTCCCGAGCAAGACGCGAATTTGAACCTTTGTGACAAGCTCGGTTATCACAATTGGCGCCGTCTGTGGGGAATAAAAGTTTTTTCTTCACTAACGGACAGGTTCAACAATGACATGACCGCCCCCGAACATAGACTTCATTCTCATGCCAGACAAGTCCAGCTCGGGGACGACCTCTCAAGCGAGGGGTCAAGCTCAGCCTCAGCACGTCGCTCAAGTCACAAACCCAATCATTCAGCCGGCGGGCGCCGAACAGCAACCCTCAAATACCGAGCAGCCTCGACAGGAAAGAAATGACCAACAAACCGAGCAGAACACTTATGTCCTGCTCAGGGCTCTCATGACACAAATTACCGAGCTATCTCAAGGAAGTAACGCCGGTTTCGATCAACTCACAATAGCGCATGCAGTATGCCAAGGTCAGATCAACGATCTACGGATGTCGAGTCAACATGCATTTGCCCCCTCGGACTCGCCTCAACCGAGCATTATTCGATAACGCAACCCCTTCGAACCCTAGGAGCCAAACAGTCTCACAGCAAACCGAGGATACCGATGAACTTACCGATAATGGAATCCCAAGCAACTCAGCACTAGACACGCACAAGGATAACGAGATTGAAGACTTGAAATTGATGCTAAAAAGTATGACATCGATAGTCCATCAGGCGATTTGTTCGGTACCCAAAATTGATCGTGTGATAGAAGAGACTCAGAACACTCCTTTTACTCGACGACTTATGGATACTCAGACCGAGCATCCAGTTTCCGCTGTCAAGATCAAAATGATGACATACGACGGAAAAACCGACCCGAGGAAGTTCCTGACGGACTCCCGCATATCGATGGGCCGAACCAACTTAAGCCTCGGAGAACGAGACGCAGGTTTTTACCAACTGTTTGTTGAGCATCTGACCGGATCGGCACTAGATTGGTTCTCTCGTCTAGAGCCAAGCTCAATCGACGGATATAACGACCTAACGCATGCCTTCGTCAAGCATTATTCAATGTACATACAGGAGGAAGTATCCAATGCCGACCTGTGGGCCATTTCCCAGGGACCGAAAGAAAGTCTCCGGTCCTACATCACCCGTTTCAAAAGCGTGCTCGCTAAGATTTCGATCACAGACAGCGAAGGCCTACCCGCCTTAAGTAACGGCCTATGGTACGAGTCGAGCTTCGGAGAAGAACTCAAAAAGAACAGACCTAGCTCACTTGAAGACGCCCTTCACCGAGCTTCAATTTTCATTGACCTCGAGGAAGAGAAAGAAACCCTAGCAAAGAAGTTCGGACCCAAAATCTCCAGCTCGAAGGAAAGAGCTGAGAAGAGCTCCGAGCAGTACGAACCGCGACAACACTTCGATCAAGATTACAAGAGGTCTAAAGAAGAAGACATGGCAAGAAAAGGCGAGTCATCCTACTATGTCAGAGACCAGCCCGAGGACCACAGACAAGATGACGAGCGATCGTATCAAGGCCAACGCCAAGATCGTGTTGGAATTGTGTCCAGTAATCTCGGTACTGTCTCTAGAAAGTAAGAGTATGTCAATGATCAGACATAAGTCATATAATACTGGGGGTCATGATGGCTTGCTAGAGTCTGCTCATGATCTATAAGTCTTGAACTTATTGCCTTTATTATATGATCCCATATGGGTCACACGCCTAAGCTAACGGGAAAATACGAAGGAACGGTTTAGCAGAAGTACGGTAAAAGTGCTAGGCATTTACTGTACTTGGAGAGACTAAAGGGCCTGATTAAATCCAAGGGATTTAATCAGAACTGAGAATTGGGCCCAAAAGCCCATAAGAACTGGACAAGGGTTTTATTAAATAAAACTTGCCCTAGCTCTTATTTTTCTCAAGCTTCTGCGCCTCCCTCCTCTCTTTTGGTCTAGCAGCCTCTCTTCCCGAAGTGTGCGTGTGTGAGCCTTTGGAGGAACAACCTCTTGGTGGTTCTGCTGATCTCTGACCCGTACCTCCATTCCGCTGCATAAACAAGGTAACAGGTGAGATCCTTTATGTTTCTAGCAAGAGAACCTAGATCTGGCATGTTTAGGAGTTTAATCTGAAGAATTGAATCAGGATTAACACTAAACGAATCCTTCAGTGGTATCAGAGCTGTTGGTTCTGTAGGTTTTTCTTGTTTAGAATCAAGTTTAGGATTGTTTAAGAAGTGTTTTGAATCAATCTACTGATAAGAAAAAACACTTAAGAAACAAAGAATTATAACCTAAACAAACAAGAAATCGCATGATCCAATCTATATGAATTGGTTGCGTCGGAGTGTGGTCGAACCGCACGTCCGGATCGAATAGACGCACGGACCGATCGATGGATCGAGTCGCGTGGTCGAGTCGATCACGGCGAGATGGGCAGCGAGATGCGTGGCCGATCCGATCGCTTGCATCGATCGCGGATCGATGGCTTGGATCGATGCGATCATGCCGTGCCTCTCTCGCGTCTCGGCCAAGCCAGCATCGTCCCGCTCTCGTCCCGGCCGTCCCGTCCTGCTGTCGTCCGAGCATCGTTCGTGCGGCTGGCCGATGTCTCGTCTCGATTGCGAAGCTAGGTCACGACCGTGATCGGTTCGTGACCAATCGGTTCGGTTCGGTTAATGGCTCGGTTTAATTTGATTAAAAATCTTAATCGTCTTGGTTTAATAAACAGACTTAATAAATTTATTAAGTTCTGGTTAAACCGGGATAAGAAATCCAAAGTCGAAAAATTGGATTTAGTGCCTAAACCAGTGGTTTTCTAATTTGATTTGGTTGGACAAAATAAATTGAGAAAATCCGGTTTAGTAAATAACCGGTTGACAATTGTGGTCATCGTAGTAATTAATTTTGGTTAGACCAATTTTAATGAACCAGACCGGTTATGTCATTTAATTGGACAATTGGGTTATGTCTTGGACATGGACCAATTCTTGGGCCTCGGGCCAAGAAGTTAAAACAATTGGGCCAATTATTTGAGTCTTTTCTTCAGATTTAATTTTATATAAATGATTTTTAAATTAAATCTGTTTTTCAAAATCTGAAATTAGAAAGTTTCTTAAATTAGAAGTTTCTAGATTTGCATGTTTTGGATTTTAGGAAATTTCCAATTTTAGAAAATTTCCAATTTTAGGAAGTTTCCAATTTTAGAAAGTTTCCAAAATTAGTAGGTTTCCCAAAAAGGAAAGTTTCCCAAAATAGTAATCTTCTGTTTTGGGATGAAATTTTAATAAACCTACGAACCTCAAATAATATCAAGCGTTGGATGTCTTGTCCAGTCTATGTCAGCTGTCGAAGCCCATTCAATTGTACTCATGGCCTTACAGTGTGAGGGTGTCTACTTTTGCGTGGGTAAGACGGTTTGTGATTCATAAATGTCATTGGGAGTCCCGGACATTAGTGATTACATGACTGTATAGTCTGGTTTTCTTGACTAGGCCATCGGGAGTCCCGGGCCTTGAGACATCAGAGTGGATTGGGCCTCGGGCCCAGATTCACAACCAAGAGTTTTATCACGGATATAATTAGCCGAAATAGGGCTTACCGATATAAGCTAAGGTTGGGTGACGGCCAGTGGCCCACTTTGATCTTAGTTATATGTGGATCTTGGAATCATTATATTCTATTGAGGGTAACTGATGTTATTGAATATAATGCGAGATTAATCACATTAAGTATAATACAAGATTAATCAAATTGAACATATTAACTAATAACCTTTTTATCTTATATTTCAGCTATGACTACTACAAGCACTCAAAACACATTCTCAATCCGGTCTGTTCTCGAAAAGGAGAAGCTGACTGGAACGAACTTCCTGACGTGGTCAAGGAACTTGAGGCTGGTCCTCAAGCAGGAGAAGAAGGATTATGTCCTTCGTGATCCCCTCCCCGAGAGGCCTCCTAACAATGCCGCCAGGACTCTGCATAATGCTTGGGAAAAGCATTCGTCAGATGAAAATGATGTCTATTGCCTGATGTTGGCGACCATGACTGCTGAGCTGCAAATGCAGTTCGAGAGTGTGTTGTCGCCCATCGAGATAATGGCAAGCCTGAAATCGCTTTTTCAGGAGCAGGCAAGGACTGAGAGGTTCCAGACAGTTAAGAATCTCTTAGACTGTAAGTTGGCTGCAAATGCGGCAGTGAGTCCTCATGTCTTGAAGATGATGGGTTATCTCGATCATCTTCAGAAACTCGACTGCCCTATCAGCCAGGAACTTGCCTGCGACATCGTTCTGCAGTCTTTACCTGCAAGCTATGATCAGTTCATCCTGAACTTCAATATGCATGGCTTGAGTAAGACATTGCCTGAACTTCACGGAATGCTCAAGACTGCAGAGCCCAACTTGAGGAAAACCGCCAAGGACCCCAATGTGCTTATGGTGCAAAAGGGCAAGGGCTTTAAGAAATCCTCTGCCAAGGACAAGGGAAAGGCTAAGGCTGTTCAAGTCTCGGACAAGGACACGCCAAAGCCCAAGCCCAAATCCAAGGCTGGGCCTACTGACATCTGCAGGTTCTGTAAAGAACCAGGGCATTGGAGGAGAGAATGTAAGAAATTCCTGGAAGGTCTAAAGGAATTGAAGAAGAAGACTCTCGAGACTTCTTCATCAGGTATTTTTGTTATAGAAGTTAACACAACTACTTCTGATAATACCTCATGGGTTATGGATACTGAAGCAAGGACAAGTGGAGCTACGAGTTGGGAATGGAGCGAAAGTTCCTGCACTAGCTGTAGGCACATACTTGTTGTCTTTACCTTCGGGATTGGTTTTAGAACTCAATAATTGTTATTTTGTACCTGCGATAAGCAGAAATATTATTTCAATTTCTTTGTTGGATTTGGAAGGTTATGATTTTTCAGTTAAGAATAAATTATGTTCCTTCAATCGCAACAATTTGTTCTATGGTTGTGCCCCTCTTACGAATGGGCTTTACATACTTGATCAATCCGCGCCAATTTATAACATTGATACCAAACGGTTCAAACCTAATGAGGAGAACCGAACGTTTCTATGGCATTGTCGTTTAGGGCACATCAGCGAGAAACGCATCAAGAGGCTCCATTCGAATGGACTTCTTGGCTCATTTGACTTTGAGTCATGTGAGAAATGCGAATCCTGCATGATGGGCAAAATGACCCGGGCCCCCTTTAATAAACCTAACGAGAGGGCCAGTGACTTATTGGGCCTGATACACACTGATGTGTGTGGCCCAATGTCCACAAATGCAAGAGGAAACTATCAGTACTTCATTACCTTCACTGATGATTTCAGTAGGTATGGATATGTTTATTTGATGAAACATAAGTCTGAATCGTTTGAGAAATTCAGAGAATTCCAAAATGAAGTACAGAACCAACTTGGCAAAAGCATTAAGGCTCTTCGGTCCGACCGAGGAGGAGAATACTTAAGCCAAGAATTCAGTGATCATCTGAGAGAGTGTGGGATCGTATCCCAACTCACTCCTCCTGGAACACCACAATGGAATGGTGTGTCTGAGAGGAGAAATCGGACCTTATTGGATATGGTTCGATCTATGATGAGTCACACAGACCTTCCAATATCCCTTTGGGGATATGCTCTGCTAACAGCAGTGTTCACTCTAAATAGAGCGCCATCAAAAGCAGTAGCAAAGACACCATATGAATTATGGACTGGAGAAGCTCCGGTGCTGTCTTATCTTAGAATTTGGGGTTGTGAAGCCTATGTCAAGAGATTGATCTCTGACAAGCTTACACCAAAGTCTGATAAATGCTACTTCATTGGTTATCCGAAGGAAACCAAGGCTTATTACTTCTATCTACGATCCGAGAACAAGATCTTTGTTGCCCGGGATTGTAACTTTCTTGAGAGGGAGTTTCTCTCTAAGAAAGACAGTGGTAGTAAGGTACTGCTTGAAGAAATTCAAGATGAATAGGATACTGCTCAACCTAATGAGGAAGAGCAGCAGGAGGACCTACAAGAAATTGTAGAGCCTGAACCTGTAGTACCTGAAGTTCGAAGATCCGGGAGGATCCGTCACGAACCCGAGAGATATCAAGGATTCCTCGTGACTAACTGTCATGATCTTCTGATCATTGATGGTGATGAACCATCGAACTTCAATCAAGCCATGATGGGCCCAGATTCCTCTAAGTGGCGTAAAGCCACTGATTCCGAAATGGACTCCATGTCGGTCAACCAAGTGTTTTCGTTGGTTGACTTACCCGCTGGTGTAAAAGCCATCGAGTGCAAATGGATCTTCAAGAAGAAGATTGACGTGGATGGAAATGTCCAGATTTATAAAGCCAGGTTGGTGGCAAAAGGTTTCAGACAAGTTCACGGTGTGGATTACGATGAAACCTATTCCCCAGTGGCAATGATGAAATCTATTCGGATTCTACTAGCAACTGCAGCTTTTCATGATTATGAAATTTGGCAGATGGACGTGAAAACCGCCTTCCTGAATGGAATTCTGGAAGAGGATGTGTATATGACACAACCTGACGGTTACATAGATCCAAAGAATGCTGGGAAAGTATGCAAGCTTCATAAATCCATTTATGGATTGAAGCAAGCATCGAGGAGCTGGAATCTTCGTTTTGATGAAGCGATCAAACAATTTGACTTCATCAGAAACGAAGAAGAACAATGCGTGTATAAGAAAACTAGTGGGAGCAAGATAGTATTTCTTATTCTATATGTCGATGACATACTGCTTCTCGGAAACGACGTTCCAATGCTGAAGTCGGTAAAGGACTGGCTTGGAAGTTGTTTTTCCATGAAATACATGGGTGAAGCTGTTGGAACGTTTAGATGAATCCTGATTCAATTCCAGATTCAGATTATCCTAAACATGCGATCTAGGTTCTTCTCAGAATAGAAACAAATGATGATCTCACCTTATACCTGTTATTGCAGCGGAAGAAGATGGTATGTCTGAGATCAGAGAAACACCGAGGGATGAATCCTCCAAAGGTTCACACACGCTTTCACAGGAAACAGCTGCTAGACCACCAAGGGAACTCGGCGCAGAGAGAGAGAGTTTACGGCTCAAGTGTTAGGGTTAATCAGTCTGAAACTCGAGTTTTATGACACAAAACTCGTCCTGTTCCGTTTGGGCCATTTGGCCCAAATACCAATTAACTCGTCGGTGTTTGCGCACTGCATCGATCGTTGCACCTTATGCATCGATCGATGCACAGTGGCTAAACCTTTTATTCTCTCCAAGTACAGTAAATGCCTAGCACTTTTACTGTACTTCTGCTAAAACCGTTCCTACACATTTTCCTGTTAGCTTAGGCGTGTGACCCATATGGGATCATATAATAAAGGCAATAAGTCCAAGACTTATAGATCATGAGCGGACTCTAGCAAGCCATCATGACCCCCAGTATTATATGACTTATGTCTGATCATTGAGATACTCTTACTTTCTAGAGACAGTACCGAGATTACTGGACACAATTCCAACAATCTCCCACTTGTACTGGAATCTCTGTATTCATAATCCTTTTGTCTCAATATCTCGATTAGTCATAAGGCAAGATTAGTGTCATCCTTATAAAGCCTAATCTTGTTCATCGGACTCTGATTTGATACTGACAATCCAAACGACTCGGGAAAGTCCGTTTGAGCATGGCCATGCGTTTTCCAGTATTCAAATCTCCGATTGGCCTAGAGATATTCACTCCATTTATATTGGAGGGACAAATCCCATCTTGTTCCATCACTGTAAACTACTCATTTCATGATGTACCCAAACAAGGTCCTTATAGCTATCACAGAATGATAGCGTTAGACAATGATCAAAGTACATCAGTCCATGTGCAGTCACATGCATGTGAACTCAGGTCTAAGGACTATACTCTATAGTCGTAGTAAGAATCTCTTATGACACAGATATAAATATCCTGAAGAGTTCTTATAATCGGGTCTTGTCCGGTCGTATGTTCCCCAACATACACCTATGTACTGACTTTGATGCCGAGCATCTATGACATACTGAGACTTTGTCATAAGTCACGTACCAATCCAGTCTCACACGGTTGTTGGTGTTCCAATTTCAACAACCTTTGACTAGGGACAGGATGATATAAAACATCCATCAAATATAGGGTCTCATGATCAAGCTAAATGACTTCGATGACTCAAGATCAAGTCATTTACTTCGATGACCTATAAAATGGTTCATATCATTTTGGAACGATTATTTCATCACAGTTAAAATAATCTTCAAATAATAATTTCATTATCAAACATCTCAAATGTTTTACAAGAACATATCAATAACTAAATAAAGCCCTTTACTAACTCCCACTGAAAATTAAGACTACATCTTAACTTCACTTATCCTACAGCTACAGTCCGTGACTCGTGCTTAGGGCTAAGGAGTGGCTTCGTTAATAGATTAGCAACGTTCTCATTTGTTGAAACTTGCTGATCTACTTAACATCTCTGTCATTTATCTCAAGGTGTTTGGACCTCTGATGTGCAGCTAGTCTCATCTATGCTGGGAATCACATCAAGTTCAGTGACGAACTCTTCTTTCCAAACAACCTCTTTCGCCGCTTTCAAAAACTGCGAAATGCTCAGTTTAAGTCATGGAGTCAGCAACAGTGCCTTGCACCGCCAGACAGACACAAGATATAATCGGACTGTGACCGGAAATCATCTTTGTCTGTTGGAAACTTGCCTTTCAGACTCTGCTGACTTGTAGCACATCACTTTCTTCGTAAATCAAGAACTTATCCTTAGTATTCCTCAAATACTTTAGGACATACTTTAGGAAACTTGATTCTTTGCTGGATTTGACTGGTCTTTTACTTGTCTTGCTTAACATTAAAGCAACATCAAACAAGTACGTTTCATGGCATACATGATAGATCCAATTACCGAAGCATATGGAATCCTATCCATGCATTTAAGCTCAGCAGTTATCGTAGGATACTGTATCTTGCTTAACTTAATGCCATGTGACATTGGCATTAAACCCTTCTTGGATTGCTCAAAACGTGTAGGACTTTGTCAATTTAAGAATCCTGACTTTGTCCTACCAGCTCTTTTGGATCTCTATCTTCTAGATCCAAAATCCAAGAACTACGTGGCTTTATCCATGTCAATCATAAAACCAACTCCCAAGCTAGTCCTTTACCGACTACAGCGTTGGGACGTTATATCCGAGAATCTGTATGTCTTCGACATACACTTTGAGAAATGCAATATCACTCCCACTAATCTATTAGTAAACACACAGTTCCGCTTCGTTCCTGTTCAAGTCAAAACCTTGACTACTTTAACAGAACGAAGATTCCAACTCCGATATGTTTGCTTCCATCCATGAATGGATCGATGAAGCTAACTTACATAAAATGTAATTTTTCGGAGTCCGGGCTTACTTTCGCTTCTTTGAATTTCGCAGATTCGTTGCTTTCAATGATTATCAGATCATGCGAGCTTTCAATGATTATCAGGTTCAACTAATGACGAGAAATCACTCTCTGATTAGTAACTGATTCATTCATATCTGCGAACTTCAGGCTCCACAGGTGTAGATTCTACAGAAATCTGTAAATCCTTCCGCTGCTCTGCCTCAATAGGTAAAGCAGCCTCCTGTATTTCTCGAATTTCTTCGAGTTGTACTTTTACTCCCACTGTTCTTCTTGGAAAGTAACTTCCCTTCTTAGAAAACAAAATGGTCGTAAAAGTACCGAGCCTTGGTTTCCCTTTGAAAACTTCGAGTTATGCTTTTACTCCCACTGTTCTTCTTGGAAAATAACTTCCCTTCTTAGAAAACAGATTGGACGTAAAAATAACAAGCCTTAGTTTCTCTAGGACAACCAGCGAAGTAGCACAACTACAAATACTTAGTAAAGACAAATTTGGATCGATTCCAATCCACATTAACGTGGTGTCTTTCAACCGATATTTGTGGAACTATTTCAGCGTAAACTTAGATATTTCTAGAGCGTTATTCTTAAAATATCATGGAAGATTCGTGTGATTCATCTTTAATCATCTCTAATAAGATCTGATTCTTTCACACTCATTCAGATGATCACATAATCAATGACTTAAGTATTCTCACTCATGATTATAATCCAGAGTCTTAATACTTTTGTCATTTAGATCCTATACTTCATTCTGGAACTCTTTCGACCATGTCAAAGAATTCCGACTTGTGTCTCATCAAATGAACACAGTCACACTCACTGAAGTAATCAGTAGAGACAATGAAGTATAGGAGATTTTTCTCTGGCATTACTGCTCATTCGGCCACATACATGAGTATGTTCCAGGTCCAATAAGCCTTTGGGCTTTTCTCTAGCTTGGCTAAGATAGGCCCTTTACCTTTTGGTCTAGTAAACAGAATTCAAGTCTCATAAGATATCTTATCAAATGAGCCCAACAGTCCATAACTATGGGATTTCTGAATCCGACTTACTCTATGTGACCAAGACTTTTATGCCAAGAAAAATCAGGTTTAATTCATCAGATTTAAACCAATTCGGTATTTATGTTACATTTAGGCACTCTTTGGTTTAAGATATAAAACCCATTCCATGAATAGGGTGCTACAATTAATATTTCATTAAGATCAAAAGAACAAAACTTGTCTTTTATCAAAATGAAAAACATTCAAATTCTTACAAGAAAATGAATTGTAGCAATTACTTAATACAAAACCAAGCCTAAAAGGGATCTATAAGTGAAAACCCTACAGCTGAGGCAGCATCCCAAGCTCCTTCCAGACATGTAGTTTCACTTGCCCTTCCTTCAACGTTCTACTGTTGCTTAGGTTCTGCATATTATCACGAATATCAGTGCCACAACCAGTATCCAATACCTTTAAGGACGTTCTACTGTTGTTTAAGCTCTGCATATTATCACAAATATCAGTGCCACAACCAGTATTCAATACCTTTAAGGTAGAACTTGAAGTAATAACATGAATACCTGAGGAAGTAGTCTCATACATCAACTTCAATTCCTCATCATCTTCCATGAATTTAATGCAATTTCTCTTCCAATGCCCTGTCTCCTTACAGTAGCAGCACTTACCAACGCAAGAGGTATCTGACTCGGGCTCAGAAGACACACGCTTGCCATGATTCAAAATCTGGACAACTTTGTCTTCACCCTTGTCAGCATTAGGTTTAGTAAACCTACCCTTCTCATTCATGAGATTGTACAGGGTACTCTTCACGTTTGGCTCAACTGTCTTGAGCATATCATGCAGTTCAGTCAGCGTCTTCGTTAAGCCTTTCTTGATATAGTTCTTTCTGAACTTATCATAGCTTGACGGCAGTGACTGCAGAATGATTTCAGTTGCCAACTCTTGGCTAACTGGATAATCCAGTTTCCTCAGGTTATCAATGTAACCCATCATTTTACTGACATGAGGACTCACTGGATTATCATTTGGTAGCTTGCAGCTAGTGAGAGACTTAACCAACTGGTATCTCTCCACCCTTATCTGCTCCTGAAATTTCAATTTCAGGTTGCTGATCATCTCTATAGGCGACTCCATGTTCTCATATTGCTTCCGCAAGTCTGAGTCCATGGTAGCCAATATCAGACCACGCACATCTACCGCATCATTATAATGCTTATTCCAAGCATCATATACTACATGGGAGGCATTGGACCCGATCCTCACGGGGAGAGCTCTCTCAAGGACATAGTCCTTTCTCTCCTGCCTGAGGACTAGCCTCAGGTTCCGCGACCAAGTCAAGAAATTTGATCCGTTCAGCTTGTCCATCCCAAGGATAGACCGGATCGAGAAAGTGTTTTGATTGTTTGTGCTAGTCATAACTGAAATTTAAGATAAAAGGATTTTAGTTAATATGTTCAATATGATTAATCTCGTATTAAAATTAATATGATTAATCACGCATTATATTCAATAACATAAGTTACCCTCAATAGAATATAATGATTCCAAGATCCACATATAACTAAGATTAAAGTGGGCCACTGGCCGTCACCAAACCTTAGCTTATATCGGTAAGCCCTATATCGGCTAATTATATCCGTGATATAATTCTTGGTTGTGAATCTGGGCCCGAGGCCCAATCCACTCTGATGTCTCAAGGCCCGGGACTCCCGATGGCCTAGTCAAGAAAACCGGACTATACAGTCATGTAATCATTAATGTCTGGGACTCCCAATGACATTTATGAATCACAAACCGTCTTACCCACGCAAAAGCAGACATCCTCACACTGTAAGGCCATGAATGCAATTAAATGGGCTTTGACAGCTGACATAGCCTGGACAAGACATCCAACGCTTGATATTATTTGAGGTTCGTAGGTTTATTAAAATTCATTCCCAAAATAGAAGATTACTATTTCGGGAAACTTTCTATTTTTGGAAACCTACTATTTTAGGAAACTTTCTAAAATTGGAAACTTTCTAAAACGGAAACTTTCTAACTTTAGAAATTTCTTTAAAATCCAAAACCCGCAAATTCAGAAACTTCTATTTTAAGAAACTTTCTAATTTCAAAATTTCGGAAACTTTAATTTAAAAACGACTTTATAATTTTATAAAATAGATTTTTTAAATTAATCTGAAGAAAGACTCAAATAATTGGCCCAATTGTTTTAACTTCTTGGCCCGAGGCCCAAGAATTGGTCCATGTCCAAGACATGACCCAATTGTCCAATTAATTGACATAACCGGTCTGGTTCATTAAAACTGGTCTAACCAAGTTTTAATTACTACGATGACCACAATTGTCAACCGGTTATTTACTAAACCGGATTTTCTCAATTTATTTGGTCCAACCAAATCAAATTAGAAATTCCTGGTTTAGGCACTAAATCCAATAATTCTTTCGACATTGGATTTCTTATCCCGGTTTAACCAGACTTAATAAAATTATTAAATCTGTTTATCAAACCGAGACGTTTAATTTTAATTAAATTAAACCGAGCCGAAACCCTAACCGCATCGATCGATGCTCACAGCATCGATCCTGCAACGATCGTTCATCGATCCTGCATCGATCGATGCTCTCACGCGTGCACGAACGGTTATCTGGTTTGGCCGAGAGATTCTCGTGAGATCCATGCGATCGTTTGAACGATCCATGCGATCGCGGTCAATCTCTCGCGACTGCAACGATCGATCCTTGCATTGCATCGATCGATGCAATGCGATCTCATTCGATGCAAAATCAGTTTAGATCGCATACCAAATCAATATAGTTTGGTCATGCGATTTCAAACAGTTTGTTTAGGATTCAATTCTTGTTTCTTAAGTGTTTTAATCTTATCAGTAGATTGATTCAAAAACACCTCTATAAACAATCCTAAACATGAATCTAAACAAGAAAAACCAGAACCTAAAGCTCTGATACCACTGTTGGAACGTTTAGATGAATCCTGATTCAATTCCAGATTCAGATTATCCTAAACATGCGATCTAGGTTCTTCTCAGAATAGAAACAAATGATGATCTCACCTTATACCTGTTATTGCAGCGGAAGAAGATGGTATGTCTGAGATCAGAGAAACACCGAGGGATGAATCCTCCAAAGGTTCACACACGCTTTCACAGGAAACAGCTGCTAGACCACCAAGGGAACTCGGCGCAGAGAGAGAGAGTTTACGGCTCAAGTGTTAGGGTTAATCAGTCTGAAACTCGAGTTTTATGACACAAAACTCGTCCTGTTCCGTTTGGGCCATTTGGCCCAAATACCAATTAACTCGTCGGTGTTTGCGCACTGCATCGATCGTTGCACCTTATGCATTGATCGATGCACAGTGGCTAAACCTTTTATTCTCTCTAAGTACAGTAAATGCCTAGCACTTTTACTGTACTTCTGCTAAAACCGTTCCTACACATTTTCCTGTTAGCTTAGGCGTGTGACCCATATGGGATCATATAATAAAGGCAATAAGTCCAAGACTTATAGATCATGAGCGGACTCTAGCAAGCCATCATGACCCCCAGTATTATATGACTTATGTCTGATCATTGACATACTCTTACTTTCTAGAGACAGTACCGAGATTACTGGACACAATTCCAACAGAAGCCGCATACGTTCTTGGAATCAGGATCTACCGGGATAGATCTAAAAGGCTGATAGGCTTGTGTCAAGATTCATACATTGACAAAGTCCTACAGAGATTCAGCATGAAAGATTCCAAGAAGGGCTTCACGCCAATGGTACATGGCACAACGTTAAGCAAGAAGCAGAGCCCTACGACGGCTGCTGAGCTTGAGCGCATGAAGAATATTCCTTATGCATCTGCAATAGGATCTATCATGTATGCCATGATTTGTACTCGTCCTGATGTTGCTTATGCATTGAGCATGACGAGTAGGTACCAGTCAAATCCAGGTGAAAGCCACTGGATTGCCGTCAAGAATATCCTGAAGTATCTAAGACATACTAAGGATAAGTTCTTGGTGTACGGCGGAAGTGATGTGCTTGAAGTCAGTGGATTTACGGACGCAAGTTTCCAGACAGACCAATATGATTTCCGGTCACAGTCCGGTTATATCTTTTGTCTGAATGGCGGTGCAATCAGTTGGAGAAGCTCCAAGCAAGACACCGTTGCTGATTCCACTACAGAAGCTGAATATATCGCCGCTTCAGAAGCAGCGAAGGAAGCTGTTTGGATACGAAAGTTCATTATTGAACTAGGTGTGATACCAAATGCGGCTGAGCCTCTGGCAATGTTTTGTGATAACAATGGTGCTATTGCTCAGGCAAAGGAACCGAGATCACACCAGAAATCCAAGCATGTGCTAAGAAGATTTCACTTGATACGTGATATCATTAATAGAAAGGAAGTCAAGATCAGCCGAGTTCAGACAGATGATAACGTCGCTGATCCATTGACAAAGCCACTCCCAAGACCTAAGCTCGAGTTCCTGACTGAAGCTGTAGGCATTAGAGACATTGAAATGTAATCTAAATTTGAGTGGGAGTTTGAGGGCTTTATTTAGTTATTCGATATGTTCTTGTAAAACATTTTATGTTTAATGAAATTATTATTTCAAGATTATTTTAACTGTGATGAAATAATCGTTCCAAAATGATATGAACCATTTTATAGGTCATCGAAGTAAATGACTTGATCTTGAGTCATCAAAGTCATTTAGCTTGATCATGAGACCCTATATTTGATAGATGGCTTATATCATCCTGTCCCTAGTCGAAGGTTGTTGAAATTGGAACACCAACAACCGTGTGAGACTAGATTGGTATGTGACTTATGACAAAGTCTCAGGGTGTCATAGATGCGCGGCATCAAAGTCAGTACATAGGTGTATGTTTGGGTACATACGACCGGACATGACCCGATTATAAGAACTCTTCAGGATATTTATATCTGTGTCATAAGAGATTCTTACTACGACTATAGAGTATAGTCCTTAGACCTGAGTTCGCATGCATGTGACTGCACATGAACTAATGCACTTTGATCATTGTCTAATTCTGTCGTTAAGCGATAGTTATAAGGACCTTGTTTGGGTGTATTATGAAATGAGTAGTTTACAGTGATGGAACAAGACGGGATTTGTCCCTCCAATATAAATGGAGTGAATATCTCTAGGCCAATCGGAGATTTGAATACTGGAAAATGCATGGCCATGCTCAAACGGACTTTCCCGAGTCGTTTGGATTGTCAGTATCAAATCAGAGTCCGATGAACAAGATTAGGCTCTATAAGGATGACACTCATCTTGCCTTATGACTAATCGAGATATTGAGACAAAAGGATTATGAATACAGAGATTCCAGTACAAGTGGGAGATTGTTGGAATTGTGTCCAGTAATCTCGGTACTGTCTCTAGAAAGTAAGAGTATGTCAATGATCAGACATAAGTCATATAATACTGGGGGTCATGATGGCTTGCTAGAGTCCGCTCATGATCTATAAGTCTTGAACTTATTGCCTTTATTATATGATCCCATATGGGTCACACGCCTAAGCTAACGGGAAAATACGAAGGAACGGTTTAGCAGAAGTACGGTAAAAGTGCTAGGCATTTACTGTACTTGGAGAGACTAAAGGGCCTGATTAAATCCAAGGGATTTAATCAGAACTGAGAATTGGGCCCAAAAGCCCATAAGAACTGGACAAGGGTTTTATTAAATAAAACTTGCCCTAGCTTCTCAAGCTTCTGCGCCTCCCTCCTCTCTCTCTGCGCCTCCTCTCTTTTGGTCTAGCAGCCTCTCTTCCCGAAGTGTGCGTGTGTGAGCCTTTGGAGGAACAACCTCTTGGTGGTTCTGCTGATCTCTGACCCGTACCTCCATTCCGCTGCATAAACAAGGTAACAGGTGAGATCCTTTATGTTTCTAGCAAGAGAACCTAGATCTGGCATGTTTAGGAGTTTAATCTGAAGAATTGAATCAGGATTAACACTAAACGAATCCTTCAGATCGACCCCCCAAGGTTATCAAGATCAAAACCAGAGCAAGCCCTGGAACAACAAATTCATTCGGTGAGGTGAAAAGAGCAAACTTTTTTGCGACTACCACCAGCGAGCAGGCCATAGCACCGTGGAATGCAGAAACTTACAGGCTCTCTTATATGCCGATTACCTAGTAGTTGTGAAAAAGAAGAATGGCAAGTGGCGATTTTGCGTGGATGTCACCGACCTCAATAAAGCCTTCCCCAAGGACAGTTTCCCTCTCCCACACATTGATCGACTTATCGAAGCAACCGCCAGACACGACCTCCTCTCATTCATGGATGCCTTTGCCGGATATAACCATATTATGATGCACGCCAACGACCGAGAAAAGACTTCCTTCATCACCGACCGCGTCACTTACTGCTTTAAGGTCATGCCATTCGGACTCAAGAATGCAGGAGCAACATACCAGCGCCTAGTCAACCGCATGTTCGCCGACCAACTCGAAAAAACGATGGAGGTCTATATCGACGACATGCTCGTCAAATCCACCTCGGAGGATGACCATTTCGGTCATTTGGCAACATGTTTCGCGAGCCTAAACAAGTACGGAATGAAGCTAAATCCAACCAAGTGCACGTTTGCCGTCACGTGTGATATACCATGGATTTTAGGGTGTTTAACCATGGTATATGTCTTATTTATCGAGTCTTTTATTATGTTTTGGAGTCTTTTAGGTATGTTTACAGGTCTAGGTACGTTTGGAGCGGATTTGGAGATTATGGCGCATTCTGGAGCTATTTGGAGCATTTGGCCGAGAGGAAGAGTTCACTGTCCAAAACAGAGATTTGCATCGATCGACACACATACGAATCAGACATTCTCGGCGGTTTAATGAAGAGTTTGGAATTTGCAACAAAGCCCAGAAGTTTCTCATAATTACAAAGAAGCCCCAGCCGTGATTAGATCATTATATTAGGTTTTTTAGCCACTTGTTTAGGCTACGCTTTCATACTTTGAGCATAGAGATTTTAGAGCTTTTGGGGCTGATCTGAACCTGTACTGCTTCCTGCTTTTGGAGAAGATTTCGAACCCCTTTTATTCTTTACTCTCTATTTATGCAATTTATTTATTCATTGATTTGTGTTTCATTAATCATGTCTGAGTAGATTCATAGTTAGGTTTAGGGATTCTCTTAAAGTTTTTCATGACTTGTTAGATTAATTTACCAGTTTAGGATTCATAACTTATTTGTTCTTCAACCTGAATTGTGCTTAATACTAGTTTCTAACCTGATCACTTGGAATCTAGACTTTAGGTTATTAAATTGACACGAAAGTGTAATTTAGAATCTGAACTATTTAGGTTGAGCAATTGAATTATCCGCAAAGAAATTTGGTTTAATTGAATTGTGAACATATCAAACTTGCACTTAAGGCTAGTTTAATCTGTTAGGAATTGCAAAGAAATTTGGGTTTCTGCTAATTAGACTTAGAGAATTCTCGCAACGAAAGTTGGTTAATTCTATATCTGTGTTTGAGTTCTAGAGCCGGACTTAATTTGATCCTGACTGATAGTTAATCTGCTTGTCTGATTTCCCGAGAACTCCCTAGACTTAGTGCTTTAGTACTTGCTTACAAAACCAATCTCGCTACTGATTTATTTTTTGTTCTAATTTACTGCTTATTCTCTGTTTCACCTAGCTTAATTTGACAATTCTACAATCTATCGTAAGGTCTAGAGTCTCTGTGGATTTTGATACCCTATATACTACTAGTTCACGTCTGTGCACTTGCAGTGTAGATCTAGTGATTAAAACTCTGACCGTATCAAGTTTTTGACGCCGTTGCCGGGGACTCTTTTGAGTCTTCGATAGATTTGAATCTAAAATTTAGACTAGGTTTTTTGTTTTTTGTTTTTGTTACTAATTTTCTATGTTTTTCTCTGTCTGCGTGTGTTTCAGGTCTGATATCGCTTTGCATCGTTCAACGCATCTTCTGAATCGATCGACACAAGGCGAATCGCGAGTTGAATCGATCGTTACATCCTAGCATCGATCGTTGCAGTGAGATTACCGACGGTTTATGCATAAGCGTGAGACCCGAAGTGATCCGAACGTGAATCTCGTGAATCTCAGACTTGAGGAGCTTGCTAGACTAGAGAGAACAAATAGAAAATGTCAACGAGCAAGGATGGTGCAAAATCGCTTGATTCTGAGACCTGATGCTGAGGGTGTTCTGAGGGATGACCAGAACAACCGGTACAATGATGCTGGGCATAGGATTGATGCTGAGGGACATGTGATCCCTGAACCTGAGCCTGAACAGCCCCAAGGACAAGGGCAAGGGCAGATGGTTGTTCATCCTGAGAGGACTCTTGCTGACTATAACCGTCCCGATGAGTTCCATGCTAACCGGTCAGCAATTGTACTTCCTGGCTTTGAGAGGAATGACTTCGAGATCAAAACTGTCTACTACTCTCTTCTTAGGCAGAATCCATTCCATGGTCTCCCACATGAGCAACCCATGGACCATATTGAGGAGTTTGAGGACTTCATCACTGGAATGAAGTACAATGGGGTAAATTATGAGTCTATGACTACTTGTTTCTCAAGCTTTTCCCTTATTTTCTCGCTGGAGATGCTGCAGCTTGGCTGAAACAACTTCCATCTGGGAAGTTTACTACTTGGGATGCTCTGAAGAGGGAGTTTTTGAGGCACTTTTATGGTGATGCTCGCTCTGATCAGTCGAGACAGGATATTCTCACCTTTACCCAAGGTCCTACAGAGCCTCTTAAGTCTGCTTGGATGAGGTTTAAGAAGTACCAACGTGACTGTCCTCACCATGGATTCTCTGAAGTGACGCTGCTGGGCTTATTCTTCAGAGGTATTGATCTCCACTATCAGTCTGCATTGGACAATGCTAGCAATGGAAATTTCAATACAAGGACTCCTGAGCAGGCTAAGACATTGATTGATAACTTGGTGAGCAGTAATAGCATCAAGACTGCTGATAGGAGAAGGAAAGAGTCTGGTGGGAAGATAGATAATCTGGAGATTGCTGATATTAGGAACAAGCTGGACACTGTTCATAGTTTGTTGACTGGAAAGAAAGCTGTCCACTTTGCTCAGGAAGTTGAAGTGTTTCAAGCTGAAGAAGATCACCAGGAAGAGGATGTGAACTACATAAGTGGCTCTGGATTCCAAGGAAACAGGTTTGGTAATCAGCAAGTTAATAAGTTCTTTAATGGTGGACAGAAGAGTGCTTTCACAAGTAACCAAATCTCTTCTGGATATGGACAGACTGCTGGTTTTCAGAAACCTTTTCAGCAAGGCAATCAGAGGACTTATGGATCATCCTCATATCAGACACCTCCTGCTGCTAGTGCTCATGAGAGCAAGATGGAAGCCATGATGGAGCAGTTGCTAAAAGGTCAGACTAAGACTGTTGTAGACTTCAACAAGAAGCTGGATGCTGTGTATGAAGATCTGAATGAGAAGTTTGAATCTTTGAGCACACATGTGAAAGAGCTTGATGCTCGGGTTGCGCAGACTGCGGGATATGTTAAGAGGCCAGATGGATCTCTTCCGGGACGAACTGATGCTAATCCTAAGTACCAGTGCAATGCAGTGACATTGAGAAGTGGTAAGGAGCTATTTCCTGCCCAGAAAAAGCAGTTGAGCTTAGAAGAAATCGTGGAAATTGAAGAGATGGAAGATGAAATCCGAGGAATTCGCAATGAATCGACCGACGCACCAGTGCAACGATCGACGCAATGCGAGAATGAGGATGCTGAACCTAAGCTCGACGCAGAGGTCGTAACAAAATCGCCTAGCAACGATCGATGCACAGCCAGCAACGATCGACGCAAGGCGACTGCCGAGAGTTCAAACGCAGAGAAGCTGAAGAAGTCGAATGAAAGGGTCTACAAGCCTAAGGTCCCTTTCCCTAAAGATCCCAGGAAGGCTAAGAACGATAGGCAGTATGCTAAATGCAAAGAGATCATTAAAAAGGTGAAGATTGAAGTGCCTTTGATTGACTCTATGCAGACTACTCCTGTGATGAAGAGATGTCTTAAGGACTTACTAGCTGGTAAATGGTCTGTTGAGGAGAGTGTAATGATGATCACAGAGGTATGTAGTGCAGTGATTCATGGCAGAATTCCTAAGAAGTTGAAAGATCCAGGAAGCTTTTGTTGGAATTGTGTCCAGTAATCTCGGTACTGTCTCTAGAAAGTAAGAGTATGTCAATGATCAGACATAAGTCATATAATACTGGGGGTCATGATGGCTTGCTAGAGTCCGCTCATGATCTATAAGTCTTGGACTTATTGCCTTTATTATATGATCCCATATGGGTCACACGCCTAAGCTAACAGGAAAACGTGTAGGAATGGTTTAGCAGAAGTACGGTAAAAGTGCTAGGCATTTACTGTACTTAGAGAGAATAAAACGGTTTAGGCACTGTGTGTCGATCGTTGCACAAGGCGTGTCGATCGACACAGTGCGCGAACGCCTCGGAGTAAATTGGCATTTGGGCCAAATGGCCCAAAACGAACTGAACGAGTTTATATAAACTTAAGACGAGTTCAGGTCGAAATAAGCCCTAGCCGCGAGCCTCCTCTCTCTCTCTGCGCCGATTTCCTCCTGGTCTAGCAGCCTCTTCCTGCTCGGTGTGCGTGTGTGAACCTCTGGAGGAGTTATCTCTCGGTGGCTCTCTGATCTCTGACCTGTTCTCCCTTTCCGCTGCACAAAACAGGTAAAAGGTGAGATCAATGTTGTTTCTATTCAAGAGAACCTAGATCCGCATGTTTAGGAACTGATCAATCTGAGAATTGAATCTAGATTAACCCCTAAACATTCCTTCAGTGGTATCAGAGCTGTTGGTTCTGGTTTTTCTTGTTTAGATTCAAGTTTAGGATTGTTTTTCTTGTTTAAAAGTGTTTTGAATCAACTACTGATAAGAGAAATCACTTAAGTAACAAGAATTGAAACCTAAACATATGAAAAAATCGCATGATCAAGCTATATGATTTGGTATGCGATATGATCCGAGAGAATGAGTATCGGCTGCGATCGCATGGATCGATCGATACGATCGCATGGATCGGTCGATACAGACTCTCGGCTAAACCTGTTAACGCGTGAAAGCATCGATCGATGCAGGATCGATGCAGGTTCGATGTTGGTGCATCGACCGATGCGGTTGGTGCATCGATCGACACGGTTAGGGTTTTGGCTCGGTTCCGTGCATGCGTGAGAGCATCGATCGATACAGTATCGATGCACGATCGATGCAGGATCGATGCTAAGAGCATCGACCGATGCGGTTGATGGATCGATCGACACGGTTGGTTCATCGATCGACATGGTTGGTTTAAGGCTCGGTTTAATATTTTGATTAAAATTAATTCGTCCTGGTTTAATAAACAGATTTAATAATTTTATTAAGTCTGGTTAAACCGGGACAAGAAATCCAATGTCGAAAGAATTATTGGATTTAGTGCCTAAACCAGGATTTTCTAATTTGATTTGGTTGGACCAAATAAATTGAGAAAATCCGGTTTAGTAAATAACCGGTTGACAATTGTGGTCGTCGTAGTAATTAATTTTGGTTAGACCAATTTTAATGAACCAGACTGGTTATGTCATCTAATTGGACGATCGGGTTATGTCTCGGACATAGACCAATTCTTCGGCCTCGGGCCAAGAAGTTAAAACGATTGGGCCAATTATTTGAGTCTTTCTTCAGATTTAATTTAAAATTTATTTCATAAAGAATATAAATCGATTTTAAATTAAAGTTTCCGATATTTTGAAATTAGAAACTTTCTTAATTTATAGAAGTTTCTAGATTTGCATGATTCGGATTTTAAGAAATTTCTAAAGTTAGGAAGTTTCCGGTTTTAGAAAGTTTCCAATTTTAGAAAGTTTCCAAAAATAGTAGGTTTTCTAAAATGGAAAGTTTCCCGAAATAGTAATCTTCTATTTTGGGAATGAGATTTTAAAATAAACCTACGAACCTCAAATAATATCAAGCGTTGGATGTCTTGTCCAGGCTATGTCAGCTGTTGAAGCCCATTCAATTGTATTCATGGCCTTACAGTGTGAGGGTGTCTGCTTTTGCGTGGATAAGACGGTTTGTGATTCATAAATGTCATTGGGAGTCCCAGACATTAATGATTACATGACTGTATAGTCTGGTTTTCTTGACTAGGCCATCGGGAGTCCCGGGCCTTGAGACATCAGAGTGGATTGGGCCTCGGGCCCAGATTCACAACCAAGAGTTATATCACGGATATAATTAGCCGATATAGGGCTTACCGATATAAGCTAAGGTTGGGTGATGGCCAGTGGCCCACTTTGATCTTAGTTATATGTGGATCTTGGAATCATTATATTCTATTGAGGGTAACTTATGTTATTGAATATAATGCGTGATTAATCATATTAAATTTAATACGAGATTAATCATATTGAACATATTAACTAAAATCCTTTTATCTTAATTTTCAGTTATGACTAGCACAAACAATCAAAACACTTTCTCGATCCGGTCTGTCCTTAAGATGGACAAGCTGAACGGATCAAATTTCTTGACTTGGTCGCGGAACCTGAGGCTAGTCCTCAGACAGGAGAGAAAGGACTATGTTCTTGAGAGAGCTCTCCCCGTGAGGATCGGGTCCAATGCTTCTCATGCAGTATATGATGCTTGGAATAAGCATTATAATGATGCGGTAGATGTGCGTGGTCTGATATTGGCTACCATGGACTCAGACTTGCGGAAGCAATATGAGAACATGGAGTCGCCAATAGAGATGATCAGCAGCCTGAAATTGAAATTTCAGGAGCAGATAAGGGTGGAGAGATGCCAGTTGGTTAAGTCTCTCACTAGCTGCAAGCTACCAAATGATCATCCAGTGAGTCCTCATGTCAGTAAAATGATGGGTTACATTGATAACCTGAGGAAACTGGATTATCCAGTTAGCCAAGAATTGGCAACTGAGATCATTCTGCAGTCACTGCCGTCAAGCTATGATAAGTTCAGAAGGAACTATATCAAGAAAGGCTTAACAAAGACGCTGACTGAACTGCATGATATGCTCAAGACAGTTGAGCCAAACGTGAAGAGTACCCTGTACAATCTCATGAATGAGAAGGGTAGGTTTACTAAACCTAATGCTGACAAGGGTGAAGACAAAGTTGTCCAGATTTTGAATCATGGCAAGCGTGTGTCTTCTGAGCCCGAGTCAGATACCTCTTACGTTGGTAAGTGCTGCTACTGTAAGGAGACAGGGCATTGGAAGAGAGATTGCATTAGATTCATGGAAGATGATGAGGAGTTAAAGTCGATGTATGCGACTACTTCCTCAGGTATTCATGTTATTACTTCAAGTTCTACCTTAAAGGTATTGGATACTGGTTGTGGCACTGATATTTGTGATAATATGCAGAGCCTAAGCAACAGTAGAACGTTGAAGGAAGGGCAAGTGAAACTACATGTCTGGAAGGAGCTTGGGATGCTGCCTCAGCCGTAGGGTTTTTCACTTATAGATCCCTTTGAGGCTTGGTTTTGTATTAAGTAATTGCTACAATGTACCTGCTTTAAGCAGAGTTGTCTTTCATTTTCTTGTAAGAATTTGAATGTTTTTCATTTTGATAAAAGACAAGTTTTGTTCTTTTGATCTTAATGAAATATTAATTGTAGCACCCTATTCATGGAATGGGTTTTATATCTTAAACCAAAGAGTGCCTAAATGTAACATAAATACCGAATTGGTTTAAATCTGATGAATTAAACCTGATTTTTCTTGGCATAAAGTCTTGGTCACATAGAGTAAGTCGGATTCAGAAATCCCATAGTCATGGACTGTTGGGCTCATTTGATAAAATATCTTATGAGACTTGAATTCTGTTTACTAGACCAAATGGTAAAGGGCCTATCTTAGCCGAGCTAGAGAAAGGCCCAAAGGCTTATTGGACCTGGAACATACTAATGTATGTGGCCCAATGAGCAGTAATGCCAGAGAAAATCTCCTGTACTTCATTGTCTCTACTGATTACTTCAGTGAGTGTGACTGTGTTCATTTGATGAAACACAAGTCGGAATTCTTTGAAATGGTCGAAAGAGTTCCAGAATGAAGTATAGGATCTGAATGACAAAAGTATTAAGACTCTGGATTAAAATCACGAGTGAGAATACTTAAGTCATTGATTATGTGATCATCTGAATGAGTGTGAAATCGTTTCACAGCTCATTTCTCCTGAAAACCTGAAGGTGTTTCTGTGAGAAAGAATCAGATCTTATTAGAAATGATTAAAGATGAATCACACGAATCTTCCATGATATTTTAAGAATAACGCTCTAGAAATATCTAAGTTTACGCTAAAATAGTTCCACCAATATCAGTTGAAAGACACCACGTAAATGTGGATTGGAATCGATCCAAATTTGTCTTTACTGAGTATCTGTAGTTGTGCTACTTCGCTTGTTGTCCGAAGGAAACCAAGGCTTGTTACTTTTACGTCCATTCTGTTTTCTAAGAAGGGAAGTTATTTTCCAAGAAGAACAGTGGGAGTAAAAGTATAACTCGAAGAAATTCGAGAAATACAGGAGGCTGCTTTACCTATTGAGGGAGAGCAGCGGAAGGATTTACAGATTTCTGTAGAATCTACACATGTGAAGCCTTGTCCGAAGGAAACCAAGGCTTGTTACTTTTACGTCCATTCTGTTTTTCTTGGAAGGGAAGTTATTTTCCAAGAATAACAGTGGGAGTAAAAGTATAACTCGAAGAAATTCGAGAAATACAGGAGGCTGCTTTACCTATTGAGGGAGAGCAGCGGAAGGATTTACAGATTTCTGTAGAATCCACACCTGTGGAGCCTGAAGTTCGCAGATATGAATGAATCAGTTACTAATCCGAGAGTGATTTCTCGTCATTAGTTGAACCTGATAATCATTGAAAGTTCGCATGATCTGATGATCATTGAAAGCGACGAATCTGCGAAATTCAAAGAAGCGAAAGTAAGCCCGGACCCCGAAAAATTACATTTTATGTAAGTTAGCTTCATCGATCCATTCATGGATGGAAGCAAACATATCGGAGTTGGAATCTTCGTTCTGTTGAAGTAGTCAAGGTTTTGACTTGAACAGGAACGAAGCGGAACTGTGTGTTTACTAATAGATTAGTGGGAGCGATATTGCATTTCTCATATTGTATGTCGATGACATACTGATTCTCGAAAATGACGTCCCAATGCTGCAGTCAGTAAAGGACTGGCTTGGGAGTTGGTTCTAATGATTGACATGAGTAAAGCCACGTATGTTCTTGGATTTTGGATCTAAAGATAGAGATCCAAAAGAGCTGGTAGGACAAAGTCAAGATTCTTAAATTGACAAAGTCCTGCACCTAATCAGCATTCCAAGAAGGGTTTTATGCCAATGTCACATGGTAATACGTCAAGCAAGAAGCAGTGTCCTACGATAACTGCTGAGCTTGAAAGCATGGATAGGATTCCATATGCAACGGCAATTGGATCTATCATGTATGCCATGAAACGTACTTGTTCGATGTTGCTTTAATGTTAAGCAAGACAAGTAAAGACCAGTCAAATCCAGCAAAGAATCACTGGATTGCCGTAAAGAATATCCTAAAGTATTTGAGGAATACTAAGGATAAATTCTTGAGTTACGGAGAAAGTGAGGTGCTACGAGTCGGTAGAGTCTGAAAGGCAAGTTTCCAATAGACAAAGATGATTTCCGATCACAGTCCGGTTATATCTTGTGTCTATCTGGCGGTGCAAGGCACTGTTGCTGACTCCATGACTTAAGCTGAACATTTCGCAACTTGGGAAGTGGCGAAAGAGGTTGTTTGGAAAGAAGAGTTCGTCACTGAACTTGATGTGATTTCCAGCATAGATGAGACTAGCTGCACATCAGAGGTCCAAACACCTTGAGGATAGGTATAACCTATTCCGTGAGATAAATGACAGAGATGTTAAGTAGATCAGCAAGTTTCAACGAATGAGAACGTTGTTAATCTATTAACGAAGCCACTCCTTAGGCCTAAGCACGAGTCGCGGACTGTTGCTGTAGGATAAGTGAAATTAAGATATAGTCTTAATTTCAGTGGGAGTTAGTAAAGGGCTTTATTTAGTTATTGATATGTTCTTGTAAAACATTTGAGATGTTTAATAATGAAATTATTATTTCAAGATTATTTTAACTGTGATGAAATAATCGTTCCAAAATGATATGAACCATTTTATAGGTCATCGAAGTAAATGACTTGATCTTGAGTCATCGAAGTCATTTAGCTTGATCATGAGACCCTATATTTGATAGATGGCTTATATCATCCTGTCCCTAGTCGAAGGTTGTTGAAATTGGAACACCAACAACCGTGTGAGACTGGATTGGTACGTGACTTATGACAAAGTCTCAGTGTGTCATAGATGCGCGGCATCAAAGTCAGTACATAGGTGTATGTTTGGGAACATACGACCGGACAAGACCCGCTTATGAGAACTCTTCAGGATATTTATATCAGTGTCATAAAAGATTCTCACTACGACTATAGAGTATAGTCCTTAGACCTGAGTTCGCATGCATGTGACTGCACATGGACTGATGCACTTTGATCATTGTCTAACGCTGTCGTTCTGCGATAGTTATAAGGACCTTGTTTGGGTACATTATGAAATGAGTAGTTTACAGTGATGGAACAAGACGGGATTTGTCCCTCCAATATAAATGGAGTGAATATCTCTAGGCCAATCGGAGATTTGAATACTGGAAAATGCATGGCCATGCTCAAACGGACTGTCCTGAGTCGTTTGGATTGTCAGTATCAAATCAGAGTCCGATGAACAAGATTAGGCTTTATAAGGATGACACTAATCTTGCCTTATGACTAATCGAGATATTGAGACAAAAGGATTATGAATACAGAGATTCCAGTACAAGTGGGAGATTGTTGGAATTGTGTCCAGTAATCTCGGTACTGTCTCTAGAAAGTAAGAGTATGTCAATGATCAGACATAAGTCATATAATACTGGGGGTCATGATGGCTTGCTAGAGTCCGCTCATGATCTATAAGTCTTGGACTTATTGCCTTTATTATATGATCCCATATGGGTCACACGCCTAAGCTAACAGGAAAACGTGTAGGAATGGTTTAGCAGAAGTACGGTAAAAGTGCTAGGCATTTACTGTACTTAGAGAGAATAAAACGGTTTAGGCACTGTGTGTCGATCGATGCACAAGGCGTGTCGATCGACACAGTGCGCGAACGCCTCGGAGTAAATTGGCATTTGGGCCAAATGGCCCAAAACGAACTGAACGAGTTTATATAAACTTAAGACGAGTTCAGGTCGAAATAAGCCCTAGCCGCGAGCCTCCTCTCTCTCTCTGCGCCGATTTCCTCCTGGTCTAGCAGCCTCTTCCTGCTCGGTGTGCGTGTGTGAACCTCTGGAGGAGTTATCTCTCGGTGGCTCTCTGATCTCTGACCTGTTCTCCCTTTCCGCTGCACAAAACAGGTAAAAGGTGAGATCAATGTTGTTTCTATTCAAGAGAACCTAGATCCGCATGTTTAGGAACTGATCAATCTGAGAATTGAATCTGGATTAACCCCTAAACATTCCTTCAGCTTTGTGTTGGATTGTGGTATCTACAGGGAAAGATTTGAGAGATCTCTATGTGATCTTGGTTCTAGTGTGAACCTTATGCCCTTCTCTGTTGCCAAGAGACTTGGGATGACTGACTTCCTGCCCACTAGGATCTCATTAGTCTTAGCAGACAAAACAATCAGAATTCCTGAAGGAATATTGGAAGATGTGCCTATAATGATTGGCCAATGTGTGATTCCTACTGATTTTGTGGTTCTGCAGTATGGAGAGGAACCAAAGGATCCACTGATTTTGGGTAGGCCTTTCTTGGCTACTGCTGGTGCGATGATTGACTGCCAGAGAGGTAAGATAATTCTGAATGTGGGTGATCTGAAGATGAGTTTTGATATGGACAAACTGGTGAAGAGACCAACCATCGACAGACAGACCTTTTATGTGGATACACTCAGCGATTTGGCTGCAGATTACTTTCATAAGACACATGCTGAGGATCCGCTAGAGAGAGCTTTACTAAGCTCTATAATGGAGCTGGAGCTTCTGCAATACGAGCCCGCAATTTGCTATGCGAGGCTAATGGATTCTGCTGAGCAAGTGATGCAGGTAGATGTGTCTGATGCGACGCTGCATCGATCGACACCTTTAGTGCATCGATCGTTTCATGTCGACAGTGATTGGGCAGAGGAAAAAGCCCCGAAAATTGAGCTGAAACAACTTCCATTCGGGCTAAGGTACGCATTTCTTGGACCTAATTCGACATATCCAGTGAATGTTAATGCTAGTTTGAACAACGCAGAGCTCACTTTACTGCTAAGCAAGCTGCGCAAGCATCGCAAAGCTCTTGGCTATTCTCTTGATGACATTTCAGGAATCTCTCCGGAGCTGTGCATGCATCGGATACATCTTGAGGACGAGTCTAAGACATCTGTGGAGCATCAGAGGAGGCTGAATCCTAATCTTAAGGATGTGGTAAAGAAGGATATCATGAAGCTCCTAGATGCTGGGATCATCTATCCGATTTCAGACAGCCATTGGGTTAGTCCAGTCCATGTAGTCCCTAAGAAAGGTGGAGTTACAGTAGTGAAGAATGTGAAGAACGAGCTGATTCCTACAAGGACTGTGACTGGACACCGGATGTGCATAGATTACAGGAAGCTCAATGCTGCGACAAGAAGGGATCATTTCCCTTTACCTTTCATTGATCAGATGCTGGAGAGGTTAGCAAATCACCCCTACTATTGCTTCCTCGATGGATATTCAGGTTTCTTCCAGATTCCCATTCATCCAGAGGATCAGGGAAAGACTACCTTTACTTGTCCATATGGCACATTTGCATACCGCAGGATGCCTTTTGGAATTTGTAATGCACCAGCCACCTTCCAGAGATGCATGATGTCCATATTTACTGATATGACTGAGGACTTTATGGAGGTGTTTATGGATGACTTTTCAGTCTACGGGTCATCTTATTATGAGTGCTTGGATAATCTGTGTAAAGTGCTAACTAGATGTGAGGAGAAGCACTTGTTCTTAATTGGGAGAAGTGTCATTTCATGGTCAGAGATGGCATTGTTCTTGGACATAGAGTGTCTGAAGCAGGGATCGAAGTAGACCGTGCTAAGATTGAGGTCATGACCAGCCTTCAGGCGCCTGATTCTGTGAAGTCTGTGAGGAGATTTCTTGGACATGCTGGTTTCTATAGACGGTTCATCAAGGATTTCAGTAAGATTGCTAGACCAATAACTGCTTTGTTGTGTAAGGATACCAAGTTTGAGTTCATTGCAGATTGTCAAACTGCATTTGAACAGATCAAGCAAGCATTAGTGAGTACTCTTATAGTTCAGCCACCAGATTGGGATCTACCTTTTGAGGTAATGTGCGACGCAAGTGATTATGCTGTAGGAGCTGTCCTGGGGCAGAAGAAGGACAGAAAGCTTCATGCTATTTACTATGCCAGCAGGACATTAGATGATGCGCAAAAAAACTATGCCACTACAGAGAAGGAGTTGTTGGTTGTTGTCTTTGCATTTGAGAAGTTTCGCCCCTATCTTGTTGGTTCCAAAGTGATTGTGCACACTGATCATTCAGCTCTGAAGTATCTGATGCAGAAGAAGGATGCTAAGCCAAGATTGTTGAGATGGATTATGTTGCTTCAAGAGTTTGACATTGAAGTGAGGGACAAGAAGAGAGTTGAGAATGGAGTTGCTGACCATCTGTCAAGGATTCTAGTTGAAGAAGACGTGCCCATTAATGATTTCTTGCCTAAGGAGAACGTCAATATGATCGGGACAGTATTTGAGATGGATTTGAACAGAAATTTGGAGAACTGTCTGATTAATCGCATTGCGACGATCGATCCAACATCTGTGACGATCGATGCATGTGAAGAGGACACAACGATCGATGCTGCCCCATGCGACGATCGTTGCAGTGCGGATACGAGCCCATAACCTTTTAAGGTTCAAATTGAACAATACGACTTCGAAGTTGATGCTGTCGCAACGACTAATCGACCCTGGTATGCAGATATAGCTAATTACCTGGCTGTAGAGACTGAACCAGATGAGTTAAAGGGGTATGCCAAGAAGAAGTTCTTCATAGAACTCAGACGATACTATTGGGATGAGCCTTATCTCTACAAGCACTGTTCGGATGGTCTCTACAGGAGATGCATTGCTGAATCAGAGGTTCCAGATATCTTATTCCACTGTCATGGATCAAATTATGCTGGACATTTTGCTACTTTCAAGACTGTGTCTCAGGTTTTGTAAGCAGGGTTCTGGTGGCCTACGATGTTTGCAGACGCTCATTCTTTTGTCTCTCAGTGTGATGCCTGTCAGAGGAGAGGGAAAATCAGTAAGAAGCATGAGATGCCTCAGAATTTCATTCTTGAGGTTGAGGTTTTCGATTGCTGGGGCATAGATTTCATGGGTCCTTTTCCCTCGTCCTATGGGAATAAGTTTATATTGGTTGTTGTAGACTATGTGTCTAAGTGGGTGGAAGCAATAGCTAGTCCAACCAATGATTCTTCGGTGGTCATTAAGTTGTTTAAGACCATCATATTCCCTAGATTTGGAGTACCTCGGATAGTAATTAGTGATGGAGGATCTCATTTCATTAATAAGGTCTTCAAGAAGCTGCTACAGAAGCATGGAGTTCATCACCGAGTTGCTACTTCTTATCACCCTCAGACTAGTGGGCAAGTCGAGGTCTCTAATAGACAAATCAAGGAGACTAGGAAGGATTGGGCAGCAAAGCTGGATGATGCACTATGGTCTTACCGGACTGCATTCAAGACACCACTTGGGACTACTCCATTTTATCTGCTGTATGGAAAAGCATGTCATCTGCCAGTAGAGCTTAAGCACAAAGCAGCATGGGCTGTGAAGCAGATGAATTTCGATCTTAAGTCTGCTGCAGAAAGGAGATTGGTGCAGCTTAATGAGTTGGATGAGATTAGGCATTTTGCTTATGAGAACTCAAAGCTGTACAAGGAGAGGACTAAAGCTTATCATGACAAGAAGATTGTCTCTAGACAATTTGAGACTAATGATCAGGTACTTTTGTATAACTCCCGTTTGCAATTGTTTCCAAGTAAGCTGAGATCAAGGTGGTCTGGTCCTTTCACGATCAAGGAGGTACGCCCTTATGGAGCTGTTGTTCTAGTCAGCCAGGAAGGTAAGGAGTTTACTGTGAATGGACAGAGGGTGAAGCATTATTGGGCTAAGGCCGAGATTCCTAGAGGTCAGATTCTGCCTCTGGATGATACACCCTCTGCCTGATTCGGCTAAAATGTCAAGCTAATGACGTTAAAAGAGCGCTGAGTGGGAGGTAACCCACTGTTAGGTTCGTTTTTGTTTTCATTTTTCGTTTTGATTTGGTGTTTTAAATTTTCTGTTTTTGTGTGTGTTCAAAGGAGTGAGAAAACAGGCAGAATCGCACTGCATCGATCGACACACTTAGTGCATCGGTCGACGCAATTGCGATTTACGGTTTGCCGATTCAATTGCGGTTCAGACACCGGTTATCTGCTTAACCGTGGGCATAATCGCCTTGCATCGATCGACACCCTTGTGGCATCGATCGACACTGGCCGACGACAGGTAAGTGTTCTGAGCATTTTTCGGTTTGTTTTCATTCCGATTTCTTTTCTCATTGATCCTTAGCTTGACACTACTGGGGACAGTGTGTTTCAAGTGTGGGGGAGGTAGCTACTGACGCACGCTTTTGTTTTCTTAATAGTCAGTCAAAATTTTGTTTTATCGAGTCAAAACAGTTTAAGTAGGAAACAATGAATTTTTGAGAAAACAACAACACTTGCAGAAACTTAAGTAACCATTGGGATGAGCTTGCAGGATCAATCTATGACTATTAGAAAACCCCAATGCAGACCAGCCTACTGAGAACACCCACATCACTTCAGGTATCAGAGGATCCTTTACTGACTTCACCCTTAATTTTGACTTAATTTTCTCACCTAAGGGCTTAGTATACCTTGAGTCGGATTCCTCTGTTAGTTTTGACACAGCTTGTAAACCGTCCAAGTAAGGTTCCCTTCTCCCCTTCTTTAAAGTAAAAAAAAAAAGAGAATAATAAACTGAGGATGAGCTAGTAGCTCCGAAGTGGTCGCGGGAGTGGTAGAGACCCCTATTACCTCCTGTGCATCCATGGAATATGCCAAAGTACACTCCATAACGGGAAGAGCACTGATAAAAAAATAAAATGATACCCAATGGGAAAAAATCAGTTGCTAAGGAAGGGAAAAGAGAAGAAAGGAACCAGAAAAAGATAGTATGGTGGTCTAGAGCTAACAGAGTAAGAATCCATGTGCCCTTTGATCGATAATCCTTAGGTGAGACCGCACTTAAATGCTTATAGAAGTCAGTAGGGTGAATTTGAATGCTTTGGATTGATTGTGGAGTTTACTCAGGACAGTTGCTAAGTGTGGGGGAAGTATATGTTGGTCTTGATGTCTTGCAGGTGAATTTTTCATGTGGCTTACTAAGGGGAATCTGAGTGTTGTTGCTTCTAAGATGAAAAGAGTTTCTGAAAGTTTTCAAACCTCTTCACCATATTCTAGTTCTCTGTTTTGCTTGAGGGCAAGCAAAGGCTAAGTGTTGGGGAGTTGATATACCATGGATTTTAGAGTTTTTAACCATGGTATATGTCTTATTTATCGAGTCTTTTATTATGTTTTGGAGTCTTTTAGGTATGTTTACAGGTCTAGGTATGTTTGGAGCGGATTTGGAGATCATGGCGCATTCTAGAGCTATTTGGAGAATTTGGCCGAGAGGAAGAGTTCACTGTCCAAAACAGAGATTTGCATCGATCGACACATCTCGTGCATCGATCGACACACATGCGAATCAGACATTCTCGGCGGTTTAATGAAGAGTTTGGAATTTGCAACAAAGCCCAAAATATTTTCATAATTACAAAGAAGCCCCAGCCGTGATTAGATCATTATATTAGGGTTTTTAGCCACTTCTTAGGCTACACTTTCATACTTTGAGCATAGAGATTTTAGAGCTTTTGGGACTGATCTGAACATGTAATGCTTCCTGCTTTTGGAGAAGATTTCGAACCCCTTTTATTCTTTATACTCTCTATTTATGCAATTTATTTATTCATTGATTTGTGTTACATTAATAATGTTTGAGTAGATTCATAGTTAGGTTAGGGATTCTCTTAAAGGTTTTCATGACTTGTTAGATTAATTTATCAGTTTAGGATTCATAACTTATTTGTTCTTCAACCTGAATTGTGCTTAATACTAGTTTCTAACATGATCACTTAGAATCTAGACTTTAGGTTATTAAATTGACACGGAAGTGTAATTTAGAATCTGAACTATTTAGGTTGAGCAATTGAATTATCCGCAAAGAAATTTGGTTTAATTGAATTGTGAACATATCAAACTTGCACTTAAGCCTAGTTTAACCTGTTAGGAATTGCAAAGAAATTTGGGTTTCTGCTAATTAGACTTAGAGAATTCTCGCAACGAAAGTTGGTTAATTCTATATCTATGTTTGAGTTCTAGAACCGGACTTAATTTGATCCTGACTGATAGTTAATATCCTTGTCTGATTTCCTGAGAACTCCCTAGACTTGCTTACAAAACCAATCTCGCTACTGATTTGTTTTTTGTTCTAATTTACTGCTTATTCTCTGTTTCACCTAGCTTAATTTGACAATTCTACAATCTATCGTAAGGTCTAGAGTCTCTGTGGATTTCGATACCCTATATACTACTAGTTCACGTCTGTGCACTTGCAGTGTAGATCTAGGGATTAAAACTCTGATCGTATCAACGTCGGGCGAATTTCTCGGCTACATCGTCACGAGAAGAGGAATCGAAGCAAACCCAAAGAAGATAACGGCAATTACCGAGCTCCCTTCCCAGAAGAATACACGAGAAGTTCAAAGGTTAACCGGACGAGTTGCAGCATTAAACAGGTCATCTCACGGTCAACCGACAAATGTCTCCCGTTCTATAACCTCCTCTGAGCAAACAAGAAATTCGAATGGGATGCCAAGTGCGAAGATGCGTTTCAACAGTAAAAGACCTACCTTTCGACCCCGCCGATTCTGGCCAAGCCCGAGGAAGGAGAGACACACTACTTATAAATTTCCGTATCCACCTCGGCGATAAGCAGCGTGCTCGTCCGGGACGATCGAGGTGACCAAAAGCCCATTTTCTATACAAGCAAGATCTTCGACGACGCAGAAACACGCTACAACACACTCGAGAAACTCTCACTGGCCATCGTCGTTTCGGCAAGGAAGCTTCGTCCCTATTTTCAGTCACATTCGGTGGTCGTGCTCATGAACCAACCAATCAGAACGATCTTGCACAGCCCGAGACAATCAGGAAGGATCGCCAAATGGGCAGTCGAACTAAGCGAGTACGACATTGAATACAAACCAGGTGTTGGGATTATGTCCTGAAATCACATTGTACGAACTCTAAAGATAGTTGTATTGTCGAGATCGGACAATTCATGTGATACTGGGTAGTCATAATGTTTTGCTAGAAACCGCTTATGACAAATGAGTTGTAACTCATTTCTGGTATCGTGTGAACCTAAAGGGTCACACACCTAAGCAAGTTGGATACACTTGGTATGGGATTGATCATTGGCATATGATCCGATCAATGTGTATTGGATACACATTGATATAGTGTTTTAAGAGATGTGTCGATCGATACCATTGGTGCATCGATCGATACAAGACTTGTGTCGATCGACACCAATAGGTGTGTCGGTCGACACGAGGGCAAAACCGAAACTGATGTTTCGGTTTACTTTGAGGTCAATATATAAGCGAGTCTTATATTTCGACCTAGCTAGGTGTGCCGTCCCAGACAGTTTGTTCTTGACAGAAAAACTGATTCTCTTCTTCTAGAAAACACAGAAATCCCAAGAGATCCGATTCCCGGCGCTAGCAACCCGGCGGATTCCAACTTGTGTGCGTGTGGACTACGATAGAGGCGCAACGATTGGGGCGCTGCAGATCTCGTGTTACCACAAACTTCCGCTGCCAAAACTCCAGGTAATCACGAGGTGAGATCATGATTCAATTAACTAGACCCTAGATCCTAGGCTATCTGGAACTCGCGAGAATTCTGAATATGTAGAATTGGCTCGGATTCCCAACAGTGGTATCAGAGCCTTAGGGTTTTTCCATTGAATCAGTCTGTTTAATTGAATCTAATTAATTGAATTCGCTCATAAATGTTTATGATCACGAGCATGTTAGATCGATTGAAACAGAACTCCGATTCTGTGTTTTCGCACGGTGTCGATCGACACACTGGGTGTGTCGGTCGACACAGAGTAGCGAAGTTCGACAGAATCGGCGGCTAGGGTTTTTCGCGAAGAAAAACCGAAAGCCTTCTGTGTCGATCGACACACCGGGTGTATCGGTCGACACAGAGCAAACTCGGTCGAGTGTCGATCGACACTTTGAGTGTCGGTCGACATAGAACAATTTCGGTCGTGTGCCGATCGACACAGGTTGTGTATCGGTCGACACGAACCTCGCGAATGGTTAATCGGTTCAATTGGATTGGACCGGTTATCATGCTTGGTTAAGCCTGAATTGATCGGTTTAAATTGGATGAATTGGTTTAATTGGATTAAACTGATTATCTCATTTAGCATAAACCGGTGGGTTAAATCAGTTTGATTGGATAATTCGGTTCAATTGAATTGGACTGGTTATCGCAATCAGTTGAAACTGGTTTAAACGGTTTGAATTGGATGAATTGGTTCATTTGGATTGAACTGGTTGTCCCAATTAGTATAAACCGATTGGTTAAGATCAGTTTGATCAGATAAGTCGGTTCAATTGGATTGGACCGGTTATCAAAAACTATCTTCGGTTTAGGTCTATGTCGACCGTCACACATGGGTTGTGTCGATCGACATGACTGGTTCGATGAACCGGGTTAATTGAATTAACCGGTTATTGAAGTCCGGTTTTGTTTGGTGGCGTCGATCGACACAGTATTCGAAATTCTGGTTATTGAACCTTGAATTTGCAGAAACCAAACTAGACTTAAACATTGATCAAAGATTAGCTTCAATGTGGTCAACTGTCAAGACTCATTTCGTTGTGTGATGTCTAGCCAAGAGCTTGGTGTCCACAATTACATGAGTAAGGCAGGTAATAATGTTGATGGACTTGCAGTGCATTAACATCAACAATTACATGACCTAAGAGATTGATTTGCTAAACTTTTGGGTTTGGTTTCCTCAACTAAATATCAAGTAACATTGATGTCTTGCCCAATCTTGTCTACTGTCAAAACTCGTGTCGTTTGTTGGATAGTCTTGGAGTCCTTGGTATCCACTGCAACATGGGTAAGGCAGGTGGTCTTTGACAGATTTGCAGTGCAACTGTCAATGATCACAAGACACAAGAGATTGGTTCACTTGACTGGGCTATCGGAAGTTCTGAGCCCAGAGACATCAGAGTGGATTAGACATAGTTTATCTCATCCACAACCAAGAGTTGCACTGAGTACAATTAGCAATGATTTGCTTACCTAGATAACTAAATTTTGAGTAGCGGCGAGTCGCCCACTCGAATTTTAGTAATCTGAGGATCTTGGATCATTATATTCATAGAGGAAACATTGTTTGAATATAATGCGAGTTTTCTTATTAGATAAGATTTCTCATCATATACATAACTAAATCTTTATTTTCTTGGATTTCAGCTTATGTCTATGACTACTTTCTCGTTGCGATCCGTCCTTGAGAAGGACAAGTTAAATGGATCCAACTTCCTAGATTGGTATCGGAATCTGAGATTCATTCTCAAGCAGGAGAGCAAGGACTATGTCCTTGAAAAGGCTCTTCCAGAAAGGCTTGGGACCAATCGCTCGCATGCAGCATATAATGTTTGGAATAAGCATTATACTGATGTGGTAGATGTGCGTGGTCTGATGTTGGCTACCATGAACTCGGACTTGAAAGGTCAATACGAGAACATGGAGTCGCCAATAGAGATGATCACCAGCCTGAAACTGAAGTTTCAGGATCTGGCACGAGTTGAGAGATTCCAAATGGTGAAGTCTCTAACTAAGTGCAAGCTACCTAAGGATGCTCCAGTAAGTCCTCATGTCATTAAACTGATGGGTTACATTGATAACCTGGGGAGACTGGAATGTCCTGTCAGCTTAGAGTTGGCCACTGACATCATTCTGCAGTCACTGTCGTCAAGCTATGATAAGTTCATTAAGAACTATATTAAGAAAGGCTTGATGATAAAGTTGACTGAGCTGCATGGCATGCTCAAAGCAGTAGAGCAAGACATCAGAAAGGGCAAAAGATTTGAGAAATCTTGTGCTGGCAAGGGTAGAGACAGGGCCGTCCAGATTTGGAATCAGGATAAACCTGTGTCATCTTTTAAGCCCAAGTCAGGCCCATCTGGTGTTAAAAGGTGCTTCTACTGTGATGAGTCAGGGCATTGGAAGAGAGATTGCATTAAATTCTTGGAAGATTCACAAGAGATGAAGGAGATGTATGGTACTTCTTCTTCAGGTATTGTGTTATTAATTCAAGTTCTACATAAGTATTGTATACTAGTTGTGGTACTGATATTTTGGAAATATGCAGGACCTAAGCGACAGTAGAACGTTGAAGAAAGGACAAGTGGAACTGCGTGTCTGGTATGAAGCAATGGTTGCTGCATGAGCCGTAGAGATTCTTCACTTGTAGGAGCCTTTCATACTTGGTTTTAGAAATTAAGTAATTGCTACTATGTATCTGCCTTGTGCAGAAATGTCTTTCATTTTCTTTTGAGAATTTGGATGTTTTTCATTTTGACAAAAGACAAGTTTTGTTCTTTAGATCTTAATGAAATATTCTATGGTAGCACCCCGTTTGGAATGGGTTTTATATCTTAAACTAGCGAAAGTTAAATATAACACAAATACTAAAGGTTTAAGTCTGATGACTCAAACTCGATTTTCTTTGGTATAGTCATTTAACCACAAGAGTGAAGCGGATTCAGTAAATCCATAGGTTTTGGACTCATTTGATTGTAAATCAATTGAGACATGAATCCTGCTTGCTGGACCAAATGACTAAGGCCCATTTAGCAGAGCTAAAAGGAAACGGGCCAGAGGCTTATTGGGCCCTACACATACTGATGTATGCGGCCCAACTAGCATTATTGCCAAAGGAAATATTCTGTACTTCATTACTTTATTGATGGATTCAATAAGCATGGCTGTGTTCATTTGATGAGACACAAGCTGGAATCCCTTAAGGGAGTTCCAAGATGAAGTGTAGAACCAGTTTGACAGAAGTATTGAGATCCTCGATTGAATCGCGGAGGAAAATACTAGAGTCAAGAATTGAGTGATCATCTGAAAGAATGAATCAGATCTTATGAGACATGATTCGATTAATGATGAATCACATGAATCTTCCATAACCATTTAAGAATACGTTCTGAAACGTCTATGTTCACGCTAAAAGGGTTTCTATCAGAATCAGTGAAAAACACCACATTGGATGTGGACTGGGTGATTTCCAAATTTGTTTTTCTGATTAATTGGGATTGCAAGGTTTGTGTAAGACAGTAGTCAACAAACAAACTTGAATCCATATCTGATAAGTTCTACCTCGCTGGTTATCCTGAGGAAACCAAGGCTTAGTGCTTTTGTTGCCCAGAACTGTGTCTTTTAAGAAAGGTGATACTTTCAAAAGGAACAGTGGGAGTAAAAGTACACATCGAAGAAATTCGATAAACACAGTAAGCTGCTCGACCTGATAAGGAAGAGCAGCGGTGAGATCTACAAAGTGCTGTAGGATCTGCACCTATGGAGCCTGAAATTCGCAGATCCGAAAGGATCCGTCACTAACTCGAGAGTGATATCTCGTAACCTATTGTCGTGATCTGCTGATCATTGAAAAGTGACGAACATGCGAAATTCGAAGAAGCGATGGTGAGGCCCAACTCCGAAAATTGACTGGGTATGCATGTTAGTTTCACCGATCCATTTCTGGATTGAAACAAACATCTTGGAGTTGGAATCAACATTCTGACAGATTGGTCAAAGGTTTTGACTTGATCAGAAAGAAAAAGAAACCATGCGTTTACAAGGAGACTAGTGGGAGCGTAATGGCAATTCTCACACAGTATGTAGATAACATACTTGAATCTCACGAACGACGTTCCGACGCTAAAGTCTTGTCAAGTTTTGGGTCGGAAGTCAAACTTAAACGATAGACATGGGAGTAGCCGCGTGAATTCTTGGAATAAGAATCTATTAATATAGATTGAGTAAGCTAATTGGGTAGTGTCAAAATCCTTATATTAATAAGGTATTGGACAGCTCTAAGGTGCTTGATTCCAAGAATGGCTTCATACCAAAGGTCTTATGGCAATAATCTAAGCAAGATGAAGTGTCTTGGACACTGGCTGAGCTGGTAACAATATTAGCAAGAAGAAGTGTTTTGAACACTGTCTGAACTAGTATTAATGAGTGTGATTACTTATGCTGATGCAATAGAATCCATCATGAATGCCATATTTTGCGCTCGTCTAGATGCAGCTTAAGCATAAAGCATGACGAGAAAATACCAATGCACTCCGGTAATAGTCACTGAATAGTTACCAGAAATATCCCAAGTGTTGAGAAACACTAAGGATAGGTTCGTGGTGAACTGATAAAGTGACGAACCAGTTGAAAGTAGTTAGTCGGACAAAGACGATTCCCGGTTCCCACCTGGTTATGTCTCTTTGCCTAAATAGCGGTGCTAACTGTTGGAAAGGCTCCAAGCAGTAGACCGTAGAATAGTGCTTTTATCTGAATGGCGGTGTAATTTGTTGAAATTGTTTCAAGCAATAGCACCGCACTCTCTCACACAACCTAAACACGGAATTTATTCTGTTGCTGTAGGTGTAAGATATCTGAAAAGATGATCTTGATTCTAGTGGGAGTTATTTTAGTTATGTTGTAAACTTAACATATACATGCTTTGGCAGTGTTTTGTAAGTTAAAACTGACATCAGTATTATTTAATTATTGGATAATTAAATAATGGTCCCAAAGTACTTTATGGTCATCTTATAGGTCATCAAGTTGAAGACTTGATCATGAAACCCTATAAGTAAAAGATGACATAAATGATGATTGTCCCTAGTCAAGGTTGTTAAAATGGGACACTAACAACCGCGCAGACTAGTATGTGAGGTGACTGTTGGACTAAGTTTCATGGAGTCAATGATATGATTATCACAGTCAGTCACATAGATATATGTTGGTGAACATATGATCGGGCATGACCCGCTTAATGAGAACTCCACAGGATAGTTATATATAAGTGTCATGGGAGGTTCTCATTACGACTATAGAGTATAGTCCTTAGACCTGAGTTCATCATGCTATCTAACATATGAATTGGTGCGCTTTGACCTTGTCAAACGTCGTTCCGTAACTGGCGGCTATAACGGCATTGTTTCGACGTATCATGAAGTATGTGTAGAAACAGGGATGGAACAAGATGGGATTTGTCCCTCCTGGATAACGGGAGATAAATATCTCAGGACCCATCGAAGATTTGATACTGAGAAAATGCATGGCCGTGCTCAAACGAGGTGATTGTCAGTCGTTTGTTTTATCAGTATAGATCAGGAATTCGATGAACATGATGTTGGCTATAATAAGGATGACACAGTCTCTTGCCTTATGCCATATCGAGATATAGAGACGAAGGGATTGTAGGAATAGGTGATTCCAGTACAAGTGGGAGATTGTTGGGATTATGTCCTGAAATCACATTGTACGAACTCTAAAGATAGTTGTATTGTCGAGATCGGACAATTCATGTGATACTGGGTAGTCATAATGTTTTGCTAGAAACCGCTTATGACAAATGAGTTGTAACTCATTTATGGTATCGTGTGAACCTACAGGGTCACACACCTAAGCAAGTTGGATACACTTGGTATGGGATTGATCATTGGCATATGATCCGATCAATGTGTATTGGATACACATTGATATAGTGTTTTAAGAGATGTGTCGATCGATACCATTGGTGCATCGATCGATACAAGACTTGTGTCGATCGACACCAATAGGTGTGTCGGTCGACACGAGGGCAAAACCGAAACTGATGTTTCGGTTTACTTTGAGGTCAATATATAAGCGAGTCTTATATTTCGACCTAGCTAGGTGTGCCGTCCCAGACAGTTTGTTCTTGACAGAAAAACTGATTCTCTTCTTCTAGAAAACACAGAAATCCCAAGAGATCCGATTCCCGGCGCTAGCAACCCGGCGGATTCCAACTTGTGTGCGTGTGGACTACGATAGAGGCGCAACGATTGGGGCGCTGCAGATCTCGTGTTACCACAAACTTCCGCTGCCAAAACTCCAGGTAATCACGAGGTGAGATCATGATTCAATTAACTAGACCCTAGATCCTAGGCTATCTGGAACTCGCGAGAATTCTGAATATGTAGAATTGGCTCGGATTCCCAACACCAGGAACCAGCGCCAAGTCACAGGTCCTAGCAGATTTCCGAATTGAACTGCCACCCGAGCTAACAATAGCCGAAGATCAGATTCCAAAGGAGAACTGGATATTATTCGTGGACGGCTCTTCATCAAGAAACGGTTCGGGGGTAGGAGTCAAGCTAACATCCCCGACCGGCGAGCTGATCGAGCAATCCTTCCGACTGGCGTTTCCAGCTTCTAACAACGAGGACGAATACGAAGCACTGCTCGCAGGTCTGCGGCTAGCCGAGGTAGTAGGGTCAAAGCAAGTAGAAGCGTTTACTGACTCCCAGCTCGTGGTGAACCAATACAACGGAGAATACGAAACAAAAAAATGAGCGTATGGACGCGTACCTAAAACTTGTCCAGCAGATCGTCGCACGGATCGGATCGGTCACATTAACCAAGATTCCCCGAAGCGACAACTCTTCAGCAGACGCTTTGGCCGCTCTAGCCTCGACCTCGGACCCCGACCTCCGACGAATCATTCCAGTCGAGTGCATAGCCCGACCGAGTATTGCCCCAGACGAGGACGTACTACTCATCACAGAGGAGGGCGAAGGAATGGACGATGCCTACAAAAGCAACGAAGACGTCGTCAAAGTTCCCGACCTCAAACCAGCCGAAGCCTTCGACTGGAGAAACGAAATCAAAGATTACATCCTTAACGGGACGGTCCCAGAGGATCGATGGGCAGCCCGTAGGTTGAAAGCCCGATGCGCGCAATACGTAATAATGAAGGACGAGCTATTTTGATGGAGTGCATCAAAAGCTCTCCTATGATGCATAAACGGCAAGAAATACAGTGGGTCACTCCGAGAAAACCCACGAGGGAGCAGGCGGAAACCACAGCAGGGGTCGAGCTCTCGCCGCAAAGATCAAGCGCCACGGTCACTTCTGGCCAACCATGATTGCCGACTGCGAGAAGTACGTATCCAGATGTGAAAATGCCAAAGGCACGCACCGAGCAGACATCAACCAGCCGAGCTCCTCAGTACTGCGGCTACGCCCGACTCCTTCATGCGGTGGGCAATGGACATCGTCGGGCCCCTCCCAGCCTTGAACCAAAAGAAGTTCATCCTAATAATGACCGACTACTTCACGAAGTGGGTCGAAGCTGAGTCCTACTCGGAAATTTACGACCTCGATGTCCAGAAGTTCGTCTGGAAATGTTGGAATTGTGTCCAGTAATCTCGGTACTGTCTCTAGAAAGTAAGAGTATGTCAATGATCAGACATAAGTCATATAATACTGGGGGTCATGATGGCTTGCTAGATTCCGCTCATGATCTATAAGTCTTGGACTTATTGCCTTTATTATATGATCCCATATGGGTCACACGCCTAAGCTAACAGGAAAATGTGTAGGAACGGTTTAGCAGAAGTACGGTAAAAGTGCTAGGCATTTACTGTACTTAGAGAGAATAAAACGGTTTAGGCACTGTGTGTCGATCGATACACTAGGTGTGTCGGTCGACACAGTGCGCGAATACCGTCGAGTTAATTGGTGTTTGGGCCAAATGGCCCAAACGGAACCGGACAAGTTTTATAAGGTAAAACTCGAGTTCAGAACAATTAACCCTAGCCCCTTAGCCGAAAACTCTCTCTCTCTGCGCCGAGTTCCCCTAGTGGTCTAGCAGCCGTTTTCTGTGATCGCGTGTGTGAACCTGTGGAGGAGTTATCTCTCGGTGGCTCTCTGATCTCTGACATACCATCCCTTTCCGCTGCATAAACAGGTATAAGGTGAGATCATCAATTGTTTCTATTCGAGAAGAACCTAGATCAGCATGTTTAGGATAATCTGAATCAGAGAATTGAATCAGGATTCATCTAAACATTCCTTCAGTGGTATCAGAGCTATTGGTTCTGGTTTTTCTTGTTTAGATTCAAGTTTAGGATTGTTTTTCTTGTTTAAAAGTGTTTTGAATCAACTACTGATAAGAGAAATCACTTAAGTAACAAGAATTGAAACCTAAACATATGAAAAAATCGCATGATCAAGCTATATGATTTGATATGCGATCGAATCCGAGAGAATGAGAATCGGCCAGAATCGCATGGATCGATCGATACGATCGCATGGATCGGTCGATACAATCGGAGATCGCATGGATCGATCGATACGATCGCATGGATCGGTCGATACAGTCTATTGGCTAACCCTGTTAACGCGTGAAAGCATCGATCGATGCAGGATCGATGCAGGTTCGATGTTGGTGCATCGACCGATGCGGTTGGTGCATCGATCGACACGGTTAGGGTTTTGGCTCGGTTCCGTGCATGCGTGAGAGCATCGATCGATACAGGATCGATGCACGATCGATACAGGATCGATGCTAAGAGCATCGACCGATGCGGTTGATGGATCGATCGACACGGTTGGTTCATCGATCGACATGGTTGGTTTAAGGCTCGGTTTAATATTTTGATTAAAATTAATTCGTTCTGGTTTAATAAACAGATTTAATAATTTTATTAAGTCTGGTTAAACCGGGACAAGAAATCCAATGTCGAAAGAATTATTGGATTTAGTGCCTAAACCAGGATTTTCTAATTTGATTTGGTTGGACCAAATAAATTGAGAAAATCCGGTTTAGTAAATAACCGGTTGACAATTGTGGTCATCGTAGTAATTAAAATTTGGTTAGGCCAATTTTAATGAACCAGACCGGTTATGTCATTTAATTGGACAATTGGGTCATGTCTTGGACATGGACCAATTCTTGGGCCTCGGGCCAAGAAGTTAAAACAATTGGGCCAATTATTTGAGTCTTTCTTCAGATTAATTTAAAATTTATTTTATAAAATTATAAAGTCGATTTTAAATTAAAGTTTCCGAAATTTTGAAATTAGAAAGTTTCTTAAAATAGAAGTTTCTAGATTTGCGGGTTTTGGATTTTAAAGAAATTTCTAAAGTTAGAAAGTTTCCGTTTTTAGAAAGTTTCCAATTTTAGAAAGTTTCCAAAAATAGTAGGTTTCCAAAAATGGAAAGTTTCCCGAAATAGTAATCTTCTATTTTGGGAATGAATTTTTAAATAAACCTACGAACCTCAAACAATATCAAGCGTTGGATGTCTTGTCCATTCTATGTCAGCTGTCGAAGCCCATTCAATTGTATTCATGGCCTTACAGTGTGAGGGTGTCTGCTTTTGCGTGGATAAGACGGTTTGTGATTCATAAATGTCATTGGGAGTCCCAGACATTAATGATTACATGACTGTATAGTCTGGTTTTCTTGACTGGGCCATCGGGAGTCCCGGGCCTTGAGACATCAGAGTGGATTGGGCCTCGGGCCCAGATTCACAACCAAGAGTTATATCACGGATATAATTAGCCGATATAGGGCTTACCGATATAAGCTAAGGTTGGGTGACGGCCAGTGGCCCACTTTGATCTTAGTTATATGTGGATCTTGGAATCATTATATTCTATTGAGGGTAACTTATGTTATTGAATATAATGCGTGATTAATCATATTAAATTTAATACGAGATTAATCATATTGAACATATTAACTAAAATCCTTTTATCTTAATTTTCAGTTATGACTAGCACAAACAATCAAAACACTTTCTCGATCCGGTCTGTCCTTAAGATGGACAAGCTGAACGGATCAAATTTCTTGACTTGGTCGCAGAACCTGAGGCTAGTCCTCAGACAGGAGAGAAAGGACTATGTCCTTGAGAGAGCTCTCCCCGTGAGGATCGGGTCCAATGCTTCTCATGCAGTATATGATGCTTGGAATAAGCATTATAATGATGCGGTAGATGTACGTGGTCTGATGTTGGCTACCATGGACTCAAATTTGCGGAAGCAATATGAGAACATGGAGTCGCCAATAGAGATGATCAGCAGCCTGAAATTGAAATTTTAGGAGCAGGTAAGAGTGGAGAGATACCAGTTGGTTAAGTCTCTCACTAGCTGCAAGCTACCAAATGATCATCCAGTGGGTCCTCATGTCAGTAAAATGATGGGTTACATTGATAACCTGAGGAAACTGGATTATCCAGTTAGCCAAGAATTGGCAACTGAGATCATTCTGCAGTCACTGCCGTCAAGCTATGATAAGTTCAGAAGGAACTATATCAAGAAAGGCTTAACGAAGACGCTGACTGAACTGCATGATATGCTCAAGACAGTTGAGCCAAACGTGAAGAGTACCCTGTACAATCTCATGAATGAGAAGGGTAGGTTTACTAAACCTAATGCTGACAAGGGTGAAGACAAAGTTGTCCAGATTTTGAATCATGGCAAGCGTGTGTCTTCTGAGCCCGAGTCAGATACCTCTTACGTTGGTAAGTGCTGCTACTGTAAGGAGACAGGGCATTGGAAGAGAAATGCATTAAATTCATGGAAGATGATGAGGAGTTGAAGTTGATGTATGAGACTACTTCCTCAGGTATTCATGTTATTACTTCAAGTTCTACCTTAAAGGTATTGGATACTGGTTGTGGCACTGATATTTGTGATAATATGCAGAGCCTAAGCAACAGTAGAACGTCCTTAAAGGTATTGGATACTGGTTGTGGCACTGATATTTGTGATAATATGCAGAGCCTAAGCAACAGTAGAACGTTGAAGGAAGGGCAAGTGAAACTACATGTCTGGAAGGAGCTTGGAATGCTGCCTCAGCCGTAGGGTTTTTCACTTATAGATCCCTTTGAGGCTTGGTTTTGTATTAAGTAATTGCTACAATGTACCTGCTTTAAGCAGAGTTGTCTTTCATTTTCTTGTAAGAATTTGAATGTTTTTCATTTTGATAAAAGACAAGTTTTGTTCTTTTGATCTTAATGAAATATTAATTGTAGCACCCTATTCATGGAATGGGTTTTATATCTTAAACCAAAGAGTGCCTAAATATAACATAAGTACCGAATTGGTTTAAATCTGATGAATTAAACCTGATTTTTCTTGGCATAAAGTCTTGGTCACATAGAGTAAGTCGGATTCAGAAATCCCATAATCATGGACTGTTGGGCTCATTTGATAAAATATCTTATGAGACTTGAATTCTGTTTACTAGACCAAAAGGTAAAGGGCCTATCTTAGCCGAGCTAGAGAAAGGCCCAAAGGCTTATTGGACCTGGAACATACTCATGTATGTGGCCCAATGAGCAGTAATGCCAGAGAAAATCTCCTGTACTTCATTGTCTCTACTGATTACTTCAGTGAGTGTGACTGTGTTCATTTGATGAGACACAAGTCGGAATTCTTTGACATGGTCGAAAGAGTTCCAGAATGAAGTATAGGATCTAAATGACAAAAGTATTAAGACTCTGGATTAAATCACGAGTGAGAATACTTAAGTCATTGATTGTGTGATCATCTGAATGAGTGTGAAATCGTTTCACAGCTCATTTCTCCTGAAAACCTGAAGGTTTTCTGTGAGAAAGAATCAGATCTTATAAGAAATGATTAAAGATGAGTCACACGAATCTTCCATGATATTATTTAAGAATAACGCTCTAAAATATCTAAGTTTACGCTGAAATAGTTCCACAAATATCAGTTGAAAGACACCACGTAAATGTGGATTGGAATCGATCCAAATTCGTCTTTACTGAGTATTTGTAGTTGTACTACTTCGCTGGTTGTCCGAAGGAAACCAAGGCTTCTTACTTTTACGTCCATTCTGTTTTCTAAAAAGGGAAGTTATTTTCAAGAAGAACAGTGGGAGTAAAAGTATAACTTGAAGAAATTCGAGAAATACAGGAGGCTGCTCAACCTGTTGAGGGAGAGCAGCGGAAGGATTTACAGATTTCTGTAGAATCTACACCTGTGGAGCCTTGTCCGAAGGAAACCAAGGCTTGTTACTTTTACGTCCATTCTGTTTTCTAAGAAGGGAAGTTATTTTCCAAGAAGAACAGTGGGAGTAAAAGTATAACTCGAAGAAATTCGAGAAATACAGGAGGCTGCTTTACCTATTGAGGGAGAGCAGCGGAAGGATTTACAGATTTCTGTAGAATCTACACCTGTGGAGCCTGAAGTTCGCAGATATGAATGAATCAGTTACTAATCCGAGAGTGATTTCTCGTTATTAGTTGAACCTGATAATCATTGAAAGTTCGCATGATCTGATGATCATTGAAAGCGACGAATCTGTGAAATTCAAAGAAGCGAAAGTGAGCCCGGACTCCGAAAAAATTACATTTTATGTAAGTTAGCTTCATCGATCCATTCATGGATGGAAGCAAACATATCGGAGTTGGAATCTTCGTTCTGTTGAAGTAGTCAAGGTTTTGACTTGAACAGGAACGAAGCGGAACTGTGTGTTTACTAATAGATTAGTGGGAGCGATATTGCATTTCTCATATTGTATGTCGATGACATACTGATTCTCGAAAATGACGTCCCAATGCTGCAGTCAGTAAAGGACTGGCTTGGGAGTTGGTTCTAATGATTGACATGGGTAAAGCCACGTATGTTTTTGGATTTTGGATCTAAAGATAGAGATCCGAAAGAGCTGGTAGGACAAAGTCAGGATTCTTATCCCGACAAAGTCCTACACGTTTTCAGCATTCCAAGAAGGGTTTTATACCAATGTCACATGGCATTACGTTAAGCAAGACACAGTGTCCTACAATAACTGCTGAGCTTAAATGCATGGATAAGATTCCATATGCGTCGGCAATTGGATCTATCATGTATGCCATGAAACGTACTTGTTTGATGTTGCTTTAATGTTAAGCAAGACAAGTAAAGACCAGTCAAATCCAGCAAAGAATCACTGGATTGCCGTAAAGAATATCCTAAAGTATTTGAGGAATACTAAGGATAAATTCTAGAGTTACGGAGAAAGTGAGGTGCTACGAGTCGGTAGAGTCTGAAAGGCAAGTTTCCAATAGACAAAGATGATTTCCGATCACAGTCCGGTTATATCTTGTGTCTATCTGGCGGTGCAAGGCACTGTTGCTGACTCAATGACTTAAGCTGAACATTTCGCAGCTTGGGAAGTGGCGAAAGAGGTTGTTTGGAAAGAAGAGTTCGTCACTGAACTTGATGTGATTCCCAGCATAGATGAGACTAGCTGCACATCAGAGGTCCAAACACCTTGAGGATAGGTATAACCTATTCCGTGAGATAAATGACAGAGATGTTAAGTAGATCAGCAAGTTTCAACGAATGAGAACGTTGCTAATCTATTAACGAAGCCACTCCTTAGGCCTAAGCACGAGTCGCGGACTGTTGCTGTAGGATAAGTGAAATTAAGATGTAGTCTTAATTTCAGTGGGAGTTATTAAAGGGCTTTATTTAGTTATTGATATGTTCTTGTAAAACATTTGAGATGTTTAATAATGAAATTATTATTTCAAGATTATTTTAACTGTGATGAAATAATCGTTCCAAAATGATATGAACCATTTTATAGGTCATCGAAGTAAATGACTTGATCTTGAGTCATCGAAGTCATTTAGCTTGATCATGAGACCCTATATTTGATAGATGGCTTATATCATCCTGTCCCTAGTCGAAGGTTGTTGAAATTGGAACACCAACAACCGTGTGAGACTGGATTGGTACGTGACTTATGACAAAGTCTCAGTGTGTCATAGATGCGCGGCATCAAAGTCAGTACATAGGTGTATGTTTGGGAACATACGACCGGACAAGACCCGCTTTTGAGAACTCTTCAGGATATTTATATCAGTGTCATAAAAGATTCTCACTACGACTATAGAGTATAGTCCTTAGACCTGAGTTCACATGCATGTGACTGCACATGGACTGATGCACTTTGATCATTGTCTAACGCTGTCGTTCTGCGATAGTTATAAGGACCTTGTTTGGGTACATTATGAAATGAGTAGTTTACAGTGATGGAACAAGACGGGATTTGTCCCTCCAATATAAATGGAGTGAATATCTCTAGGCCAATCGGAGATTTGAATACTGGAAAATGCATGGCCATGCTCAAACGGACTGTCCCGAGTCGTTTGGATTGTCAGTATCGAATCAGAGTCCGATGAACAAGATTAGGCTTTATAAGGATGACACCAATCTTGCCTTATGACTAATCGAGATATTGTGACAAAAGGATTATGAATACAGAGATTCCAGTACAAGTGGGAGATTGTTGGAATTGTGTCCAGTAATCTCGGTACTGTCTCTAGAAAGTAAGAGTATGTCAATGATCAGACATAAGTCATATAATACTGGGGGTCATGATGGCTTGCTAGAGTCCGCTCATGATCTATAAGTCTTGGACTTATTGCCTTTATTATATGATCCCATATGGGTCACACGCCTAAGCTAACAGGAAAATGTGTAGGAACGGTTTAGCAGAAGTACGGTAAAAGTGCTAGGCATTTACTGTACTTAGAGAGAATAAAACGGTTTAGGCACTGTGTGTCGATCGATACACAAGGTGTGTCGGTCGACACAGTGCGCGAATACCGTCGAGTTAATTGGTGTTTGGGCCAAATGGCCCAAACGGAACCGGACAAGTTTTATAAGGTAAAACTCGAGTTCAGAACAATTAACCCTAGCCCCTTAGCCGAAAACTCTCTCTCTCTGCGCCGAGTTCCCCTAGTGGTCTAGCAGCCGTTTTCTGTGATCGCGTGTGTGAACCTCTGGAGGATTCATCTCTCGGTGTTTCTCTGATCTCAGACATACCATCTCTTTCCGCTGCAAACAGGTATAAGGTGAGATCATCATTTGTTTCTATTCGTGAAGAACCTAGATCCGCATGTTTAGGTTGATATGAATCTAAGAATTGAATCAGGATCAACTAAACAATCCTTCAGGAAATACATAATCTGTCGCCATGGTGTCCCGTATGAGATCGTAACCGACAATGGATCTCAATTCATTTCTAATCTGTTTGAAGGGTTCTGCGCAAGATGGAAAATTCGCCTGAGCAAGTCCACCCGAGGTACCCACAAGGGAACGGGCAAGCCGAGACAACCAACAAAACAATCATCGACGAGCTCGACGGCGTTTTATGGTCCCACCGAACAACACCAAGAACATCAACCGGCCAGACCCCTTTCTCCTTCTCCAACGGAATGGAAGCAATGTCTCCCGCCTAAATGTGCGTCCCAACAATCCGTTTGAGCATTTCACTTGAGCATGAAGAACTCAACAACAATATGATCGTCGACTGCCTCGATCAAGTGAAAGAGCTACGCGACCGAGCACTACTACACCTCCAAAACTACCAGCAGCAAATCACCCGACACTACAACAAGAAGGTCAAAGGGCGACGTTTCGTCGAAGGAGACCTCGTGCTGCGAAAGGTATTCGAAAACACGCGAGAGTACCGAGCAGGGAAGCTCGGGGCCAATTGGGAAGGTCCCCATCATCTCTAAGGTAGTTAAGCCAGGCGTATACGAGCAGGTCACGATGAAAGGGGAAGCCATTCCACGCTCGTGGAATGCCAACAAACTCAAACGCTACTTTTACTAGACCAACCGAGCAACACGGAAGAACGACGCAGCAAGCAATCCCGAGCATCGCGCAATAAAATAAAAATAAAAAAAAATAAAAAACGAGCATCGCGCTCTAAGAAAAGCCGAGCATCGCTCTCTACAAAAAAAACCCGAGCATCTTGCTCCACAAACCGAGCTCGCTATACACGAGTTCGAGTAATATGTAAAGTAAACTACGATCGGCTTGATCCACTTTCGGGGTACGTAGGCAACCTCTCACGAGGCTCAGCTATATCAGTAATAAAATTTTATTAAGTATGCATGTTTCCAATTCCTCCAAACAAATCGACATTCTAGCCAAATGATCGATACAGCACGACCATAGCGTGCAAGCCGGGCCCATTTCCCGCACAAGGATGATCGACAGGAAATAAGCCGAACCTAATTTTCGCATCTGTTCCGATCAGACCTTAGGGATAAGCCGAGCACTTACTCGCACCCGACCTGTGAGATAACGAGCACAGCCTCAATCTCACGCAACCAAGTAAGCAAGGCCCAGTCCCCGCACAAGGACAACTGACAGAAAAATAAGCCGAACCCAGTTTCGCACAAATGTCCTGGTCGGTCCTACAGGATAAGCCGAGCATCTTGCCCGCTCCTCCTTAACCATCTAACTTATCCCGAGCATACTACTCGCAAACTAAACGCGCTGTTAAGGTCAAGTACGCGGAAAGAAAATTACTAAGTACGCGGAAAAACCCGAGCAAGTCGCAAACGAACAAGAATAAGATTGACTATATTATCTTATATAAAAAAGCGCGCACAAAGCACGTGTCCGATCATACAAAAAAAAGATAGACTACAAAAAAAAAAAGGGGGAATCTAGGAAGCCTCGGGAGAACGATCCTCGGCCTGATCTTCTGCTGTGTTCAGGAGCCTAACTCTCAACTCGGTCCTCTTCACCAATCAGCCCAGTTGCCCTAAGACCATCCGCCACCACAGCAGTCATGACCGCTTGATTAGAACCTTGCTGATCCTGGACAGGCACCGCCGAATTATCCTCTGTACGGTCGTGACTGTTCGGGGGAGTCATGACAAAGTCGCCATCAACCAAGTCCGTATACCGAACCTCACTAAGCTCACGCTTAAGCCTATCAAAGTCAGAATCAGCTTTGATTATCTTCGCGGTAGGAATGTCAAAGCCATCCTTGACACCAAGTCCGTATACCGAGCCTCACTAAGCTCACGATTAAGCCTATCAAAGTCAGAATCAGTGCTTGACAAGTGCCTTCAACACCGAGGCCTGGTTCATCGTGATCTGATTCTTCCTCCCGACTGCCTCCTCCTCCTTGGCCTTCTTAATCTTAGAAAGCCGAACGTGAGCCTTGTTCGAAACACACTCCCTTTCTTTCATCACCTCAAGCTGACGAGAAGCCTTAAGATGAGCACACTCGGACTTCAGCTTATTCTCCAGGTCGGACACCCGAGCAGTCAACTCATCCACCTCAGCTTGAGCGTTTGAAAAATCAGCCAGACACTGTTTGTTTTCGGTATCCAACCGAACATTCTCGGCAGTGATCTCCTCAACCTTCTTCTCCAAGGACGACAATTTCTCTTCCTCGTCCCGAATACATGAGCGAAGCAATTCCAAAACAGCCACCTTCTCGCGGAACTCCTCGAGTTCAGTAATAGTACCCCTGGCCTCGGCAAGATCTTTTTCCAGCTCCCCGATTTGATTCCTCAGCATAGCCAACTCCCCCTCATAATGCTCAAAGAGGATGTTGTAGTTGCAAGAAACCTACACCCGGACAAAGAACAAGTCAGAAGGGAAATCATAATAAGTAAAATAATGCAAAGCAGAAGCCATACCCGAGCAAAATCAGACGCAGCCCGCTTTTGAAACTCCGCCATAGAGGAGGAATCAACTGAAGGGCGCTCCCTCGGAAGACTCCCCCTGAACAGGTGAAGCATACCTGCGCAAGCACGCCATTGTGTATGATCGGCTTTCCTCCTTCATAATCAAAGGAAAAACCGTACTTAGGCCCGTTCGCCTCAGGCTGAGGTCTAGCAACCTCTCCAGCCGTTTCTTGAGCCAGCAATATCCCGATCTTAGTCTGACCCGCCAACGTTTCGGTCTCAGTCTCCACCTGACGGGCCGATGTCTCATCCCGAGCCTCAACATCCTCGGAACGAACAACCAACTCTCCCCCTGCACCGAGAGGGTCAAAAGCTTCGCCTAAAGCTCGGTCCGACTGATCGATAACCACTGCGGTAGTGTCTGCAGCCACCCATATTTTTTTTACCAAGGGAGGCACCCCCGAGGTATCCTCATTTTCCTGATCATGGTCTACCCGAGCCCCCTCCAGCTCGGCGACGACCATATCATCGGTCGCGACCTCTTCTTCTTTTTATCCTGAGCCTCAGCAGCATCGACCGCTATGCTCACCTAACGAAACAAGTCCCGATGATATTCATCTACAAAAACCATTCCGGGGGAATGGGCCCGACCGACGGGGAAAATGGTCGATTGGGATCCAAGTTAACAGGGGTTACCTGTTCGCTAGTCAAATTCTCCCCGACATAATCAAAGACCTCAAGATCCATCTGACCCATGTCCTCTATCTGCTTGCCTCCCTTCGTATACTGAACAAACGGCTTGTTGTTCAATTCAATCAAAGATTCAATCGAACGAAGAAGGCAACCTGCAAAAAAACCTCCCAGATCAGGAAAGAAAAAGCTAAACAAAAACCCGAGACAACCAGAACAATACGTACCCGCGTCAAGACGTTCAAAATCTCTTCTCACTCGATCAGCCTTAACTTCCGGCCACTTTTGGATTCCCCGAGCAACAAGTTTCTTTAAGTCCTCCAAAAAATTGTCTGGCGAAGGGAGCGTAACAAGATGACGATCTGCAAAAAAAAAGAAACGAACATGAGTTAGTCAATTAAAGGAACAAGAAAAAATAAACAAATTACCATGAAGATGATTCCATTTCGTCCTATACGGCCTTTCCGGATCGGGAACCGAAGCTGAATTTACACGAACATAAAAGTATCGGTCCTGCCAGTCATCAACCTTGGACGGCTTCACAATAAGAACCTTAAGACCGAAGCGGGTTCTCATGCTCACATAGCGAGTCCCGAGAGTCATGCCATTCGAGGAGATCGACGAAATCTCTTCAAAGAACCGAAGACTCATATTTACGCCACATTCGGCGGCCAGAATGGTAGAACCGACCAAATTCTGAACGGCCGCAGGACTAAGTTGGGACAGTTTGATCCTCCTCTCCTCGCAATAAGCAACGAGTAACCTCAGGAGTGGAAACCTCAGGTGGATAAGCCTGAACCAAAAATCGTATAGACACACCCACCACTTTGGACAATGCCAGGGTCTCTGATCCGGTTCGGGTTTGTGCAGCTCGAGTCGACCAGCACCACCATTAGAGCAGTTTTCAACGAGCCACTGCAAATCATCGTCGGTACATTTGGTCGGAAGAACAGGGCGAAGGGGACGAGTTTTCTTCGTCTTCTCGGAGTCACCCGAGGTTTGTTGGCTCATCTTTTTCTTATAACTGCTCGGAACGGGAGAAAGCGTACCGAGTAGCGCCTGTTCAACGAGATAAACTTCTTCTTCCTTCAAAGGAAGATGGCGACCCAACGAAGCCGTCAAAGGTCGCGTCCCGTCATCGTCTGAATCTATGAGATGTAGAATTTGGAAGCTCGGGTCACTAATCACAACAAGGAAGGAACAAGCCGGATTGTCTCGCGGGCTCGGCCCGATGAATTTTGTCCGCTCCGAGCTTACCGAGGAATTCGATTGCGTGACAGGCGAACTAGATTGAGCGGAATTCCCTGGAGATAACCGCACCGAATGTAAATCGTCGTGATCGGACGATGACTGAGAATGAGATTCAATTCTCATACTTACAAAAATAATACAACAACAACAATCTAGAGCGAGAAAATTCTAGAGAGAAGGGAGAGCGAAATACCTGCGGAAGAAGAGAAATGAAAATGAGGAGAAGCGGAGCAAAGTATTTATAAGCGAAGCGGGAAGTTTTCGAGGATAGCGCAATTATCACGCCTATGCGACTCTTCAGTTTCTAGCAGTCATATATTATCATTACATCGACGCGACTCTTCAGTATCCAGCAGTTTCCCAAGAAACTGTTTGATCCCGATGGATCTAGGGTTTGTTATATTGAAATTTAGAACCAACCTCGTTCTTACCTTTGGCAGCGGAAGAAGATGGTGAACGAGATCAGTGGAGCAACGCAACGCTTTGCCTCTACCAGATACACACGCACGCTCGCTGGAAACGGGATGCTAGTGCCGGATCAATGGGGATCGATGGTGTCTGGTGTGTCAAGTGTTTCTGTCAAGAAAACTGGACGGCTCTGTTGTTTAGGTCGAACTAATATGATTTTATTCGACCTAAACGTGCTTAACGGGCCAGACTCAATTAAGCCATAACCCGAAAAGCCTGTTCGGAAAATCCGAACTGTGTCGACCGACACACAAGCTGTGTCGACCGACACACAAGCTGTGTCGATCGACACAACACCATTGTATCGATTCTTATGTGTATTTCAATACACATAATATGATCATTGCCACAATGATCATTCCCATGTCGTAGATTCCAGTTCGCTTAGGTGTGTGACCCTATAGGATCATACAATACTGGCAGTAAGTCCACGACCTACAGAATGCAAGAGGCTTCTAGCAAAGCATTGCAAACGCCCAGTATTATACGAATGTCTGATCTCGACACACAACTATCACAAGAGTGAGTACAAGTGTGATTTCAGGACACTATCCCAACAATCTCCCACTTGTACTGGAATCATCAATTCCTATAATCCCTTTGTCTCTATATCTCGATTTGGCATAAGGCAAGATCTGTGTCATCCTTATTTAGCCAACATCGTGTTTATCGAACTCCTGATCTCATACTGAACATTACAAACAACTGAACTACAGTTCGTTTGAGTGCGGCCACACATTCTCTCAGTATTCAATCTTCGATAGGCCCTGAGATATTTATCTCCCGTTTTTCAGGAGGGACAAATTCCATCTTGTTCCATCCATGTTTCAACGCACACTTCATGATAAACTTGAACAGTGTCGTTATAGCCGCCAGTTACGGATCGACGTTTGACAAAGTCAAAATGTACCAATTCATATGCAAGAAAGCATGATGAACTCAGGTCTTAGGACTATACTCTATAGTCGTAATGAGAACCTCTTATGACACAGATATTACTATCTTGTAGACTTCTCATTAGCGGGTCATGTCCGATCATATGTCCACTGACATATATCTATGTGACTGACTGCGATAATCATATCATTGGCTCCATGAAACTTAGCCAACAGTCACCTCACAATCTAGCCTCTAACGGTTGTCAGTGTCCCAATTCTACAACCTTGACTAGGGACAAAATAATTTATTAACTTATAGGGTTTCATGATCAAGTTCTCAACTTGATGACCTATAATATGTCATAAACTTATTTTGGGACCATTATTTAGATCACAATAAATAATGCTGAAATCAAATTTCATTAAACACTTCTAAAAGAATGTTTACAAGGGCGTCTTATTATAACTAAAACAAAATCCAAAACTCCCACTAGAATCAAGATTACATCTTAAGATCTCTAATGCCTACAGCAGTCGTATGACTCTCATGCTTAGGCCTTGGGAGTGACTTGGTTAGAGGATCAGCGACATTCTCGTTTGTCGGAACTCGGCTGATCTTCACATCACCTCTATTGACAATATCACGAATCAGATGATATTTCCTCTCAACGTGTTTGGACTTCTGGTGTGACCTGGGTTCTTTCGCCTGAGCAATGGCTCCATTGTTATCGCAGAACAAAGCCACTGGCTCCAAGATACTAGGAACCACACCAAGTTCAGTCATGAACTTCTTGATCCAAACAGCTTCCTTTGCCGCTTCTGAAGCAGCAACATATTCAGCTTCCGTTGTGGAGTCAGCTACGGTATTCTGCTTAGAGCTCTTCCAGCTCACCGCACCGCCATTTAGACAGAAGACATATCCAGACTGTGATCGGAAATCGTCTCTGTCCGTCTGAAAACTCGCATCGGTGAATCCATTCACCACAAGTTCATCACTATCTCCATACACAAGGAACTTATCCTTAGTATGTCTCAAATACTTGAGAATATTCTTGACAGCTGTCCAGTGAGCTTCACCTGGATCAGATTGGTATCTACTCGTCATGCTCAACGCGTAAGCTACATCTGGACGAGTGCAGAGCATGGCATACATAATAGATCCTATTGCAGAGGCATAAGGAATCCTATTCATGCGTTCTCGCTCAGCAGGTGTCGCCGGACACTGCTTCTTGCAGAGACTCTTGCCATGAGACATTGGTATGAAGCCCTTCTTGGAATCGTGCATCCTGAATCTGTGCAACACCTTATCAATATAAGTGTCTTGGCACAATCCAATCAGCTTGTTAGTTCTATCTCTGTAGATTCTGATTCCAAGAATGTATGCGGCTTCTCCCATGTCTTTCATGGAAAAACAACTTCCTAGCCAAGTCTTAATAGACTGAAGCAACGGAACGTCATTACCGAGGAGGAGGATGTCATCGACATATAGTACAAGAAATGCAATTTTGCTCCCACTTGTCTTCTTGTATACACATGCTTCCTCTTCGTTCTTGATGAAACCGAATTGTTTTACTGCTTCATCAAAACGAAGATTCCAACTCCGTGATGCTTGCTTCAATCCATAAATGGATTTATGAAGTTTGCATACCTTCCCAGCGTTTTTAGGATCGACAAAACCTTCAGGCTGTGTCATGTACACATCCTCTTCCAGAATACCATTCAGGAATGCGTTTTTGACATCCATCTGCCAAATCTCATAATCATAATGAGCAGCAATCGCTAGAAGAATCCGAATAGATTTAAGCATAGCTACTGGGGAATAGGTTTCATCATAGTCAATACCATGAATTTGTTTGAAACCTTTAGCCACCAATCTCGCTTTGTAAATTTGTACATTGCCATCCACGTCAATCTTCTTCTTGAAGATTGATAGCTAGGATTTTACAATCCTTTGAGGTACCAATTCCTCAAGCTTATCGATGTAGCTTTGAGGTATCGAACCTATTCTGGGATGGATAAAACCAATAAGCACTCACTAATCCTCTAGAGTCAAATCAAACAATTTAGTTTTTGTTCTAACAATCCTAACGAAAACAATTCAAACCGAAGTGAACAAAAAGCAAATAAACAGGGGATTCAATCAATGACAAGGATAAGGCCTAAGGGTCAAGGTCAACGGATAGGTGACTCGGGATGATCAAGGATCCTAATTCAAACTTCATAGAAGCTAACCTCCTAGCAAGGAACACAACAAGTTGATCAGCTTAATCTCTTAATACTAATCTCTTTACTTAATCCTAATTCAAGAACAAACTCTCATTTGTGAATTAAAATCAAGCAAGCAATCAAACAAGTTCCAAACCGCCAACAATCACTCTAAACATACATTCTCATGCGCTAGAATGTGAAAGTTCTATCAAAGCTATGAACAGGAATTTCATCGAACATGTTGTGAACAAGAAATCTTAAGTATCCTAATCAACTTGATCAAGGCTAATTGGGCATTACACGCACTTTGACAGATGAGATCTCATACAATTAAACATTAGAATCCATTTATCACCCCTAAATCAACCTAATCCTACCTAACCCATAAGCCCTATGAAGAACTACTCACTAATCATGATATGAACAACAAAACTCATAGAAATAGTGTTGATCATTGAAGATTAGAGATTGAAACAAAGATTTAGAGAAGAAATCACCAAAAAGTACTTAGATTAATCAAAGAAATCAAACTTGTTCTTCCAAAGTGTTTAGAACATAAAATAAAGCTTCCCATTCTGTAAAAAGATAGGTTTTTGGCTTAAAAAGTCATTAGGGTTCGAGCCGGGTCAACCCGGAACAAACCGGGTGTTGACCCGGATCCAAGGCAATTTCTGGGATGCGTATCGGTCGGCGTATCGGTCGTCCGACCGATACGGACTCTCGGATTTTTCTGGGAAGGGTCGTATCGGCCAGCCAGCCCGATATGCTGGCCGATATGGACTCTCGGATTTTTCTGTGTTGAGATGCATCCAGTAAATCATGCATAACTCTTTCCATATAGCTCCGAATGACTTCAAACCACCTCCATTAGAAAGCTAACTCAATTTCCCATGATTTTTATTCAGAATCCCAGAGCTAAAAGTCAATGTAATATCTTCATATGACTCAATCTTTCAAGCTTATCGGTTCGGTCCTACATCACCATTTCACTTGCAATCACTCCTTTGGCCTCCAAACTCTTCAAAACCTCCTTAGCAACTCCAAGAACCTAAAAAACATAGGAAACACTCCAAATGCAAGCCTAGAATGCCTAAACATAGCTCTAGATGATCCTATACTCTAAACACATCAATGACCAAAGAAATGAAGTTAAAGGAAACTAAAAAGAAGTAAAACATGATCCTAACAATAGCCTAAATGCATGAAAATACAAATATATCAATTCCCCCAAACTTAAACTTTGCTTGTCCACAAGCAAGCATAAGACTATCAAAGCAAGTTGGGAGAAAGGTTTGAAGGCGGAAGCTCATATCCAAAGACAAAACCGAGATCAACAAGTTCCAATTCGAGTCAACGTCACAAAGATGCAACCAAGTTAGGCTTACTCCAAAAATTTAGCCATGCTCATCAAGACAAAACTCTTAGATCAATTATCAACCTAGACAAGCGTTCCTATCAACTAGCTCTTTAACATTCATTAGGTTTTCAAGTGGATCTTACTCAATGCAAGGTGATCAAACTCATTTGGAAAAGGGACAAGCACTACAGGAAAAACAGGTATCAATAACATAAGAAAAACGCTATAATACGGTTTTGATAGCGGAAAGGTAAGCGCTATGTCATGTCCCGCGATAATAGGTCTGACACTTTCGATAGCGTTTTTCATTAATGCTATATTTAAATGTCTACGATAGCGTTTTCTTTAATGCAATATTATTTAATACAATAGCGGAATGTTTTAGTTATAAAAGTAGCTGTTTTTATAGCATTTTATCTTTTTATAATAGCGATATGAAATTGTAATGATTAATCTGGTTTTTATAGCGTTTTACTTTTGCAAGTTTTTTTTATAGCATTTGATCCATTGGTTTTGTTATAGCAGTTTATACATTACGTTGATTATTTGATAGCACATTTGACATGCTATTATTTGTAGTCCTTTTTCATTTTCTTTTTTTAATAGCAGTTACCAATTCTTATTAGCATTCAGAGAATGCTGTAATTACCTAAAATTTATATAAAAAATGAGACAAAAAACAAAGACAATCCTTATTTATCAATTCAAACAACTTATCTAATATGTACAGGTTTAGTGTTATAAAACTTAGAAAATAGTCTTATGAATCAACATGAAAACATCTTATATATATAACAAACAGAAAATAGAGTACATATGTTTAGACAAAACTATGATAATTTATAGTTCAACATGAAATACAACTTCAATAGTTATCTAATCAGGCTGATGATTCCATTTGTCAAAATGCCGAGGATGCTTGTTTTGCTAATGTTCCTGCAAACAAAAAGAAAAATAGATAAACACAATCATCTTACTCTATATATTTCTGTTGAATCATTGACAAATCAGAAAGCCAAATACATGAAGTTGTTCGGCCTCAATATCATATCTAAGGAAAAACTTCCAATTGAAAATGAAAGTACCAAACCGAAAAATAAATTCAAATATACCTTTGGCACTGCTCCTTAGTCTCGACGATGACCCTTTCCTTTCGAGGATTCTCCTTTCTCTTGTTTTGGTGGTTTCATTGTAGCTGATTGGAGTTCTTGTTTTCGGAGCCTTTGTTCTTCCTTTCTGAGTTTCTGGACAAGTCTTTGGAAATCAGGTTCGATATCTTCTTCGTCTTCCTCAAACCGTATCAAGTATCCCGCAGCTTTCCGGTATTCTACTCGTGTGAGCTCCACACAATCACTTCCTTGGTCATCATCTGCTTCTTGTGGTGGCTGTGGGCGGATTTGTGGTCTGATTCCGTAAGCCGGGAGAGCGCAGACTATGACTTTCCGGCTATTCATTTCTGAATCAATTCATAAAGCATCTATGAAATTAGTAATAAATCTCGAATACAAATCATAATTTTGACTAAAACCAGACAAGTATGATAATTACCAATGGGGAGAGAGTGTCTTCTTCAAGCGGAATCGTCAATTCGATTGAATGATTTTACGGCGGAGGCTTAAGACTGAGAGGATCCCGACTGAGAAACCTAGAAATATAATCGAATTAAGGCTTCATCTAACGGTGTGAGATGAAAGAGACGGAATATGAATAACGCTGTGGATTCTGCCACGTTTACAATTCGCACACTCTGATCTTATTGGCTCTCGTCTTAATGTTTTTTTTTTGTCGAAATTGGTTTTGAATGCTTATTAAGTTATTATGAAAGACATGCATGTCTTGTTATTTTATTGTTTAAGATCTTTTTTAACTACAAAAAAAAATTTTGATTTGTTTTATATATACAATTACTTTGTAGAAACTTCATTTATCTTTTTAAAAAAATAGTGGGGAAATTCTTTTATTAAAAAAAAGATCAATTATAAGTGTGAATGAACAACAATTATCTTCTAATGCCCTAAACTAACCCTAACCCCCATACCCTAAACCCTAAACTATCTATACAATAAATTGCAAAGTTAATTTTTAGTGAAACAAAAATACTAGATGCATTTGTTAGTAAGCTATTATCCTCCAATGCCTTAAACCAACCCTAACCCCCAAACCCTAAACTATCTCTAAAATATATTGCAAAGTTAATTTTTAGTGAAACAAAAATACTAGATGTATTTGTTAGTAAGCTATTATCCTCCAATACCTTAAACCAACCCTAACCCCCAAACCCTAAACCAACCCTAACCCCCAAACCCTAAACCCTATACTATCTCTAAAATAAATTACAAAATTAATTTATAACGAAACAAAAATATCAGATGTATTTGTTATTAAGCTAATATCAATCAATGTCCTAATCAAACCCTAACACTTCTATACCCTAAACTAACCCTAACCTTAACCCTCCAAATATATACCATAAACCACAAACTATCCCCAAACTATTTACATATGTCGATTAATAGTTTGTTTCTCCGTAGTTTGATTAACTTTGTTAAATAAAATTTTACTTGGTTTTAAATTTTTTAGAAACATCTGTTAGTCTAGTAATACTTCTTAACTAAACAAAACACATGTCTTCACATAACGATACATCTAGTTTGATACACAATAAAGTTCACAGTTTTACAAAAAAACATTCAAAGGGTTCTGCTAGCAATACAAGTTCAGAGAAGTTTGAGTTTCTCGTTAGGCCAAGCAATCGTACTGCCAACTGCATCAGAAATAAACTGGATTTCTGAATTTCCTCTCCACACCTTCGCAGTTGCAATCTTTGGGACTATTACCCAAACCTTGGTAGCATTGGGACCTAATGGGACTGAATGCACAACATCTGATGGATCGTTTGAAAATACTTCGCCTTCTGCAACTATTTGTCCAGAGTTCCCGCAATCTAGAAGGATGCACTTCTGCTTTGCACCTTTGCCTTTACCAATGCTGATACTTGCAGCTTTGCTTGTTGAACCACTGTTCATACTTGAACTCTAACACCCAAAATCAATACAACCACATTCGTCAGACAATGAAAGTAACCATAACGTCAAAAGATAATTACAAACGTTGAAGATGGATCAGAATTTACCGGAGTTGATCTCTTCAGTGGCTTCTCCTGTATTTCAGCATTAACCAAACTTATATTTGTAATTGACCATGCGATAGTGTCATTAAGTGCGTCAGCCATCTCGAACATTTCAGCAGTAGGTCTCCACAAATAAGCATCATGCTTAATCACTTTAATGATCTTCACACTTGCAGCATTAAGACCCAGAGGGATACCGTGGACAACTTCTTTTACGTCAGTGGATACCAAAACACCCTCAGCAATGATTTCATCTGAAATCCAGTCATGTATGTTGCATCTATCAAGTGTTCTGTCCACACTTGTATCCTAATGGTAGATGCACATATGTTAGTAATCTACTGACTAAGTTAAGAAAAAAACAAACAAAAATCAATTACCTGGGATCCATCAGACACATTCATTTCAGTCTTCTTTGAAATAATATCCTCGTCAATAATAACTTTATCATATGGCCACATAATCTTTATTCCTACAGCTTGTTCAATAGAGGACATATCTGGGGTAGGCGGCCTCCATAAAGATGCATCTGGAGTCAAAGCAAACTTCACAATAACAGCCGCTGCAATAGGACCCAAGGGAATCCGACCAATTCTGTACGATGGTTCAGCAGAACAGAATTCTCCTTCAGCGACAATTACATCATCTTTTGCAATCCAATCTAACAGCTGACACCTAATCCTTTCTCTGGATCCATCACTAACATCAGGATGAGCACCGACCTCATCACATTGTTTCTGACAGGCAATATATATTAGGTTAGTGAAGTCATTCCTCTTATGTATATTAACAGAATTAAAGAAAGAAATGACTTACTTTTTTTCCAGCTAAATTAGTGAACTCCTTTTGTAAGTCTTCGAGTTTGCTTTTCATTTCTGCTTGTGAAGCTTCAAGTTTTTGCACATATGTGTCTCTGGCCTGAAGGAATGCTAGTTTGGTTGCAGTAACCCCTCGACCCATTCCTCTAACTCGACCAGGTTTGTCTTTGCCTAAAACTTGACTCACAGCATCCTCTCTTATATTCTCACCAGAGGTGGAGTCCATTTGACTATCGATTGATTGAATTTTTTCCTGAAAATGACATATTACTTGACAAGAATCTTAAATCCATAAAAGACAATGACAATGTAAATAAGAACATGGATTCTTACTATAGTATCGGCCCATTCATGACTCACAGGTGTTCCATCAGTATGAGTGTGAGCAGCTATCCAGACCTTAGTCCTAGTGACTTTCCTTGGGTCTGCACTCTTTTTTTTCTACAATACAATTATTAATCAATATTCCAGGAACTGTTTGTAATCTCAGATTAAAATTTACATTTTAGAAATACAAATAGAAATACCATATCGCAAGATAGGCGGAACATTCCTTTCCGGCTAGTGGTGTGTGGGATTTGAGCCCTCCTTAGATTCTTGTATTTATCACTTCTTACCTACATTAATCAATCCAGCATGAATTGTTATAGCAATATTGAATGCTAATACAAGATCAAGACAATCCATAAAAATACATATAAATAACCTTAAAAGCAGTGCTAGTCCTCTCCTTAACCCATGAGTTCCATGATGCAGTACATTGTATGTTGGCAGGTTTTAACGCAAGTCTTTCTGCGCTACTCTTTACAGCTTTAAGGTCTGAAACAAGTCTAGACTTAGAAGCCCTCCACAAACAACCCATCTGCTTGAAAACAGCGTCTTTTTGCCACTCTTCTTGCAAATTAAACCTCTCCTGTAACCAAACACGACAATATTAAACAAATTACTTTTTCTCTTTTAATGTTGAGTTATGAGGATTTCATCCCACATGAGGTCCTTTGTAGCCTCATTAAGTTGTCTCCAATCTGGCAAAATCACAGGAACATGCTCCCTCACAAGTGGCCCAAGAAATGATGACAGTATGACTGATCCAGGCCCTGAATGTTCACCAACCCCAGTGAATTCCACATCTACCTTAGGCTGGGAATCTGTTGCCACTTTCCGCAACCTTGTCGGTCCTCTTCTCTTCTTCTTAGTTGAATTCGACTGTTCTGTTTGTTCTTCTACATTTTCAGAGTTCCTGGACCGTGCTGGTGACTCCCTCGTTTCATTGTTAGCTTCAAAAGCCTGTCCCTGAGTCTCAGTTCCACCTGTTATGGATTGACTGGGTTGTTCCTGATTCTCAGCTCCAACTCCTGTGGACTGAACAAATTGTTCCTTATTCACAGTTCCATCTTCAGCTCCGTCTGATAAATGTTTCTCAGCTTCTAACTCAGGCTCATCAATTTCATTTTCAGATCCTTCTTGTTCTCCTACATCCATCTGGACATCATCATCAGTAACTTGTTCAGCTGTTCTCTTAATAGGCTCAACTGGTTGTATATCATCAATATCTTTCTCCACTGTCTCCAGAAGCTTCTTTGTCTTCTGCTTGTTTCTCTTCACCATGACGACTGGCTCAATGCCTTGTTGACGTGCACTGCGACGAACTGTGTTTCCTCTAGTCTTTGCCATCAGCTATCCTGCAACAATACAAGCTACAACACGGTTAGTATGAGCAATATTAGGTCCTGCAATATTAGCTTCTAACTCAGGCTCATCAATTAGCAACATATAAGCAACACCATAACTCATGTGTGAATAAAGACCAAAAATTCAAAACAACATTGCAACTAAACGTGACCCATATAAATTACTAATCTCCCACTACAACCCCTTCACAATCATTCCTGACATAGTAGCTCTCATCATCTGATGATTGTTCATCTAAGTCTTCAACTAGCTGTTCAAATAATGGTGTTTCAACAATATCCTCCTCTGTCTCTAGCTCGTGATAGCCCCTTGGTGGCGCCCTCATAACCACATACCACATAGATGAGTCGCATTCTCTAGAGTAAAATATTTGTTTTGCTTGTGATGCCAGAATATATGGATCCCGTAGATATGAGGACTGGCTCATATGGAGATTGACTAGCGTGAATCCATCTTCTTCCTTCACACCGTTTCCTGTGTGAGCCCAGTTACACTTAAACAATGGAACACTGAACATATGGTAGTCTAGCAGTATGATTTCCTTTATCACTCCGTAGTATGTAACTATATCAGCCATTTGTCTTCTATCTTTTGCACTAGATCTACACATAGTGAATGCTTCATACATCACTCCACTATTCTGAGTTTTCCTCTTAACGTCATCTGTATGAAATCGATGCCCATTGATAACAAATCCTTTATAAGATTGAGCAGTATTCCTGGGTCCAAAAGCCAACCACTTCAGCTTCTTCGAAGGAGGCTCTGAGTTAGTAGATATCTAATGTATAACATAACGGTGTTAGTATCATCTTAGAAGCTTGTATATTAAGTTAAACAAAATAATACGAATTGCACAAACCTTTTCCTTTAGCCACTGTGAAAAACGTTCGTTATGAAGCTTCCACAAGAAAGTCTCATTCCTAGCGCAACGAACATCCATAGATTGCAATTCTTCCAAATGATTCCTATGAATAACAACACATAAATAATCAAACTTAAGTGAATATACTACCGCATAATTGAAAGTTATATATGTTTGAAGGTTGTACTTACTGCACATATGGATCCATAATTGCCGTGTTCATTAACACATATCGATGTGCTATATCTTTTTCTTTATCTGAAAGGAAGACTTCTGTTCCCTTCTGCAGTGGCCGTCCTTCAAGGACAAGTTCATCAGACTGAACATCTTCATTTCGTTTTACTACTTCTTGCACTTTCACAGATTCAGTCAAAAACTCTAGGCAAAATGCAATGCATTCTCCAGCCAAGTATCCCTCCGCCATACACGCTTCTGGCCTAGCATAATTTTTTACATATGCCTTCAGGGTTTTCATGTATCTACATCACAAAATCAAACACACATTTTCAGGTTATAACCAACTAGTATATTACAGGCACATAAGAGAGACAAATATAAACACAATTTCAGTACCTCTCAAAGGGATACATCCATCGGAAGTGCACCGGTCCACCCAACCGTGCTTCCCTTGCTAGATGTAAAGGAAGGTGGAACATGATATCAAAAATCGAAGGAGGAAAGAACCTCTCCAGTTGGCACAATGTCACTATAATCTCAGACTCTAAAGATATCAGCTTCTCCGGATCACAGGTACGCTGGCACAATCTATTGAAGAAGTTGCACACTCGAGTAACTGCAATTCTAGGTCTTTTAGGTAGCAATCCTCTCAAAGCCACAGGTAGCAGATTTTGCATAAGAACATGATGATCATGTGACTTCATACCACCTATAACTGGCGGATTGTGTGCAACACAGTTTGCGATATTACCACAGTAGCCATCAGGCCCTCTAAAATTAGACAATCTCTTGCAAAATATCTTCTTTTCTTCTTTGGACATCCAATAAGATGCTGGGGGTAAATACGTTTTCTTCCCTCGGACCTCTGTGTGCAAGTGTCTTCGAATTCCAATATCCTCTAAGTCTTTTCTTGCTTTCAGGCCATCTTTAGATTTTGCACTATGCATCAAAGTTGACAATAAAGCTTCAGACATGTTCTTTTCCACGTGCATCACATCAATGTTGTGACGCACCGGCAGTTCCTAACACATAACCAATTGAAAGTAAATACACCAAGCGAATATCTTAAAATGGTAATCTTGAATAAATATCGTGAAGATTTGGTTACCTTCCAGTATGGTAGATCAAAAAAGATGGACCGTTTTTTCCACCTCCATTGCTCAGTGTTTTCTGCATACTCTTCCTCTGAAGCTATCTCATCTTCACACAATTCAGTTCTTTTTCTCTTAGCTTCCTTATCTAATGGTCTTCCGAAATCATTTCTGAACTCCTTAAGTATTTCAAAAATTTCATCTCCTGTTTTAATTCTATTAGCAGAACCCTCCTCTATGGTGTTGTCAAACCATCCTTTTTTGCGTCTGTAAATATGTCCTGGACTGAGCCGCTTCCTGTTGCCCATATACACATACTTCCGACTAAACTTTAACCATCTAAAAGGTGTACCGGTTCCACAAACATTACATGCTTGTTTGCCCTTCACTTTACAGCCAGATAATGATCCTAAGGCTGGATAGTCGCTGATAGTCCATAACAAAATACATCTGAGTGTGAAACTCTCCTTAAGAAATGAGTCGTAAACCTCAATACCTTCGAACCACAAATCCTTCAAATCATCTATCAACGGTTCGAGATAAACATCAATGTTGTTGCTAGGTGCAGTTGGACCAGGGATCAACATAGTCAGCATGATGTTCTCAGCCTTCATACAAGTGGTTGGAGACATATTGTAGTTCACCAACAACACTGGCCATGTACTGTACTTGGTATTTTGAATGGAAAAAGGGTTCATCCCATCTGTGGAAAGACCAAGTCGAATATTTCTTGGTTCAGATGCAAACTCTGGCCATTTATTATTAACCTGACACCATGTTACAGAGTCTACTGGGTGTCTCATTGAGCCATCTACACAAGCATTATTGGAATGCCAACGCAAATCCTCAGCCAGCCGTTTTGATCTAAACATCCTTCTCAATCTGTCTTTGACCGGAAAATACCTCAGTACCTTTGCTGGAATCCCCTTCTTTTCCTCACCACTATGCTTATCCAATTCCCATCTTGAAGCACTACATCTTGGACAGCTTTCCATATCCTCAAACTTCTTCCGATAGAGGATACAATCGTTCTTGCATGCGTGAATGATATCGTATCCAAATCCAAAAATCTTCAAAAATTTCTTCATTTCGTCTGTGGATTTAGGCAGAACATTACCTTCAGGCAGCATGTCATGTACTATAGTCAGAAGCTGATCGAAATAGTTCTCTGACATTCCACTCTTGACTTTTATGCGATATAGAGCCATGATGGCAGACACCTTACTGTAGTTGTGACACGTTGAGTATAGTGGAGTTTCAGCATCCTTCAATTTCTTCTTAAACAGAGAGTCTTCTTCTGTTTCAGATTCATCAAACTCATCTCCAATGTGATTGGATGGCTCTGAACTACCATCACCCGAAACAAATGCTGTCTTAAACAATTCATAAGCTTCTGATTCTGATGCCATAACATTATCTGACACATCATTCCTTCTGTCACCATGCTTGATCCAACAAGTTCGCCTCTTGTACTTGGGATCCATACCCTTAATCACTAGATGCTCCTCTATTATGTCTAGCAGTTGATGACAAACATTCCGGCAAACTATGCAGGGGCAAAACATTTCAGTTGGATTACCCAATCTCTTTGCTGCTGTAGTCACAAAATTTCTTGCTCCCTCAACATACTCAGGGCTAGCCCTATGATTTTTGGAAAAAATGCAAAGTTAATTTCTATTAGTATTATTAGAAACTAAGTTCCAAAGACTACACAAAACACAGTCCGAAACATACCTTGGAAGAAAAACCCACGCCTTATCCATACCACAGTAAGATCACACCTCCACCACCAGTTATACATACATTTGGAATAGTAAGTTCATCATTCAGACACTCCAATAAATCACATACATTCACATTAAACCATAGTACAAAGTCACTGAGGAACAAACATTAAAAAAACAGCTTACCCTTAATGTCTGAGCAATAAGAGGCCTCTAAGGATAAAATGAATCAATAATCTGCAATCAAATGTAAGTAAACCGTGAGTAAATTGCAATAAAAAACGGACTCTTCATCACAAGATAGTGTAAATATGAGTAATAGTATTTATAATCAATGTATACATGTTAGCTCAACTAGGATTGAAATTCAGCTGCAAAAGAATCATTATATATGAATTAACTACTAAATAGAAGCCCAGAAACTTAGAAATCGAGTAATGCAGAAATCAATTACATGAACACAAAACCATCAAAGTCGATTTCCCAAATTTAAACAAAAAACAAAACAAAGTTTACCTTCGGTGTCGGACAGAGAGAATGAGACTGAGAGAGATCGAGATCGTGAGAGATTGAGACCGAATGACAAAGATCGGGGCTGTTTATGGAAAGATCTATGAACAAAATGACGAGCAAGAAGGGGGTCGATTTTCACTGTAGAACCCTAAGCTCGTTTCTGAAGAAGAACAAGAGGATAAGACAATTAGGGATTTAATGTTTTTTTTTAATTTGGCGGTCAAAAAAAAAAAATTTCGCGGGTTTACCTATATAATAGCGTCTAAATACCGTTTCTGCTATTAATAGTTAAAGTGTGAGGCGCCAAAAGCTAAGTTTTTATCTCGCCAATCATATTATAGCGTTTAAGTTTCAAAAGCGCTATAGAAAGGCCAGGCTCTTATCAACGATAGCACTAACAAATAAACCGCTATCCTTATGTGCTATGAATACCTATTTTTCCTGTAGTGAAGGTTTTGAGATTAAAGTGATCTCAATCAAAAGAGGGTTTACTCCAAAAGCATGAAGGTTCTCTCATAAAGAAGTGAATGAGCTATAGTAAAATGCTAAGAGTTAGAGGCAATTGGTGCATACTAGGTTGATTTCCATCTACCCATGCCCCAATTACTTCTTCTCCTAATCTAGCCCACCTAAATGGATACTACCCTTGACCAAGGCTATTTTTGCCTCATCCCCTTTTTTCTCAATCAGACAATTTCCAATCAAACTCCCCAAGGATCAATAAAGACTTTTCAAAACAGTGGCAAATCTTTTCTTTTTAACTTAGCTCAAATCTTTCTTTAGCAATGGTCTCTTTTCTTTCTTTAAGGTGAGCCTTTGGCTTCTTTTCATTTCAAAATATGAGACACTTTTCTTTTCTTTAAACACATAAGAGCTTTTCTTCTTTTAAAACACTTTGCCAACAAACATAAGATCCCAACCAAAATCCCTTTCATTCTTTCTTTTCTTTACTCTCTTTCTCCTTTCCCAACTCTTCCCCCAAACTTGGATTCTAGCCTATTGCAAAGCTAAAGGTGCTGAGCTTGCACTATATGGAAATTTCTCCTAGTCGCCTCATACTCAACACTTTTTACCTAGCTCATTCCAAATAGGCCTACCACTCAAGATAGTGTTTGTGGCTTGAAAGAAGGGTGGTGAAAGGTATGAAAGTCTATTTGAGCAAGTAGAGAGGGGTAGAAAGGATAAGAATGCTCAAATATTTTAGGGTATCCCCGAGTTTAGCACACAGAGCATGAGCAAGATAATTAGATGTCATCATTAAAGTTCTCACTTAGGTAGAGCTAGTGTCAATTCAAAGCCTATTTCAGTTTCAAACCAAGTTTCAAAGCAAGCAATCCGAGCATGGTTCGTCTTAACTTTTTAGCCTTTCTTGAATTGCAATCTTAGGACAATCAACTAGCTCAAACAACTAGCATAAAGAACAAGTCATCACTCAATCAGTCTTACAAGGACATTCAATCATTGCTCCCTATGCATGCGTCCTATATGATGCAACTAGACTCAATCCTATTATGCTATTGCAACTACATGCTTTTCTATTTGAAATTTTTTTGAAATTTTTCAATTTTTTTTTTTGGATTTTCTATGCCTTAGATGAATGCATGTGACTCAAAGTGAGGAAATCGAAAATAAGAACAAAGAAAACATGGTTAGCAACTAGCCTCTCCCCCAAACTTAGTTCACACCGTCTCGGTGGGAAAGTAAGCTCGAGAGAGAGACTCAACAAAAGGAGAAAACGAAAGAAAAGAAGCTAAAATGCAAGTATGTACAAGTTGGAGTGTTACCTGGTCCAAGAGAAGGTGTATAGGTCGAGTGAACCTGGGCAGTGAGAGCGTATCGGCCTGGCCAACCGATACGCTAGCCGATATCAACTCTCGGATTTATTTCCTGCATCCCGTATCGGCCTGGCCAACCGATACGGTGCCCGATACTGAGCCTCGGATTATTTTTACCATAACCGTATCGGCCTGGCCAGCCGATACGGAACCCGATATCGGCTCCTGCACCATTTTTCTTCATTTCCGCGGCCTTTGCTCAACTCCAACTGGTCTACAACCTCATCCTTAAGCCAAAACCTGACAAAAGTCAAAGCAAAACATCAAAAATAACAAGCAAGAAACGTATGTACAAGGATAAACATGGGAATGTCTCCCAAGTGCGCTTTTGTTTAAAGTCGTTAAGCTCGACTGGTCAAACCAGTTTTTAGGCGGTTGGAGAGTGTGGCCTGCCTTTGAGATTGATGGCTAGGACCTGAGAAGTCAGCTCACCAAGATTAACCGAGTCACCTTGTAACCTTGGACTGATCGAAGCCTTTACAACCTTCGGAGGCATCTTTGTCACCATATCCACAACCCTTTCTTTTGGAGCTTTTTCCTTATCAATGCTCAGCTTCTTCAAAGATTTGGACCCAACATACTCAGTCTTTGTGGTCATGAGAGGAGTTCCAATAGCTCTATCCACCCCCTTCTTTTGAGCACGTCCCATGTGCTCACTCAATGATCCATAAGCGGTGGGTTTAGGCCAAACTTCCTTGCCGACATTGGCAAATAACCTTGCCTCCTCTAACACATCATCTTCATTGGGAGAGAGGATGACACCACAAGTGTGAAGAGATGTGCTCCTCAGAGGGTAGTAAGCCTTGGCGTTAACATTATTCAGCACAACACATTTCTTTTTGAAGTCCAGACAAGCTCCAGTGGTGTTGAGGAAAGAAGTACCAAGTAAAAGAGGAAGTTGGGTACTCTTCTTCATCTTCATGACTATAAAGTCAGTTGGGATAGTGCACTCACCAATCTTCAGTGGATAGTTCTTTATCATTCCCATTGGAGTTTTTGAGTAAGAGTCTCCAAATGTAATAGAAGATGGGTACCTTTCCATGCTCTTAATCCCAAGAGATTCAACCATGTCAAGAGATATCACACTCACAGTAGAGCCGGAGTCACACAATGCGTCATTAATCTTCAAGTCTCCCAAAGTACAACTGATGGTAAATTTGCCTGGATTACCAAGCTTGGGAAGTACCCTTGGTGTTGTGTGGACAGTAGGCACAATATCTTCAGCAAAAATTTCAGTAGCACTCATCACCTTAGCTGGTGCAACATAGGGAGGCTTAACCACTGTTGTCTTCATCTCCTTGGGAGGAGCATGTGCAGCAGGAGGGAGTTCATACCCATAGAGAAGTGCTTCGATTTCATCAACCTCTCTTTCATGGTCTGGTTTCTCATGATCAACAGTAGAGAAGATTGCATTGCAGTAGTCTCTCGGGTTCTTCTCCGGGTTTCCAGGCAAGGTACCTTGAGTGCGAGATGTAGAGGCATTCTTGTTCTCCATGTTGGTAACCCTTGAAGTTAAGTTCTGAAGCTCACTCTTGAGATCCCTGACTTCCATAGCTCCTGAGGCTTGTCCTTGAAGAAGTTGCTGCATCATAACCTTTAACTCATTATCAACTCCTGAGGAAGAAGAAGCTTGTGGTGGCTGCTGTCCAAAACCGGGAGGAAATTGCTGCTTGGGAATATATCCTTGCTGGCTTTGAAACTGAGGCTTATTTCCAAACCCTTGTTGGTTGGTGTATGGGACAAAAGGCTTTTGCTGCTGAGGAAAGCCTTGCTGCCCTTGTTGATGAGCTTGTCCTTGAGATGGAGCTTGAGGATAGACTTGGTCTTGAGGATTGGCTACATTGGGATTGCGGTATGAAAAGTTTGGGTGGTTTCTGTAGTTTTGGTTGAAGCCCTTATTGAAACCACCTTGTCCAGCAATGAAGTTGATCTCCTCTTGTGTCAAATCCTCATCATCATCATAAAGCTGAGGCTTAGAATCCTCATAGTGTCCCACAAAGCTGATGTTCTTTTGGCCAATGGAGATCATCTTGTCTAACTTCTCATTCAACGCTTTTATCTCTTTCTCATACTTCTCATCTGAAGATGATGATCCTCTATTAGTCCTTTCATAATCCTCGTTGTAGTTGCCATCACTTTGTGCTAGATTTTCAATCAGCTCCATAGCTGCATCTACTCCCTTGCCTAGGAAATGTCCATTGCTGCATGAATCTAGCATTGCCCTCATTCTAGGAAGCACTCCGCGGTAGAGGTTGCTGAGTAGTGTTTCCTTGGTGAAACCATGGTGTGGGCACTGAGTGGTGAGCTTATTGAATCTCTCCCAAGCTTCAGCGAAGCTCTCATTGTTGCGCTGCACAAACCCGAATAGCTCACTGCGAAAACGAGCAGTCCTAGTAGGTGAGAAGAACTTCTTCAGGAAAGCTTTCTTCAGGTCTCCCCAAGTAGTGATGGATCCTGGAGGGATAGTGCTTTCCCAATCCTTGGCTCTATCTGCCAAAGAGAAGACAAAGAGACGCATCTTCAAACCATCGTCAGTCACACCATTCAACCTTGTATTAGCGCAGATCTTGTCAAAAGTGTCCAAGTGTTGCAACGGGTCTTCAGATGCTAGCCCATGAAATTGATTGTTCTGCACCATATTCATCACCATAGCCCGGATTTCAAAGTTGTTGTTGTTCACCGGTGGTGGAATGATCCCATGCCGGTTTGCATTTGTATCCGGTGTGTCTCCATCACCAATGGCCCTAGCTGGCCTTTGTTGCTGCTGCTGCTGTTGGTCCTCATGGTTATCCATAACTTGTTGCTCAACACTCTCAACGTTAACAGCTCGTTCTTGTGCTCGGCGTTCTCTTGCTTATCTCCTCTCGTGTGCTTTGATGTCGTAAACTCTTGCAACTAAGTTTGTAGTCCCTTTGCTGCGCAAGTTCATACACCTAACATCAAAAAGAGAGAAAGTAGCAAATTAGTAACAATAACTTGAACTAAAAAGGAATAGAAAACGAATTGATATATCCAGAAACCCAAAATGGCAACGGCGCCAAATTGATAGCTAGGATTTTACAATCCTTTGAGGTACCAATTCCTCAAGCTTATCGATGTAGCTTTGAGGTATCGAACCTATTCTGGGATGGATAAAACCAATAAGCACTCACTAATCCTCTAGAGTCAAATCAAACAATTTAGTTTTTGTTCTAACAATCCTAACGAAAACAATTCAAACCGAAGTGAACAAAAAGCAAATAAACAGGGGATTCAATCAATGACAAGGATAAGGCCTAAGGGTCAAGGTCAACGGATAGGTGACTCGGGATGATCAAGGATCCTAATTCAAACTTCATAGAAGCTAACCTCCTAGCAAGGAACACAACAAGTTGATCAGCTTAATCTCTTAATACTAATCTCTTTACTTAATCCTAATTCAAGAACAAACTCTCATTTGTGAATTAAAATCAAGCAAGCAATCAAACAAGTTCCAAACCGCCAACAATCACTCTAAACATACATTCTCATGCGCTAGAATGTGAAAGTTCTATCAAAGCTATGAACATGAATTTCATCGAACATGTTGTGAACAAGAAATCTTAAGTATCCTAATCAACTTGATCAAGGCTAATTGGGCATTACACGCACTTTGACAGATGAGATCTCATACAATTAAACATTAGAATCCATTTATCACCCCTAAATCAACCTAATCCTACCTAACCCATAAGCCCTATGAAGAACTACTCACTAATCATGATATGAACAACAAAACTCATAGAAATAGTGTTGATCATTGAAGATTAGAGATTGAAACAAAGATTTAGAGAAGAAATCACCAAAAAGTACTTAGATTAATCAAAGAAATCAAACTTGTTCTTCCAAAGTGTTTAGAACATAAAATAAAGCTTCCCATTCTGTAAAAAGATAGGTTTTTGGCTTAAAAAGTCATTAGGGTTCGAGCCGGGTCAACCCGGAACAAACCGGGTGTTGACCCGGATCCAAGGCAATTTCTGGGACGCGTATCGGTCGGCGTATCGGTCGTCCGACCGATACGGACTCTCGGATTTTTCTGGGAAGGGTCGTATCGGCCAGCCAGCCCGATATGCTGGCCGATATGGACTCTCGGATTTTTCTGTGTTGAGATGCATCCAGTAAATCATGCATAACTCTTTCCATATAGCTCCGAATGACTTCAAACCACCTTCATTAGAAAGCTAACTCAATTTCCCATGATTTTTATTCAGAATCCCAGAGCTAAAAGTCAATGTAATATCTTCATATGACTCAATCTTTCAAGCTCATCGGTTCGGTCCTACATCACCATTTCACTTGCAATCACTCCTTTGGCCTCCAAACTCTTCCAAACCTCCTTAGCAACTCCAAGAACCTACAAAACATAGGAAACACTCCAAATGCAAGCCTAGAATGCCTAAACATAGCTCTAGATGATCCTATACTCTAAACACATCAATGACCAAAGAAATGAAGTTAAAGGAAACTAAAAAGAAGTAAAACATGATCCTAACAATAGCCTAAATGCATGAAAATACAAATAGCTAGGATTTTACAATCCTTTGAGGTACCAATTCCTCAAGCTTATCGATGTAGCTTTGAGGTATCGAACCTATTCTGGGATGGATAAAACCAATAAGCTCCACTAATCCTCTAGAGTCAAATCAAACAATTTAGTTTTTGTTCTACCAATCCTAACGAAAATAATTCAAACCGAAGTGAACAAAAAGCAAATAAACAGGGGATTCAATCAATGACAAGGATAAGGCCTAAGGGTCAAGGTCAACGGATAGGTGACTCGGGATGATCAAGGATCCTAATTCAAACTTCATAGAAGCTAACCTCCTAGCAAGGAACACAACAAGTTGATCAGCTTAATCTCTTAATACTAATCTCTTTACTTAATCCTAATTCAAGAACAAACTCTCATTTGTGAATTAAAATCAAGCAAGCAATCAAACAAGTTCCAAACCGCCAACAATCACTCTAAACATACATTCTCATGCGCTAGAATGTGAAAGTTCTATCAAAGCTATGAACAGGAATTTCATCGAACATGTTGTGAACAAGAAATCTTAAGTATCCTAATCAACTTGATCAAGGCTAATTGGGCATTACACGCACTTTGACAGATGAGATCTCATACAATTAAACATTAGAATCCATTTATCACCCCTAAATCAACCTAATCCTACCTAACCCATAAGCCCTATGAAGAACTACTCACTAATCATGATATGAACAACAAAACTCATAGAAATAGTGTTGATCATTGAAGATTAGAGATTGAAACAAAGATTTAGAGAAGAAATCACCAAAAAGTACTTAGATTAATCAAAGAAATCAAACTTGTTCTTCCAAAGTGTTTAGAACATAAAATAAAGCTTCCCATTCTGTAAAAAGATAGGTTTTTGGCTTAAAAAGTCATTAGGGTTCGAGCCGGGTCAACCCGGAACAAACCGGGTGTTGACCCGGATCCAAGGCAATTTCTGGGACGCGTATCGGTCGGCGTATCGGTCGTCCGACCGATACGGACTCTCGGATTTTTCTGGGAAGGGTCGTATCGGCCAGCCAGCCCGATATGCTGGCCGATATGGACTCTCGGATTTTTCTGTGTTGAGATGCATCCAGTAAATCATGCATAACTCTTTCCATATAGCTCCGAATGACTTCAAACCACCTCCATTAGAAAGCTAACTCAATTTCCCATGATTTTTATTCAGAATCCCAGAGCTAAAAGTCAATGTAATATCTTCATATGACTCAATCTTTCAAGCTCATCGGTTCGGTCCTACATCACCATTTCACTTGCAATCACTCCTTTGGCCTCCAAACTCTTCCAAACCTCCTTAGCAACTCCAAGAACCTACAAAACACAGGAAACACTCCAAATGCAAGCCTAGAATGCCTAAACATAGCTCTAGATGATCCTATACTCTAAACACATCAATGACCAAAGAAATGAAGTTAAAGGAAACTAAAAAGAAGTAAAACATGATCCTAACAATAGCCTAAATGCATGAAAATACAAATATATCAAAGATCCATTTACACTCAATGGCTTTTACACCACTAGGTAAATCGACCAAGGACCATACTTGGTTTTCTGACATGGATGTCATTTCGGATTTAGAGGCTCCAAGCCACTTTTCGGAGTCCGGGCCCATCATTGCTTCCGCAAAGGTCGCTGGTTTGTCACCTTCAATGATCATCAGATCATTTGAATTGGTTACGAGAAATCCATAGTATCTCTCGGGTTCGTGACGGATCCTTCCGGATCTGCGAACTTCAGGCTCCACAGGCGCCGGTTCCACAGAACTTTGTGGATCCAACTGCTGCTCTTCCTCAATAGGTTGGACAGTCTCCTGTGCATCTTGAATTTCTTCGAGATGTACTTTACTCCCACTGTTTTTCTTAGAGAGAAACTCCCTCTCAAGAAAAGAACAGTCCCGAGCAACAAATACTTTGTTCTCAGATTGGTTGTAAAAGTAGTATGCCTTGGTTTCCCTAGGATAACCAACGAAATAGCATTTATCTGATTTGGGTGCAAGCATGTCGGAGATTAAACGTTTGACATAAGCCTCGCAACCCCAAATCCTTAGGAAAGACAGACTAGGAACGTTCCCAGTCCACAGTTCATGTGGTGTCTTTTCTACTGATTTAGATGGCACTCTATTCAGTGTAAACGCAGACGTTTCTAGAGCATATCCCCAAAAGGATAGTGGAAGATTAGAATGACTCATCATAGACCGAACCATATCCAATAAAGTTCGATTTCTCCTCTCCGACACTCCATTCCATTGGGGTGTACCAGGAGGAGTGAGTTGTGAAACGATTCCACACTCGCTCAGATAGTCGCTGAATTCTTGGCTCAAGTATTCTCCTCCGCGATCCGATCGCAGAATCTTAATACTCTTGCCAAGTTGATTCTGTACTTCATTCTTGAATTCCTTGAATCTATCAAAGGATTCTGACTTGTGTCTCATCAAATAGACATAGCCATACCTACTGAAATCATCAGTAAAGGTAATGAAGTACTTAAAGTTTCCTCTGGCAGCAGTACTCATTGGCCCACATACATCAGTATGAACAAGGCCCAATAAATCACTGGCCCTTTCATTTGGTTTGTTGAAAGGGGCTCTAGCCATTTTGCCCACCAAATAAGACTCGCATTTCTCACATGATTCAAAATCAAATGAGCCCAGAAGCCCATTTCGATGGAGCCTCTGGATGCGTTTCTCATTGATATGGCCCAAACGACAATGTCATAAGAAAGTCGTGTTTTCGTCATTGGACTTAAACCTCTTTGTATTTATGTTAAAGATAGGCATTTCTTGGTTTAATATATATAACCCATTATCTAATGGGGCGCTACCATAATAATTACCATCACGATTAAAAGAACAAACTTTATTCTTAACAGCAAAATCAAAACCTTCCAAATCCAAAACGGAAACTGAAATTATGTTTCTGCTAATCGCAGGTACATAGTAGCAATTATTCAAAATTAAAACCATGCCCGAAGGTAAAGACAACTCGTAGGTGCCTACGGCCAGTGCAGCAACCTTAGCTCCATTCCCGACTCGTAGCTCTACTTATCCTTTCTTCAGCGTCCTACTGTTTCTTAGTGCCTGCACATCAGTACAAATATGAGTACCGCAGCCGGTATCCAATACCCACGAAGTAGAACGAGAAGATATAATACCAAGTTCGATAACATAAATACCTGAATCAGACGCGTCATACGTCTTCTTCAGCTTCTTGTAATCTTCCATGAACTTCTTGCAGTCTTTCTTCCAATGCCCCAACTGCTTGCAGTAGTTGCACTTATCCTCAGGAGAAGGCCCGGATTTGGGTTTCGGCTTGGGCTTGTCCTGACTTTCAGCCTGGACAACCTGGGCCTTACCCTTACCCTTCTTAGGTTTCTTAAACCTCTTATTCCCTTGTACCATCAGGACACTGGGAGTAGCCTTCTTGAGATTTGGTTCTGCTGTCTTCAGCATACCGTGCAACTCAGTCAATGTCTTAGTCATGTTTTGCATGTTGTAGTTCATAATGAACTGATCAAAACACGACGGCAATGACTGCAGAATCATGTCAGTGGCCAGCTCCTGGCTAATGGCACAGTCCAGTTTCCCCAGGTTATCAATGTAACCCATCATTTTAAGGACATGAGGACTTACTGGACTGTCCTTAGCCAGCTTGCAATCCATGAGAGATTTAACCGTCTGGTATCTCTCTGTGCGAGCTTGCTCCTGAAACAAAGCTTTCAGGCTGTTAATCATCTCAATGGGTGACAACACGTTCTCATATTGCTTCTGCAGCTCAGAGTTCATAGTCACCAGCATTAGACAATTAACATCTTTGACATCCGCTGAATGCTTATCCCAAGCATTCTTTTCTGTCTGCGGAGCATTGGAACGTGGCCTCTCGGTGAGAACTCTTTCAAGGACATATTCCTTGTTCTCTTGCCTGAGAACTATTCTCAGGTTCTGATACCATTCCAAGAAATTAGATCCATTTAGCTTGTCCTTCTCAAGGACGGATCTTAGTGAGAAAGTGTTGATGTGATTTGAGACAGACATAGCTGTAATTCAAATAAAAGGTAGATTTTAGTTATAAAGCACAAGGAATGAGAATTCTTATCTAATAAGAAGACTCGCATTGTATTCAAACTATGTTTCCTCATATGAATACAATGATCCAAGATCCTCAAATTACTAAAATTCGAGTGGGCGACTCGCCGTTACTCAAGCTTTAGTTATCTAGGTAAGCAAATCATTGCTAATTGTACTCAGTACAACTCTTGGTCGTGAATAAGACAAACTATGTCCAATCCACTCTGATGTCTCTGGGCCCAGAACTTCTGACAGCCCAGTCAAGTATAACCAATCTTTTATCTGTCTTGTGATCACTGACAGTTGCACTGCAAGTCTGTCACTGACCACCTGCCTTACTCATTTTGCTGTGGATACCAAGGACTCCAAGGATACCCAACAACATTACGAGTTTTTGACAGTAGACAAGATCGGGCAAGACATCAAGATCACTTGATATTTAGTTGAGGAAAAGAACTAATCTTATCTTGATTTATATTCACTATAAATATATCAAAATAATAACTTTTAATTAAAACATTTAGTTTTATTAAGTTTAGATTCATCTAATACTTCTAGGATTAAATTATTCTGGTTCATGCAAATTTGCGGTCAAACCAACAAGTCTGCGAACGTTGTGTCGATCGACGCCAACCATTGGTATCGATCGATGCAACTGGTTTTAAACCGATCTTCGATAACCGGTCAAACCGGATCGAATTTACTCAACCGATTCAATTCAATTGAACCAGTTCGGTTTAATGGTCCATGTCGATCGTCACACACTGTGTGTCGATCGATATGACCAAACCAGAACCAATTTGGTTAATAAAATTAACCGAGCTAGATAACCAGTTCAATCCAATTGAACTGATCTATCTAATCGTATTGCCTCTGTCGCTATCTAATCGTATTGCCTGTGTCGACCGATACACCCAGTGTATCGATCGACGCAGCACGATTACGGGTACTCGATCTCAGATCGAAACCCTTAGGATTATTTGCGGATTTTCGCTTTGTATCGACCGACACACGCTTTGTGTCGATCGATACTGTGCGACAAACCCTAAATTTTATTCGCGAGTTTTCGCTCTGTGTCGACCGACACACGCTTTGTGTCGATCGACACCCTGCGACAAACCCTAAAATTTTATATTTGCGCCGCGGCGTGTCGACCGACACACGCTTTGTGTCGATCGACACAGTGCGTTTTCATCAATTCTTCGTCTTTTCAACAGGAACAAAACCGAGAATATAATATGAAAACACGATTTGAACATGCAAAAATCAATTCAACAACATCAGGATTCGAATTATTTTGCAACAAATTCAATAGCTAAACCCTAAGCATGCTCTGATACCACTGTTTTGATCCCGATGGATCTAGGGTTTGTTATATTGAAATTTAGAACCAACCTCGTTCTTACCTTTGGCAGCGGAAGAAGATGGTGAACGAGATCAGTGGAGCAACGCAACGCTTTGCCTCTACCAGATACACACGCACGCTCGCTGGAAACGGGATGCTAGTGCCGGATCAATGGGGATCGATGGTGTCTGGTGTGTCAAGTGTTTCTGTCAAGAAAACTGGACGGCTCTGTTGTTTAGGTCGAACTAATATGATTTTATTCGACCTAAACGTGCTTAACGGGCCAGACTCAATTAAGCCATAACCCGAAAAGCCTGTTCGGAAAATCCGAACTGTGTCGACCGACACACAAGCTGTGTCGATCGACACAACACCATTGTATCGATTCTTATGTGTATTTCAATACACATAATATGATCATTGCCACAATGATCATTCCCATGTCGTAGCTTCCAGTTCGCTTAGGTGTGTGACCCTATAGGATCATACAATACTGGCAGTAAGTCCACGACCTACAGAATGCAAGAGGCTTCTAGCAAAGCATTGCAAACGCCCAGTATTATACGAATGTCTGATCTCGACACACAACTATCACAAGAGTGAGTACAAGTGTGATTTCAGGACACTATCCCAACAGAAACGTGTTGAGATTCCTTAGGAAGAAGCAATGGAACGAGCAGACAATAACGAGCCGACCAGGTCCACACCGAACAGATATTGACCCAACTAAATACTTGACAAATCCGCCGACTTCAAACACCATGAAGACCGACGAACTTGGTGGGGCTTACTGTTATATATGGGTTTAGCACCCCATCTACTTAGCAGGGCCCAATATCTATTCTATGTACAAAGGTCGGTCCAACAGAAACAAACTCGGCCCAATAAGCGAAGGCTCGAACATGTGCATTAACACCGAGCCCATCATTATCAGCTCGGCTCGGATCGACCGAACAACAAGTCAGCTCGGCTCCGCTAACAGCTAAAGGAATGTACGACTTGGCCCTTCTCGTCATCAAGTACGGCCCATCCGTACGAGCTCGACAAGTGGTCAACGGCCTGTAAAAAGTACGACTATATTTTACTATAAATAGGAGTCGTCACTTTACATTAATGTAACTTTTTGGGATTTGTGCACTTCTCACTACTTTCTCTCTCTAGAATTAATATCTCCTGAATTGTAAACCGAGCTCGTCTTCCGACCAGCTCGGGCTCTCTCTCTCTCTCAATATAACACGCTCGTTACCGAGCAACTCACTCTCTTCATTACTTAACACCGAACATCTCTTTTTCTTTCCTGATTCATCAGCGAACCTAGTCAGTTCTTCTTTAAAGATAAACTTTGACCCTCGGACCCGAGCACGTCAACTCTCCCGAGCAAGACGCGCATTTGAACCTTTGTGACAAGCTCGGTTATCACACTAATCGAATCAACCCAACCCGAAATAAGCAAAAATTAGGTTCTTGATCTCGTTGCACACTTTGACTTATGGGTCAAATTCAGACGAAGCTAAACAAATTTTATTTCTGTAGATAGACGGTGAGCAAAAGTTGAGTTTTTTACAATAGTTTGAGATTTTCTAGACACTTATTCATCTCTCGAATCTCCTCTTCAGACAAGCTTTTGCTACATTGTTTAAACTTCTCCGTCTCCCACGTATCTATACACGCTCTGATGCAACCGCTGATATCGAGCAAGTTGAATACCACCGGAAATTTTCCGATTCTTTTAACCAACGTCATTGCCGACCAGACTTGTCTGTGTTCCTCTCTTGATGATCTTACAATGCATAGCTTTGTGACTGGATTCACATATGCAACATGGAAGGATCCGAGACAAGAGGCGAGACCGCACTCGCCGAAATTGACGAGGATACTGTCTTTGATTGCTTCGGAGATATTGAATTTCATAAGAATAACCCTTATATTATTTGGAGATCCATCGTCTTTGTCTCTGTCTGATCATCAGAGTGTCTGAAGAGCCTCCAAGGAACGACAAGAAATGCATAGACGAGCTGATGAACAAGTCTCGTGGTCTTCCTCTAGCTGCCAGACTGATTGCCGAGCTTGATCCTGTGTTTCTTGATGATGAAAATGTCACGCAGGATGGTTCTACCAAAGGACCAACCGAGTCACCCAACCCGCCTGACCAATCTAACCCCTGAGAAGTAGAGAAACCTGACGCAACCCTCTTTGGCTCAAGAATGCAGAGCCGTTTCAATGTTATCATCGTCAACCTTGCTTATGTTTTCTTAATTTCTTGTATGTGTCTCTTGTTTGATGTTATCTGTTTGTCAGTATATTGTATCAATAAACCAGAATCTCTGAGAAGAGAGTTTCTTCAGTGGAATGAAAACTTATTTCCTGACCTTGCAACCTGAAACATTTGAGCTTTATCAGAAGAGACTGATAAGAGATAGTTCATTTCCTTGTGTAACTTTCTCTTGCAGCTGCACTTAATCAGAGTTCTTAATTCTTAGCCTATCTGCAGTTTTACATATAGACATTGTAGATTTTCTCAGATGTTCAATGTCTTCTAGAAGACAAGCATCACAGAAAAATCAAAGCAGACACTTCAACACACTTGAAACTTGAAAGCCAAACCAGCAAAACATCAATGGAAAATGAGAAAGCAACACACAACAACAAGGAAAAGGAAAGAAAACTTGAGAAAACCAAGAAACTCCTCAGTTCTGAGTTGCTTAGACTTGAGGTTGTTCAGGCTTGCGTTAGATTCCAACTCCATCGCAGGGGCAGAGACTAACTTGAGGGCAGTGATACTTCTCCAAGAAGTTCAGTTCTGGAAAGTACTTTAGCTTGGGACGAAACTTCAGGCGTAGAAACTTGAGGGAACATGTTTATTTGTCTCCACCATAGCCGTTGCGTCTCACCTGCTTCTTTTCTCCATTTACAACCTTGTTTTCTATTGCCCTTGTCTTCTCGATGTTTATTTATACCTCCCCAAGCCACTTTTAACTTTTCAAAATCATGAATAGCCATGAACAGGTCAAGTACAGTGAAACCCACTTTGTTTATCGTAATGGTTAGCTTTCTCAGCTTCTTCAAGTGCTTCAACTCAACCAGAGTGCAGACCGCTCCTCAACAACATCACTAACCACAAAGCCCTTGAGAACCTTCAAGTTTTCCAGCCACGAGACCAAAAACCCTAATTTTTTTGTTTATTTCGGGTTGGGTTGATTCGATTAGGGAGTCGGTCGGGTTTTCCAAATAATAGTCTTAAGATTTCAGGTTGGGTCGGTTTTAGGTTAGGGTATGAATCAAATCGGGTTTGGGTAATCTGTTTAGTTTAAACGCCAATTTGTTAATTTTAATCGCAATTTAGTGATTCTAATAAGGTAGGTTTAATTAAGCAGAGAAAAATAATTCATGTGAAATTAAGCATAAATGTTACAGTTTGGGAAGAAAAATCAGTAGATTGAGAGTTCGAGTGGGATAAAGCAGAAGCAGTATTATAAAGGGGCTATATACAGCCAACCCTAATGTTCAACTAAATATTATTAATGATGATGCATAGTGTTTGACTATCTAATTATATAATTGAGAAGTGAAAACACACCACGTTCACTCTCACGAGGTTGTTTACAATGATACCCTTAATGAAATATTAATGAAATTGTCCCACATCAATAGTTGGAAGAATAATTCCCTAATATATATAGGGTAAGAGACCGAGAGAGAGACCGAGAGAGAGAGAGCGAGACAGAGAGAGAGAGCGAGAGAGAGAGAGACCGAGAGAGAGGGAGCGAGAGGGAGACCGAGAGAGAGGGAGCGAGAGGGAGACCGAGAGAGAGAGAGAGAGAGAGAGAAGAAATTATAATTTTTTTTTTTAGGTTTTTAAATTAGGGTTTAAGGATTAGGATTTAGGTTTTTGTTTTTAAGGTTTACATATTGAGTTTAGGGATTAGGGTTTAATTTTTATTTTTAATTCTTCGGTTTTCAAATTATGGTTTAGGGTTTAGAGGTTTAGAAATTAGGATTTAGGTTTTAGTTTTTTCATAAATTCGTTTATTTTTTTTTTTGTCTAAAATGAAACATTTTTATTATCGTTTTTGTTTTTTTTTTTAAATTAAATTTTTAATTGTTAATTATTTTTAATACTAAATTTTGTATAATTATTTAATTGGTAAAAAAAGAAAGGGTGAACAAATGAGTTCCAATAAATTTTCTAATTATCTCAATATAAAGTAATTATCTCCATTATATTTAAAGGTCAACTTCCCAATATGATCATAATTTAAATTTAAAATATTTATCAAATATATAGTAGTTATTTTCTTTATATTTTGAGGAAATTTTCTAATTTCGATAATATCTGAATTTAATATATTTAATAATATTATAAAAGTAAATATTCTAAATGTATCTTCGAGAAAAAGTAGGATTTAAATAAAAAGTAAATATCTAGGAAAAAGTAAATATGTAAATTGGAGTTTATATGTAGGAAAAGTAAACTACGTAGTTTATATGAAGGAAAAGTAAATTACATAGTTAAATCCTATCTAGGAAAAGTAAACTACGTAAGAAACTTAACATAATCAAAATTCACAATCAGTAGTTATCTTTCGAAAGAAGTATATATGTAAGATTCGAAGGAAAGAATGTATCTTCAAAAGAAAGAATGATTTATCTAAAAAGTAAACATGTAAGATTTATGCAAATTATTTTCCACAAATTAATCAAACTTAACATTATCAAAGTTAACAAATAGTAGTTATCTTCCAATAACAAATATCTATATGTATCTTTGGAAAAGGTAGGATTTATCTTAAAAGTAAATTTGTCGGAATTATCAAACTTATCTTCCACGAAAAAGTTATGAATTGATAATATGATTTTAACAAAAACTATTGATATACTTCCATAAAGATATGATACTCAAAAATACACACAAATAAATAGAAAATAAACAAAAAAAAGAAAACTTAATTAACCTAATGACTATAATTACTTGTGTCATGTATATATATCAAAACATATGAATCGAAACTAAGCACACAATCAAAACGTCTAGAGTTAACTAAAAAGTAAATATCTAGAAAAAAAGTAAATATGTAAATTGGAGTTTATATGTAGGAAAAGTAAACTACGTAGTTTGTATGAAGGAAAAGTAAACTACATAGTTAAATCCTATCTAGGAAAATAAACTACGTATGAAACTTAACATAATCAAAATTCACAATCAATAGTTATCTTTCGAAAGAAGTATATATGTAAGATTCGAAGGAAAGAATGTATCTTCAAAAGAAAGATTGATTTATCTAAAAAGTAAATATGTAAGATTTATGCAAATTATTTTCCACAAATTAATCAAACTTAACATTATCAAAGTTAACAAATAGTAGTTATCTTCCAAAATACTTAACATAATAATCAAACTTAACAAATATCTATATGTATCTTCAGAAAAGGTATGATTTATCTTAAAAGTAAATTTGTCGGAATTATCAAACTTATCTTCCACGAAAAAGTTATGATTTGATAATATTATTTTAACAAAAACTATCGATATACTTCCATAAAGATATGATACTCAAAAATACACACAAATAAATAGAAAATAAAAAAAAAGGAAAACTTAATTAAGCTAATGACTATAATTACTTGTGTCATGTATATATATCAAAACATATGAATTGAAACTAAGCACACAATCAAAAAGTCTAGAGTTTTTAGCAAGGTAGCTTCCTATATCAACGTGACTTCAAAATCTTCCGTGAGTTATGGCCGAGAACAAAAATCGCTATGATAATCCAGGTAGTTCTATTATCTACATGATACGCCTGAGTCCTTTGTGTCATCTTTGACGAATTAGACTATGAAAACTACATGAATGGTGGTCCAGACGATGATAGTAGTGGAACAACTGACATCGATGACACATCTGATAGTGAAATCGAGATTGAGGTTACACCGGGGGAAAGAAATTACATCGAACAAAAGGACCAAGTGGATATACATACTGGTATGTAGTTCTTAAAGTCAATCAATTATTGTGTGACCAAATATATAAATCTAGAATATTAATACAAAGTTAACTGGTTTTTACAGGTATTCAGATGATTAAACGAATGATACAAAAGATGGTGACCAAGAGAATGATGAGCATTATAATAGCGATGATACATGTGATATTTCTGATACAGAGGATCCAGACTACAAGATTTCCGACAATGATCAATGATGAAGAAGAGGAAGAAGAGGAAGAAGAAACCAAAAAACAAGTAGCTATGGGATTCTAAGATTGGCTACAATTTTCTTTTTTTAGTTTCTATTATCACTGCATTTGTTTTAGCATTCTTGGTTTTTTTTAAATATCTAATATCTAAATAAAATAAATTATATGATATCTATTATCTAATATTAATTGTTTAGTTTTAACATCATGGGCATGAATAATTAATTACGATCTATTTATTTCTTTTGATTACTTGGTTTCTCTCATCTTTACCATCTAAGTGTATACATAAATCAAACCTATGTTTTGATTACTTGAATTTTGAAAACTCACTAACTTCGACCGTTGTTATTGATGAAAAATCAAAGTAATCAAACACTAAATTCAAGTGTATACCTATATCAAACTAAAATCAAAACATTTAACAGCTTCTTCAATGCTTCAAGCGAAAATACTAAGTGGACCGGTCTTACTAAAAGCAAAAACCTATGTTAGCATCTCTGCAGAGATCTCTGATGGCTTATCCATGTCCTGCGCAAAAAAAAACAAAAAAAAATAGAAACCAATATTTCAATCGCTAACAAAACATTAAGAAAATATGCTTCAGAGATATACTTAGTTTCTACTGAATAGACTATTTCAATTTTAAAATTGGAATGAGTGATATTTAAGTCAAAGTGATAAAAGTGACAAACAAATTCATTCAATGATGATAAATCAAAGAACAGAGAGAAAGAGAGAGAGAGAGAGAGAGAGAGAGAGAGAGAGAGAGAGAGAGAGAGAGAGAGAGAGAGAGAGAGAGAGAGAGAGAGAGAGAGAGAGAGAGAGAGAGAGAGAGAGAGAGAGAGAGAGAGAGAGAGAGAGAGAGAGAGAGAGAGAGAACTTTAGCTACGACCAGAAGAGAAAGAAGCAGAAGAGTATGAATAGCAATGAAATTACCAGCATACTCTTAATGAAATTTTAATGAAAAGTAAGTCACACATCAGTAGTTGAAAAAATAATTAATTAATATATAGGGTAAAATAAGAAGATAATGAATATAGAAGAAGAACATAGAGAGAGAGAGAGAGAGAGAGAGAGAGAGAGAGAGAGAGAGAGAGAGAGAGAGAGAGAGAGAACTCTAGCTACGACCAGAAGAGAAAGAAGCGGAAGAGTATGGATAGCAAATTCTGTAATTGAGAAGTGAAAACGCACCAGATTCATTCTCACGAGTTAATGACCACGATACCCTTAATGGAAATTTTAATGAAAAGTCTCAAATCGGTAGTTGGAGAAATAATTAACTAATATATATAGGGTAAGTTAAGAAGAGAATGAATATAGAAGAAGAATATATATAGAGAGAGAGAGAGAGAGAGAGAGAGAGAGAGAGCTCTACATACGACCAGAAGAGTATGAATAACAATGGTTGGAGAACTCTAGCTACAACAAGAAGAAGAGCTAAACTAAGTAAAATAGAAGGAAAAGAAGAAGAGAGAAGTGAGAATGCACCAGATTGTCATCACCATAATAAATTAGATAACCAATGCAACAAAATATGTTATTATCTCAAAAACAACTATGAGTTTACAAAGGTTTAAGATCACCAACAGAACAAGAAGTCCAGTTCAATACATTCTCAACTGCTTTCAAGTATATGCTTCTGTCATGAGGTAGTTGCCGAGCTAAACAATTAAGTATCTATCGACCGGTTTTACTAGAAGCAAAAACCTATTGTTGCTCTAATGAGATCACTACGTTTTACAACACAAACATTTAATAAGCGATGAAAGATCAAAAATATAGGTTTATGAATATAATCATACTAACCAAAATATTCTATGCCCGCACAGGGTGCGGACACAACACCTAGTTTGTATATATATATATCCCTTATCTGCATTAACCTACTAACGATATTTTGTAATTAATTTAAAAAGAAGAGTATTTATGGTATACATATTTTTTAATCATTGTTACTTTTTTAATTTTTTTAATCACTAATGATACAAACCTAATTTTTTAATATTGATGTATATTAATGAAAATTACTCTTTTAAATTGTTGTCAATAAATTTTGTTCTACTTTATGGGCTATTTTTTTTCTTAAATTCGCTATTAAACTATAGTGTTTGGATAACAATTAAAAAAAGTCAAACGATTCAGTGGTGAGATATGACGAATGGCCGCACACACAAATTGGTAAAATTAGTTTGACCCTAGAGGTAAACCAAAGGCCAGCAGAATAAAGTACGAGTCATCGCATCTTTGGTGACTTCTGACTCGAAAACCAAAACCACACATTTGAAAGATGCCAGTTACTTCTTTATCAACTAGTCAACATTTGTCAGAGCTATGCACAAAGACTTGTACAATGACGAGAGGAGGACTTCGTGTCGCGCCCGCGGAAAACGGCGAAGGCGTCGCTATCTTATTCTACATTTGGGCAGTAGTTTTGGCTCTCTCCGTCATAGCCGCCGTGACTTTCAGTTGTAGCGACGGAGCTTCTAAATCTCAAACTAACGACGTCCATGGCTCCGCATGCGCTGCAGGCTGTGGCGGTGGTTGTGGAGGTTAAACGTCAACAACATATATTTTATCGTGTTTTAACAGTAGGGTGTTCGACCAAAAAAAAAACCAGTAGGGTATGATTATTAAACGGGTCTGTTTAAAGAGGCAGCTTTGTTCAGACTCAAGTAATTTGAATACAAATCATATTTGGTTTCTTGCTTTAATAAGAAGTTAAAGCTTGTGAAGGCTGTAAATATATCATGCTTCTTAAATTATATAATTTGTATGTCGAATTTACTCCAACAAACTCAAGGTCAAAATCTAAAAACGTGATTGTAAGTGTTAAGCAAACAGAACACAAACAGAGGAACTAAGTGTTGTCAGAGATTGGGACATCAATTAAACTTCATATCTTGAAGAAACTCATCCATTTCAAAACTATATATATCAAAGTTTAAAAAAACAGTCTATCTGCATGAAAAAGAAACGAGTCGAAAGCCAGCAGGGTCTTAACTAAAAACCGTAAAGATTATATTAAGTTTTGAGTTTGATCAGGCGGCACCATGTCATGTACCTGTTATTGATCATGGAGTATCAATGTGCAAGATATGGATGCTGAAAAGAATCCTGAGTTTGTGTGTCACCGACGGTATCGGCGACATGGATACAAAAAATAATTCTGAACTACATGTGTCACCGACGGTGTCGACGACATGGATACAGAAAATAATTCTGAACTACATGTGTCATCGATGGTGTCGGCGACATCGATGTCGTGGACAAGCTGTCTATTTTGTCTTGTATCAAATTAGGTCTAGATTTGGTTCTTTAGTATCCTTTAAAATGTCTTGCAGCCACCAAAGAAAAAAATAGACCTTGGGAAATTATTCTCCCCAGTTTTCTCTTGTTCAAACTCTCTTATTTCTCAAATCTCTCAAGCTTAATCTCTCAAAATCTATCATGGTATCAGAGCAATAGAGTTATTGTTCTTTGATTCTCTCTATTATCTTACTGATTCTACTCATTCTTAGTTCTAAATCTGTGTGTTTTCTCTTCATTTCTGCTCTTCAAACTGTTTCTCTTTTCTGAAACCTTCAAGCTTCATCAATGGAAGACACTGTCCAAGTAAACTCAAGCCTCAAGTCTACTGTCATTCCTGTGGTTCTCAAGGGTTTAAACTACAGGACATGGCAGAGAACAACCAAAACCGCAATCTGTGGCAGAGGACTTTGGGAGCACATTCTTGAGGACAAGACACCGCCTGATGAAGATCCAAAGGAGAAGAAAGATGAGGCAACAAAGAAGGAGGAAGCAAGGTGGTTTCAAGAAGACCAATCAGTTCTGGGTTTTCTTCAAAACTCACTAGATCCTTCCATCCTTGAAGCTTACTCATATTGTAAAACTGCGAAATAACATTTTTCCGCCAAAACCGTAAAATCATGTTTTTCCACTAAAACCGCAAAATCGTGTTTTTCCTCTAAAACCGCAAAATCATGTTTTCCCGCCAAAACATTAAAATCACATTTTCCCGCCAAAACCGTAAAATCGCATTTTTCTACCAAAACTACAAAATCATGTTTTTTACTCAAAACCATAAAATCATATTTCTATGATTAAAATTGAATTATAAATATAATAATTTTAATTTTAAAATTAAATAGTTGTAAATATAATTTAGATTAGTAGTTAAAGTTAATATAGTTGAGATATAAATAGTAAAAATATAATTAGATCAACGTAGGGTAATTTAGTCATTTTTTATTAAACTCATTTAGATGGAAATAAGTTTACAAAAAAAAAGCTAACAAACACATGTTCATCTAAATAATACATCCAAATGAATATTGAAAAAATAAACGAACATCATTCAGATGGATCATTTGGATGGATCATTTAGATGAACCATCTGAATGGATATATTGAATGATTAAACGAACATGGCCGGAGATGTTTCTTTGAGGCACATAAATTAAAAATATGACCTTTTAATTTTTGAGTACCGTGGAGGTTCCGATTTCCATATGGTACAGACCTTTCGGACCAAACTGCTATGAGATCAAATATGAAAGTGTTACAACGGAGACTGTAGAAGCAAACACGAGTAAGTGTTTTTCGGTTATTTTCGAGACAATTTGTTTTGTCTTTTCTAATTTTTTTGACTAATATGTACCTGTTTTCTGAATAAACCGAGGAGAAGTTTGTGACGTTAAACGTCACGAGCGACAACATCAAATGAAGCAGAATTGTAAGTTGTTTCTTTGTATTTTGATTTTAAAATTTTGTTATATGATCAAAATTATGATTTTGAAGTATCCTCCTAAGTCCTTTGTGGATGCAAACGATTTAGAGACGATTGCAAACAAGACCATATCTATGGTCAATGATGCTGGAGGGAAGTGGTCTGTTGAACTGGCTGTCCATTGTGATAGTAACAGACGATGTTTACGTTTGAGCTACGGCGTAAGAGAATTTTTGTTGGCAAACAATGTCAAGGCCAACTAAACGATCGTCCTTCAACTATTTTGGGAAAACGCCACTACTCCCGTCCTCAAACTCTCCTCAAAGAACCGTGTCTAACTATCTATAACTTATGTTTGATATCTGTTTTATTTTGGGACAAAAGCTTATCTTTAATATTTTTCTTTGTTTTGTATAAGTGTTCACTTGCTAACAACTTGAATTTGCATCAAAGGCATTATTTGGGTCACACTAAATCTAAGAATGTTTTGACCATTTATTACTTTTCTTTTTTTATTTATTTACAAATGCATGATTTCCAATTTTATGGGAAAAATATATTGCATGTGAAGAATATAGACAATTACCCTTTATATATATTTTTTACAATTGGTAACTACTTCCATACCAAATTTAATTCTGTTTGTTTATAAAATTTAATACTGATTTTGTATGGAATATCTTTATTTAGTATGGAATACAATTTCACTAAACAAAATATGAAAATCTTAATGACTTCAAATATGAAAGTACTTACCAATTGTAAAAAAAATAATAACAAATTATACCGTATCCTAATAACAAATGAGGTATTCTTGCCATTAAAATAGAAGATATTATACTAACTTAGATCTTCTAATTTCTAAACAATAGTATTGAAATGTATAATTAATGTGGCCGATATTAGTTAAAAAAATTATAAAAAATAATTATCTCTAAGAAACCCTAATATCATAGTAATATATATTTTGATATCGTCTTCTCATTAGTTTCATTTATGTCTCGGGTTGCTAATGGAAGCTACATGTATATTTGAGAAATCTTTGACATCTTTATTTTTTCATGTTCTATACATTTTGATTTTTGTTTAAAAGGTTATACTATTTTCAATAACAGATCCAAATTTGTTTCAGCTTCTTCCGGACGTTCAATTGATTCTATGGAAATTTTACCTATTGTTCTTCCTTCTCCACGAATTGTTTTCGACGATGATGTCGGTCTGGAATATCAAGAAAAAGAAGATAAATTTTAGTCATGGATGAAATGCATTCAAGTTAATCTTCAAGCAAAACATCTTCTATATTCACAAATAACAAATAAATTTGTTTGGGATCAAAAAAGCCTTGAATGGAAACCCCGCATACAAGGTAAACCGCGTTTATGTTGTTTACCAGTATATGCAGAAGAAATTGGAGAACTATATTACTTACACCGTTTATTGGATGTAATAAGGGGACCATGTGGCTATTTGGATCTAAGGACAATTAATAATGTTTTTATGACACATTCCGAGATGCATAGTTTGCCCTTCAAAATATTGAAATTTCCTAATTTATGCTCAATTATTTTAAACAGCTATTTAGGTGTTTATTTCAAATAATGATTGTGTTTCTTTTCAATAATAGATAATTTATGATTCTTGATTTTTCATTTTTATTCTAAGTTTTACTTTTTATAAAATCACACTTCAATTACAATGTGTACAGTTTCAAATATTCGACTACATGTTTTTCTCCTAAATTAAGCTAAATAATCCTCGAAAACATAATTCACTCTGCACAAGGTGCGGGCGAGTCATCTAGTAAAATGTTACAAGGCTAGAGTTTATAAGAGCTAATCCCAATACACCACATAAACAGCCATGCATATATTAAAGGATAATTACTAATTAGTTGAACCAAATAGGCCCAGCAACCCATTACTCTATTTCTTATGAAATTGACTCATTCGGAGATTTTTATGCAAGTAGCCAACGATCAAGGATTATCAGTGAACGGTGGATGACATGATAATCTGAATCGAACTCAATGGTTTGTGTCCATGAGTAGCCACATCTGCATGAGATTTGATGATAGACGAGGGTTAGTGTCTCTGAACTTGAAATTTTGTTCTTCAATTGTTGCTCTATCCCTTTGATGATTCCTTCTCAAGAGGTGAATTGATTCCTGTGCAGTCGACTGTTTCTCTCATGCCAGATCCAATAAATTGAAGATTGCCATCCCAGTAGTACCAGACGCTTGTGAATTTTGTTGCCTGTTAGAGTCTGCATCTGTATAAGAGAATCTCTCCAACCTCGAACCAGCAGCATTGAACAGCTCCGAGCAAATGCCGATCAGATTGACCAACTAAAACTGCAATCAAACAGTAAGTGATCTCTCTGCTCTCATTCGAAACATTACAGAGCAGGCAGTTCACCGCAGTATTTAATCCCCAACTTGCTAATCTATTCACGTGTAGGACTTCTGTTCAAAACGAATAGCCAAGTCAGAAAATTATGCTTCGGAATCCCCCCCAACACTCCAAAATGCGATCTTCCAAGTAACAATTGGTAAGTCTCCCTTCAGCTTAGCATAAAAAACACTCGTACTGAACTTGTTAGATATTGAACCATAAATTTCCCATTCACAACAGTCAACATCCATAGTTAGCTGAATGGTAGTAAGATAGGCTTGTAATTGAACCTGGCGCTCGGATCTAGCAGTTGGAATTAACCAGCATCCATTATGAAAAAGGGAAGCTATAGATGCTGTTTGTCTAATGCCTAGCCGTGATGAATTAGAGGTAAGTAAGAACTCTTCAAGCTTACCAAACGGGGACCAATTATCAGACCAGAACCTTGTTTGTTGCCCATTCCTAATTCTTAGCTTGATCCAGTTGTAAACCTCTGCCCTTAGCTTTAGTAGCTTGTTTGCCATCCAAGAATGCTTAGTGTTAGTTCACATTGTCCCGAAATTACTTAGCTGCCCGTTTAAGACCTCATTTCTATACCAAGCAACCCACACAGATCCGGACTGAAAGAATATAAGCCATATAAGTTTCAAACAGCACGCCCTATTCCAAGTTTCCAAATCCTTAATGCATAGGTCACCTTCCTCTTTTGTTTTTGTTACTTTCTCCCATGAGACTCTTGCCGAGTGGTTAGTGTCCAAGTTCCCTCGCCATAAAAACAAGCCACATAGTGAATTTATCTTCTGAATACACGCCTTTGGCAGAATGAAATTGAAACACCAGAAGTTAGATATACCCGTTATCACTGTTTTTATTAACAGAAGACGACCTACAAATGATAAAGTTTTTGCACTCCAAGTAATCATCCTGTTTTTTACTTGTTACAGCAATGGTTGACAGTTCAGGATACTCAGCTTCTTAGTAGCGAGAGGAACACCAAGGTACCTGATTGGGAGAACACCATTTGGCATACCGGTGGAGAACTTAATCAGGTCAATCTCACGTTTTGACAAGCCGGATGCATAGAAACTCGATTTTTGAATACTAATGCAAGTCCCGATCTTAATTCAAACTCATGTAGAACCTCATTCTTCATAGAACTCAGAGAACCATCCAATAAGATCAACAAGTCATCTGCGAAGCAAAGGTGAGTAAGCTTCGTTTTCTGAAAGTATTGATGATACTTGAACTTTCCTAACTCAGCCGCTCTGTTGATCATAAATGAAAGGTTATTCATTGCAATCACAAATACGACTAATATTCAACTCATTATTCGTGTCGCAAAGTAGTCGGGTATGGGTCGTATCATATACTATTTTTGGATTTAGTAATAATAATATGCGTCTTCGGGAGTCCATGCATACGATGTGTTATTAAATGAAAACTTTAAATGTGCAAAATACTTTTATTGTCGTATCACAAATAAAATATATACTTTGATATTTGAATTTAACAATAACCAAATTGACCAGGGTTAGATTCTATATACTATTTAAATTATGTAATAAAAAAGAGATTACGATATATAGTGGACATAAAAGTTGTAAACATTAACGACAAATGTGTTCTTAAAAGAAACATAAAGACGATCAACAGATCATCTAACCCAAAAAATAACATAGTTTAATAAGGTCTTCTAAAACATGTACATAATTTAGAAGATATTGAATCAGGACATAATTTCTTCAGGATATTGGTCAGGTACCGGATTTGGAAATCTACAAAATAGAAAACGATATGTATGAATTCCGGAAAACATATAAAGCATATTACATAATGAGTTGCATTAGGTTTATGACCAAAACCTGTTGAGAAATCCATTAAAGTCCGGATTTTTGGTTTGATCGTACATAATCGTTGACATCCATTCTTCTCTTTTGAGCCAAGTTAAACCTAATTAAATAAATTTTATACGTACACCATTAACATTTTAAACAATATAGAAATCAAAAGTATCATCAATCCTAAACCCAGACATGTAATAGACCATGAGATTATTCTCAAAGAAGAACAAATTGAATTTCTAATCATATCCATTTCGTGCTTTCTGTAGAAGAACCGGAGAATCACAAAGAGATGTCTATCAGCATCCTTCGAAAACCTTTCTATTAGTTCCTTAGCATCTTCCCCGATAAATAAACACCGAAGACTCCGGAGGCTAGAAAAATGTATTTTCAATTTCTATTATCAGAGACAAACAACAAAACATATGTGAGGAAGATTACATGCATTTGTTTAACTAACCTTAGGTCGCGAATTGTAAACTGCATCTTTGGTCCTGTCCAATAAGGATGAAGGTTTCCAACACGTGTAACAACACCAAGGACATCTATAATAGAAAAATAAAATCATTTAGAAAACTATACCTTAATCTATTTAGTTAAAAATATAATGTCTACCACACATGCAAATAACATGATTAATATAATCCGATAAAGGAAACAAATGTATAGACTAAAAGTTACCTATAGTGATGTATGATATGAGGTGGATAGTTGTTTGGGTCGCCCAGCTGGTCGAAGACGCTCTCTGGTTGATCCGTGGTCGATGGTCGATGGACGATGGTCGGTGGTCGAATGGGAAAAGCTTGCTGGCCGAAGGCGCTCTCAAGGCTTCTAAATGGATGGTTGCGGATTTAGGTGAGATCAGAACATGACAAGAACACAAACACGAACAAGTAACACGATCTTCAGTCTCAAAGGGAAGCCACGCGAGAGAGTGAGAGACCTATGCGCCGTGTATGGCTAAACTCTTAGGGTTTTTAGTTTAAACTTGCTTATCTTATTATCAATGAAAAGAAAGGCTTAAATAGCCAATAGTCTAGGTTACAAGTGGGCCAAAAAGGGCCTGGTCGAAATCATGAAAGAAAAGACAAGAAGGAAGGTTGGACGGGCCAAATTCTCCTTCTCTTGTATTAGGCTTTGGCTTACCTCATTAAAAACCTTAGTGGGAAAACCCAATTGAGATAAAGCCAAACTTAAGGGAAAAGAGTATAAACCTCAGCCCAATGAGATTTTTCACGTGCTCCTGGTCGCCAAACATAGTTCTGGAGTTCACTAAATCCGTGACCTTCCAAATAAGGTAGGTCAAGCAACCTTCTGGTTTGATCTTGCATATATTATTTGTACGAGCTGTTATTGGCTTGATTCCAACTCTCATGAATTCCCTGATGAATCAAGAGTTCAGGACAAGTTCCTTTGCTTCCTGATTCCTCCTGGTCCGTTCTGAGCACTCCAAAATGTGCAAATCGGTCTTTAGGGGGTTCCCTGAAAATCACCTGTCTTGAAACAGGCATAACTTCTTCATAGCATATGGTATTGATGTGAGTCCACTTCATGAAGATTCCTTAGTGAGTCAGGTTTCCATAACAGGTTGAGTTGCAGCTTGAATCCTCATGGCCCGATCGTAATCCTCTCTTGAATGCGCCTATATCCGCGGACAGGGCTAAATGAACAGCTTCTAGACATACTCCAAGATTAGCTCAAACCAAGGCTGATTCCTTCTGACCAAACTCTTCCAAATAGAATACTTTCTGGTGGATATTAATTCTGGTATGATTGGTTCGAACCAATTCTCCTATGGTCATCTTCCAGGACTTGGCTACGGCTCTGGGTGAACGGTTGTCGACCATCTCCAAATGGCATCGTTCCAGTTGGGTTTTGGAATGATCTTTACTCATGAAACATGTTGTTGGCTGATGAATCCTCAATCCCACATCATTTTGCCTTGTAGAACATGTATTGGCCTCCTGAACCTCCTCAAGTACGTTCCGCGTGGTCGGGAATAACTCGATCAGCCTCATGGTCGAGGTTGGTATGTACCGCTCGTCCGGCCGGGTTTGGATGATCCGATGTCTTCATCATACCCTCTCTCTTGAAAAGTATCCGACCTCGAATCTGCATAACCTGCACCAATAGAAAGCAAGTTAGCCTTCATGCGGTTTCGTGAGTCCATGGCCTTACCTTGATGGATTTGTGGCTTGTGAGTGTAAGGGCTTTCAGGCAGTGCTCCTTTGAGTAGGTGGCTCAGGATCACGCCTTTGTTCTGGCCTGGGTTCCATGGGAAACTCTCTGCACCGTGATCTCCATTGGCCTCAGTCGGATTACATTTTGGGTCGGCTGGTTCCACTTGTTTCTCGGTCTCGTCTCCGGTCCATTGGTCCGTGCGGTCCATTGGACATTCTATCATTCCTGCGTCCTTCTCAACACTTTTGGGCAATAACAAGTGAATTAAAACAATTTTTGATTCATTATAATCAGATGGAAAAGAATTGGGTCGGAACACTTTAACCTTTGGTCGAGGCGGTTTTGTTTTCTCCAATGCCACAACATTTTGAGTAATTATGTGATACGGTGGTTCTTCTTGGATCTGAATAAGGCTGGTGTTAACTTCATTATCTGCTACCTTCTTTGGCCTGCCTATACCTGCATCAAAATCCCTTGCCAAAGACAAGTGCATCATACAAGTATTGGAAAATTCTTACTCGGAGTTAGCTATTGTAACTTCTTTAGAGTTAACCCTTTCTTTTTTTTTCTGGTAAAAATGGATAACTACTTGTCTAGTGGAACAAGTTGGAGCATCATGACCTATTTTTGACATCTATAAAAACTTCCATTAACTTCATTAGAAGGTTTAGATGATTTACATTGTTCATGAGATTGGCTCTTGGTGGGTTGTTGACCCAAAACAATCTCCTCCTTTGGTGTTAGCATCCAAACTCGTGAGTATGATCTCATCATAAGCCTCTTGGGAATGTAGCTACGGTTGTGAGACTTTTGTACAAATTCCTTGTACATATGCTGCTTTAAAACTCCCCAAGTAGTGATCGGGTTATGGCAGTAGTTGAGAGCTTCTTCTCGTATCCACCATATATAAGCTTCTCCAACAAGTGCATTGATGGCATGAGATAATCTCTTCTCCTTCGGGACTTTGTGATACCAAAACCAATCTTCCAAGCCTCTTTCCCATCTTAAATATGCCTCTGGGTCTTGTTCAAGACCTGAAAAAATAGAGGTTATGCGGCTCATAGTCTTCTCCTTCATCATGGGAATGATCCTTCGGTTTAGAGTTGCATTGCACTTGAATTGGTCAACCACCAAAACTAACTTTATCTTCAGCCACGTCTTCTTCTTCACTCTCCATGGTAGCTAATTCCTGTAAGAACAACACTAGACACAAAATCAAGTGCCACAGGAACTAGAAACAAACAAGAAGAATAAAAAAGACAAATCGGCAATTCGCAAGAAAAATGGAAAATGCAGAATTTGAAAAAATGCAAATAAGATACGACCTGTTTTTTTATAATAATAACTGCAACACAAAACAAAGTAAACAGAACCTAAATGATCTAGCAAATCGAGAGCAAGAGAAAACAAGGCACCAAACAACAATCGCGAGGAGTGAGAGAAACCCTAGCGATAGTTACTAGATGCAACCGGTTCAAACTCTTAATCAAGACACAATTTTTCTGAATTTTCTTTTAAGAATGAATGCAACAAAACAATGCAGAAACTTAAAAAAAGACTAACCGAGAGCAAGAGAAGTCAAAGCACACAAACAATCGCAAGAGAAGGAAAAACACAAAGAATGGCAAATCGCAAAGAAAATGGAAATATGCAACTAAATGGAAACTCTGCAAATCTAATGCAGCTACCTAAGGACAAAACGTGTAGAATGAATGAGAAATGAACAATAAAGGTCAGCAGCACGCAGAGAATATAACATACACCACATAGCTCGGGTCTTACCCTTACCGCAAACGAACTAGCAACCTAACCAAGCAATGATCCGCAAATGCAAACTATCCTAAGTCAGTTTCGGTTTTAATATTTATGAGGAAACAAGATGATTTCTAACAGACAATTCAGTCTAGAACAGAAGCACAAGCTGGAACAAACAAGACTAACCGAGAGTCAACAAATAACACAATCGACCAACAACCTAGCGAGAAGCTATATGCGGGCGTTTCTAAATGCAAGCAACCTAAATGATTTTTATTTTTATTTTTATTTTATAGATGATGCAATGCAACAAACACAGCAGACCAGAAGCAATAAGGAACAACTCAAATCGCAGGTTATAAGAGAAATCAAATAGAGAGCAACCTAGGGCAAGCTATCGGCCGACTTCAATTACTATCAACCTAGCAACTTCAACTAACTCTTTTTCTTGATTTTCAGTTTATAAATAGGAATAAAACAGAAGCAAGCAATAGACAGAAACAGCAAAACAAACCAGTGACAATTGTTTTGGATTTTTTGATCTATAAAGAAGCAAACAACAAAAAAACAAAAACGAAAATGCAAAACGAAATTTAGGAAGATAAAGGTTGGATGAACACAACCTGGAGGTAGGAGCTTTTAGATCTGATACCAGATGATGTAAGATGGGAGGTGGATAGTTGTTTGGGTCGCCCAGCTGGTCGAAGACGCTCTCTGGTTGATCCGTGGTCGATGGTCGATGGACGATGGTTGGTGGCCGAATGGGAAAAGTTTGATGGCCGAAAGTGCTCTCAAGGCTTCTCAATGGATGGTTTGCGTATTTAGGTGAGATCAGAACACGACATGAACACAAACACGAGCAAGTAACACGATATTCAGTCTCAAGGGGAAGCCACACGAGAGAGTGAGAGACCTATGCGCCGTCTATGGCTAAACTCTTAGGGTTTTTTAGTTTAAACTTGCTTATCTTATTATCAATGAAAAGAGAGGCTTAAATAGCCAATAGTCTAGGTTACCAGTGGGCCAAAAAGGTCCTGGTCGAAATCATGAAAGAAAAGACAAGAAGGAAGGTTGGACGGGCTAAATTCTCCTTCTCTTGTATCAGGCTTTGGTTTACCTCATTAAAAACCTTATTGGAAAAACCCAATTTGGGTAAAACCACACTTAAGGGAAAAAGAGTATAAACCTCATCCCAAGGAGATGTTGCATGTGCTCCTGGTCGCCAAACATAGTTCTGGAATTCACTAAATCCGTGAGCTTCCAAATAAGGCAGGTCCAGCAACCTTCAGGTTTGATCTTGCATATATTATTTGTACGAGCTGTTATTGACTTGATTCCAACTCTCATGAATTCCCTCATGAATCAAGATTTCAGGACAAGTTCCTTTTCTTCCTGATTCATCCTGATCCATTCCGAGCACTCCAAAATGTGCAAGTCGGTCTTTAGCGGGTTCCCTGAAAATCACCTGTCTTGAAATATGCATAACTTCTTCATAGAAAATGGTATTGATGTGATTCCTGTAATGGCCCTGGCCCGGTCCATAAATTTTTTTAAGAAAAGAAGGAGAAAGGCCCAGCCCGTTTAGCCAGGCCCATAACCTAATCCCTAAAACCCTAGCTTTTTCTCTATAAATACAAGCCCCTCCCCTTCCTTAAACCTATTTTTCTTTCTGCTGCGAAGCCCTGTCGGAGTGTAGAGCCGTTCGAAGCCCTAGGAGTCATTGTTCACGTTTCCCGAGCTTTCTCCTTAATCCAGATAATTCCCGAACCAATAGATCTAGAGTTTTCAAAGCAAAAACCCTGTTTTCTAGCGTTTTTTTTTTAAATACACCGAATCCCGAGAAACCGAGCATACCATCAGGACCGCCTCGACGAGAAGAAGTCGGAGCCGTTGACTGATCGCCGGACCGCCACCGCACGATCCCCCACGCGCCGCCGGAGTGTCGGGCGCATGAGATCCACGCGCCGGAGGAGCCCACGTGCCGGAGCCCCACGCGCCGCCGCCACGCGCCGCCGCCGCTGACCGGAGACGCCGTCCGCCGCCGGAGACCCCCCCGGAGTGCCGCCGCCGGAGAATTCGCCGGAGCCGCCGCCGCCGACCGTTGACCGCCGCCGTTGACCACCGGTCCGATTTAGGTTGGTCCGGTTCGGTTCGATTCCCAATTCTCAATCATTCCGGTTTAGCCAATTTGATTTCGGTTTAATCTGGTTTTCTAAAATCAATTCGAATCCGTTTCTCTTTTGGTCTAATTTCAATTCGGTTCGGTTTAGCTGGTTTTTCCCAAATCGATTCTAATTCCCGGTTTAGCCCAAACCGATTCCCAATTCGATTTTGATTTCTAAATTCAATTTCAATTCGGTTTGATTCGGTTTAGGATTTAAACCTTGAACTTCTTTCGATCATATCTAGCCCATCTTAAATCCGATTTGAGTGATTCAGAAGCCTAAACTGTTCTTAAATTACGAAAATGCCCTTCTTTGGCCAAGGTGAGGATCGGTTCTTGACCCTTGCTTGCCTATTCAATTTCGGACGATAGTCCTTAATTAATACCGTCTTTCCTAGATAGTGTACGATAGTTATATGCGCATAATGTGATTGATTGTGGAACATAGAATGCTAGGTTATCGCCTAAACCGAAAATGTTGATTGTGCGTGATGGCTTGTTTTGCTTAGAACTGTGGTAGGACCCCCGAAAGGGTGTTGTGTGGTGGCTCGCGTACCGAGGAATTTTGGTTGAAAGGTATGTGACCCTTGTATCGTCGGAAGGGGGTTTTGGCGAGCCCCCCAAGTGGAATAAATTTGGGCGCCAGAGCCAATGGCGGGTTTCGGTTTCCCTGGGAATTGTTTGCACTTCGTGCGGAGTAGTAGTCCTTCGGGACGTAGGTTGCGTGGTGAAAGCCTTCGGGTGATGTTTGTAAGATGCTATTAGCTTAGGACTTGTACTTCGTAGTTGTGTGGCGTAAGCCGGGATCGCGGATTCCTTGAATCCGCCCTCACTGGGTAATTGTGTTTGAAACAATTACTCAGTCCTCTTTCCTTTCCTTGTCCCCGTTTTTTTGCAGGTCCGGATGCGGGATTTATTCGATCGTGTGACATCAATGGTGGATTTCAATACGAAGAGAGCGCCGGGTCCTGGGACAAGTTGCAAAGGTATCCCGGTTGGAGCGAATCCTGTTCAACGGGTGCCCTAATGCCGCGTCTCCGGTTTAACCGGGAGGTGGGTGTTACAATTTGGTATCAGTGCCTAAGTTAAGATCTCCCAGTCATGTCCTGGGAGATCAGCTTTCGTTGTTTTCCCAAAACCCCGATTTCAATCTTTTTCAATAACATTTGCAAAATCTTTCTAAAACGGATACTTTGCGAAAACTTTTTCAAGCACCAATATACGTTACTGATTATCTCCTGTGGTGACCTCTTTTAGTATCTTCTTATGCAGGATGTCTTCTGATTCGAGCACCGATTCTGGGTCCGAGTACGCACCTGGCCCCACCAGTGTTCTGCGCACCCGTGCTTCGACCAGGAGGATTGCACCACCGCGCCAGAGGACACGACTCACGATCGGGACCCCAGCCGCGACCCCGGGACCTGTCCGGCCGCCCACCCCGCACCCTAGGGGTACACTTGTGATTCATGAAGCTGGGACCTTTACGAGACCAGTGAGAGGCAGGGGCCGACCACGGAAGACGCCCTTAGTTGTCCCGGCAGCACCTGTGGACCCAGCAGAGACACCCAGTACGAAGAGGCCAGGAAAGGAGCATGTAGTGGAGGAGAGCCACCCCGACCCGCCAGCTTAGGTGTGCTTCATGACTGTGAGACCTTCAGCTCAGCGTGACCCGGCTTTCCCGGACCTTGGACCAGAGGTGATACCGCAGGCAGACGACACCCCGGGGGCGTCGACCGCGAGGCCACCGGCGCAGAAACCACCTCGGGACGTCCCCCGACCATTTCAGATGGCTGGGATGAGTGTGCAGGACTACCTGGAGGCATTCATTTTCAGAGCCGGTTGCACCTACCCCAGATCCCCGATCCATATGATGACCATGTTCATGGGCGGGCTGCTACCAGAGATCCATCAGGGGATGACAGATGGGAGTGAGTACATAGAGAGGAATCAGAAGGACATAACGTATCATCAGCAGATGAGAGAGAAGCGTCGGGAAGATGAGGACATTCGGCGACGGGTAATGGCTAAGCTGCAGGCCACTTAAAACAGAGAGCTGCATTTGAGGAGAGAGCAGGAGATTGTGGATTATACATGGCTGGGAGAGCAGAGGTCCACCAGAGAGCGGATACAGGAGAGGTTGAATCAGCAGCAAGCAGAGTGGGCAGAGGATCAGGTTGCTTGGGAGCAGGGACGAGAGCAGAGGCAGCAGCAACAGGCTGCACAGAGGCAGAACGGAGCAGTTGTACCCCCAGTGATCACCCTTTCAGATACAGAGTCAGATCCAGAGGAGGATCAGTTGTACCATGGCGACCAGGACCTCAAGTACCGGACCCCAGGATCGCAGAGTGGCTAGGGCCGGGAGACTTAGGGTGGTGTTAGGAGTAGGGCTTACTTATTTGATGTTAGAGTTTTATTTCGTTTTCCGCGGTTTTCGCGTAGTTGGTTTTTCTTCCTTTCCATTCTTTCGAACCTTGTAGCCCTGCGTCGTTGTTTTATTCTATTTATTATTTTATTCAGTTCATGCCTTTCCGTTCGGACGTTCCGTAGCCGTCCCCGCATCTTGAACTGAAAGTGCCTTTGAGCTCAGTAGCGACCGGGGAACCGAGTCCTTCAGAATTTGAGACGAATTCTTTTCAATGGGGGAGAATTTGTAATGGCTCTGGTCCGGTCCATAAAATTTTTTAAGAAAAGAAGGAGAAAGGCCCAGCCCGTTTAGCCAGGCCCAAAACCCAATCCCTAAAACCCTAGCTTTTTCTCTATAAATACAAGCCCCTCCCCTTCCTTAAACCTATTTTTCCTTTCTGCTGCGAAGCCCTGTCTGAGTGTGGAGCCGTTCGAAGCCCTAGGAGTCACTGTTCACGTTTCCCGAGCTTTCCCCTTGATCCAGGTAATTCCCGAACTAGTAGATCTAGAGTTTTCAAACCAAAACCCTGTTTTCAATCGTTTTTTTTAAAATACACCGAATCCCGAGAAACCGAGCATACCATCGTGACGGCCTCGACGAGACAAATCCGAAGCCATCGACCGATCGCCGGACCGCCGCTGCACGCGCCCCCACGAACCGCCGGAGTGTCGGACGCGTGAGATCCACGCGCCAGAGGAGCCCACGCGCCGGAGCCCCACGCGCCGCCCCCGGAGACCACGCGCCGCAGCCACGCGCCGCCGCCGTCCGTCGCCGCCGTCTGTCGCCGCCGTCCATCGCCGACGTCCGTCGCCGCCGTCCGCCGCCGCCGTCCGCCGCCGTCCGCCGCCGCCGTCCGCCGCCGGAGCGCCGCCGCCGCCGCGCCGCCGTAGGAGACCACGCGCCGCCGCCGTCCGCCGCCGTTGTCCGTCGCCGCAGTCCGCCGGCCGTTGACCGCCGCCGTTGACCACTGGTCCAGTTTAGGTTGGTCCGGTTCGGTTCGATTCCCAATTCCTAATCATTCCGGTTTAGCCAATTTGATTTCTGTTTAATCCGGTTTTCTAAAATCAATTCGAATCATGTTCTCTTTTGGTCCAATTTTAATTCGGTTCGGTTTAGCTTATTTTTCCCAAATCGATTTTAATTTCCGGTTAAGCCCAAACCGATTCCCAATTCGATTTTGATTTCTAAATTCAATTTCAATTCGGTTTGATACGGTTTAGGATTTAAACCTTTAACTTCTTTCGATCATATCTAGCCCATCTTAAATTCGATTTGAGTGATTCAAAAGCCTAAAATGTTCTATTCTTTGCCCTCTTTCCAGATCTGTCATCCGTTCGGTCTCATGAAGTTCCTAAATTACGAAAATGCCCTTCTTTGGCCAAGGTGAGGATCGGTTCTTGACCCTTGCTTGCCTATTCAATTCCGGACGATAGTCCTTGGTTAATACCGTCTTTCATAGATAGTGTAGGATAGTTATATGCACATAATGTGATTGATTGTGGAACATAGAATGATAGGTTATCGCTTAAACCGAAAATGTTGATTGTGCGTGATGGCTTGTTTTGCTTAGAACTGTGGTAGGGCCCCCGAAAGGGTGTTGTGTGGCGGCTCGCGTACCGAGGGATTTTGGTTGAAAGGTACGTGACCCTTGTATCGTCGGAAGGGGTTTTGGCAAGCCCCCCAAGTGGAATAAATTTGGGCGCCGGAGCTAATGGCGGGCTTCGGTTTGCCTGGGAATGGTTTGCGCTTCGTGCGGAGTAGTAGTCCTTCAGGACGTAGGTTGCGTGGTGAAAGCCTTCGGGTGATTTTTGTAAGATGCTATTAGCTAGCACTTGTGCTTCGTAGTTTTGTGGCGTAAGCCGAGATCACGGGTTTCTTAAATCCGCTCTCACTGGGTAATTGTGTTTGAAACAATTACTCAGTCCTCTGTCCCCGTTTTCTTGCAGGTCTGGATGCGAGATTGATTCGATCGTGTGACATTATTGGTTGATTTCAATACGAAGAGAGCGCCGGGTCCTGGGACAAGTTGCGAAGGTATCCCGGTTGGACCGAATCCGGTTCAACGGGTGCCCTAATGCCGCGTCTCCGGTTTAACCGGCATGCGGGTGTTACAATTCCACTTCGTGACGATTCCTTGGTGAGTCAGGTTTCCATAAAAGGTTGAGTTGCAGCTTGAATCCTCATGGTCCGATCGCATTTCTATCTTGAATGCGCCTATATCCGCGGACAGGGCTAAATGGACAGCTTCTAGACATTCTCCAAGATTAGCTCAAACCAAGGCTGATTCCTTCTGACCAAACTCTTCCAAATAGAATACTTTCTGGTGGATATCAATTCTTATATGATTGGTTCGAACCAATTCTCCTATGGTCATCTTCCAGGACTTGGCTACGGCTCTGGGTGTACGGTTGTCGACCATCTCCAAATGGCATCGTTCCAGTTGGGTTCTGGAATGATCTTTACTCCTGAAACATGTTGTTGGCTGATTAATCCTCAATCCCACGTCATTTTTCCTTCTAGAACATGTATTGGCCTCCTGGACCTCCTCAAGTAAGTTCTGCGTGGTCGGGAACAACTCGATCAACCTTATGGTCGAGGTTGGTATGTACCGCTTGTCCGGCCGGGTTTGGATGATCCGATGTCCTCATCATATAGGGTATTAATCACAGATAAGGATGTTAAAATGGGCTTAAAGCCCGCGGGCCTAAACGGTCCTTGTATAAAATTGAGGCCCGTTTAGGCCCGCATGCACTTGCAAAAATAAACGGGTCTAAACAGGGTAGCCCGTTTAGGCCTGCGGGTTTAGCGGGTATGCCCACGGGCTTAAATTTTTTTCCGATTTTTTGTTTATTTGTTTTTATTTTTATTAATAAAATGACGTCTTTATGGATTAAATGAAGTATTTTATTATACTAGAAATTTTAAACGGGCATAAACGAGTACAACTCGAGCATTCGCAAGTTTAAGCCAACGACTCTCAAACCATGTAGAGAAAAATAATTTCTCAATAAAAAAGGCAGGAACAGTTGCCTCTATTTTCATACCCTAAATCAATAAACGAATACCTTAATAAAACATGCAATAACCCAATAAATAAAACTAATTATAGAGTAAAAGAAAGATTACCTCCTCATCGACCAAAATCATTTGGTTATTGGTTCTCCAATGGATGAAACACACATCCAAACACGCAAAAGAAGAACTTTTAGGTCACAAAAGCAAGGAATGAAGTTGTTGATTTAAGAAGTTTTTCTGAAAGTCTGTGGAGCCATGGTTGAGAATCAGAGAAGTTTTCGCAGAAATTAGCTTGAAAAGAGGTCTTTTTTTCTCTTAGTAAGCGGTAGGAAAATGAAGCGTCTAGGATTTTAAATAGTTTCCCAAATAGGTGAGTAAAAGGTGTGAAGCAGTAAGAAAACCTTTGAATTAATAATAGTAAAAGGTGTAAAAATTAGAACTCACAACCTTTGGTTTAGAAAAACTAGTTGGGCCACAACCACTAATGATATTTTTTTAATAATGACGATTTGGTTTCGTATCACACTTATCCATGTCAATAATGACGATTCAAAACTTCCTATTCTCGATAAACTTCCTAATACACTTGTTTGTCTTTTTTATGGTGTAGCCCCTGAGCCCTTGAACCGTATACTGGTTTTGTGGTTTGCTTTGGTGTACCTCAGAGACATAGAACCTTGCACTGGTTATTGTCTTTTGTTCTCTTGCAGGCTTTTGCAGAGTTGCTCTGTTTCGGCGGGAAATTTATGCTGCAGCGACCCTCCAATATTTTTTTGAACGTTTCATTTGGTAGGCTTGTGCTTATTGCTTACACATTAAATGAGAGACAAGAAGAATATTCAATGTTCCTCTCAACCGATATTATTAAATTTCCTTAACATGATAAGTTCGTATATACTAAAAAAAATCACATATATCTTGAAAGATTCACAAAATCATAATTTAATTTCTCAAACAATCTTAAAACCAGTAAGAACATTTCACACCAACCATCAAACTGGCACTTATGGGTGTTTCTCTACGAGACCCACATAAAATCAACATCTAATCACGGTTAAATATATATCATGCAAGGAGAGTTACAATTTTTGGTTAACTTGCTCTGTTTTCATTAAATTATGGCCATCAATTATCGACTTTATCATGCCACAACTTCATTCGTTTAGATTAGATTAATAGTTTTAACACTTGCTTATTTTTTCATTATTTGAAAGGTCGATCACTACATAATCTACTACATTTAACAAACTATATATTAATAAGGATGCTTCTCGCCTCCATCGTCGTGTCGAGCTTGTCGCCGACTCTTTGTACGTACTTGCGAGGGAAAGTAATAACTATCAAAGTTCGAGGTCTCTTTAATAATGCTCTGTGCCACTATATAACCCTCCACTTTACTTAGGTTTTCACCTTCTTTTTAAGGTGGAACATATTGTGATCGAAAGGATACATCAAACAATATTGTATCAGACTACCAGATGCAGATTCTTGCGGGAGATGAATAGGCAGATGTTTTATAACATTAAATAAAGCGGGTGAAAATATATTCTCTAGATTTCAAAGGATCACAAGAATGTTTATTCTCTAAACTTCTAATACCATGAACTGTTAGTGATCTCGTTCATGATTCCCGGAAAAGAACCAACCCCTGCAATTCTTTATGGACGTTTTTCGAAGGAGATGAGCAAATGCATATGGAAGAAGTCATTGCATCACAACATGACAATCATAATTCTTTATTCCAAATAACTTCTCTTCTACAATGTCAACATAATTATGCAAGTTTGATGCGCACTCGTCGGGAAATTTAATACGCCGCATAAGTCATTTAAAGAATTCTTGTTTCGACAGTTCGTATAACCAGTACACAAGAATTGGACATTTCCCCGTCTTCATAACATGAAGCTCACTACGAACACCACTCTGACAAAAAGTGTAAAAAGTCTAGACTTCATATTCTTCATAACATAGTTCTCTACTGCTACTGCTACTGCTACTGCTACTGCTACTGCAACTGCTATTACTACTACTACTACTACTACTACTACTACTACTACTACTACTACTACTACTACTACTACTACTACTACTACTACTCCTACTGCTACTGCTACTGCTACTACTACTACTGCTGCTACTGCTACTCCTACTACTGTTGTTGTTGTTGCTGCTGCTGCTACTGCTACTGTTATTGCTGCTGCTGCTACTGTTCCTGCTGCTGCTATTGTTGCTACTGCTGCTACTGCTACTACTATTGCTACTGCTACTACAATAATTCGGTATTTCTCCATGAAGATACCAAATCTTATAATACGGCTTAAACCCATATAAATACAGTTGATTCCATACTACCTCAATCCTAGCATTCTTAGCATTCCGACAATGAGAACATGAACATTTTAACTTATAGGTTTACCGTGTTTCTAGTTGACTACATGCTAACACCATGAATTCTGCTATACCGAGTGCATAATTGTTAATCAATAAGTTCATATCTGGATCAACCATTGGTCG